>CM066047.1:53155782-53755782 GCA_033557465.1 Ichthyophis bannanicus | reverse complement strand
CCACCAACGCAGCCATGGCTCTGACATGCTATGACATGACTATCAAGGCTTAGGCCTGCCTGTGCATAAGTGAAAGAGATGCAGTCTGCATGCCAAATTGATAAGGTTCATTTGGAAACAGCAGATCCTAGCTTGCTGGGGTCAAAAGAAACAAAAAGCTGGATGGACTTTCTATGGGCTTTTGTCTGCTCCAAGTAGAAAGCTAGGGCTCTTTTATAGTCCCATCATGTACAGTGCAGCTTCCCCTTTGCGAAAATGAGGTTTTGGGAAAAATGTTGGAAAGATGACTGACTGCTTAAGATGAAATTCTGTGAGCACTTTAGGAAGAAACTTGGAATGAGTACAAAGTACCACTCTGTTGTGAAAAAAATTAGTGTAGGGTGGATGAACTACTACAACCTGAAGCTCACGCTCTGTGCACTGAAGTGACTGCCACCAGAAATAAAACCTTCCAGGTCAACAATTTCAGAGAACAAGTATTGAGCAGTTCGAAAGAGCTTTCACTAGCTACATTAGAACCATGTTAAGGTCCCAAGACACTGTGGGTGGCTTATGCAGTGGTTTGGGATGTAAGCTCCACATGAAGTGAACAACTAAGGGCTGTACAGAGATGGGTTTACCCTCTACATCATGATGTGCTCCAATTGTACTGAGGTGAACCTTTAACTGAGTTGGATTTGAATCCAGACTCTGAAGGGTGCAGCAGGTATTCAAGCAGTGCTTGCAAGGAACAAGCGAAAGGAACTGTGGAGCATCCCTCACACCAGACGGCAAACTTCTCCCATTTGAAAACATAAGATCTTCTCAATGATGCCCTCCTGGATGCAAAAAAAAAAGAGACATTGATACCAGCTGGCAGATTCAGAGCAGATGTTAGCCTCTCAACATCCAAGCTGTGAGGACTAGGGACTTGATATTAGGATGCAACATGATTGCTCTTCTCCTGCAACATTGGATCCGGTGCTTGTCCTAGACATAGTAGATCCTGAATGGAGTGTTCCAAAAGTAGAGGGAATCATGATTGTTAGGCCCAATAAGAAGTGACAAGAATCATCATACCCCTCTCTGAGTTTCAGGAGGGTCTTAACAATGAACAGTAAGGGTAGTTACTCACCTGTAGAAGATGTTCTGCGTGGACAGCAGGAAAAAGTCCTTCACGTATGGGTGACATCATCCGACAGAGTCCAAACAGGAACACTCCCCAGCTATTAATCAAAGCTTTTGGGAGCATACTTTGTGCATGTGTGCCATCTTCCCGCCTGCTGCCACTGTGGCATTTTAGATCAGTCTCATACTATAGTTATAGTAAAATACAACTCCCAGAGGAGGTGAGAGGGTTGTGAGGACTTTTTCCTGCTGTCCATGGAGAACACCTGCTATAGGTGAGTAACTACCCTTTCTCCATGGACCAGCAGAAAATAAGTCCTCACATATGGGACTCCCTAGCTACAGGCAACCTTAAAGAAAAAGGAGAATGCAAGTTTTACCCAGAAGGGACAAGCAAGTCTGTTTGTTGGCAACAGGCCTTTTGTATTTATATATATATATATATATATATATATATATATATATATATATATATATATATATATATATATATAATCACCAGCCGCCACTGTTGGCATTGTAGGCACTCAATGCACACAGTAGTGAAACTGCATAAAGGTGGCCTTCATCTTGCCTGTCACATTCTCATCTCTCTCCTTTTTTTTAAGTGCTGATTAAAGAGGTGCCTTGAAGTCTGGAAGGAGGATGAGATAAGTGTCACAATCATGTCCATGGCCAATCTCACCAAAAATACATCTGTGACATGGGGCACAACCAGCAGCATGGTCAGGGAAGAAAAAATAGGAAAGAGACAAGTAAAAATCATTTAAGAAAAAGGCTAAGTCCCAACCTGCCAGTATAGAAAGGAAAGGGTGTTTTCTCTATTGCAGAAGACTTTTGTTAAATTTTTTTTTTTTTTTTAGTGCCATCGAGTCAGTGTTGACTCATAGTGACCCCGGAAATATACTGCCAGGCCTTTTATTCTGAGGCAATGGAGGGTAAAGTGACTTGCCTAAAGTCTTCTGGGTACTAGGCAGTTGCTCTAACCACTAGGCTACTCCTCCACTCCACTCAAACTTGTTATTTGTTAAATAGCAAGTCTGAATTAACATGAAGAATCTCGGCTTGGTGCAATAGATGCTGGCTCACCATTATGTATTGGTGAGGATGGGTGCAAAGAGCAGCATCCATGACTAATACGGCTTGGAAAAGCTGAGAATTAATGACTGGGCTTGTACAACCGATACCGGGAGCAAGTCTTCCACCTCAGCCTCAATACTTAATACTTGCTCAACATCGTACCCAGGCACCTAGTGGTGGCCCTTGTGCAGTCGGAATCAGGGTGGGCCACTTTCGACAATGAGGACTGTGCATTGTGGGATCACCAGGTTTCTTGCCCAGACAGGATCATCTGAGGCGGAGTGCCCATCTCACCTCAGATGACCCTTTGCTCCGATGCTGCATCTTTCCTCCAGCCCTGAGCTCGAGTAAAGATTCAACACTACAAAGTGAATTAAGTACCACCAAATTTTGGCCTTTTTTTAAAATTAGTCGGTCTTTTGCATGCATTTGGCATGCCCACCACGCTACTCTTTAAGACTAATAAGAGAAAATATTTTTTCACTCAACACGTAATCAAACTCTGGAATTCATTACTGGAGGGTGCAGTAAAAGCTGTTTAAAAAAGGTTTGGACAAGTTCTTGGAGGAAGGATCCATAAACCATTATTAAAGAGGACCCGGGAAATCCACTGCTTACCCCAGGACGAGCATTGAGGTGTGGACTTTGGATATCTGCCAAGTACTTGTGACCTAGATTGACCACTATTGGAAACAAGATACTGGGCTTGATGGACCTTGGTCCGACCCAGTATGGCATTTCTTATGTTCTTTGCCTTCCCCCTCCCGTGCTCATCTACAATCCACTCGTTCCTCTGCCTTTTTTTTGCTGGCCCCGCCCTTTGGAATTCTCTCCCTTCCTCCCTCCGTTTAGAACCCCAATACAATGTCTTTAAGCAAAACCTCAAGACCCACCTGTTTTCCCTAGCGTTTAATCTTCCCTCTCCCTTTGTGTGACTCTACTATCCTCTCTCCTCCTTCCTTCTGACGCTTCCCCATGTTGTTCTGTCTCGTCCTGCCTCTTCTCTTCTACTATCCTTTTTTAAAAAATTGTACATTTCTTTTCCTTCTCGTTGGCCTTTGGCCTTCTTTTACTAAAATTGTTTTAATTGTACACCGCCTTGGTTATTTCAGAAAGGCGGTTTTTATCAAATAAATAAACATAAACATGTACAGTGTTTTCAATTTTCCAAAGCTAAAGATATCTTACCATGGGAAAGTCGGGAGTAAACTGCTGTGCTAATTATAATCAGCCCCTCAGTATTTTTTCAGCAAATTTTTGTTTTGTTTTTTTAATATCTATAGCACAGCTACAACCTGTACTGGCATCAGTGAATCAAGTGGCATCAGACAATCTAATTTTCACTGCAACTATTTTTCAGCTTATGTCCCAGAAACCAGTGGCTCAAGAAGTGCAGACCGTGTGCCAGAGAAACTTATAAATCCTCTGTTGCTGATATACAAAACACTATACAGATAGCACTAGCCAAAAATCATTTTAACCTGCACAATACTATCTGCATAGCATAGGGAAACGAGTCAAGGTAGAGTAACGGCAGGAATCATATGTTATCCATGCAGCAATGATATTCACGGGGCTGGCCCAAGGGTTTCTGCCACTCCCTCACCCCCCCCCCTCCTGCTGCCGATTCTGTCTCAAGAGGGGGAGGCAGCCACTTTTGGAAATACTGACACTGCCCCCTCCCCCCCAAAATGAATCGGCAGCAGATGGGAGAGGGGCGGGGCGGTACAGCCGCCCATGTGTGCTGCTGCCCACCAGGGCTGGCCACCCTAGGCAACTGCCTAGCTCACCTAGTTGGCCGGCCAGCCCTGGATATTCAGTCACTATATGAATAGCTGCAAAGTTGTCCTGAAGTAAACTGCCTAAGCTATCTGTAGAGCTAATGAATATTGCTGCTATATGGATATCGGTTAGTTGTCAGTGATGAATATGGATATTCCATGTCACTGATTATTTATACAGTGACACAGAATACATGTATTTTATTAAATGCCATGGCAAAATAAACTAATGATCACTGCTGAATATAGACCTGAATATTTAATAAAAATGGAGAAACTGACAACATTTTGCACTATTAAGATCTTAGCTGAGAAAATATTATGCTCTCTGAATGCAGGCAGCCCAAAATTTACATAAGTTTCTTTGAAACTGACTGTAAACGCAAATTATATTATATAAAACTTTTCAACATTAGGGTACACAAACTACCAGACCATCATTTTAGAAGGCTTATAAGACACTTAACACATGTAAGATGCAATTTCAGAGAAGCCATTTAGAACCTCAGCACACACAGTCTCGAAGGGCAAATGCCAGATGGGCGAGCAAAGCATGGTGAAATAAGGCCTTACCAACTATTTTTCTTTCTACGAGTCTCTCCAGTCCAGTGCAGATGCATGAGCTTATGCCTTCCTACCAGCAGATGGAGACTGAGAACCACTGGTTTGATGATGTCACCTTATAACGGTTCTGTGCAACTAGTCTCCTACCAATATTTTTCTAAGAAAGTAGACTCCACAAAGAACAGTTATTGCTTTAGCTACCAAACATAACCAATCTACTGCATAACAACTGTTGATCCGACGAAGGTCTGCAGAAGTGGCTATCAACCACCGCCCTCCAGAACAGCACAGCAGAGCAGTGAGCGACCTTGCAGAAATCCAGAGCCTCCATAGCCCACAAAAAGAACATTCAGCCCTGCAGACTTAGTATGCTTTCTTCCAAAAGGCTCAAAAAGAAACAGGCAGACATCTGGACAATAACACCCGTTGCAGAGGGCACTTATGTGCTCTGGCCCCAGTGTCACCATCTTGGGGACCCCAAAACTTACAGATAATCAAAAGCACGGAGGGGGGAGAGATTGTAGAACTACTATTAGTAATCTGTGATCTACCATCTGTAGCACCCGAAGATCTGAGGGTGGCCAATGTAACGCCAGTTTTTTAAAAGAGTTCTGGGGTGATCCAGGAAACTACAGATCAGTGAGCCTGATGTCAGTACTGGGCAAAACGGTAGAAACCATTATAAAAAAAAAATTAAACCACGACTATCTACATATTCAGTAAAGGCAGAAAGCTAAAATGGATTTAATCAAGTGATGTCTCACCATTCTCTTATATTTTTTTTAAGGTGTGACTAAACAGATAGATAAAGGTGAGCTGGCTGATCCAGTGTATCTTGATTTTCAGAAAGCCTTTGACAAAGTTCCTCATGAGAGACTCTTGGGGAAATTGAAAAGCCATGGGATAGGAGGCAATGTACTATTGTGGATTTGAAACTGGTTGAAAGACAGAAACAAACTAGGGCTAAATGGACAATTTTCTCAATGGAGAAAGGGGAATAGTGGAGTACCCCCCAGGGATCTGTGCTAGGCCCGCTGCTTTTTAACATATTTATAAAGGACTGGGAAATGGTATTACGAGTGAGGTGATCAAATATGCAGGTGATACCAATTTATTCAAAGTTGTTAAAACACAAGAGGATTGTAAAAAATTTCAAGAGGATCTTGATGCCTCATAAATTAGGAGACTGAGTGTCCAAATGGCAGATGACATTTAATGTGGACAAGTGCAAACTTAAGCACTTAGGGAAGAACAATCCAATTACAGTTACATGATGCAAGGCTCCACATTAGAAACCACCAACCAGGAAAAGGATTTAGGCACCATCGTAGACAATATGTTGCAACCCTCTGCTCAGTGTGCAGCGGAGGCCAAGAAAGCAAAATAGTATGCTGGGAACCATAAAGAAAGAAATGGAGAACAAAACAAAGGATATTATAGTGCCTCTGTATCACTCCATGGTGCGACCGCACCTTAAATATTGTGTGCAATTCTGGTCAGCATATCTTAAAACGGACATAGCAAAATTAGAAAAGGTACAGAGAAGAGAGACAAAAATAAAGGGGATGGAAGGATATCCCTACGAGGAAATGCTTAAAGATTAGGGCTTTTCAACTTGAAAAAGAGACAGCTGAGGGGAGATACGATAGAGGTCTAGAAAATAATGAATCAAGTAGAATGTGTAAATGTAGATCGGTTGTTTACTTCTTCATAAAATAGAAAGACTAGGGGACACACAATGAAGCTACAATGTAGCACATTTAAGACAAATCAGAGAAAGCATAGTTACCTGTAACAGGTGTTCTCCAGAGACATCAGGAATCAGTTCTCACATATGGGTGACGTCAGCGCCGACAGAGCCCACACGGAGCATTTCCCCAGCTTTCACAGAAAGCCTTTGAGAATGCCATCACACGTGCATGGACCTCTTCCCATCCAAGGGTGCCACCTTGCTCAGTCAGATGACATAGCAAAAAAGGACTTAAACAATGTAGAGAGACAACTCCAAGGGGAGGAGGAAGGGTTGTGAGGATTGATTCCCACTGTCCCTGGAGAACATCTGTTACAGGTAAGTAACTATGCTTTCTCCAGGAATAAGCAGGAATTCAGTCCTCACATATGGGACTCCCTAGCTCCAGGCTGCCAAGGACCAAGCCACGACAGTACCACCAGCGACCCATCAGGTAGCCGTGAGTTGCAGAAGATGAGCCCACACAGAGACTGTGCAAGACCATGGCGTCCAGCAATACTATCAATCCTGTACCCTGAACACGGAAGGGTCGGAAGGCAGGAGTTGCCTACACCCCAAAAATATTAAGGAGTACTGCCTGCCCGAAGGCACTGTCCCTGCAGGACTCGCTCTCTAGGCAGTAATGAGCTACAAACATATAAATTGAAGACCACGTGGCGGCCCTGCAGATTTCCGGCACCGGCAATGGCAATGAGCGGAGGTTGACCACCGATGCAGCCATGGCCCGCACACAATGTGCAGTGATCCAGGGCTCAAGGGAGAGGCCCGCTCGCTCGCAGGCATAGGCAATGCAATCCACCACCCACATGGACAGAGTCCGCTTTGTTACCGGAAGCCCCAGTCTACTGTGGTTGTATAATACAATGAGCTGAGGAGCTTTGCGATGAGCCTTGGTCCTCTGCAGGTAGGACAGGGCCCACTTGCAGTCTAGTGTATGCAAGATGAGTTCCTCCCTGCCACATGGGGCTGTGGGAAGAAGGTGGGGACTCAGACCCAGCGGGACTGGGAGTGCAACCAACAGGGAGAGCAGCAAAGGGAACCAGGGTTGCCAGGCCCATCTGGGGGCAATCAGGATCACCGATGCCTACTCGCTCGTTCTGAATTTTGAAGAGAGTCTAGGCCACCAGAGGAGTTGGTGGGAAGGCATAGAGGAGGCCCTCTGACCACAGGATCAGGAAGGCATCCGCTGCTACTCTCTCTGGGTGTGGCTGGTGTGAGCAGAAGCAGAGCAGCTGCATGTTGTCCAGGAGTCGAACAGGTCCATCTCAAGCCTGCCCCAGAGGCAGAAGGGTTGCTGCACCACCTTGGGGTGCAGACGCCATTTGTGTGAATGGAGGACTCTGCTGAGCTTGTCCGCCAAGCAGTTGTTCTGGCCTGGAAGGCATACTGCTCGTAGGAGCATTCCATGGCAACCACACAGGCGAGGAGAGCCACCGCTTCCTGGCAGAGGAGTATGAACCTCTGCCTCTTTGCTTATTCACACAGAATATGGCAACCTGGTTGTCTGCCTGGATCAGCACAGGATAGTTTCACAGGAGGTGGCGGAACGCTCGCAGGGTTAGGAAAATGGCCCTGAGTTCCAGGAGGTTAATCTGCAGGAGCGACTCCTCTTGCGACCAACTGTCTTGAATGCAGAGGTCTCCGCAGTGTGCTCCTCAACCCAGAAAGGAGGCATCCGTGGTTTGGACCATCTGCAGTGTAGATGCCTAGAATGGCATCCCTTCTTGGAGGTGGAATAGGGACTGCCACCAGTTGGCGGGTAACTCTGACCCTGTCGCGTAACCTGCCTGTGTTTCATTTTCTAAATATGCTAGGTATGGATGTTATGTTTATAGCTTGGGCTGATCTCACGGATACAATTTATAGACAGCAAAGCCCATTTATTATTAATAATACAGATATGGGAGATTTTTGTGAGAGCAGAGCTTATTCATCGTTATCATACACTCAGATTATATTTATAACATTGATAATTCCTTTTCATTTGACTTCTTTGCGAGTATCCCAACCCAATCTTAATCAATAGACAAGTGCCGATACTGTCTGCATTGGTGAATTTCCCAAAGTCTTGTTTTCAGACTCAGTAAGCCCTCTGTGATTCTCCACCCTACCATCTCTTGTGCTGGTGTTACTCTATACAATATGATTATGATATACATTGCCCTCTTCTAGTTTGAAGGCATTTAGTTAGATCCATTATGAATGTATTATCTATTTGATCCATTATGAATGTTAGATCCATTATGATCCATTATGAATGTATTATCTATTTGATTTAAATGTTAGATTTAATGTTAGATCCATTATGAATGTATTATCTATTTGATTTAAAAGATCATTCCGCATCCTATACCACTTGGAGTTTAC
The DNA here is from genome assembly GCA_033557465.1 of Ichthyophis bannanicus. Lineage (NCBI taxonomy): Eukaryota > Metazoa > Chordata > Amphibia > Gymnophiona > Ichthyophiidae > Ichthyophis > Ichthyophis bannanicus. Next base: position 53,747,133 of record CM066047.1, on the reverse strand, counting down.
TATGTATTTCTTTTCTATTTTATTCTTTTTTAATGTAGTTTTTATTTTTTTAATTATTTAATTAGCATATATTTTTGCTTTATTCACTCATTTCTTTAGTCTTAGCTTAGATTTCAAATGTCCAGTATTTATTTATTTTTTACAAAGTGCCACAATATATTATGAATGTATCCAATGTTTATTTTATGAATGGCTTTTAGTTTCATGTGGTTTATTTTAAGATGTTTATGGGTTGTTTTTTTTAACTGTGTCATTTGGTTTCTTGAGGTAACTCCTGACAAAAGCGTTTGCCGAAAAACAGCCATATCGGGGTCGCTGTTTGAATAAAGGACTTTTTCTTTACACTTTGCTTATTTGTGTTTCCTTGGTGTTCTGCAAGTGTGTTTGTGTTTCCTTGTGGACCAAAATACTTTATGTAGGCAGCCTCCTTATTAACTAGCTTCATTTTCACAATACTACTTAAAAAGAATGTTATTCACTCTTCTACTCATCAGAGTTTTAGTATGCACCCAGCTTTTTCTAAATTATCTCTTCTGTGTTAAAATTACTAATCAAGGTAAATGGTTCCTTTCACTTAACTAGCAAAATAAAATTAAATCATTCCAAACTGCTAAGTCAACATGCTATTTTCGTTTCACGATTTCTTCCTCTTTCACTTTTTAGCAGCTAAAGGACAGACAATGCAGTTTTACACTGATGTGCTAAAGGTAAAATGCAGACATTCCATGATATTGAGAAACAAACTGCACATGCTAGTACTTTCTCATATGAAGTCAAGTATTCTTAAAGCAACTGACAAAGAACTGACAGTCTGATGATAATCTCCTTAGTCTTAAGCTTGGAAGCCATGATCTGAAATGGAAGTGTGCACAGAATAATGAAAGGTAGAAAAAAACTGAGTTGCTGCAGTTGCCAACCAGAATTGAAAGCTAATGCTGCAGGAAGGTTTGAGCCCCAGTTGGTCTCAGAGCCTTGTCTAAATCTCTGATTTTCATGAGTTCTAGTTTTCATTCAAATTCACGTCTGAGGACCTGTGAGGTGGTTCAGTGGTAATGCTACGCTCTGTCATACAGGAGACATGGTCTGATCCCTAGATCAGAGCTTCTATTCCATCAGCCAGTCACAAATACTCAATAGACTGTATTCAAGAGTAAATTTATTTATTTATTTATTTGCATTCTCTTATATACCGCGCTATTCTGCATCAGTGCGGTTTACATTGAACAAACTGAAATTACATTGAACAGGGCATTATAACTTGGAGATAACCCTCCATAGCCCATGTTCCCTGTAAAATAGTTAAGTGGCTTGCCCAAGACCACAAGGAGCACCTGTGGGACTAGAAACCCCAGTCCTTCCGGCCCAAGGTTGCTGTCCTCTAGTGGGATTTGAACCCCCGACCTTCCGGCCTGAAGTACCTTGCCCCAACCACTAGGCCACTCCTCCACTCCAAAAACCCTTCAGATTTAGGGCCTCTGATCATAGGTTTCTGTAAAGAGCTCTGGCCAAGGAATATCACTGTAACTCCTGGAGTAATTTAATTGGGAAGAGACATAACAATAAAGGAACAAAATTACCACTAGTTGTGATTGAAGGTGCATGCTGCCAAATCCTAATCCTGGTTCAGCTGGAAATAAAAAAAAAAAACACCACGAGAAAACTGCAGTGCTAGCCCCCCAAATACTCATGTGTGGCAACAGAACAAACATCACAAAAGAATGATTTCCATCAATATTTCTCTATTCTACTAGGCAAGGAAGTGAACATTTCTTTCCCGAGGCAGGTTTCCACGATCACAAAAGCACAAGTCAATATGCAGCACTAATCTCCCCTAGCACCACAACAGCCCTTCATGTCCAAGGATACATGTGACACAGTTTATGACTGCAACAGAAAAGGCATTAGAAGGAATAAGCTGCACTGAGCCAAGTAGCTTTCTCTACCTTCTCCTATTTCTTTTTTCAAATGCAATGCTCTAGTCTAGACGTCCTGTACCCAGTGAGCACTTGTGACTGTTTTCACTTTTAGAAACTTGAAAGAAGTTCCAAAGGGATTGTCCGTGAGAAAGCAGAAGACAAAACAGGTGCAGGTAGGTCTGCGTTGTTTGGAATTATGTAAGTCTATCCTTTATTAAAGAGAATATATTTGAAAACCACAGGCTATTTAACTTCAGACATGCTAGGCTACAGCATTTGTTATGACAAATAAGAAATTTTCATACATAAACGTTAGCATGGTATCATTTATAAACTTAGCAGATTGCCAAAAATATGCACGATACATACATACACCTTTCATTATGTTTCAGTGTCTCAAGTCAGGCATAACAAAATAAATTCAACAGACAAGTAATTAAGAAAGATGGGCCTTGCTGCAAAACAAAATAGAACTGCACTCTTAACATTTAAAGATATGCCAAAATATGTAATCAGCCTATTTTTCTTTTCTTTAGAGCATAGATTTTCCAAAACTCGGAAGAAATCATGTTTTTAAAAGTTTAAACTTCAAGAAGTAGGCTTTAGGACAAATCCAATTTTGAAAAAGACATACTGTGGTTCTTCACTGCTGTGATTTTGCTAGGTTCTGCCAAATATTAATTGTTTGAATGTAAAGAAATAAAAAAAAAACACAGAAAAAAAAGACTAAAGTAATTTACCACAGAGTAACTGACAAAATTTCACTGCAGGCCATATTCGTGCATTGCGGCTTCATTATTGAATTTGCAATTTGCAAGTATCAAAAGCTATTTCACCTAAACAAGAATACAGAATTGCTAATTTAAGGCTCTGTTCAATGAAAAATATTAATCTAACAGGATTTAACATCTTACTAAAAGACAGACACTCATATCTTTTCTGCTCTTTTTTTAAAGTGTTTAAGAGGCTAATGTACTAAGCTGAAGACCAGCAGCATTAGTATATGAAAAATGCATATTAGAGATATATTTTTCATGAGTACGTTTACTTCCATCAACTTTGCTAAAAATTACACAAAATATATAATGATCTGAATCATACAAATCAGCTCATTACCTATATTTGCAAAGTTAAAGTTAAAACCTGCAGAATATCCTTCTTCAGAAACTTAACTATACCTTGGAAAGGTGTAGTTAAAGCACAGTTACTTACCTGTAACAGGTGATCTCTGGGAACAGCAGGAATAAGTCTTCACATATGGGTATCGTCGGTACAGACGGAGCCTGCGCGGGAACACTCCCCAGCATCCAAAAGGAAAGCTTTTGGGAGCATCCCACAGCGCCTGCGCGCTGCCTTCCCGCCTTTCCCAACCGCCTCTCTCCAGTTCGAGTTTTAAGCTGAGACAAAGAGAGAGAGAGGAAAGGAAAGATAGATAGAGAGATACAACTCCTAGGGGAGGTGGGTGGGTTGTGAAGACTTATTCCTGTTGTTCCCAGAGATCACCTGTTACAGGTAAGTAACTGTGCTATCTCCAGGAACAAGCAGGAATGAGTCTTCACATATGGGGACTCCCCAGCTAGAGATGCCAGGGAGATCCCCAAGGCTGTGAGTCCCTGAGAAGGGCTCTACCTCCCTCCATGGATCTCAGGCATCCAACCAGGGATGGGGGGTAGGAGTTGTTCAAGTATGGAACAGGTGTTTGAGAACAGCCTGACCAAACAAGGCATCCCGGCTGGAGTCCTTGTCCAAGCAGTAATGGGCTGTAAAGGTATGAACCGAGGCCCAGGTGGCCGCTCAACAGATTTGGTCGATGGACACAGAGTTTAGATGAGCCATAGAGGCTGCCATGGCCCTCACATTGTGAGCTGTGACATGGCCCTCTAGAGAAAGGTTCTTACTCTGGTAGGCGAAAGAAATACACTGAGCAATCCAATTGGACAGAGTTCTCTTAGAGACTGGAAGTCCTAAATGAGAGGGATCAAAAGCAACAAAGAGTTGAGAGGACTTTCTATGTTGCTGTGTCCTTTGTAAGTAAAAAGCGAGCGCTCTTACAATCCAGGGTATGGAGATTCCTCTCTGCAGTTGATGCATGAGGTCCTGGAAAAAAGACAGGTAAATACACCTCCTGATTCAGATGAAAAGGTGAAACCACTTTGGGCATAAAGTGTGGATTGGTCCTGAGGACTACCTTGTCATGATGGAACCTTGTATAAGGAGGATTAGCCACCAAGGCTTGCAGCTCACTGATGCGGCGAGCTGAAGTGACTGCAATGAGAAAAATAACCTTCCAGGAAAGAAATTTCAAGGAAGTAGTGGCTAAGGGTTCAAAGGGTGGCTTCATAAGCTGGCCAAGAACCAGATTCAAGTCCCATGCCACTGGGAGGTTTAGTCAAAAAAAGGCCTCTCATGAATCTTGCTATAAGAGGATGAGAGGAAATAGGCTGTCCATTGAGAGGCTTAAGGGATGCTACAATAGCACTCAAATGGACTCTTACTGAATTTGTTTTAAGGCCTGCCTGGGATAAATGCAGCAAATAGTCTAGTAAAGAATTCAGAGGTATTGCAAGAGGGTTAAGACCCTTCTCTGCACACCAAATGGTAAACCTCTTCCATTTAAAAGCATAGGAACGTCTGGTGGAAGGCTCTCTGGAAGCATGAAGGATATCCTTCACTTGCTGAGAAACATGGAAATCTTGAAGGTCTAGGCCTTCAGCAACCAGACCCTGAGATGAAGAGACTGGGGATTTGGGTGCCACAACGTTCCCTCCTCCTGGGATAGGAGGTCTGGAGCAGATCCCAAGTCCAGGGAGGGAGCTTGAGAGAGATGCAGAAGTAGAGGGTACCACACTTGGCGTGGCCAACGTGGTGCTATGAGGATCATAGACCCCTTGTCTCTCTGAAGCTTGAACAGTGTCTTGGGAATTAGGGGAATGGGTGGAAAGGCATAGAGGAAGTCTTGCCCCCAATGAAGGAGGAAGGCATCCCTGGCCTGAACTCCCTGACATGGAATCCTGGAACAGAACCGGGGAAGTTTGGCATTCCACGGACTTGCAAACAGGTCTATGTCTGGGGTTCCCCAAATTTGAAAGATCCTGCCTATCTGGTCCCCATGGAGGGACCATTCGTGTGGAAGCAGAACTCGACTGAGTCTGTCTGCCCAAGAGTTTTGAACCCCTGGAAGATACACTGCCATGAGATGAATTTGATGCTCTCTGGCGAAGGCCCACAATCTCAGAGCTTCGTTGCAAAGCGACAGAGAGCCAGTCCCGCCCTGCTTGTTCACGTAGAACATGGCTACTTGGTTGTCCGTGTGGTTGAGGACTGTCTTGTAGCTGAGCAGGGTGTGGAAGACTGAGAGCTAGAAAAATTGCTCTGAGCTCTAAGAGGTTGATATGTAGAGAAATCTCCTGTGGAGACCAGATGCCCTGGGTGGAGAGATCTTGTAGATGAGCCCCCCAACCCTTTGGGGAGGCATCTGTTGTAAGGGTTGCTTGGGGTAACACCTGTTGAAAGGGGGATCCCAGCAGCAGATTTTGGGTGGACGTCCACCACTGGAGAGAGCAAAAAAGGCGACTGGAGGTTGCTATTTTGTCTGACAGGCACCCTGATGCCTGGGTCCATTGTGTGGACAAAGTCCATTGAGCTGCCCTCATGTGAAGGCGAGCATAAGGGACCACATGCACGGTGGATGCCATGTGGCCTAACAGTTGTAACATCTCTCGAGCAGTTAAATGGGACTTTAACTGAATCTGGGAGGCTAACTGCACCAAGCGTAGGCAACGGGCCTGGGGAAGATAGGCCCTTGCAGTGGTGGTATCCAGTAAGGCCCCTATGAACTCCAGAGATTGAGTAGGGGTGAGATGGGATTTTGGGATGTTTATTACAAGTCCCAGATACTGAAGGATACGCCTTGTGCAGGCCAGGGAAGCCTGGTTCTCTGACTGGGATGGAGCTCAGATGAGCCAGTTGTCCAGATATGGGAATACAAATATTCCTAGAGTGCGTAGAAATGCAGCTACTACTGCCATGCATTTTGTGAACACCCTTGGTGCAGAGGCCAGACCGAAGGAAAGCACTCAGTATTGATAGTGCTTTCCCTGGAAAAGGAACCGAAGGAACCTTCTGTGTGTTGGATGGATGAGGACATGGGTGTACGCATCCTTGAGATCTAGAGAACAAAGCCAGTCCTGACTCTGGAGGTATGGAAGGAGAGTACCGAGAGAAGTCATCTTGAATTTCTCCTTGCATAGAAACTTGTTCAATTCTCTGAGATCTAATATGGGTCTGTAGCCCCCTGTTTTCTTTGGGATGAGAAAGTAGGGGGAGTAGAACCCTGAGCCCTGTTGAAGAAGGGGTACTTCTTCTACTGCCCCTTGGGCAAGAAGGGTAGCAATCTCCTGACCCAGAAGGTCGAGGAGAGATGTTGGAGAATTGAAGTGTCTCACCATGGTGTGAGGGGGAAGGTTTAAGAAATGAAGCTTGTACCCTTCCCTTATGATGGAGAGGGTCCATTGCTCTGCTGTGATTTGTTTCCATCTGGGAGCAAAGTGAGCTAACCTTCCTGGAATGGTGAGAGGCTCTGGATATTCTAGAGCCAGAAAGGCTAAGTTCTCTAGTTGTAAGTCAAAGGCCCTGAGGAGGCTGAGGCTGTTGGGCCGTAGCAGTCCTAGCAGCCTTAGGCTTGGCCTGTTTCGGTTGTTGCTGTCTCTTTGTAGCAAAATGACCTGCAGAAGATGCCTGCTGACCATAAGCAGAATAATATTTCCCTTTTTTGGGAAAAAAACCCTTTTTGAACAACCTTTTCTTAAAAGGAGCAGAAGTAGACTTTGAAAGTCTATTTAAGCAGAATTTTCATCATCCATCTGGGTGGCCTTTGCTTGCCAATCTTTGCCAAAAAGGTTTTCACCTGTACAAGGAAGGTTTCCTAGTCCATCCTGAACCCAGGGTTCCAAATCAGAAGCTTGTAACCAAGCAACTCTGCGTGCACCTATGGCAATAGCCAAGGCTCTGCTGGCACCTTCAAAAGAGTCAAAGGCTGCACGGTTGGAAAACTTGGAAACATCCTGGGCATGTTTGAGCCAGGTGAGGAACTCTTCCCTTTTATCTTCTGAAATAAAAGGAGATAAAGTTTGCAGGTGATCTGTAACTTCTTTTAGAAACATCCCCATATAGAGACTATAGGAGTTGATTCTGGCAACAAGCATGTTGGCCTGGAAAATTCTCCTGCCAAAGGCATTTAAGGTTCTGCATTCTCTTCCTGGAGGAGCAGAAGAGTGCCTTTTTGTACTCTTTATCTTCTTCATAGCAGACTCCACCACAATGGAGTGGTGAGGAAGCTGAGTCTTATGAAAGCCAGGACAAGGAGGAACACGATACATGGTGTCCATCCTACGAGAATGAGGGGAAGTGGTGAGAGGAGTCTCCCATATGCCCAACATGTGATCATAAAGAATCTCATGTATTGGTAAAGTGGCTGCCTCTTTAGGAGCCTTAGGATATTGTAAAATATCTAATATTTTGGCTCTAGGCTCTGTCTCAGGGGCCACTGAGATGGAAAGGCCCCTGGCCACTTCCCTAATGAAGTCTTGAAAAGACAAGTCTTCTGGAGGAGACATTCTCCTTTTTGGAGAAGAGGGCTGCTGAGGAAGGATCACCGATGCTTCGACAGAGGCCTCTGATTCATCAGAGTCTTCAGAGGAATCGAAGTATCGCCTGTCTGGATGCTCCTGCAGAGCCCGATACGCGTACTGGGTGGTATCGACATCGGGAGTGATCGGTACCGATTCGGTACCGATGGGCATCACAGAACAGTGTACCGCTGCAGTCGACACCGCAGCCGATGTCGATGCAATCGGTACCGGCACCGGAACCGATATCGGTACCGGTGCCGGAGTCGGTACCGTAAACAGAGTTTGTTGCGGTACCGAAGGCGTCGCAGCTTGTATGAATGCCGTGATGGCACGCTGCATGGTCAGGATATTCTGATCCATCGACGCAACCAATGTCTGGATGTCGGTACCAGTGGAAACCATCGGTACCCCAGAACATGGCAACAGGTGATCGGTCGAGACCGAGCCATCGATGTCAACCTGTGACCCCATAGATAAAGCTTTGGAAGCCGGAGCCTCCCGCCAGGGTAATTTTGCCGGTGCGGATTCCTCGAGAGCAAGCCCGGAGGCATCTCTACCCTTCGAGGACCAGCTGGACTTAAGTTTGGTTACCTGAGATCCATGGGAGGAAGAAGAAGCCCTGGAAGACGTCGATGCAACCGAAGCTGCATCAGAGGGAAACAGGGTACTGAGCTTGGCTGCTCGATTCTGTAGACCTCTTTTAGACATCATGGAACAGGACTCACAATCCGTAATGGAGTGGTCAGGACCTAAACATTTTAGACACCATTCATGGGTGTCGGTGACAGGTATAGTGCCGCTGCACTTCGTGCACTTTTTAAACCCGGAGGCGGGTTTTTCCATGAGGAAAAAATTTCCGTAGGCCTAAGGCCAAAGAAAGAAAAAATGCACTAAAGTGAGAAAAACAGTAGTTTTTTTTTTGTTTTTTTTTTTTTAGAATAAAGAAAGAAAAGACCGGCGGTACCGGTCCGGCGTCGAAAAGGCAGACACACGACCAAAGAAATAAAAGAAAATAAAGAAATTCTTCAGCGGTGACAGGAACACAACCTGCTGGCTCCGCGGAAAAGAAGAACTGGAGAGAGGTGGTTGGGAAAGGCGGGAAGGCAGCGCGCAGGCGCTGTGGGATGCTCCCAAAAGCTTTCCTTTTGGACGCTGGGGAGCGTTCCCGCGCAGGCTCCGTCGGTACCGACGATACCCATATGTGAAGACTCATTCCTGCTTGTTCCTGGAGATCTTGAGATACCCAATGCACCCAAGAAAAGGATTTGGCTGTGATCGTAGATAATACACTGGAATCTTCTGTTCAGTGTGAAGCAGTGGCCAAAAAAGCAAAGAGAATGTTAGGAATGATCAGGAAAGGAACAGAAAATAAAAACAAAGGATATCATAATACCTCTATAATCGCTCCAAAGTGCAACCATACTTTGGGGAGATGAGAACTGCACACAATACTCATCTCAAAAATGATATAGCAGCATTAGAAAGGATACAAAGGACGACCAAAATGATAAGGAAATTTAACAACTTTCCTATGAAAAGAGCTAAAGAGGTTAGGGCTCTTGAGCCTGAAGAGACAACTGGAGGGGAAATATGATAAGACGTGCTGTATTGGGGACTACAGGGCCTTTCAGGTACTGGCATTCCAGGTGGACTCCATTACAAGCAAGGTAATACTCTGCCTGAAAGCTCTCAAAGGAGTCTTGGTGTTCATTTTTAAAAGCTAAGTCTTTTCTATACCGCAAGGGGGAATTTTTTTTGTTTGTTTATGGTGTTGGACAAAGCTCTGTCAGAGTTCGTCGTCTTTGTTCCAGCTACCCATTCACAGCTAACTCTTTGAAGCCACTGCCTCATCAGGGATTTGATCCCTCCCTTCCTACCTTGGCACCCACCTACCCCAAGTGAGCATTCTTCCTTAAAGGGCAACTCGCCAATTAGCTACACTGCACCACTCCTTTGGATTTTGCAGCCTAAATGCATGACCCTGCATTTTTTAGCATTACATTTCAGCTGCCAAATTCTAGACCATTCTTCAAGCTTAGTTAGATCCCTCCTCAATGGGAGAGACACAACAGAGACAGCAAACACAGCATCAGACCTTGTGCCTCCATGGAAGGAGATCCCAAAATGCTGGAAAAATTGAGCACCGGGACATTCCAGTCGCAATCTGGAGAAAAAAGAGCAGCCGTGGGTTTCAACCACTGGGGGTTGCAAGCTGCATCAGGCTGCACAGCTGAGCATTGCAGCAGCAAAAAGAAAAGAGGCCACGAAAAGGAAATCGCTGACAAAGAAAAGCAACAGCAGCAATGAAAATCTGATACAGGCAGCCCCAGCTGCCCTCACAGGCTTATTTTTGGAAATTCAGAGCTGCTTTATTGCAGCAGCAAAAGAACCAAATTCAGCCCACTGGAGACAATGGAAAAAAGACAAAAGTCAGAAGAAAATATGAAGACATTCAAACAAGCCGACAGAGGACAGCAAGAGGGAACAGAGGCTTGGGCCCAGATTTACCACCCCTTGCAGGATCCTGTAGGGTCCCTCCTGTATGCTCTCTGGCCCACCAGCACTAGGAACCCGTGGGTAGCATCAATGGAACGGGACAAGCTGTTGGCTTAAGGAGACTAGAACACACTCAAGCTCCGAGCACACACTGAGCATACCAGTCTCTAGTGCACAGGCCACAGGAACATGGTCTGGTCCAGAGAAGACAGGTCTATCTGCACTGCTGCACCAGTCCACACACCTTGCCAACTGCTGGAGGCAGACAATATTGGCTTGGCTTCCCTCAGTGCTGCACCAGAGGATGTACCAAGTGATGACATCACTGAAAATTGCTCAAATCTGCCTCCACATGCTGGCTGAGGAACATAACCCACACATCTGTATTGGTCTAACAGGATAAGTAAAGAAAGGGTTCCTACCTCTAGACCAACTTAATCTGTCATATTCTTCCCTGAACAGAATAATCACAAGATTAGATCTGCTCTCTGAATGAACTGAATGGCAGGCTGCCACTGAAAATCCAGAAACAAAAATAAAAAAAAAGACAACAATGACAAAAAGTTTGTAGGTGCCAACTGGCTTGCACTAATTAACGTCACAGTTGTCATTTATTGTAGAGTTTCATGAAAATCAAATGAATGCAACATAAGAAAATAACCTGTGTCGGCATGGACTTCAATGGCACGCAACATCTTAAAGAAATGAAAATTCACGTTTTATTCCTTAAGCTCTATATTTTTCCATTCAGAATATAAATCAGATGAATGGTTTTTTAAAACATGAATGGGTACCCTGGATTACTTAGATGTCAATTTTCAAAGTTATTTTTCAGGGTAAATAGGCAGTCTGAAAATTGCAAACGCTGTACGTGGGTAAAAGCAGACAGAGGGGTGATCATAGCATGTATTTTCAACCCATGACAAAAGTAGGCAGGATTAGAGGCAGAGTGAGGTCGGGAAAGGCAGCAACATGCGTAGACATTAGGCAAACCTAGGTGGTCACCTAGCATAGCATTTTCTGAGGAGCAGCAAAGAACTGCAACAGTCAAATCCAAAACGTAGGGAGTGCAAGTGTACACATACAAAGTGAAGTTTAATATTTAAAAGTACGGGGCCCCTTATTGCAAGGATTTACACAGTTTACAGAGCTGTAAAGCACAATTAGTGCCGCTGAATATCTCAGAGTAACACCGCTATATGCCCCGAAGCTAACCGCTTAGCGTCAGGATGCTCCGGGATGATCCCGGAGAATAACCTTGCCGTGGCGATACTCAGCCGCAGCACGGTTATTCTTCAGCAGTGAAAGTTAGGCGCAGCAAAGGTTGTGCTAACGTTTGCTGCAGAAGCTGACTGGGCAGCGGCTGAATAGCACGGCTGCACATTTAGCTTCTGCGCCGTGCGCAACTGTGCAGCAAATCTGGATATTCAATGCCAGTAGCCGGATCTTCAGCCTCCTTCCCCTCCCTCCACTCATTTAAAGCAGAAAGGTGGAAGCGGTAACAGCAGCAGCGGCAACAGCAGTCAGCGCAGGGTCCTTCATGTCAGCGTGCAGTGCGCACTCAGCATAACAAGGAGCTTACCTGAAAGGGCAGACTAGATAGGCCATGTGGTCTTTTTTTGCCGTCATGTTTCTATGTTACCTAGGAGGGGCAAGGGCCTATGAATTTTTATTTTATTTATTTAACATTTTTTATATACCGCTTTATCTTTAATCAAAGCGGTTTACAGGCAACGAAAAGAACAGAACTCAATTGAGTTAGGGTATTACATAAAATTTAGGTGGGTAGCATGCAACTTGGAATTAATGGGGGGAAGAGTCAGGACATATGTGATAGTAAGTCTCTTGTGAAGTCACGTATTAGACATTTGTATCGGGCCTATGGTATTCTATGAAGAGGTGCGTTTTCATTTTTTTCCACAGGTCCTGAATTGATTGGGCTGGTCTTATGGGTTCAGGAAGTGAATTCCAAATTGAGGAGGCAAAGAGTGTGAACGCACTGTTGCGGGTTTATTGTTTACACTTTTTGAGCAGTGGAATAGAGAACAAGTTCTAGTTGTTACATCTCCTTAATCGCAGTTCTGGCGCTTTGTTTATTAGGGATTTCAGGCAGGTGGTTGAATGGTTATGTAGTATCTTGTGTATTATGAAGATAATCGTGTATTTTGGTCTCAGAGCTGTCGGTAACCAGTGGAGGTTCTTAAGGGTGGGTGTGATGTGTTTAAATCGGGAGGTACCGGAGATTATTCTAGTAGCAGTGTCATGTGCCATTTGCAGATGGTTCAATGCATGTTTTTGTAGGCCCTGATAAAGAATGTTGCCATAGTCCAGGTGAGGCATGATTATGGACTGAAATACCGTCCCAAAGTCACTGGGTTCAAGTAGAGGGCATTGATTCACTGGCTCACAGGTTGCATGCTGACTGGTGATTACTCCTACTTAGCCTAGGTCACAGGGAAAGTCCAGAGAAAAGGTGAAATGGCCATGTTTCTGTGACACCATCCATTGATGTGACCCCATTTGGGGTCCCGACCCTAAGTTTGGGAACCACTGACTTATAACAATCTGATTCCTTAAGCGAATAAGAATCAGACCAATGGAGCATAAAAGTATGCTCTAGTGACTTGTACAAAGATCAGATTCAGGGGCTTGATGCAATCTGTTTGTCCTTTTGAACACATGAATATGTACGTACGCATATGCTCTTCAAAGGCAAATGAATAAAAATACAACCTCCATCCAAGAAGCAATGTTTCCCCAACAACTATTCAGAAACTACTTTACAAATTTTACTGAACTCAGCACAGTGGACAACAGGGACAAAGATTCATTTGATACGGTCGTTAACCAAAAAATATTTGTTCCTGCAACACTTGCATTTTATTGAATTATACATATACAATGGACTGAAGTGTAATGGGGCGAAGGCCAAAATAAGCCAAGGATAACAGTTTTAAACAGCACCTTAAATTGATTTGCAAGAACAAGTTCTTATGCTCGTGATAGAGTATATAAATTAATGTTTACAATTTTCAGACCCTAATCCTCAAAATCCTACTTAAAATATTACAGATTTCTAAGAACTGCATTTTCTCAATAACAAGAAATCATTTCATTTCACACAAATACAAAGTAAATTTTATTTTTAGCATTTTCATATCAGTTCCTTCAGCATGCCTCACAATCATAATGAGCTTCCATTATCAACTTTAAATACTTAAAGAGAAATAATGAACAAACAAACTTCTTCCAAAGACGGGGAGGCTGTAAAACTAGAAGGCATAACATTAAGCTGCAAGGGGTAAATTGAAAAGCAATGTCAGGAAATACTTTTTCACTGAAAGGGTGTGGATGCTTGGAATGCCCTCCCGATGGAAGTGGTGGGGGCAAATACAGTGACAGAATTCAAAATGGCATGGGAGAGACACTGTGGATCCCTTTACAGCAACAGGATAAAATCAAAATTAACTTAACTATCTAATTTCTCAACAAACAGGGGAGTTCTACACGAAGCGGTGGGTTCACCCCTAAACAAAGACATGGGGAGGGGTGGCCTGCACGGAGCGGCAGGTGCACCTACTCTTGCCATCTTACTGGGCAGACTAGATGGACCATACTGGTCTTTATCTGCCATCATATACTATGTTACTATGCAAATGGGGATTATTATTTTCATCCCAATTGGATTTCATTCCACTTTACAATCATGGTGTTTAAATAATATGTTCAATAGTCCATTCAGGCTTCTACACTGCTTTATGTGCATAAAAATATTTAAGAGGAAAAGGAACAGTTCCCACATATAATTACAGCTGGGCAACTTAAGGCACACAGTAAAACTACAGAATAAAACACAGGTGGTCGGAGAGAGGGGCTTGCTTATTAAAAGGCATTAACATCCTAAAGTGGGGTAGAGGAATAGCCTAATAGTTAGAGCAATGGCCTCATGACCACAGAAACCAGGGTTTGAATCTCACTGACATTCCTTGCAGCTTTGAGGAAGTCACTTAGCTCTCCACTGCCTCAGGTGTAAACTTGATTGTAAGCCCTCCAGAGGACAGGGAAATATCTACTGTACCTGACTGTAACTCACCCTGAACTACTATTGGAAAGGCATGAGCTAATCTACAGTTGTGGTCAATATTACTGGCACCCTTGCAGTTCAATCCCTTAATGTCCAATATCTCCTAAATAAAGTGGCCAGTAAAACAGCTTTGGACAATATATGCACACATATCTGACACCAAAAAATCAAATAAAACAAGACCAATTTAACAAAGGAAATAGTAGGAAGTAGTATAAAAACTGTGACATTGCCAGGATATGATTATTCGCACCCTTATAAACAATTCAAATAAGTATGAACAGAAGAGTCAAATTCCTAATGCAGTAAAAATTAGATGCACCTGTAATCAATTATCAGTACTCACATGACTTGAAACCACCAATGAACGATGGCTCTAATGTTTAAAATGGCCACATTCACTCTCTGATCCATTCTCAGTCAAGAAAGCTGCCTGAGAATGTCAGAAAAGCCATTATCACCAAACATCAAACTTCAAAGGGGTACAAGATCATCTCCAAAGACCTTGGGATTACTGTGTCCACAGTTCACAATGTTATTAAGAAGCTTTCTGCACATGGAACTGTCAAGAACCAATCAGGACTTGGTGGGAAGAGGAAAAATTAATCCAAAAAGTCTTCGAAGATTAGTGCGAACTGTTGGAAAAACACCACGATCATCATCCAAAGAGCATAAGGCTGACCTGGAGCAATCTGGAGTGATGGTTTCAACCCACACTATACACCGCACACTAAACAAAGAAGGACTTCATGGGCAAAGGAGGACGCCACTGCTCAAAGACAGACATAAAAAGGCACATCTGATCTTTGCCCAAACCCACCCTGAGAAACCACAATCCTTCTGGGAAAATGTTCCATAGACAGATGAAACCAAACTTGAGCTCTCTGGCAATGCAGACCAGCGATACATTTACAGGCAAAGAAATGAAGCTTATAAAGAAAAAACACCCTTCCTACAGTTAAATATGATGGAGGTTCCATAATGCTGTGGGGCTGTTTTGCTGCCTCAGGAACTGAAGGTCTGGAACATATTAAAGGAATCAAGAAGTCAGAGGACTACCAAGGTATTCTGGAGCAACATGTGCTACCTAGCGTCAGAAAGTTAGGTCTGGTTCAAAGGTCATGGGTCCTCCAGCAGGACAATGACCCAAAACAAACATCCAAAAGTACAAAACAAATGGTTAAAAAGGAACAAATGGACCGTTTTCAACCGGGCAGCAATGAGTCTTGATCTCAATCCAATTGAAAACCTTTGGAAGGAGCTGAAATCTGCCACTGATAAAAGGAATCCTGGAAACATTCATGAGCAAAACAAATCGCAGCTGAACAGTGGGAGAAACTACCAGCAGACAGATGTATGAAACTTATAGATGGCTACAAGAAACATTTAGAGGCTGTCATCACTGCAAGGGTTCTGCAACCAAGGGTGCCATTATTCTTGTCCAGGTCATATTTTGGGGGTTTTTTCTCAGAAATTACTACGTCTAAGTTGCACAGACATCTCTTTTGTTTGTTGTATACCTTTGAACATACTATTAAAATATTATGATGACATACAGTTAGAATATTTCAATTAGTTCTCAAGATATTGTTCACAATATACCTAAAATGAAAGGGTGCTAATTAATGCTGACCACAACTGTACTAAATAAAGTAAATAAAGCACATTAACAGTGATGCAAAAAGACTAACATGTCCTTTGCACGCAGACAACACAACTTAAATGCACAAGTTCCAAGACGTTAAATACAGAAAAAAGATTGACAGCAAAGGAAAAGCAAACACACACAATAACACCAAGCATATTTAAATTATATGCAAATGAACTGTATGTATTAATATGGAATGCTAATATTGTCTGCACCCAATGCAGAGAAATACTTAGAGGATTAAGTAGCCGGCCAAAGCACCACTATTTCTACGCCTGGTCTGAAGTGGCTTAAATGACTTGCGCATGTTCCCGACAGTATTTTGATGCATCGGGGGCTTTCCCTATTGCCTGGGTCATCTGAGGTGAAGTGTCAAATAAGGCCTTATATAGCAGTCTGACCCCACCCAGTGCATCCCAGGATGCATTGCGTGGGGCCAGGGGCGGGAGCGCATTGGCAACGCTGCTGCTCCATCTTAAAGGTACCAGGAGGGGGTGAGAGCTTCGAGGGCCATCAGGCCTTTTGTTGGGGGGAGGGGGGGGGTCGGTGGAATTAGGACTGCTGGGTCATCAGGGATTTTGGTTTTTTAATTGAGTGGGTGGGTGAGTGGGTGGTCAGGGTTGCTGGGCCACCTAGGATTTGGTTTTTGTTGGGGGGGTGCAGTGTTGGGGGCACCAGCCCACCAAAAGTATTTTGATGGCATCAGGGGCTTTACCCGATGCCTGGATCATCTGATGTGAAGTGTCAAACTTCCCCTCAGATGACCATGTTTCTCTGAGACCTGCCAAACTTGCACAGATGTTTATGTACATGTGTTTGGCTTGCTCTCCCAGTTTAATGCTGACATTTACACCGCAATTTAATGCGTGACTAATCTGCATATGCACCTTCTTCTCCATGCCGATGCTGAAGTCGCACACTATCGGCGCGTTACATAGACACGTACATAGCTAATAGCATGTGACTTAAGCACTGGCATTCTGCATCGACCCCTAAATGCCTACATTAGCACTGAAAGCACATAATTTGGTATTAAGATGCATTATGGGTAAGCATGAATTTCTGCATTAATGTGCAAAATTGGGATAACCAGTTCATTTAAATATATGTTTGCACCTCTACAGGTGTATTTAATGTGCACAGTTAACACACAACTTAACATGCAATTTTAAATGTAAGCATAAGAAACATATTAACATGCAGTTTGCTAAAGGCTTTACCCCTTTAGTGAATCATGCATTAGCCTTTCTGCAAATACATGCATATTTAATGCACTTTAATAAATAGGTCCTAGAGTTAGCAGCACAGCTGAAGCAGTAACTCCACAGATTTTCAGGCGCTCTCTTTCCTCTTAATTCATGTTCTGACCAGTAGCCTCATTTTATCATTGTCTGCCTTTTAAAAGGTAAACGCTAGTGCAGTAGTTTTCCTTAGTTAAGTCACACTGATTACCTTATGAAAGTAGTGTGACATCTGAGCAATACGTATTACCTCTCACACCAAATCCTGCGTTCCACTAAGGGCTACATCTAAACTAGATCCCCTTCTCATTAGCAACCTGGACCTGTTGCTCCATGAAACAGTCATTTCATCTAGAAACTTTACTTTGCTAGCATATGCTGATGTGACATTTATCCAGTCAATACTGGGATAATTCAAATCTCTATTATTGTGTCATGAAATTTGCCAGCTTCCCTGTTAGCATTTCATTATCTGTCTATTTATTCCGATTACATGCATGGTAGTATATCCCTACCGATTTACTCTTCCCCATCACACAAGGAATTTCTATCCATAAAGATTCCATTTTGTTTGAGACTATGTCATACTTTCATTCCTCCACCTGTTTCATCACTTTATCATTGGAATATAACTAGCACTTTATTATCATAATGTTCTATACGCTATCCTTATTCCATCAGGTTGCCACGAAGCAACCCTCTCTATTCAGTGATAAAAATAAGATGAAATAGTTAGAATGTATAAGACTGCTGGCATCTACATACAAACATTCAAGGCAACATTTTACTTACCAGTTAATGTCCTTTCCTTGAGTCCTGCTAGACCAGTCCATTCAAGTGGGTTGTGTTCCCCTACCAGCAGATTGGTGGAGACAAAGAACCAATGAAAAGCCCAGGTTTCAATGACATCTCTCCTTTGCCTCAGCTACCAGAGGTCCTTTCAGTATTCGTCCCAAAGCATATCGAAGAAACATGGCAAGGCTCACACAACCTCAATTGTGGGCAACAATGAGCAATCAACAGTAGAGAACTATGTACAGGAAAGAAGAAACAGAAAGCTGTTAGTAGAAGATGAACCTGCAGAGCCAAGCAATATATATGTATATATGTTCTGGTATTCTTGTGTAAAATATTTAACATGTTATCCAAGTTGAAGGCCCTGTTATCTGTAATTACGGTGTAACCCACACCGTAAAATCCCATTGATGTTCTATGTAAACCGCACTGATGTCGAATAGCGCGGTATATAAGAGTATTAAATAAATAAATAAAAAGCATAAAAATCATAGCAGACCCAAAGGTACCGCAGCAGAAGAACAGAGTAAATACAGTTTCAGAGCTGAGCCCTGGACTGGCCTAGCAGGACTCAAGGAAAGGATATTAACTGGTGAATAAAATATCACCCTTCATATCGTCCTGCTAGACCAGTCCAGACAAGTGGAATGTACCAAAGCTACAACGCTGCTGGGTGGGAAGAAGACAGAGCAGTTCACAAAACTGTCTGCCCATGCATGGACATCCAAGAGGTAATGCTTGACAAAAGTGAAAAGTGATGTCCTCGTTGCTGCCTGACAAATGTCACATTGATTGCCTTATGATATGGGCTACAGCTAAAATAGATCCCCTTCTCATCAGCAATCAGGCCAAGGAGGACACCACTGCTCACAGACATAAAAAGGCATGTCTGATCTTTGCCCAAAGCCATCCTTCAGCTACTACTCCATGCCAGAAGCATCTGTCAAAGTCAAGGTAGATGAGATCCTTGCAATTAACGCCACCAGCTCCTTCTTCCAGAACAGATGAATCACTCCAGCCTCTTCACAATCCTCTGAAGATGAGAGCACTTCTTTAGCCACGTCAGAACCCCATACCAAGCCATCTGAATCAGAGTCAAAATCTCAGACAGCTCCCAGCTATTCTCCATCTCCAGGGGCGTCCCTTGCCAGGGATGCTTAGCCAAGGGTAATCGAACAGGGCTTCCACTCTCAGCCTGCCCAAGACTGCGCCCGCGTGAACCCAGAGGCCGCAGGATCTGAATTTCCCGACCAGAAGGACCAGGCCTGCTGCAAAAAGGAAAAGAATTCCGGGGAGGACAATCCTGAATCTGAAGCTTTTCTCTCAGAAATGACCCCCCAACACCAAGGGGCACAGCTGCCAGAGACCCCATAGAGGACAATGAGTGGCTCACAGCATGGTCGCCAGTCCTCCGGCCAGCTGGATATCCTTACCCACAGTGCCATCCATCACCTCCTGCCCTGAAGCAGGTAAGGCCGGACTAACTGCATCCCCCAGCTAGGAGAGGGGAAGCAGGTCCTCCAGGGAAGACTCAGAAGCTGCCGTGCAAGAAGAGCAGAATCCAGAGACGAAGCACTTTATTTGCCACAGAATCTAAAAATATTTCCTGGAAGACGACAGAGAGTTAAGGCAAGTATCACAACAGCGCACACTAAGGCTGTGGCGGTCTAAAGGCACGCGTTAACTTCACTTTTATTGCAATGCGTGTAATAGGTGCTAGGGAAGGAGTGCGCATTGGAGACTGCTGCACTCTTCCAGATCCTTCCAATTTTCTGGCTGCTCAACAGGCTCTTATCCAGTAAGAGTGTGAAGCTAAACCAATTTTCCCTCCTCCTATGGCTACTGAAAAGACCAGTCTAGTGGAGCCTCCACATTGCACTCAAGTGAGAGAGTCACCCTCAAATTGGTTGTTCATGTGCATTTTGTCAATCTTTTCCTCTCAATCTTCAGATTATGTTTTTCTTCAGAGAGGAGAAAATTCATCCACCATCTGCTGGAGACAAAGAAATACTGAAGGGACCTCTGGTGGCTGAGGCGATTAGAGGCTTAGGCGTGATGTCATTGAAACCTGGGTTTTTTCATTGGTTCTTTGTTTCCAACAATCTGCTGGTAGGGGAACACAACCCACTTGAATGGACTGGTCTAGCAGGACTCAAGGAAAGGACATTAAAGTACGTATTTACAACCTGCCTAACAGTTGGCAGGGATAATAGAGAATCTTTTAACTCCCTCTGCTTTTTACTTTTTACTTTTGCCTTTGTTACCTCTCTATCAGGATGCTCTAACTTCCCCATTTTGTTAGTATCATTTGAAAATACCTCACTCCAAACCATGTGCTGATGAGTGACCCAACTTCTCTCTCCTGAAATTATGTTGTTTTTCAACGTCTTAAAACTTTAAAATTAGTTATCCTGACTTTTTTTTGGATGGGGATAACACACCGCAATTGCCTGGGACTCCAGTATCATAAGGAGCTCCTAAGCAAGCAATGGGGTATCACCGAGACAGAGTTTCTGGGCTGAGGCTACTCCTTAGCTTCTACCCTGGGCCCCTGTGTGTCTAATACAAGCCCCTCTTAGTTAGACAGTTAAGTTTCCCAAATCCATGAAATACTAATGCACAAACTGCTTTACTATTTGCAAATTATTTGCATGCAAGATACCAGGCAGCAACATTAATACAGAAAATGAAAGAGCTTAATTTCAATTTTCCCTATAGCTGTTTAGGTCTATGGTTCCCAAACTCAGAATCGGGAACCCAAAAGGAGTCGCATCATAAGTATACGGTGTCACAAAACAGTATTGCTTCCCCCCCCCCCCCCCCTCTCTTCTGGATCTCCACTGTGGTCTATGCCCCGTAGAGGCGGCCGGTACAGGTACTTGTAAGTGAATGTTCACAAGCCCTGCCTTCTCCTCCCAGTGAGAGCTTCCAATGAGACTGAAAAACCGATGTAGAGGACTGGGGTCTGTGAAAACACACTGACACATAGGGCCCCCTGCTGACTGCTGCTAGTATTGCCACCAGTTCTGCTGCTGAGGCGGCTGTTGCCTTCATGCTTTGGATAGGTAGGAGGAAGTAGGGGGAGAATGGAAGTCTGCTATTGTTTGCCATCATCGTCTGGGGTCACATGAACTTATAAGCATTAAAAAGGGTCATATTGAGTAAATGTTTAGGAAGCAATGATTTAGGCAGCTACCAATGTGATAAAATGTTTCCAGATTTTAATATAGAATTCACTTGTTTGCTGCATTACAGAACACGAGTCTTGCCGTTATAAAAAGATTGTGTATCTGTGCCTATTAATCATCTTGCTTCATCCGGTACCATACAAAACAGGTGATATATATGGATAGGAACTGCAATCTTATCAGATCATGTTTAATCAGACAGTTTGATGCTCCATTTAAGATTCAAACTTTGAGAAAAACCATAATGGGTGAATTAAAAACCAGTAGCAAAATGCGATACTGATTCTGGCATAATGAAAATAAAATTATTTCATTTTATCAGCAATATGTGTTGACTGTTTAGTGTATTCCCTATGATGCTATATCCCCAATCTTGATTCTTTGCAGGTAGTGATCCATTTAATTAAACCAGCATGAAAATCATCAAAAAGACTGTACCTAAACTTTCAGGAACACACACAGAAACAAAGAATATAATGGAAAATAAAGGACGATTTAAAGTCCTTGTTGCCATCCTAATTTTCTTCCGTTCATGATACCATAGATCCCAGTTAATCTCTGGCTTTTCCCTCTGTGTTTGTGCCATGATTTCTTGACTTGTGCTATTGGTTTTGATCATACCACCTCCACTGGACGGCTATTCCATTGATTACCCTCTTTTAGTCATCATGAAATATGACCCTTCAACAAGTGACCTATATGAACAACTGAAGATCCTTTTACCATCTTCTTCTAATAAAAAGTACACAACCTGCAATGTATCCAGTGTTCTCCACAACAAATATAACTAAGTGAACAATTTACTATAGTCCAAATTAATATATAAATACATACACACACACACACACGCACACAGATGGACTTAAATTTAAACTCTTTCTATATTCATATGGATTTATTCATAATGTTAAAGCAGGAACCATATTTATAATGCAGTCAGATGTCTTTCCCATCTGCCATTCTGTACTACAGTTTCAGTCACCACTTACAATGGAAAGATTTATTTATCTTGTAACTTGGCCAAAAATTGCCCATTCTTGAGAAAGCATGGAATTCAAATTCAGCACACCACGTTAGTAAATACCTTTATGCTATATGTTACCTCAACTGTACTGTCTTAATACTGTCACTTAACTGTACTGTCTAAACGTTCACACGTACCCCAATGTTAAATGGAACCCTCCAATTGTGTTGTCACGTGACCACCTTGATTGAAGGAAAAGGTGGCATACAAATCTGTCTAAATAAATAAATAAATGTCACTTGGCATGTCCTTAGTGGATGTTCAAGTCCTCCAATGTCCATTTACACTTTGCCATTTGCAGCAGTGACAGTAAAACCTAGTTACTTACCTGTAACGTGAGTTCTCCAGGGACAGCAGGATAAGTCAGCCACAAGTGGTGACGTCATCCGATGGAGCCGAAGACGGAAGTACTCTCACTAGCCCAGAAGGCTTTAGCCTCCTGGGCATGGCTAGTGGCCACACCTCTAGGTCCACCCCTAGCTGGTCAGAGTTTCCCCAGCTGCACCGGTGCAAGAGCTAGGAGGCGGATATCAAGGCCCCCCTCCCCCCGCCGGGGAGGAGGGTGGGAAGATGTGGCTGACTTATCCTGCTGTCCCTGGAGAACTCACGTTACAGGTAAGTAACTAGGTTTTCTCCCAGGACAAGCAGGATGAGTCAGCCACAAGTGGTGCCTCCCCAGCTACACCTACAGGCGGCGGGGGGGGGGGGGCTGTCAATGAGACAAGACAAGTGTAAGGTGCAACAAGAGGTTTAATATGCCGGTTGCGAAACCGAGCAGGTCAGTGCAAACTGCAAACATTTCGAACAAGTCCGAATTCTGTGCAATACTATGCAATTCTTAAGGATGTGCAAACAGTGCAATCTTATAAAATGTGCAACAAAACATCATGTGTAACAATCGGAAAATCCGAAACAATGTGCAATACTCAGAGCAGCCATTAGAGTACAGAACGCCCACAAGGGCGGGGTAGTTTCTATCAGACAGAGTCCATCGTGTTTGTTGCTGCAGACAGTACTGCAAGTCCAAAAGCGGCACCGCTCTGATTTGCCATGTCTAGATAGTAGTGTTTCTGGAAAGTCTGGACTGAGGCCCATGTGGCAGCTCTGCAGATGTCAGGGACTGGGATGGAGCGCAGGTTGGTGATGGTGGTGGCCAGCGCCCGCAACTGGTGAGCCCTGATTCCTGAGGTAGGAGGTGCACCCGCTCTTGACAAGCACAGGGATATGCAGGAGGAGATCCAGGTGGACAGTGTGCGCTTGGATACTGGGCGCCCAGGTTTGTTAGGATTGTAAGAGACGAAGAGCTGTGAGCCCTTCCGTAAGGATAAAGTCCGCTCCAGATAGCAGCGCAGCGCTCTAACGCAGTCCAGGGTGTGTAGGCGCTGTTGCTCTGGATCAGAGTGAGTCCCTGGGAGGAAGCAGGGCAACTCGATGGTCTGATTGATGTGGAAGGCAGTGGCCACCTTGGGGACAAACTTGGGGTGAGTCCGTAGGCAGGCTCTGTCCTGATGAAGTATAGTATACGGCGGGTGAGCCACCAGAGCGTGTAGCTTGGAGATCCGTCTGGCTGAAGTTATAGCGACGAGGAATAGTGTATTCCAAGATACGAACTTCAGGTCAGCGTGCAGCAGCGGTTCGAAGGGCTCGCCGGTGAGCTGGTCAAGGACGATGTTGAGGTCCAATGGGGGTACAGGTTGGCGTACCGGGGGATGCAGGTTTGTCAGACCCTTCATGAAGTGGACTACCAGAGGCAGAATCGCTATCGACGCGTCACCTGCTCGGTGGTGGAAGGCCGCAATGGCCGATAAGTGGACCTTGATGGACAGTGTCTTCAGGCCAAATGATGAGAGGAAAGCAAGGTATTGGAGGAGCGATGGTACCGGACAAGAGAAGGGGTCCAGGTTTCGGGCTGCGCACCATGCGCTAAAATGGCACCATTTGAGGCCGTAGGCTTTCCTGGTGGAAGGGCGCCGAGATGCTAAAATGATGCGTTGGACCTCTGCTGGGAGATTGAATGGGGTTAGGGTCAACCGCTCAGTTTCCAGGCAGTTAGCGAGAGCGTCCGCAGGTTGGGATGCAGGAGTGCTCCGTTGTCCTGTGAGAGCAGGTCCGGCCTCAGCGGGAGGTGGATGGGAGGTTCCAGCGCTAGACGGTGCAGGAAGGGGAACCAGATGTGCCTGGGCCAGAAGAGAACTACCAGGATGGCCAACGCTTTGTCCCTGATCAGCTGCTGAATTGTCCGAGCAACTAGCGGGGTGGGAGGGAAAGCGTAGACTAGAGGCCACTGGCTCCAGGTCACATCGAAGGCGTCCGCCGCTATTCTGTGTGCCGCTGGCCGCTTGGAGCAGAAAAGGCGGCATTTGGAGTTTTCCTGAGATGCAAAGAGGTCGATCAGCGGATGGCCCCACCTCGCGAAAAGGGACGATGACACTTCTTCGTGGAGCGTCCATTCGTGAAGGTTTAATTGTCTGCTGAGACGGTCGGCGATGACATTTTCCTCCCCTGGCAGATAGCAGGCTTGGAGGCTGCACCTGTAAGAGAGGGCCAGCTGCCACGTGCGTAGTGCTTCTCTGCACAGAGGTCGTGACCCTGTGCCCCCTTGCTTGTTTATGTAGAACATAGTTACTTGGTTGTCCGTCTGAATCTTGACGGTTCTTCCCTTTATCAGCTCCCGAAAGGCGTGAAGCGCGTGGCGGACAGCTTTGAGCTCGAGGATGTTGCTGTGAAGGCCTCTCTCGGAAGTCGACCATGAGCCCTGCGTGTGAGTGCCAGCGCAGTGGGCTCCCCAACCTAGAGCTGATGCGTCTGTGGTTACTGTGATCTGGTGCGCTGGGGGCTGGAGGTGCCTGCCCCGAGACAAATGTTTGGGGTGAGTCCACCATCGAATTGCCTTGGCCACCGTGGGGTCGATGGGAATCAAGGTGGACAGGGGCTGAGAGTGCTGGCACCAATGGGAGCGGAGATGCGATTGAAGGGCTCGCATGTGGAGCCTCGCGAGGGGGAGTACATGGGTGGTAGCTGCCATGTGCCCTAGGAGGCGAAGGATGGTTCTTGCCGTAGAGTGTGATGATCTGATGACTCGGAGGGCAAGGTTGGTGATGGTGTGCCTTCTGCTCCGAGGGAGGAAGGCCTTGGCTTGGGTGGTATCTATGTAGGCCCCGATGAATTCCAGCCTCTGGACTTGGATAAGGCGGGACTTCGCATAGTTGACCAGAAAACCCAGGGAGGCGAGTAAAGCCGTGGCCTTCTTGACCGCCCTCTGGAGTTCTGAAGGAGAGGGGGCAGTGAATAGCCAGTCGTCCAAGTACGGAAACACGATTACTCCGGCTTTGCGCAGGTGCGCTGCCGCCACAGCTACACATTTCGTGAAAACTCTGGGGGCAGGGGAGAGGCCGAAAGGAAGGACTCTGTATTGGTAGTGATTGCCCACTATCTGGAAGCGAAGGAACTTCCTGTGGTGAGGATGAATGGGAACGTGAGTGTAGGCATCTTGGAGATCCAGAGAGGCCAGCCACTGATTGGCCTGGATGAGGGGTAGAATGGTGGATAGAGAGTGCATCCTGAATTTCTCCTTCGTTATGTGCCTGTTGAGTTCCCGGAGATCGAGGATGGGTCGAACTCCTCCCGACTTCTTGGGGACGAGAAAATACCTGGAGTAAAACCCCAAGTTGGTCTCGTTTGGAGGGACTGGCTCGATGGCCTTGGCCTCCAGGAGGGATGCTATCTCCGAGGTCATAGGGGCGAGATGTTGCGGAGGAACATTGTTCGGAGGAAGTGATCGCTGAAGTGGAGCTGAGGAAAATTGTATGCGGTAGCCTTGCTTGATGATGATGAGTACCCAATGATCTGTTGTTATCAGTTTCCAGGAGTGCAGGAAAGATGACAACCGTCCCCCGGCCGGCAGTTGCGGGCCGGGCTGCGAGTCAAAAACTAGGATTGGCTTTTGCGGAGGCGGGCACAGATTTCTTCTGTGTGCGCTCCCGCTGTCGCGGCTTCTGACGGTAATTTTGGTGGTAAGGCTGTGGTTTGTATTTGGGCTGTTGCCACTTCCGATAATAGTTGCTGTTTTTGGGAGCGGAGGAGTATTGTGAACCTCCCTTGCGGTAGGAACGAGGTCGGTCTGTAGATTCCTCGAGGGTTTGAAGCGTGGTGCAACGCTCAAGCATGTCATTCACTGTGTCCTTGACCTTGTCCCCGAAAAGGGAGTCTCCGGTGCAGGGGGTGTCCGCAATCTTGTCGTGCGAATCAGTCCGTAGGCCTGAGGCCCTGAGCCAGGCGAGCCGGCGCGCGGAGATGGCAGTGCCGGCAATCCTGACGGCGGCTTCAAAAGCGTCGTGAGCCGCCCGACCATGGTGCTTGGTACAGTCCTCGAGGTCTGAGGGGGCAGAGTTCAGGTCAGCCGGAATTTCAGTAATAGGGGTGATGGCGGATTTGATATTGGCCACCAGCGAGTCCTGGTAAATGGCATGCTGGAATTGATGAGCCGCAATCCGTGCATTCAGCATGGCCCCTTGGTAAACGCGCTTCGCTATGTCGTCCAGTAGCTTGTTGTCTTTTCCTGGGGGCACGTTGGGGGAGCTACGTGAAGATTTGGAGCGCTTGAGGGCAGACTCAACCACAATGGATTGATGAGGTAGCTGTTGCTTGTCGAAGCCGGGCATGGGTTGGACCACGTACTTAAGATCCATTTTGCGCGGGCAGGGATGGTTGGATGTGGGGGTCTGCCATATCTTGGAGAGGTTGTCTCTGAGAAGTTGGTGGATAGGCAGAGAGGTCGTCGTCTTGGGTGTGTCGACAAACTTTAGCGCATTTTGAACCTCAGCTCGTGGGTCCGTGGCATCCGTTGATGTGATGGATAGGGAGGAGATAACATACTATAAATATGTGCGTAAAGTCAAGTCCTCAGGAGGGTTGGTTTGATCCAGCGGGGTGTCGACAGCCGGGATGGAGAGAGAGTCACTGTGTGACCGCGCGTCAGGCTGCGACACCTCCGCAGCGATGTCTCGCATTGAAGGAGGTGGGGCATCAACCGCCGCAGGGAGGGCGGAGGCTGTCAGCGCAACCTCAGGGCTGATCGCCGCTGGCTGGGGCAGGGTCTGAGGGAGCCGCTGTGAGGCGAGATTAGAGTGTGTGGAGACCCATTGCTGCAACATATCATTTAGGAGGCACAGTGTATCAGGAGCCTGATGCTGTGAAGCGAGATGCGGCTCTATGTTTCCTTGAGAGGGGGAAGAGGCCAGAGAGGAGAGAGATGTCCCCTTCGTCAGAGGATGAGCTACAGTCTGAGGAATGTGAAGAGCTGGAGGACTTAGCTGATCTGATCGAGGAACTGCTGGAGGAGCTGCAGCGGCTGTCAGAGGCCCCCCCAGGGCTGTCACGTCGGTGCCGTGATTTGTGCGGATCGGCACTGTGAGGGCTGCTCCTGCTCCTTCTCCTTTTACTTCGTTGTTGAAGGGGGCTGCTGGATCGGCGGTGGTGGCTCCTGCCGCGATGAGGAGAGCGGCTCCTGCCGCGATGAGGAGAGCGGCTCCTGCCGCGATGAGGAGAGCGGCTCCTCCGCGATGAGGTGACCGGCTCCTGCCACGTTGAGGTGAGCGGCTCCTGCTCCGATGAGGTGACCGGCTCCTGCTCCGATGAGGTGACCGGCTCCTGCCGCGATGAACTGAACGGCGCCGGCGTTTTGAGGCTCCACGCCTGTTTTGGGAGCCTCTGCGCCTGTCAGACTTGCCCCGAGAGTGTTTTCTGCGCCGCTGATGCCCGGAGCTAAGGGCATTGCGCTGAGCGCCGGAGGGAGTCTGCGCCGGCAAACCGGAAGCAGGAAGAGGAGCCACCGGAAGAGAGGCAGAGGAACGCTGGGCAGACATGGCCGCGTCCATTGCAGAGACGCACATGGCCGAAGGGGAGTCAGAGTCGCGGCGGGGGACGGAGGCCGAACCCGGCGCGTCCCCGGCCGGTCAAGCAGCAAAAGAAGCGTCCTGGGGAGGAGAAACCGCGACCGCGGTAGGGTTCGCAGCAGGAACAGCTTCGGCATCAGGAGCAGCTGCAGCAGAGGGGGAAAACAAGTCCCGGAGGGCACGCTTGCGGGACTTGCGGGCCCGGGGAGACATGCGGCCGCAAGCAGGGCAGTCTTCAATGGGGTGCTCCTTACCCAGGCATCTAAGGCAGAGATGATGAGTGTCCGAATTGGCCATCTTCCTGGAACACCCCGTGCACTTTTTAAGCCTGGTTTCTTCATTGTAGAGGTGAGTGATGAGAGTAACAAAAAGACGTCTTGCTGGCAAGGCGGAAGACGAAAATCTGACCAGCTAGGGGCGGACATAGAGGTGTGGCCACTAGCCATGCCCAGGAGGCTAAAGCCTTCTGGGCTAGTGAGAGTACTACCGTCTTCGGCTCCGTCGGATGACGTCACCACTTGTGGCTGACTCATCCTGCTTGTCCTGGGAGAATGCCATCGAGCATGAATATCTATGAGAAGTAGCTGGCAAGGCAGAAAGCACTGTGCAGTGTTCTGCACAAAGCACACACAAGAGGTAATTAGACCTTACCTGCTAATTATTGTTCCTGAAGGAACGACAGTCCAGTCCCTTTACTTCAGGGTTACCCAACCCTTCCAGCAGCTTGGAGGCTGAGCCCAACCTTTTTGGGGAGGAGCGGTATATATACCACTGGTACCACCCACTCACTCCAGTAGACTACTGTAAAAGCAGACTTAACAAACCTATATAACTGAAAATGGAAATGAACCAACTCAAGTCAAACACCCTATAAAATAACTATTCATCTTTTTTAAACAGGAATAGGTAGTAGGAGCTGAGGCCAAGGGAGGGAGGAAGGAGAACTGCTACAGCGCGGGCCTTTCCTCCCGCTTGACCCGCCAGCGCAGCTTGAATCCGTCCTCGGGCCGTAGACCCGCCTCTAAGAACGTCTGGAATGGCTAAAGAGCTAGGGAGGGAAATAGGGACTGGACTGTCGTTCCTTCAGGAACAATAATTAGCAGGTAAGGTCTAATTACCTCTTCCTTATCGTCACTCCAGTCCAGTCCCTTTACTTCAGGGAAGTACCAGAGCAGTACCCGCCCGGGTGGGATTCGCCATTCCGGACCGTAGCACTGCCTGCGCAAACCTGGAGTCCGCCGAGCTCTGCACGTCCAGCCTGTAGTGCTTGGTGAAGGAGTGCAGTGAGGACCAAGTTGCTGCCCTGCAGATATCCAAAGGAGGAACCAGGCTGAACTCCGCCCAAGAGGTAGCCTGTGCTCGCGTTGAGTGAGCGCGCAGGCCCCCTGGGACCTGTTTCCCCTTGAGGATATAGGCGGAGGCGATCGCCTCCCTGATCCATCTGGAAATTGAGGCCTTGGCCGCCGCCTCTCCCTTGTGAGGCCCTCCGAACTGCACAAAGAGTCGTTCTGATTTCCGGAAGGGCGCCGTGCGAGAGAGGTAACGCTTCAAGGCTCTGGGGACGTCGAGCATTGAAAGCTTACTATCTCCTCCTCCCGGTCCCTCCGGAGAGAGAGTTGGGAGAGAGATGGACTGGTTAACGTGAAAGGGAGAGATCACCTTAGGCAAAAATGAAGGGACCGTCCGAAGGACTACCTTATCTCTGAGGAAGGACAGAAAGGGAGGCCGAGCAGACAGGGCTTGTAACTCGGAGACTCGTCTAGCTGAGCAAATGGCCACCAGGAACACTGTCTTCAGCGTCAGGTCCTTCAAGGAGGCCTTCTTCAAAGGCTCAAAGGGTGCCGCGGCTAGGGTATTTAGTACCAGGTTGAGGTCCCAAGGGGGGATGACCGATCTTCGTTGCGGTCTGAGTCGCCTGACCGCTTTCAAGAACCTGACCACGTCCGCATTGGCTCCCAAAGCTTTTCCGCCCACTTTGCCCCTATAGCAAGCGATGGCCGCCAACTGTACCCTCAAGGAGCTGTGGGCTAGACCCTTGTCGAGACCCGCTTGCAAAAATTCCAGCACCTCCGGGACCGAGGCTAACAGAGGATTCTTCCGGCGCTCCGCACACCATGCCTCAAAGATACGCCAAACTCTTACATAGGAGAGAGACAGGTGGAGCGTTTCCTTGCGCTTAACATGGTCGCGATTACTGCCGGCGAATAGCCGCGCTTCAAGAGCCTCGCCCTTTCAATAGCCAAGCCGTAAGCGAGAATCGATCCACGTGCGGCATCAGAACCGGTCCTTGTTTGAGTAGGTCCTTCCTGATGGGGAGGCGCAAGGGACAGTCGGCGATCATCCTTACCAGGTCCGCATACCAAGGATGACGAGGCCAATCCGGGGCGATGAGGACTATTAGGCCCCGGTGAGCTTCCACCCGCTGGAGGATCTTCCCGATTAGGGCCCATGGGGGGAAGACATAAAGAAGACCCTCCGAGGGCCACCTTTGAGATAGGGCGTCCAGGCCCTCGGACATCCTTTCCTTCCGCCGGCTGAAGAATCGGCTTGCTTTGGCGGATGCGAACCGAGCCATGAGGTCCATGACTGGGGGACCCCACAGGGCTACTATCTGGTCAAAGATCTCCTGATGCAGCTCCCACTCGCCGTGGTCTATCCTGTACCTGCTGAGGTAATCGGCCATGATGTTGTCCGTACCGGCCACGTGCTGCGCAGAAAGCGCTTCCAAGTGAACTTCCGCCCATTTGAACAGGGAGTCCGCCTCCTTTTCCAATGCCGGACTGCTGGTGCCGCCCTGGTGATTGATGTACGCCACGGCCGTGACGTTGTCGGAGAGAACGCGAATCGCTTTCCCCAGTACCGAGGGCTGGAGAGCCCTGAGTGCCCGGGCGACGGCTCTCAATTCCAGACGGTTGATGGGCCAAGAGGCTTCCACTGCCGACCACCGCCCCTGGACAAACTGGTCCTCGAGATGTGCTCCCCATCCTGCCAGGCTGGCGTCTGTCATCAACAGCACCCACTGAGGAGGCTCGAGGGGCATTCCGCAACACAAGTTCCTTGGGCACCTCCACCAGAGGAGAGAGTGCTTGGTCCGAGGGGCGCAGGGAAGCTGCCGGGACAAGGCGTGCTGTTGGGGAGACCACCGCCGCAACAGGGACCGCTGCAACGGGCGCATGTGTGCTCTGGCCCACGGAACCACCTCTATTGCTGCCGCCATGGTTCCCAGCAATTGTAGGTAATGCCACGCTGAAGGGAGCCGCCTGCCCAAGAACTGCGAGACTAGGGTTCTCAGGTCCTTCATCCTTGAGCTGGACCGGAAGACCCTGCCTCTGCCTGTGTGGAACTTTGCTCCGAGATATTCGAGCTCCTGTGATGGCAGCAAGCTGCTCTTTGCTCGATTGATGACCCATCCTAGCTCCTCCAGGAGCTGAACCACTTTGGCTGTAGCTCGGAGACTTTCCTCTTCTGATTTCGCCCTGATCAGCCAGTCGTCCAGGTAGGGGTGCACTAAGATTCCCTTCTTTCGTAGGGCGGCCGCCACCACCACCATCACTTTGGTAAAGGTTCGCGGCGCTGTCGCTAGCCCAAAGGGTAGCGCCTGAAATTGAAAATGACCTCGAGGGACAGCGAATCTGAGGAACTGCTGATGTGCCCTTCTGACCGGGATATGCAGGTACGCCTCTGTCAGATCCAAGGAAGTTAAAAACTCTCCGGCTCTCACGGCCGCTATCACTGATCTCAGGGTTTCCATCCGGAAGTGAGGGACCTTGAGGCAGCGGTTTACCTGCTTTAGGTCCAGGATCGGCCAAAAGGAGTCCTCCTTTTTTGGGACGACAAAGTAAATCGAGTATCGACCCGTACCGCATTGGTCTGGAGGCACCGGAACTACGGCCCCGAGATCTATGAGGCGAGAAAGCGTTGACTCTATGGCTTCTCTTTTTGCTGTGGACCCGCAGGGAGACTGAATAAAGGCTGGGAGTATTTGCTTTGCAAATTCGAGGGAGTATCCTTCTCAAATCACTTCCAGCACCCACTGATCGGATGTGACTCGGGACCAGGCGGGAAGAAACTGCCTTAGGCGACCGCCTATCGGCCCTCCGCCCTCCTGGGCCCCCGGTATCTCATTGTTGCTTTCTGGGGCCCAAAGAAAAGGAGGAGGAAGAGGATGAGAACTCTCTGCCCCGAAACCCCCGGGATCCTTGGCCCCTAGCGTTAAAACGACCCCGGAGGAAAGGGTTGGGTCTAGATGAGCGAAACCTCCGAGGTTCTCTAGGCTGGTTCCGAGCTGGGGCAGAAGACCGAGCTTGCTTGGGCCTGTCCTCGGGAAGCCTGCCGCCCTTGGACTCACCCAGGTCCTTTACTAACTTGTCAAGGTCCTCTCCGAATAAGAGTTTCCCCTTAAAGGGAAGGCGACTCAGGCGAGCTTTGGAGGAGGCGTCCGCAGCCCAATTCCGGAGCCATAAATAGCGTCTGGCTGCCACCACCGAGGCCATGTTCTTAGCTAAGCTCCGGATGAGGTCATATTGGCTATCCGCCAAGAAGGCCGTACCTGACTCCAACCTCGCCGCGCTGGCTAGGGACCCCTCGGAGGAGCTCTCCTCTGCCTGGAGTTGTTGAGACCACCTCAAACAGGCTCGAGCCACCCATGCCCCAGAAACTGAGGCCTGTAAGGCGAGAGCGCTCACGTCGAAGGCTTGCTTAAGGAGCGTGTCCAACCTTCTGTCCTGTGCATCCCTCAAAGCCGCGCTGCCCTCCACCGGGATGGTGGTTTTCTTCGTCACTGCCGAAACCGCCGCATCCACCCTGGGGGACTTCAAGAGCTCTTTGTCTGCTTCTGGGAGAGGGTAGAGCCGAGACATGGCCCTGACCCCCCTCAACGCTGACTCTGGTTGATCCCATTCCTCCTGAATCATCTGACGCACCACTCTGTGGACGGGAAAAACCTTCTGGGACCTTCTGATGGCCTGAATCAAGGGATCTTCCAAAGTTTCCTCCTCTGCGGAGGCGTCCGAGGCCACATTGAGAGCTTTCAGGGAGTCATTTATTAACGCAGGCAACTCCTCCCGCCGGAAGACTCTGACTATGCGCGAGAGGTCCTCCTCAGGGATCTCCCCCTCCTCTAGCTCCTCCTCTTCCTCCTCCTCCTTTTCCGAGGTCTCCTCTTCAGGGATGTCCTGGGAAAAAGAAGGGAGGGTCTCCTCCATTACCAACCTGGGGCGTTTTGGGGGTATCCCAGGGTCCTGAGAGTTAGGCCTCAAGGGTTTGACCAGCTTGCCTTCTGCCGCAGGGCCCGCTTCTCCCGGACCAAGACCCTTTTTACGCAAACAGTAGGCTTGGTGCAGTAGGAGCACAAATTCTGGGGAGAAGAAATCCCCGGCTCCCCCTACTTCTGCGGGCAGAGAGGAGGGAGGAACAGGGGGAGGGGGGCTCTCTGAGCGAGAGGGCAGGGATAACTGGGATACTACTTCCCCTTCAGAGGGATCCGAGGACCCCTGTGAGACCTGGGACATGGCTAGGCTGAGTTCTTGCTCTACCGAGGAAGCAACTGCAGCGCAGCCCCTGCAGACCCCTGCCTCCGATGTAGTGCCTCTCCGAGTGCCGCAGGAAGGACACCTGGGTTTGGCCGCCATGCTCCTCTGAGGTAGTTCCGTAGATGTACCCCGAATTGAGCCTCACTCCCAGGATAAAATACAAAGTTAATCAAAGGGAGCCAAAAGGAATTAAAATGAATTAAAATAAATTAAATAAAATAAATCAATAAAATAATAAATAATACCTAACTCCAATAAACACGCCAATAAACAAACCAATAAACCCCCAATTAGGAATGCAGGCTCTACAAATGCTGGCCGGGAACAGGCCCACGATAAATATTTTAGGATAAGATTACTTTCCCCAAAGAAACAGTACAATAGGAAAACAAAAATTCAGGCGAAGCCCTTCTTAAAATCTCTTTCCTGTAAATGCAGAGTACTTGCGTTTCTGGAGCTTCTCTGAGGCCCGAGGCCGCGAACTTCCGTAGAGGGCTCCACACGTGGTAGGCCGCGACCACGTGGAGCCCTTAGCAGGGGAGCTGCAAACAATTGTCTTTGCGCTGACCCGCACGTCCTCCGACGGTGTGTGAAGGCTGGTAACTGCGACCCGCACGATCCTGGGTCTTGTGTTACCCCAGAGCCTCTCTGCTCGTCGCCGCCTCCTACCGCGTCGCGAACTGCCCGAGGAAGGGGGGCTGAATCGCACGAACTCCTCCGTGTGAGGTGCGTCCTCAAGCGCTCAGCCGCCGGCGGGGCTTCAGCGCGAGGACGGATTTCAGGTAGGCAGGCAGAGAAACCGACTGCGCCGGCCGCGAGAGGAGCTCTGTCCGCTCCTCCTCGCTGCTGCAGGGACTGCCAGACAGATCTCCTCCGGCCCCCGGGACGCCGCGGGTTGAAGGGGGGGGGGGAGGAGAAGGCAGGAAGAAGCAAGTAAACCTATGAAATCAATAAGACTATGAAGCTTTAGGAAACTAAATGGAGTAAATTAGATGAAAATACATGAAATTAAAAGAAATAAAACCAGATTTAAGGGAAGTTAGGACTCCAGTAAGCCCTAGGCTTACGGAACCCTCCAGCTGCTTGGAGGCTGAGAACACTGGAGTGAGTGGGTGGTACCAGTGGTATATATACCGCTCCTCCCCAAAAAGGTTGGGCTCAGCCTCCAAGCTGCTGGAAGGGTTGCGTAACCCTGAAGTAAAGGGACTGGACTGGAGTGACGATAAGGAACATGCATTAACATTTTATCTTGTCTTCATTAGACAGAACTGAAAAAAATCCCTTCCAAAGAACTAGTTATGCAGTTCAAAAAAATAGTAATTAGATCTTACCTGCTAATTAGTGTTCCTGAAGGAACAACAGTCCAGTCCCTTTACTTCTGGGTTACGCAACCCTTCCAGCAGCTTGGAGGCTGAGCCCAACCTTTTTGGGGATGGAGCGGTATAAATACCACTGGGACCACCCACCAACTCCAGTATTCGATTGAAAAAGCAGATCTAACGAACTTCCAAATCAAAACTCCATAACGTAACATAATATAAAACCTCAAAACCTATCCAACAGGCATTTTTTTTTTTTTTTTTTTGGAAAGAAATATATATATAAAGGGGAAAAGGAGAGGAGGCATGGCAACGGCCTGAGGAGTTGTCTGCTACTACCCGAGCCGGCTTTATCCTGCTCTCCTTCCTGCCGCACCGGTCCCACTCTCGGTCCGATGCTTTGCCATGAACCTGAGGTCTGAACGGTTGCCGGAAGCGGGTGGGATCAGGGACTGGACTGTCATTCCTTCAGGAACACTAATTAGCAGGTAAGATCTAATTACTATTTCCTTATCGTCACTCCAGTCCAGCTCCTTTACTTCTGGGATGTACCAGAGCAGTTCAACCCTGGGTGGGTTCCGGCATACCGGACTGAAGAACCGCTAGACCGAACCGCGCGTCCGCTGCACTCTGCACGTCCAGTCTATAGTGCTTGGAGAAGGTATGCAGCGATGACCAAGTCGCTGCTCTACAGATGTCCAGCGAAGGAACAAGGGAGAAATCCGCCCAAGAGGCAGCCTGAGCCCGAGTGGAGTGTGCCCGCAGCCCCACCGGAACCTGCTTCCCCTTCAGGATGTAGGCGGAGGCAATCGCCTCTCTGATCCACCTGGAGATCGAAGCCTTGGCAGCCGCCTCACCTTTGTGCGGACCTCCGAACTGAATGAACAGCCGGTCGGACTTTCGGAATGGCGCTGTGCGAGAGAGGTAATGTTTCAAGGCCCTCTGGACGTCTAGGAGACGCAGTTTGTCATTCCTACCTTCCTGTCCCTTGGCCGCGAAGACCGGCAGGGTAACTGTCTGGTTCACATGAAAGGGAGAGATAACTTTGGGCAAAAAGGAAGGAACTGTACGCAGAACCACTTTGTCCTTGAGGAAGGACAGGAAGGGGGGCTGGGAAGATAGCGCCTGTAACTCCGAGACCCTTCTGGCCGAGCAGATGGCGACCAGAAACACTGTCTTTAGGGTTAAATCCTTTAAGGAGGCTCTTTTTACAGGCTCAAAGGGTTCCCCGATCAAGGCATTTAGCACTAAGTTAAGGTCCCAAGGGGGGATGACCGACCTCCGTTGCGGGCGTAGCCGACTAACCGCTCTTAGGAACCTGGAGATGTCTGGGTGTGCCCCTAAGGGTTTGCCACGGACCTTTCCCCTATAGCAAGCGATCGCCGCCAGCTGGACCCGCAAGGAGCTGTGCGCCAGACCTTTATCAAAACCTGCTTGCAAGAAGTCCAAACCTCCGGGACCGAGGCCGAAAGGGGCTTCCGACGGTGCTCTACACACCAAGCTTCGAAGATGCGCCAAACCCTTACATAAGATAGACAGGTCGAGCGCTTCTTAGCCTTCAACAGCGTCGAGATTACAGCTCCTGAGTAGCCTCGTTTTAGGAGCCGCGCCCTTTCAATAGCCAGGCCGTAAGCGAGAATCGATCCACGTGAGGCATCCGGACCAGGCCCTGCCTCAGCAGGTCTCTTTTGTAAGGGAGCCGCCAAGGTAGGTCGGCGAGCAATCTGATCAGATCCGCATACCAGGGGCGGCGAGGCCAATCCGGAGCTATGAGGATTACCAAGCCCTGGTGAGACTCCACCCGTTGAAGAACCTTTCCGATCATAGCCCAAGGAGGGAATACATAGAGAAGACCTTCCGAAGGCCACTTTTGTGACAGGGCATCTAATCCCTCGGACATCCTTTCCTTCCTTCGACTGAAGAATCTGTCTACCTTGGCTGTAGAGAACCTCGCCATGAGGTCCATGACTGGGCGACCCCAAAGGGCCACTATCTGGTCGAAGGTCTCCTGTTCTAGTTCCCACTCTCTGTGGTCTATCTTGCACCTGCTGAGGAAGTCGGCTGTGACGTTGTCCTCGCCCGCCACATGCTGCGCTGAGAGTGCCAGCAGCCGGGACTCCGCCCACCGGAAAAGAGTGTCCGCCTCCTTCTCCAAGGCATGACTGCTGGTGCCTCCCTGGTGGTTGATGTAGGCCACCGCGGTGACATTGTCGGAGAGAACGCAAATTGCTTTTCCTTGCACTAAGGCCCTGAACGCCTTGAGAGCCAGGGTGACGGTCCGCAATTCCAGTCTGTTGATGGGCCACTGCGACTCCATCTGTGTCCAGCGACCCTGGACGAACTGGTTCTCGCAGTGCGCTCCCCAGCCTGACAGGCTGGCATCCGTCGTCAATAGCAACCACAGATGGGGATCGAGGGGCATTCCGCAGCCCAGATTCCTCGGGCATCTCCACCAGTGGAGGGACTGTTTGGTCCGCGGAGCGCAAGGTAACTGCATTGAGAGAGGCTGATGCTGGGGAGACCATCGACGTAATAGCGCCCGCTGCAGCGGTCGCATGTGGGCCCTGGCCCATGGCACTACCTCTATTGTCGCCGCCATAGTTCCCAGAACCTGAAGATAATGCCACGCCGAGGGATTTCGTCTGCATAGAAACTGCGTGATTAGACACCTTAGTTCCCTTGATCTTGACCGAGACAGGAATACTCTGCCCCTGTGGGTGTCGAATCTTGCTCCTAGGTACTCGAGTTCCTGAGAGGGAGTCATCCTGCTCTTTGCCCGGTTGATGACCCACCCCAACTCCTCCAGGACCTGGATCACTCTGGACGTCGCCGAATGACTTTCCTCTACCGACTTTGCATGGATCAGCCAATCGTCCAAGTAGGGGTGCACTAATATTCCCTCCTTCCGGAGG
Organism: Ichthyophis bannanicus; assembly: GCA_033557465.1. Classification (NCBI taxonomy): domain Eukaryota; kingdom Metazoa; phylum Chordata; class Amphibia; order Gymnophiona; family Ichthyophiidae; genus Ichthyophis; species Ichthyophis bannanicus. The sequence goes on along the minus strand of CM066047.1, from coordinate 53,709,455 downwards.
GAGGCCGCCACTACGACCATTACCTTGGTGAACGTTCTGGGGGCCGTAGCTAGGCCAAAGGGTAGGGCCTGGAACTGAAAGTGGCCTCTTGGCACTGCGAATCTCAGGAATTGTTGATGGGACTTCCTGACCGGGATGTGCAAGTAGGCTTCTGTCAAGTCGAGGGAAGTTAGGAACTCTCCTTCCCTCACGGCAGCTATGACTGAACATAGGGTCTCCATCCGGAAGTGAGGCACCCTGAGGCAGCGGTTGACCTGTTTTAGATCTAGGATCGGTCGAAAGGATCCTTCCTTTTTTGGTACTACGAAGTAAATCGAGTACCGACCAGAGCCGCACTGGACTGGTGGTACTGGAATCACCGCCCCTAAAGCTATTAGACGGGCAAGAGTTGTCTCTATTGCCGCCCTCTTTGCTGCCGAGCCGCAGGGAGACTGAACAAATGCTGGCGGTATTTGTTTTGCAAATTCGAGAGCATAACCTTCTCTGATCACCTCTAGGACCCATTGATCGGACGTGACACGGGCCCAGGCGGGAAGAAACAGCCTCAGGCGGCCGCCTACCGGCCGCCCTTCCCCCTGGACCCCCAACATTTCATTGTTGTTTCCTAGGGCCCGAGGAGGAGGAGGAGGAGGAGGAGGATGCCCCAAAACCCCGACCTGCCCCTCGAAAACTTCTGAAACCTTGTCCCCTTGAGGGAAAACGGCCCCTGGGAAAGGAATTTGACCTGGCTGGTCGAAATCTCCACGCATCCCTAGGTTGGGTACGCACTGGGGCTAGAGGGCGGCCTTGTTTTGGTCTATCTTCTGGAAGTCTGCCTCCCTTAGACTCACCCAGGTCTTTAACTAGCTTCTCCAAATCCTCCCCAAATAATAGTTTCCCTTTAAAGGGGAGCCGACTCAGGCGCGCGTCTTCGAGGAAGCATCAGCTGCCCAATTTCGTAGCCACAGATAACGTCTAGCCGCCACCACCGAGGCCATGTTCTTGGCTAGGCTTCTGATGAGGTTATACTGACTATCCGCCAAGTAGGCTGCGCCGGATTCCACTCTGGCCGATTTGGCCTGAATCTCGTCCGAAGAGCCCTCTGTCTGGAGCTGTTGAGCCCACCTTAAGCAGGCTCGAGCCACCCAAGCTCCTGACACGGAGGCCTGCAATGCGAGGGCGCTTACATCAAAGGCTTGCTTCAGGAGCGTATCCAACTTCCTGTCTTGCGCGTCTTTTAAGGCTGAACTGCCCTCAACTGGGATAGTCGTCTTCTTAGTAACTGCTGATACTGCTGCATCCACCCTGGGCGATTTCAGTAGTTCTTTATCTGCCTCTGGAAGAGGGTATAGGCGAGACATGGTTCTGACTCCCCTTAAGCTTGATTCTGGTTGGTCCCATTCTTCCTGGATCATCTGGCGCACAACCCTGTGAACAGGGAAGACCTTCTGGGATCTCCTAATGGCCTGGATTAAGGGGTCCTCCAACGCCTCTTCCTGTGATGGCATGTCTGAGGCCACATTGAGCACTTTTAAGGACTCATTAATTAATGCCGGGAGCTCCTCTCGACGAAAAACCCTAACTATCCGTGATTGATCTTCTTCCGGGATCTCTCCTTCTTCCAGCTCCTCCTCATCCTCGTCCAGGTCCTTAGCCGAGCTATCCTCCTCCGGAGCACCCTGAGAAAAGGACGCTAGGAGCTCTTCCCCATCCAGACGTGGGCGCTTAGAAGGGATGCCAGATTCCGGGTTGATAGCCCCGAGGTGTCTGGCTGATTTGTCTTCCACTGGTGTGGCAACCTCCTCTGCCCCTAGGCCCTGCTTGCGCAGGCAGTAGGCCTTATGAAGCAAGAGGATGAAGTCAGGGGAGAAAAATTCTCCGTCCCCCCCTGCACTCGAGGGGAGGGGAGGAGGAAGCAGAGGAGGCGTGGGCAGCTCCGAAGGGGTAGAGATGGAGCACTGGGACCCCCCCTCCCCTACTAGAGGGTCTGTTCATCCCTGGGAGGGCTGCAATATTTCCTGTTCTACTGAGGCAGCCACTGCGGCGCAGCTCCTGCAGATTCCTGCCTCTGCGGAGGTGCCCCTGCGCGTTCCACAGGAAGGGCAGCGCGGTTTAGATGCCATGGGAAAGGCTGGGGCTTACCCTTGCGGGTACCTGAAACCAAGGCAAGATTTCTCTTAGGAATCAATAGCCCCTTAGACTGTTTCCCTTTTTAAACCCGTAGAAAATCTACCAGATTAACTCAAGCAAATAAAGCATAAATAAATTAAAGTAAATTAAAGTAAAATTAATTAAATTAAATTAAATTAAAGAGAATAGATGAAGGTAGGACTCAGTAAGCCCAAGGCTTATGGAACCCTCCAGCTGCTTGGAGGCTGAGAATACTGGAGTTGGTGGGTGGTCCCAGTGGTATTTATACCTCTCCATCCCCAAAAAGGTTGGGCTCAGACTCCAAGCTGCTGGAAGGGTTGCGTAACCCAGAAGTAAAGGGACTGGACTGGAGTGACGATAAGGAATTATTTTTAATCAATAGTTATTTTAGATTCTCTCCAGCTCTCTTTCAACCGTTCCCACCCGCTTTGTTAGAAGACTATCGGTCTAATTTACCAGTTATAGAGCTCTCTATTCACCTAAAACTTTTCTTGTTCCCATTTTGACCAATAAATATATAAGCTGAAAAGCAAGAATGGGCAGAAAATGAGATATCAACCATTATGAAAAATGGCAGCGATCGATAGTCATAGTACATAGTACCCCTCTAGTATTCAGGGAAGATTCTGCGGCAAAGGTTTGAAATTTCTTCAGTAAAGTTTCTGAAACCCTGCAACAAGCCAGTCAGTGATATATATATGCATAAATCTGAATCCTTCTGCATATCAAATAATGCATTTTTATTTTGTTTAATAAAATTAAAGAGGTTTTCCAAAAACTTTCTTTGTGACCAAATAATGTTCTTGCTCTGTTGGGAGTTTAAGGGTTGAATATATCAGCAGGGTATAGCCTGGATGCAATTTTTGGTGAGTCCCAGAGTTAACTTATGAAGGCAATAGACATCCAGCCCCTCCCAGCATGGCATTAACCCATTTCAGCAGCAGAAGCCTGTCATGCCATCCTCGCTGCTCTCTGTTCCTTCTTTCTGGCTGCTGTCTGTGCTGCATATTTACTCTGGCCTTGTCTGCCTTCTCTCTTCCCATTGGCAATATCCAGCTCTGTGCTGTCTAAATCAGGCTGTTGCAGCCCCTTTAAATTTAAATGCAGCAGCATAGTACCACTGACACCGCAGCCCCTTCATTATTTTAAGCACTGTGATCGCAGCATCCTGCTTACCTCAAGATGAACCATCTTTGGTGCTAGTCACATGTTGCTTCCTCAGCACCAGCGACCCCTTTCCTTTATGGGCCATGCAGTCCACAGCCTTTCAAATGTCCTCCAACACTTCCACCAGTGCATCAAACCCCTTTAAATTTGGCAGCCTCTGGCTCCACTGATTTGCCAAAGACATGGCAATAAACCCACTCTCACCCAGATCCTTCTTGTTGCTCAGTTACTCTAACCACAGAAGTCCAAGAGACAAGCCCCAATCCCACGATCTTTCCTGAGCCTAAGAGTGTTAGCCTCCTGTGCATCACAAATCTGTCCAGTACGTGTCCTACAAGCACACAGGAAGCTAGCTGCAGAATGTACTTGTCATCAGAACAATCAGGCACCTGACTGCCAAAACCTGAAGGAAGCCCAAGCCAAAAGTGGAAGAGCCTGTGACTCTCCAGGCCCCTCTGTGGCTACACTACAGCATCTCAGGAATGGGGAAAGAAGAGAGAGGAAGGATTGGAAAGGGCATAGATTAAGGATAGGGACCACAGAAGGGAAAAGGATTAAGGAACAAAAAAAAAAAAGAAAAGAGGAGAAAGCGAGACAAATTGCCCTGGGCCCCAGTGACATACTGTCCCTATTGGCAAAGTTAAGTGATGTCACTGAGACAGAACTCCAAGGCACCCAGGTTCCTGCCCTGGACCCTAGTGTGTATAACACTGACCCCACTTGTCTGAAAGATACGTAAATATTAAAACCTATATTCTATGGACCCTATTTTCAACTGGGCAGTGCTATGCGCCACGTTGGCACATAGCCCGCCCCCCTTCCGCCTAACCCGGATTTTCAATGCTGGAGTCATATGCGACCCTGGCATTGAAAATCCGTGTCTCTGTGCACAACCCGGAACCTCGTCTATCTTTAAGGAGCACAGGGCTAAGCGGGTAGCATCGAAAATCAGTGCTACCCAGTTAATCCTTTCCTCCATCCCAGAACGCCCCTAACACGCCCCAGTGCTAACCACATAGCATCTGGGCACATTAGGGACTTATCTGGGATTTTTGAAGGGCACTACCTGTGTAGGTGCCCTTCGAAAATCAAGGATATGGCATTTATACAGGTAACTAGGGCAGATACTCATGTAAATGCCTTCGAAAATCAGGCCCTATATCAGTATCATACACGTTTATGCCCATCAACTTTGTTAATAGATGACTTGTTTAAAATGTTTGAGGTTTTCCAAATTGCAGGTATCAGAAATAATCCAAAGTAATTCACTCACTTATGCACTAGCTATCTAATAAATTTAATTCAAAGCAATTAGATGTTGTTTTCAGTATCCAGTCATCCACTGTACAAGTGCTGATAGCCAATGTTGATATTGTGAGAGATAATGCTTCCTGTTCACTCAATCTAAGAGGCGTCCGTTCATACAAGATCAAAGCAAAGGAACTGACCTTCCCTCTGTTTTCCAGTACTAAATAGCCAGTAAGACTTTTATAAACATATCACAGACTATAGCAAATCATATTCACCTGGGAATTTCCACCCTCTGTACTTCCTGCAGTACCATCAACATGAAAATCTTTAAAAATATTTTGATATCTTACAGTTTATGATACGCTGAACAGCTGTGCAAATGCACATTAACAGTAAATCTAAGCTGCTTGCTAACACAGACAAACATAAACCTGCATAAACTAAGCTACACATCATGAAGAGGCAAGGCAACCCCTCTGTGGAAGCACTCAAATTAGGACCAGATCACTACCTCAGTCATCCTTGACGTTAAAACAAAATAATAAAATGCTTAATTTCATGTATTGACTTGACTTGATATACCACTCATCCTATTTACATCTGAGCAGTTTACAATGCTCTACATAAACAACTGAAAAAACACAATTGAAAAGTAAGATAGTCACACTGAGTAATGCATGGTTTGGAGTGAAGTATTGACTTCCTCCGATTCTCTAGTTTAAAAACTGCTCTTTCGCCATTTTAATATTTAAAATAAAAAGAGACTTGGGGTTTTTAGCTCACTACTAGGCATAACTGTGTGCCTATCACCTTCCTATCACTCTAACATATCAGTCTCCTACTTCACATTCCCTCCAGTTCACACCACCACTGTAATATAATCTATGATGCAAAGATGTGTGTTGAGGTTACACATCTTTGATCTGACCTAGCTTATTTCCTTTTGACGTCAAAGGAGCAACAGCTCCAGAAAAAGCTAACCAAGAAGTACATTCTGTCTAATAAAAAATATCATATTTATTTACTAATCCAACCAGCTTCTATCACACTGTAACATTAAAGGTCAAAGAGGGTACCAAAACACATTTACGTATAAAAATAAAGACAACACACAAAGAGAAATTATACCTGATAATTTTCTCCTTTTGAACCCTGCTAGACCAGTCCAGATGAGTGGGTTATGCAGGTGGAGGTAGACTTGAACAACTTTCAGTGATGCCATCACTAGGTATACATGCTGATGCAACACAGAGAAGCCAGTATGACACTTCCCAGGCAGTAAACTGAAAACTCAAAACAATCATAATGCATAATATTAATAACCAACAAGTCAACTCTGCAACAACATCATGAGCAAGTGTTTGGCTCCCTTATTAAAATTAACTTTGCATCAGGCATCAATACCAACAATGTGATCAAAAGGCAGCAGGGCTCCTCAATCTGTGATAGGAGTAATTTCAGGGCAAGTCCTGGACTAATCAAACAGGATTCACAGAAAGAAAAATATCAGGTAAAGGTTTTCCTTTCTTACCCTGCTAGACCGGTCCAGATGAGTCAGATGTACCCAAGTAGTCAGGACCCAGAGTGGGAGGAAGACGACACTCTGGACAGGTCTGCCCTGCCAAAGGCCCATTTGCTCCAGCTCCTGCATGCAACCTATAGTGTTTTAGAAAGATGCTCAGAAATGATCAGGTAGCCACCCTGCAAACATCCTCTGGAGACACCAACGCAGGGGGGAAATGCCCAGGAGGAGGCTTAAGGCCTAGTGGAGTGAGCTCCGACTCCCTCCGGCACCCATTTACCAACCAGAAAGTATGCCGACGCAATGGCCTCCTGAATCCAGCAGCCAACTGAGAACTTTGCCATTGCCGGGCCCTTCCTTGGACTACCAAGAAAGATAAAAGATGAGCTGACCGAAGAAGGAATTAATAATTTCCAGGTATCATATCAACACCCCTTACATGTCCATCAGATCCAGCAAAGAGTCCTGAAGACCCTCCTCCGAGAATGAGAGCAGAACAACAGTCTAGTTAAAATAACAGGAGGACAGCACCCTAAGAGAGGAAAGGATCACAGACCTCAAGGAGACAGAAATCATTGAAATGACCAAGAAAAGCTCCCTGCAAGACGAGGCCTGCATCTTGGACACCCACCTGATGGATGCTATAGTCAACCAGAAAACCACCTTAACGGTCAAATTCTTGAGGGAGGCCTTATGAACAGGTCCAAAGGGAAGCCCTTTCACTGTCATAAACACCAGAGAGAGACTCCACCAAGGAAAAGCTTGGCCTACAGGTGGGAGGAACTGCTTCCCTCTCTTGAGGAAGCAGGTGACATTGAGGGAGCACTGCCAATAAAATCCCTTGAATATGACCGCTGTAGCAAGTCAGAGCTGCCACCTGAATCTTGAGAATTCAGGACCATACTCTGGTCCAGGCCGGATTGCAAGGACAAAATAGTGATCGAAAGGAACACCATCTCTTGAAAACTCTCCAGACTCGCACATAAGCTAATGACATAGGAGCCCAACTGAGTCTTCAGCAGGTGTATACTGATCCCAGGTAGCCCTACTTGGAGAATCTATGCTTCGCAACGGCCAGGGTATAAGCAAGAAGAGACTGGGATTCTCTTTAATCATGATCCCCTACCACAGTCGGCCCTTCTCTTGAGGTAGCAAGAGAAGGTGGGGCCCTCCAATAGGTCAGTCCAAGGCAATTCTGGGGCCACTAGGATCACCAAACCTGGATGGGCCCAAATCCTGTGCAAAAGAAGATTCACCAGGAGCCAGGGAGGGAGATATACAGCAATCCTCCTGGGGCCACTCCTGAAGTAGGGGAACCAAGCCCACCATCCATGGAAACTTTCTGCAGGTGGAAAGTTCCCTACATTAGCATTCTCCTTAGTGGCCATCAAGTTGAACACTGGAAGGTCCCAACTCTGCATCATGAGTTCTAATGCGTGAAGGCTGAGTTCCTATTCACCTGGATCCATGGGAAGCCGGCCTGCACATTTGTCTAGGCCTGCAATGGGCACAGTGGACAGAGAAATCAGATGTTCTTTCACCCAACACAGCTATGTGCCCCTGACCTTGCTCTACAGAGGGCATGGGTATGATAGCCTGCAGCTGCAAGAGGCACTGAAAGGTTTGCTCAATCTCTGCTCACTCAGCCAAGGAATCACAAGACGACTCCACAAAGGCCTCCCAAAAAAGCTTGCAAATTCCAGTGTGTACTCCTTTGACCTCAATTGGGTTGGCACAATGTGGGCCCTTCCACCAGAATGATTGTGCACTCAGTCACCACCATGACCAGGGCATCCACCTTCAAGACACCGAAAATCTGTTCCATCTCCTCTTGGGGAAGAAAATACAACTGAGTCAGGACCTTAGGGCCCCTCAGTCCCAGCTCTGGTACCTCCCAGTGAGGGGACATGAGCTTTCACAAGATCTCAGGAAAAGGGGGCAGGTGGAAGGCCGGAGGCCTGACACCACCCTCCCAGGATAAGGTCTTCTCGAGAAACCTGCAATATTTCACGGAGCACAGGATTTGAGTCAGCGTACACCTAGAGTACCTGCAACAACTCTGCCTGCTCCTTCTGTGGGTTTCCTATATGAAAAAGAAACATGCAGGCAGGAAAGGACTGCTGCAGAATTTTAAGTACACACCAACTCATTTTCCCATGCTCAGTAAAAAAACAAAACAAAAAAAACCCCATCTATTTCAGAGAACAGCAGGCTGCATACCTATGTGGGGCACAGATCAGATAAGGACTAAAGAAAGGAGGGGGTGCTTCAGGAAAGAGTGAAGTGCAGGTAAATGTCATCTTTAGCCAGCAGGCTTTTTGTGCAATTTTCAAGGTTGACTGAAACTGTCTACTGCACATATTCACCTAGGGTTTTGGCAAGCAGCTGCTGTTAGTGGTTATTAGTATGTTTGGGAGGTCACTGGTGAAGGTTAATGATTATGCCATCCTGAAAGATTGTGTGACTGCCTAGTACTGTTAATTTTCATATCTGCACACCAAGAAAAAGTAATCCACTTACAAAGATGTCAAAAAAGAATATCCTTTGACTATAGCTAGTTAAGAAAACAAAGAAATATTTTTAACTATATGCCAGGTATGTATACTACAGCTTAAAAGGTATCTACTATATATACTTATTTCATTTTTTTTCCAGTGAGCAAACCTCCTGCATAGTGCTTGCTAAATATGCACAATTTTGAAGTCTCCTGCACATAGTTTCCTATTCCAGTTTAAAAAAGAAAGTCAATGTCTGTTTCATATAACAGTCACAGTCTGAAAATTACACTATAACAAGATCCACATTTTCCCCTCATGTAAACCCTGCAACAGAATTGCATATGGACTGCAAAAGCACAAATTAAATCAGGATAATATCCTTTTTTATTTTATTTATTTATTTAACTATTTCTTTTATACCGCCCCTTCCAGAGATCAAGGGCGGTTTACATATAACAAGTTAACAGTCTTGTACACATTAAATAATGTGAACAGACATGTTGAAAGTCTTCATAATTTATGCAATAACTTTAATAATGACCGTAATACTTCATGGAGTGACAACATTAGTATAACTGGAGTCTTTGCAAGTTGTGATATCTTTGATAACCCCTCTGATCCTCATGCAGTAAAGCTCCTTTCCCTTACCACCTCATTCAATCGCCAGCTATGCTCCAGTGCATCTACTCACCAGTCAGGCCACTGCCTTGACCTTGTCTTCTCTAACTGCGTGCCCTCATATTGCTGCACCTCAGTTCTTCCCTTATCTGACCATCACCCACTAAGTTTCACTCTTCATCAACATCCCACCTCACTCTCACCCAATCTCTTCCAACATCTTTAGGAATCTTCATGCTATTAACCCATCAGCTCTCACCATCTCTTTCCTCCACTATGTCATCTAAGTCTGTTGATATGGCCATATTTATTTATTTATTTATTTAAAGTTTTTCTATACCGTGCTCCTTATTATCAGTGAGGTTTACAATTAACAAATTGACTCCAGGGCAATAACAGATCTGTCCTGTGTTTACATATAACAGGGAAGGTAACATGGAATTGCAACCGGGGGAACTATGTACATTTTAAGCGATGAAAGATGAAGGATAGGTAGGCTATTTACAATAAGGCACATCAGCATTCTAGATTTCCGTCTAATTGTTCGTCTACAGTACAACTCAGAAAGTATATTCAGCTATTTCTGTTAATGCATATTCTAGAGCTACTAGAATTCATAGTATGACTGTCGTGGTTTAAAATCTAAAGCTTTACTAGACCAGTTATTGTATACCGAGGTTGGCTTTATGGTTAGGACCGGTCTAGTTTGTCTGTGATGTGTGTGGGGTTAATGGGTTGGATTGTGGGTGGGAAGAGGGAGGTGCTGCTGGGTAGCAAGAAGTGTAGAAGGAACAGATGGTGCTTAAGGGCTTTCCCAAATTGTATGAGGTCTCTGATCGATCTGATGCTGGGAGGGAGGTTATTCCAGCATCTAGGGGCGTAGAGAGCGAAGGCTCTATTACCAGTTGATTGTGCACATTTTGTAGTTTCCCTCGGGATAATAAGTGTATTGGAGGCTAATCTTCCTATAACACTGTACTCTCCACTGCTCTGGATGTTCTTGCTCCTCCTACTTCACATCCTGTGAGGCATACTATACCTTAGCCCTAGCTGTCTTCTAAAATCTGCTACGCACAGTTCCTGTTCCCACTCAGCTGAGCACCTCCAACTCAAATCCCACACTCTTGTGGACTTCCTATATTTCAAATTCATGCTAACCTCTTTCCAGTCTGCCATAGCACTCGCCAAGCAAGAGTACTATGTCCATTTGACTACCTCTTGCCTCTGACACTTGCTATCATTTTACAACGCTCAACTCTCTCCTCAAAGTGTCTCCGCCTCCAACTTCAACCCCTCCTTCCCTTTGTGCCCAGACCTTGGCTGACTACTTCCATGAAAAAGTCCACAAAATTACTCTGAGTTCCCCCAAGATCATCTCCATCCCCTCTTCCCTCTCTTCACTCCCTAATCTTTCCCTCAACCCCTGTTGCCTTTTCCTCATTTTCTAAGATCACTGAGGAAGAAATCACATATCTTCTCTCCTCCTCTAAACTTACTACCTACTTCCCTAATCTCAATTCCACCCACCTACTAAACTCCATCTCCTCCACTGTTGAACCTTCCATCTGTCACATCCCCAATCTATCGCTTTCTACTGCAACTGCCTTCAAGCATGCTATGGTTATACCTCTCCTCAAGAAACCATCCCTTGATCCTACCTGTCCATCTAATTATCGACCTCTCTTGCTCCCCTTTATTTCTAAACTACTTGAACATGCAGTTACCACTACTGTCTTGACTTTCTCTCCTCTCAGTCCCTTCTGGATCCACTGCAATCTGGCTTTCGCTCTTTACATTTTACTGAGACAGCTCTTGCCAAAGTTTCCAATTATTTGTTCCTCACCAAATCCAAGGGCCTTTACTCTATCCACATCCTTCTTGACCTTTCTGTTGTTTTTGACACTGTTGATCACCACCTTCTTCTCAATACCTTGTCCTTACTTGGATTTAGGGGTTCTGTCCTGTCCTGTCCTGGTTTTCTTTTTCTCTTTCCCACCGTACTTTTATTATATGTTCTGGTAGATCCTCTTCTAGTGCTATCCCACTTTCAGTAGGTTTACCTCAGGGCTCTGTCTTGGGACCTCTCCTTTTCTCTCTCTATACTCAGTCCCTTGGTGTACTCATCTCCTCCCGCAATTTTCAGTACCATCTCTATGCCGACAATTCACAGATCTACCTCTCTGCATCTCAAAACTCTCTAAGAATCCAGGTCCGGATCTCTGCCTGCTTATCTGACGTTAGTGCCTGAATGTCTCAGACATCTGAAGTTGAACATGGCCAAAACTGAGCTCCTTATCTTTCCCTCTATTTCTGTAGATAACACTATTCCTCCCTCTTTCCTCGACTCACAAACTTGGGGTCATCTTTGATTCCTCCCTCTCCTTTTATACACACATCCAACAGATAGCTAAAACCTGCCACTTCTTTCTCTATAACAGTGGCAAAATCTACCCTTTCCTTTCTGAACACACTACTAAGGCCCTTATCTATTCTCGTCAGACTATTGCAACCTCGTCTTCGCTGGTCTTCCTCCGAATCATCTCTCCCCACTTCAATCTGTTCAAAACTCAGCTGCGCGACTAATCTTCCACCAGCATCACTATGTTCACGTCACCCCTCTTCTCAAGTCACTTCACTGGCTCCCTACCCATTTCTGTATCTAGTTCAAATTTCTAATATTACGCTATCCTTCATTCAACTGCTCCTCACTTTTCCTCTCTTATCTCTCCCTACACCCCTTTTGGGAACTCCGCTCTTCTGGCAGATCCCTTCTATCTGTGCCCTTCCACTGTCGACTCCAGACTTCGATCTTTCTACCTTGTTACTCCTTATGCCTATAGCAAACTACCTGAGTAGGTACATCAGGTTCCATCTGTGACCCACTGCTTTTGGATTCTGATCCCCCTAGTCTCCTATTCACCTCCTATGTGTTTCCATGCCATTGCCCTAGATATATCCTAGTCCCCATGTGTTGTGTTGTGTTGTCTGTCTTGACTAGGCTGTAAATTATTATGAGCATGGACTGTCTCTTATGTGCCTTTGTACAGTGCTGCATATGCCTTGTGGCACTATACAAAATGATAAGTAGTAGTAGTAGAAGTAGTAGTAAATAATAGGAACAACAAAGAGTGTAGCACTTTATTCTCCTACCCATACCTTTATCCTTATTGTCAAGCATACCTGGGCACCATTTACACCTTCTCCTGAGTAGACATAAATGTCAACAGTTTTGTTTTAGCCATGCTTTCCGCTGGTTTGCTGAGGTGATTTTAAAAATCTGTGTGTGTCTTTAAAAAAAGAAACAAACAAACAGGCTTGACATAAGCACCTACTTTGTTTTCACCGATAGGCAGCCTGCTAAAAAGTTATCCTTTATGCATATAACCACATTTCATGAAACCTGCTTCCTCTGCACTCAAACCGTTCTTTCAAGAAAGCTCAGTACTGTGGTGCATGTTCTTCTACATGCGTCTTTTTCCACGGGTAAATTGGGCTTTAAATGCAGACAATGCTTCATAAAATTACCCCCTTAAAAGTACAACAATGAAATCACCGCCACATTAAGTTAAGAATTTCAGCCACACTCTCTGTTTAAGTCAGAATGACGAATATGCAGTGGTAAGTTATCTATTGTTATTCCTCAGAGATTAAATATTGCGTGAGGGCCATTAAGGGATCAAGATGGAGGCGTAACCAGCGGTATTTTTGGTTGTGCTCTGCTTTTAGTCTGCTTACCGGCTTCTCAATGCCGCTGGTTCAAGGCAATAGGAAGGAGAAGGTTGCGGAGCCCGTCTCCACTTCTTTGACCTCTAAAACTTTGGTGCAGATTACAATGGCTCAATTTGCTGCAAAGATTCACTCACAACTTTGGTGCTCTCCTCTGCTGAGACCGTGGAGACTAGTAGGAACAGGGAAGCTCTGAGCCCCAAAATTCATGCAGCTCTGCCACAAACAGGACCCATTTTGGATGTGTAGATAGTCCATCGCTAACCATGGAATTAACCCGGGTTCTGCAATGGAGGTGGAGGCTATTCCTATAGACACTTCCTCCCCTGCGCATGTAAGGAGAGGCATAGGTCCTTTGTCAGCAGATCACACAACAGTTCGACCAGCTGTGATTAGAGTGGAAGCAGTGCGGGGTGCCATAAAGAGCATGGACAACAATCTGGCTATTTTGACTGGCAGATTTAATGCTGATTTGGATGTGATGAATACTAAGGCAGCAAAACATGAGATGGCTCTTTCTCAACATGCTACTCAACTTGAGCAATTACCCTCGACTCTCTCCTGTCAGAAAGTACTGCTCAGATTAAGAAGGAAATTCTATATAGAAAAATAGACTCCTGTGAAAATCATTTCAGAAAGAATAATTTTAGATTTTTAAACTTTCCTAAGTGTCCTATTATTGCTCCAATTGAAATGTTGTGCAGATCCTTTCGTGAAATATTTAACATGCCAGATGAGGCTATGCCGCTTATAGAAACACAGAAACATGATGACAGAAAAAGACCATATGGCCCATCTAGTCTGTCCTTCCATATCAACTACAACAGTACACTTTTTACCTTTAGAGATCCTCTGTGTTGGTCCCATGCTTTTTTGAATTCAGTTACTGTCCTCATCTCTACCACCTCCACTGGGAGACTATTCCATGGATCCACTACTCTTTCCATAAAGAAATATTTCTGCATATCACTCCTGAATCTATCTCCCTTCACCCTCATCCCATGTACCCTTATAGCAGAACTTGCTTTCAATTGAAAGAGGCTCTCTCCCTGAACATTTCTGCCACGGAGGTATTTAAACATCTCAATCATATCACCTCTATCCCGCCTTTCCTCTAAGGTGTACATATTAAGATCCTTAAGTCTGTCCTCATATGCTTTATAATGAAGCCCACTAATCATTTTAGTAGCCACCCTCTGCACCGACTCCATCCTGTTCACATCCTTTTGAAGGTGCGGTCTCCAGAATTGCACACTATACTCCAAATGAGGTCGCACCAAAGACTTATACAGAGGCATTATCACCTCCTTTTTTCTGCTAGCCATTCCTCTCCGTATGCACCCAAGCATCCTTCTAGCTTTTACCGTCGCCTTTTCTACCTGTTTAGCTACTTTAAGATCATCAGACACAACCACGCCTAGATCCCGCTCCTCTTTAGTGGACAAAAGTACTTCACCTCCTATACTGTATTGCTCCCTTGGATTGCTGCAGCCCAAATGCATGACCTTACATTTTTTAACATTAAATCCCAGCTGCCAAATTATAGACCATTCTTCAAGCTTAGCTAGATCCCTCCTCATGTTATCTACACCTTCCTGGGTGTCTACTCTATTGCAGATTTTGGTATCATCCGCAAAGAGGCAAACCTTACCCGACAGCCCTTCCGCTATATCACTAACAAAGATGTTAAAAAGAATCGGACCAAGGACAGATCCCTGGGGCACACCACTGGTAACATCCTTCTCCTCAGAGTGAGCTCCATTTACTTGTACTCTTTGTCGCCTCCCACCCAACCAATTTCTAACCCAAGCAGTAACTTTAGGGTCCATCCTTAGGGTGCTCAGTTTGTTTATAAGTCGCCTGTGAAGAACAGTGTCAAAGGCTTTACTGAAATCTAAATACACCACATCTAGAGCGCTCCCTCGGTCCAACTCCCTGGTCACCCAGTCAAAGAAATCAATCAGATTTGTCTGACAAGACCTGCCTCTGGTGAATCCATGCTGCCTCGGATCCTGTAATCCGCTGGACTCCAGAAACCTCACTATTTTCTCTTTCAGCAGCGTTTCCAATAATTTACTCACCACCGAAGTTAAACTAACTGGCCTGTAGTTTTCAACCACATCCTTACTTCCGCTTTTGTGTAAAGGCACCACATGAGCCTCTCTCCAGTCCTTTGGCACCACTCCCGACTCCAATGAGGCATTGAAAAGGTCAGTCAGTGGAGTTGCTAGAACGTCCCCAAGTTCCCTCAGTATTCTAGGGTGTATCCCATCCGGTCCCATCGCTTGGTCTACTTTAAGTTGAGCTAGTTTCTCACGAACACAGTCTTCTGAAAATTGTTCAAGATGTCCCTCGCTTCTGTTCCTATTTGTGGGTGTTTTCTGAGGTCCTGCTCCTGGTTCTTCATCTGTGAACACAGAACAAAAATATTTGTTAAGCAATTCCGCTTTATCCTTATCAGCTTCTACATATTCCCCCCCTGCACCCTTGAGTCTGACAATACCACTTTTGCCCTTCCTCTTCTCACTAATATATCTGAAAAATGTCTTATCCCCCCATTTTATTGCATTGGCTATTTCCTCCTCCTTTTGAATCTTTGCCTTCTTGACTACTTTGCTAGCTTCTCTAAGTTTTTCCAAATACAGATGCCTGTCTTCCTCTCTCTGTGATCTCTTATATTTCATGAAGGCCTCCCTCTTTTTCTTCACTTTTTCAGCTACTTCCTTTGAAAACCATAGCGGTCTCCTTTTCCTTTTGCCTTTATTTACTTAACAAAAAGGTTGGTTGCCCTTAAAATATCCCCTTTCAGTTTTGCCCACTGTTTTTCTACATCCCCCAGCTGTTCCCATCCCACTAACGACTCCCTGAGGTATTGGCCCATCTTCGCAAAGTTAGTCTTCCTAAAGTCTAAGATTCTCACCTTGGAATGGATTCTAACAGCCCTAGTCCTAATACTGAACCACACCATCTGGTGATCACTGGATGCAAAATGATCTCCCACTTATAGCCTGGACCCACTATTTGTTGGTTCCTACCATTTCAGGGAGATCCGGCAATGAGTCTCATGAAAGGGGTCAAACAGGCAATAGTATAATTAGATCTTACCTGTAATTAGCGTTCCTGGAGGAACTCCAGTCCAGTCCCAGAATTCTGGGTTGTGTACCTCTTTCAGCAGCTTGGAGACTGAGCGTGTCATCTTTCTGATGACCTCCACATACATATACGTCTGGAACCTCCCACCAGCTCCAGTAACCTATTTACAAAGCAGACTCACAGGAGCAATGAAAAAGTAGTTAAACCAAGACTAGCTCTAAAACCTCTGCTCCACTCCCCACTCAGAGGGACTTTCCACTTCCTCCGCACGCTGAGGAGACTTACCTGTGAGTTTTCCAGCCACAGAGTCTGGACAGAAGAGAGAAAAAAGAGCAGCAGACAGGCCATCCAACCCGCTCCTGCCTCCGCTGCCCTGCCACGTCCCTGAAAAAAGGGAAGCCCGAACTTCCCCCAAAGGCTAGTCCTCCCGGCCAGGTCGCAAACCTGAAACCTTATATAATACCCCTGGAGGAGGGATCTGGGACTGGACTGGAGTTCCTCCAGGAATGCTAATAAGCAGGTAAGGTCTAATTATACTTTCCTCATCGTCCTTCCAGTCCAGTCCCTGAATTCTGGGATGTAAGAAGTAAGTAGACCTTACCTGCTAATTAGTGTTCCTGAAGGAACGACAGTCCAGTCCCTTACTTCTGGGTTGCGTAACCCTTCCAGCAGCTTGGAGGCTGAGCCCAACCTTTTTGGAGGTGGGGCGGGATAAATACCCCTGAGACCACCCACCAACTCCAGTAATTGACTGAAAAAGCAGACTAAATGAACTTCTGTAATAACTATAAATCCAACCTTAAAAACCTATCCACTCTGAGAGAGAGCGGTGACCCGACTGGGAGGCCACCTACTATCCCTCCTTTTTTTTTTTTTTTTGTTAAGGTAATAAGGGAAGAGGGGAGGGTAGGGAGCGGAAGGGCGCCGAGAACTGCCCCGCCTACTAACTCCCGGGCTCCCTCACCGCGTCTGGTTATCCGCTCGGTTCGCTGTTCTGTCCTTCACCGCCAGGCCTTCAGTCCCGGTATAGCCGGGTGGGAACAGGGACTGGACTGTCGTTCCTTCAGGAACACTAATTAGCAGGTAAGGTCTAATTACTTCTTCCTTATCGTCACTCCAGTCCAGTCCCTTACTTCTGGGAAGTACCCGAGCAGTTCAATTCCGGGTGGGATTCGGCAAACCGGACTGAAGCACCGCTAGTCCGAACCGAGCGTCCGCTGAACTCTGTACATCTAGCCTGTAGTGTTTGGTGAAGGTATGCAGAGAGGACCATGTCGCCGCTCTACAAATATCCAGCGGAGGGACTAGGTTGAATTCCGCCCAAGAGGTAGCCTGCGCCCGGGTGGAATGTGCTCGCAGTCCCCCCGGAACCTGCTTGCCCTTCAGAATGTAGGCGGAGGCAATCGCTTCCCTAATCCACCTGGAGATGGAAGCTTTGGCCGCCGCTTCCCCTCTGTGCGGTCCTCCGAACTGGACAAAAAGCCGCTCTGATTTCCGGAACGGAGCCGTGCGGGAAAGGTAGCGTTTTAGGGTTCTTCGGACGTCTAATAACCGAAGCTTGCTATCCTTGCCTACCCGACCTTCTGTTGGGCAGGCTGGGAGCGTGACTGTTTGGTTTACATGAAAGGGAGAGATAATCTTGGGGAGGAAGGAAGGTACCGTGTGCAGGACGACCTTATCCTTAAGGAAGGTCAGGAAGGGAGGTCTGGAGGAGAGTGCTTGTAACTCGGAGACCCGCCTGGCCGAGCAGATGGCCACAAGAAAGACCGTCTTCAGAGTTAAGTCCTTCAGGGAGGCCCTCTTTACAGGTTCAAAAGGCTCCCCTATCAGCGCCTTCAGTACCAGGTTGAGGTCCCAGGGGGGTATGAGTGACCTGCGCTGAGGACGCAAACGTCGGATTGCTCTTAGGAACCTGGCAACGTCCGAGTGGACCCCTAAAGTCTTGCCGTGGACCTTTCCTCTATAGCACGCGATAGCGGCTAGTTGTACACGTAGGGAACTGTGCGCTAAACCCTTGTCAAACCCCGCTTGTAAGAATTCCAGGATCTCCGGGACTGAGGCCGCCAGGGGCTTAATTTTGCGTTCCGCGCACCATGCCTCGAAAATGCGCCAGACCCTCACGTAGGCGAGACAGGTCGAGCGTTTCTTAGCCTTCAACAGCGTTGAGATTACTGCCCCCGAATATCCTCGCTTCAGGAGCCGCGCCCTTTCAAGAGCCAGGCCGTAAGCGAGAACCGATCCACGTGAGGCATCAGAACCGGGCCTTGTCTGAGTAGGTCGCTCCTGCTGGGCAGCCGCCAAGGTTGGTCTGCCAACAGCCTCACCAGGTCCGCGTACCAGGGGCGACGAGCCCAATCTGGAGCAATGAGGATTACCAGGCCCTGGTGGGCTTCTATTCGCTGTAGGACCTTGCCGATCAGTGCCCACGGAGGAAACACATAGAGGAGGCCCTCCGCCGGCCACTTCTGAGACAGGGCATCCAGACCTTCGGACATTCTCTCCTTTCGCCGACTGAAGAACCGGTCCACCTTGGCCGAGGAAAATCTTGCCATGAGATCCATCACTGGGAAACCCCATCGGGCCACTATTTGGTCGAAGATCCCCTGCTCCAGCTCCCACTCTCCGTGGTCTATCCTGTGCCTGCTGAGGTAATCGGCTGTGACATTGTCCGTGCCTGCCACGTGCTGGGCTGACAGCGCTTCTAGGTAGACCTCCGCCCACTGGAGGAGGACGTCCGCCTCCTTCTCCAGAGCAGGGCTGCTGGTGCCGCCCTGGTGGTTGATGTAAGCTACCGTGGTGACGTTGTCCGAGAGGACGCGGACTGCCTTTCCTCGTACCACGGGCTCGAGCTCCCTGAGCGCTAGGGTGACGGCCCGTAATTCCAGTCTGTTGATGGGCCACTGAGATTCCACCGGAGACCAGCGCCCCTGGACGAACTGGCCCTCGCAGTGGGCTCCCCAGCCCGACAGGCTCGCATCCGTTGTCAGGAGCACCCACTGGGGGGGCTCTAGGGGCATTCCCAGTTCCAGATTTCTCGGTTGCTGCCACCAGCGAAGAGATCTC
Source organism: Ichthyophis bannanicus (assembly GCA_033557465.1). Taxonomy (NCBI): domain Eukaryota; kingdom Metazoa; phylum Chordata; class Amphibia; order Gymnophiona; family Ichthyophiidae; genus Ichthyophis; species Ichthyophis bannanicus. The sequence continues at coordinate 53,690,387 of CM066047.1, read as the reverse complement.
TCGGTCCGCGGAGCGCAGGGTAACCGTGTTGTCAGGGAGTGGATTTGTGGAGACCACCGTCGCAGTAGGGAACGTTGTAATGGGCGCATGTGAGCTCTGGCCCAAGGTACTACCTCTATCGCCGCCACCATTGTTCCCAGGACTTGAAGGTAGTGTCATGCTGAGGGTGTTCGCCTGCTTAGGAATCGAGCGACCAGTAGCCTTAGGTCCCTGACTCGGGATGGAGGAAAGAATACCCTGCCCTTGCCCGTGTCGAATCTTGCGCCCAGATACTCGAGATTCTGGGAGGGGATCAACCTGCTCTTCGTTCTGTTGATCACCCACCCCAACTCCTCTAGAAGGCGAACCACCTTGTCCGACGCCGCGCGACTTTCCTCCTCTGACTTTGCTCGGATTAGCCAATCGTCCAGGTACGGGTGGACCAAAATTCCTTCCTTCCGAAGGAAGGCCGCTACGACCACCATCACCTTGGTGAATGTCCGAGGAGCTGTCGCTAGGCCGAAGGGGAGAGCCTGAAATTGAAAGTGACCCATTGGAACCGCGAATCTTAGGAACTGTTGATGGGATTTTCTGACCGGGATATGCAAGTAGGCCTCTGTCAAGTCGAGGGCTGTTAGGAACTCTCCTCTCCTTACCGCTGCGATGACTGACCGTAGGGTCTCCATTCGGAAGTGAGGGACTCTGAGACAGCGATTGACCTGTTTTAAGTCCAGGATTGGTAGGACAGTGTCTTCCTTTTTGGCACTACGAAGTAAATCGAGTAACGACCTGAGCCGTACTGATCTGGGGGCACTGGTACCACGGCCCCGAGTGCAACTAAGCGAGCGAGCGTAGACTCCACCGCTGACTTCTTTGCAGGGGTACTGCAGGGGGACAGCACAAAGGCTGGAGGTATGCGTTTTGAAAATTCGAGCACGTATCCTTCTCTGATCACCTCTAGCACCCATTGATCCGACGTGACCCGGGACCAGGCGGGAAGAAACTGTCTTAGACGACCTCCTAGGAGCAGTCCGTCCCCCTGGACCCCCGCGGCTTCATTGTTGTTTTCTAAGGGACGAGGAGGAGGAGAAGGAGGAGGTCGCCCCGAACCCGCAACCTGCTCCCCGAAACCCTCGAAAGCTCTGGCCCCTAGGGGAGAATCGCCCCCTGGGAAAGGAACTGGGCCTGGAGGGACGAAACCTCCGGGAGTCCCTGGACTGGGTACGGGCCGGGGGGAGAGAGCGGTTTTGTTTCGGTCTATCTTCCGGGAGTCTGCCTCCCTTGGAGTCACCAAGATCCTTTACCAGCTTCTCCAAATCTTCGCCGAACAGCAGTCTCCCCTTGAAGGGGAGTCGGCTCAGGCGAGCCTTCGAGGAGGAATCCGCTGCCCAATTGCGTAACCACAGGTAACGCCTGGCCGCCACCACCGATGCCATGTTCTTTGCCAGGCTCCTGATGAGGTCATACTGGCTATCCGCCAGGAACGCCGTTCCCGATTCCAACCTGCTCGCGTTGGATCTGTTCTCCTCTGAGGGGCTCTCGTCTGTCTGTAGCTGTTGAGACCACCTTAAACAGGCTCTAGCCACCCAAGCTCCGGAGATCGAGGCTTGCAAAGCGAGGGCGCTTACGTCAAAGGCTTGCTTGAGAAGTGTATCCAATTTTCTGTCTTGGGGATCCCTTAAGGCTGCACTACCCTCCACTGGGATAGTGGTCTTCTTGGTGACAGCAGATACTGCCGCGTCCACTCTGGGAGACTTCAGTAGCTCTTTGTCCGCCTCAGGGAGAGGGTAGAGATGGAGCATAGACCGGACTCCCCTTAGATTTGATTCAGGCTGGTCCCATTCCTCCTGGATCATCTGTCGCACCACCCTATGCACAGGAAAGACCTTCTGGGATTTTCTAATGGCCTGAATCAAGGGATCCTCTAACGCTTCTTCCTCTGTGGGCGTATCGGAGGGCATATTGAGGGCCTTCAGGGACTCGTTAATCAGTGCTGGGAGTTCCTCCCGCCGAAATACTCTAATTATCCTAGCTTGGTCCTCTTCTGGGATCTCCCCTTCCTCTAGCTCCTCCTCATCCTCGCCGAAGTCCTTGTCCGAGGGCGTCTCCTCAGGAGATCCCTGGGAGAGGGCCTCTTCATCACACATCCGCGGGCGCTTAGCAGGAATGACGGGATCTGGATTGTCCGCCCTCGCGGGCCTAGCTGGCTTGGCCTCAGCTGCCGGAGGAGCGGCACCCCCTGCCCCTGAGCTCTGCTTACGTAGGCAGTATGCCTTGTGTAGCAAAAGGATAAAATCCGGGGAGAAGAAATCCCCTGCCCCAGCTTCCCCCGCCGGGAGGGAGGGGGGAGGAATAGGGAAGGGGTGGTCAAGTCCGGGGACATAGAGGAAGGTGCTTGCGCCCCCCCTCCCCTGCTGAGAGTTCATCTGACCCCTGAGCGGGGTGGTCCATGTTCAAATTAATGTCCTGCTCCGCTGAGACCGCCAAGGAGGTACAGCTCCTGCAGATGCCTGTCTCCGTGAATGTACCCCTGCGTATTCCACAGGAAAGGCAGCGTGACTTGGTTGACATGGCCTGGAGCTGAGGCACCTCTAGTAGCAGACCTCTTACCGGGTCTCCCGCCCTGGCTGAAAGGGGCTCCCCTCTACTCCGGAGATGGTTCCCTTCCTGGGCAACCGACCCAAGGATTCCCTCACAAGAATGAAACAAAGGCAACCTTGAGCTAAAGGCTTTAAAAATAAAGGCAATTAAAATATATAGCCAAATGAAACTTGAAACAACTTTTTTTTTTTCTTTTAAAATTAAAATAAAATTAAAGCTAAAATAAGGCTAAAATAAGGTTAAAATAATGTTAAACCGCAGTGTAATACTTTCTCAATGAGTACTTGCGGTTTTCCTAGCAGTGCTGGAGTTCCGGGCTGATTCGGAGCTGCAAACCCGTTGGCTCTACACGTGGAAGGCCTCACCACGTGGAGCCAAAAACAGGGAGCTCCGCGGATTTCCTCCGGTCGGGGCCCGATTCTTCTCCTGCCCCCCAGAGCCAAAGACTGCCGTTTTCAGAGAGGATCGCTGCCTCAGTGAACCCCCGAGGTCCCCGGAGAGACTGCAGTATCGCCGCCGCGTCCTTCTGTTCTCGGACGGGTCTGGCGAACTCGGCCGGCCAGCAGTGCTGCCTCCAGCGCTCAGCCTGCAACGGGGCTTCGGCGCGAGGAAGTGGGAATCAGCGCGATTCAGCTGTAGAGGAGGAAAGGTGGCTTCTCCTCGAAGTTAGTAGCTGCGGCTCTCCTCCGGTGCCCGATCCGCTCCTGGGAGGGGGGGGGGGGGGTGGTGGGTAGGAGGAGGGGAAGAGCCTGAGAATTAAAGAGCCAGAGCTCTTGAAATTAACGCTGAACTAAAGAGAAATGTAAATCAACGAGTGAAATAAAATAAAATAGCTTCAATAACTAAAATAATAGAAATTAAATACAAAGAAGGACTCCAGTAAGCCCCAGGCTTACGGAACCCTCCAGCTGCTTGGAGGCTGAGATTACTGGAGTTGATGGGTGGTCTCAGGGGTATTTATCCCGCCCCACCTCCAAAAAGGTTGGGCTCAGCCTCCAAGCTGCTGGAAGGGTTACGCAACCCAGAAGTAAGGGACTGGACTGGAGTGACGATAAGGAACAGAGCAGTACAATCAATGGGAGGGACCTGCGAGACCGGCCCGGAGGACCCTCCCCGAAACAGGTATCTCCCACCGCCTGGATATCCAGGCAATAATGCTTAGAAAATGTATGCAGGGAAGACCATGTCACTGCCCTACGTATCTCCACGTGCGGCACCAGACTAGATTCTGCCCAAGCCACCGCCAGACCTCTCATGTAATGTGACTGCAGCCCTGCTTGCATTGTCCTGCCTTTCAAAACATATGCTGATGCAATTGCTTCTCTGATCCAATGGGAAATGAAGGCCTTGGCCGCTGCTTCCTCTTTGCACGGCCCTCCAAACAAAACAACCAACCAATCGGCTCTATGGAACAGCTCCGTCCTCTTTAGATACCGCCTCAGGATCCTACGAACATCCAAGAGGCGCAACCGTGAGTCTGCGGCCTCCTCCCCCACGCTAAGCAATGCTGGCAGGGAGACCATCTGGTTCACGTGAAATTCCGACACTACCTTGGGTAAGGAGGACAGAACCTACCGCAGAACCACTTTTTCATTTGCAAAGTAAATGAGTGGAAACCAGCAGGAAAGGGCCTACAGCGCCGAAATCTTTCTTGCCGAGCAAATTGCCATCAGAAATACTGTCTTTAGCATCAGATCCTTTAGAGAAACCCAAGCCAGCGGCTCAAATGGCTCCCCTGTAAATGCATCCAGAACCAGATTAAGATCCCAGGGTGGAACCAACATCCTACGCAGGGGGGCAAAGACGACGTACTGCTTTCAGAAACTGAACTACATCTGGATGCATTCCCAGCAAGACTCCTTGTATCCTTTGATAGCAATAAATCACTGCCAGGTGTACCTCAGCGAGCTGGCAGCTAAGTCCCTTTCAGGAAGTGGCCTAGTGGTTGGGGCAAGGTACCACAGGCCGGAAGGTCGGTGGTTCAAATCCCACTAGAGGACAGCAATCTTGGGCCGGAAGGACTGGGGTTTCTAGTCCCATAGGTGCTCCTTGTGGTCTTGGGCAAGCCACTTAACCCTCCACTGCCCATGTTCCCTGTAAGTATTAGTGTATGTGCCTCATATCCCCTCGTGTTAAATGTATCCCCCAATTGTGTTGTGACCACTTTGATTGAAGGATAAGGTGGTATACAAAACTGTCTAAATAAATAAATAAATAAATAAAAACGGCCTGCAAAAATGCTAAAACGTCTGGAAGGGCCGCAGAAGACGGACAGCACTGCCTTGCTGAGCACCAATCCTCAACTATACGCCACACCCTGACGCAAGCGAGACAAGTGGACCTTTTCTGGGCTTTCAGCATGGTTGCAATCACAGGACCCAAGTAGCCCCTCTTTAGCAACCTCGCTCTTTCAAGAGCCATGCCGTAAGCGAAAACCGTCTACCTGTGGCATCTCAACCGGACCCTGCATAAACAGATCCTCCCACACTGGGAGTCGCCATGGCCGATCCACAAGGAGCCGCATCAGGTCAGTGTACCAAGGGCGCCTCGGCCAATTCGGCGCAATAAGGATGACCAATCCTTAATGGGCCTCTATTCTTTGGATGACTCTGCTACGTACAGTAGCCCCCCCGAGGGCCAACTCTTCACCAGGGCATCCAGGCCCTCTGCCATCCTTTCTCTCTTCCTCCTGAAGAAATGGCAGAAATGAGATCCATAATTGGAGTGCCCCATCTGCGTACTATCTGCGAGAAGACCTCTGGACAGAGCTCCCACTTGCCGTGATCCACCTGAAATCGATTTAGGTAGTCCGCCATCACATTCTCGACTCCTGCCACGTGCGTTGCTGTCAATGCTTGTAGGTAGACCTCTGCCCAATTCCATCAGACTTTCTGCCTCTTCCTCCAAAGAGGTGCTGCCAGTGCCTCCTTGACGATTGATGTATGCCACTCTGGTCGTGTTGTCCGAACACACCCTGACCACCTTCCCCTGCAGCCATGGGCTGAATTTTCAGAGCACCAGGGCCACCATCCTCATCTCCAGCCTGTTGATGGACCAAAAGGCTTCCTGTGGGCTCCAGCGACCCTGGGCAAAGTGACCCTCACAGTGTGCTCCCCACCCAGACAGACTAGCATCGGTAGTCAAAGGGATCTACTGAGGTTTCAAGGGGAATTCTCTCTGCCAGGTTCCTTGGACAGAGCCACCACCTGAATGCTCTTCTGGTCGTCTTCGGACATGGGAACCTTCTTTGACGGAGCAGGGCCCTCTGCAATGACCTCATGTGGGCTCTTGCCAGTTTACCAAGTCGAGCATTGCCACCATTGTCCCAAGAACCTGCAGGTAATGCCAGGCAGAGAGTTCCCTCATCTATAAGAGCTGATGCACTAGCTGCCGCAGGTCCTGCACCCAGTGGCCTGGTAGGTACACCGTGCCCCTGCGAGTGTCAAAGCGCACTCCCAGATACTCGATCTCTTGGGACAGGGTCAAGTTGCTCTTGATCAGCTTGACGACCCAACTAAGACTGCTTAGGAACTCCACTACTCTGGTTGTTGCCTGCTCGCTCTCTTCCTCGGACTTTGCCCGAATTAACCAGTCATCTAGATACAGGTGTACAAGTAACCCCTTCTTTCGGAGTGCTGCTGCCACCGCCACCACCACCATGATCTTGGTGAAGGTGCGAGGAGCTGTGGCCAGGCCAAACGGAACGATCCAAAACTGGAAGTGTCCCCACAGGACTGCGAAGCGGAGATACTGCTGATGAGCCGGCCAGATGGGAATGTGTAGATATGCCTCCATCAGGTCGAGATGCGTTAAAAACTCCCCCCTCGGACTGCCACTATGACGGACCACAACATTGCCATGTGGAACTGGGGCACCCGAAGACAACGATTTACGTGCTTGAGCTCGAGAATGGGACAAAATGATCCTTCCTACAACCTATGCTCAACCACCCCTCTTTTACTTTGACGGGCAGGCTCTGCTAGGGCCCTCAACAGCAAACCAGCTGTACCTACCTAAGCCTGAGACCAAAGAAAGCAAGGAAATTCAGAACAAAATAAATCAAGCAAGAGAAAAGCTTGATAAAAAGAACACTCCTAAACTCTCCTAAGCTGTCTCTCCAATGAGCCCTGAACTTTGGCTCACTGCTACCTCCGGCTGCTTGGAGACTGAGCATACTGGGGAGCTGGTGGAAGGTGCCAGCAATATATGTATGTGGATGTCAACAGAAAGATGACATGCTCAATCTGCAAACTGCTGGAAGAGGTGCACAACCCAGAATTCCGGAAGTGGACTGGAGGGATGATGAGGAAGTGAAATGTCACTGCATTTCTGCAAACATCACTGGAATTAGTTATTGAGAGGATAACTCTGGTTAAATGCTTTGCTTTTGAGTTTGACATGAATGCTGTCTTAAGATTGTCCTTTCAAAATATATCAGCTACCTGCTTAGAATATAAAATAAATATATTTTCTGATATATCAAGAGACACTCAAAGGAAATGCCAAAAACTCTTGGCCTTTAGGGAAAAGGCAGTGAGCCTGGGCACAAGCTTGAAATTACATTTTCTTTGCAAATGTTTTATTACTGTGGATGATAAGCAGTTTACGTTTTTTGAGACTATGCATCTTAAGGCCTTTATTGCTGCTCGGGAAAAGTCTGATATTAAGGTGGTGGTCCCTAAAACTAGCGCTAGCATGCTGGCTATTTGTGAATGAAATCTGACTCGCCGTATTTTATTTTTCCTATTATATTACCTTCCTTCTTGGTCCATTTTGTGGGTTTAATTGGGGTCTATATTATGTTTATGTTTATTTTCTATGGTTTATTATACTCTTTTTCCTGGTATCTTTGCCAAAATTTCTTTTCAGTCAATAATACTTGACTGTATTCTGAAATTCTATAAATAAAAAGGCTTTTTAATTTTAAAAATTGTGCAAGCGCCAGATTTTGCCTTGCTGTGACATCATGGGAAGCCAGGGGTCCTACTTAAAAGGTTTAGCAGGAGGGTAATCTTTCCTAACGTATGGAAATTTACAAATGTTTAAGGAGTTCATTGTCATGGTAAGACCTTACAGACAGCCCATTCATCACAAAGCTTGTTTTGCTATTGACCAGCAGCCAAAGAGTTAGAAAAAAAAACCCACAGGATAATAAGCTAAAAAACTGCTTACTGGCTACATAGCAGAAATTAGTTGCAATCACAAGGCAGATGTCTGCTAAATGCATACAATTAGATGGACAGACACTGATACGGGATTCTAATAGACACATTCCATTATCAGGCATTCCTAAAATTCAAAAGATAGTAAAGCTAACCTAGACTATGTTAGTAGGATAGGTCAGTATTAGAAACTTGCATAGATAAGTGCTATAAATTTTTATGTAATGATCCTGAAGTACCTGTTTCCAAATAAACAAACAACCATTCTTTTCTGTTTCCACAATAAGAAAAACAGTAATACTGTATCATTATTTATCCAGATAATAGTGAGACAGGAAGCAGCATCTTTTGGCTGCTAAACTGATAACAATATAAAGGCTTTCAAATAACCCAATATTTATGTTTAAATAACTGCATTTGAGAATATTCTGGGTTGTTGTTTTTACTGCAGACATTATATATTCCTACATAACACCACTACGACGGCTAAAACTTTGATGTCAGTATAAGCTTGTAAATAAATAACAATAGTTCTACAGAAGTGCTTTTGCCAAACTGTGGAGCAGCTGTGATTGATCAGCACTAAGTGCCCTATTTACTAAAGTGTAATCAAGTTTTGCAGTTACAGTACTACAGGTTAACAGCCAAAATTAAGACAATGAAACTGCAAAACCTCTGCATTAACTACTGGGGTTGTAGCAACATTTTCTCACCGAGTTAAGGCAGAAAAATATTCTTGTCTGCACTTTAAAAAATTGGCAAATAATGTGGTTGCAGCTAACACCACCTCTTGGGTTGGCATTAACTGTCCCACATTATCTGTTGCATTACCACTAAACATATGGGAAGTACCCCGAATTAACTGTAAGGTACATTCCCACTGATTCCATGCTCCCATTTATGATAGAGGGTTAACATGGAAATCAACACACCTAAAGCAGCTTAGTAAATAAAGCCCTAAATCAAAAGCCAACTTCCCATCCCATCATGTCATGTCCTCCCCGCCCAGACGTAAGTCCATGCAGGCCAAGCAAAAAGCCCTGGCAGAACAAGAGTAGTGGCCCAAGTTTTACTTAGAAAAGAATGAAAGTTTTAGACAACGTTGTTCACGCCACTTCCACCCAGAGCAGGTGTTCTCAATTCAGTCCTCAGGATACACCTAGCCAGTCTGATTTTCAGGATAACCACAATGAATATGCATAATAGAGATTTGCATACAATGCAGGCAGTGTATGTCAATCTATCTCATACATATTCATTGTGGTTACCCTGAAAATTTGACCTGCTAGGTGTGTCCCCAAGGACTGGGCTGGCCGAGAACCACTGCCCTAGAGTGAAAGGGCACGAGTATCATGTAAAGCAGAGATACAGACCTCGAGAGCTGCAAGCAGGCCAGGTTTTCAGGATAAACCAAATGAATATGCATGAGATTGATCTGCATGCCTACTACCCCTGTTATATGCAAACTTATCTCAGGCATACTCATCAGGGATATCCTGAAAACATGGCCCGTTTGTGGCCCTCTAGGACTGAACTTGTGCAACCCTAGTGTAAAGTGATACCCTGTAAAACTGTGCTCACTTACTGTAGATTTTGCTATAAATTTCTATAGCAGAGATCTCATAATAAAAACTCTCAAAAAATCTCTTCTTGAAAAGCTTAAGAAACAGAAATGTTGCTCAAGACAGTATATTCATCTTAAACCATATAGGATGCAATATAATGAATTATGGTGCTGGCGGCGAATACTGTGTATACCATGGACTGCCCGAAGAACAAACCAGTCGGTACTAGAAGAGATCAAACCTAAGCTTTCTTTAGAAGCTCAGATGACAAGACTTCGACTTTCATACTTCGGACACATCATGCGAAGAGAGAGATCATTAGAGAAAGACATCATGCTTGGCAAGATAGAAGGTCAACGCAAAAGAGGAAGGCCAACAATGAGATGGATTGCTACAATAACAGCAGCTACGGGTACCAGTCTGTCAACAATGAGCCGCCTGACTGAAGACCAAACACAATTTAGGATAGCTATCCAGAGGGTCGCCATGAGTCGACTCTGACTCGACGGCACTTAACAACAACATAAAACCAAAAAAGCCACAAAACATTGTAGCAGAGCGCTGATTCATCATGCCCTTTTTAAGGCTTCAAGAGCATGGGTATGCAAGTTCTTCATGTGGTCCCATTAAGATTTCTGCAATAGAAATCTATGGAAAAAGCCACAAAGGATCACTGTAGTGATTAGTCACCTCAGCAGAAAATTTGCATCTATGTGCACATACAACGAATAACTTGTTTTAGTACGCTGTAAATTTCTTGCTTGGGATGAAGAAAGTGGGGATAAGGACTGTTCCTTTTCAATATTCTATATTATAACCAGACAGGCTATCTGAAGCTTGAGGAGTTAAAAATTTCTAAGGGAGTCATTTACTACAATTAGAATATGCACCTGCCATTTGAAAGTCCCAAGTTTGAATCAGATCAGGTCTTCCCATTCCATGGACCTGCCAAGGATTAGGGGTGTGCACATAAAAAACAGGTCCAGTTTGTTTCCCCATTTACGTCCTGTCATTTTCTTCTGGTTTTGTTTTTTCTTTTGTTTTAAAGTATGTGTTATTTGCAAACTTCATGCACTAAATGAGATGGAATTGTGCATGCTACTCACAAATAACACAGGAGTGCATGTAACACAAATGGGAAAATTAAATTTGTGTATTTTTTTCTGCCCCAAAATCCCGGCACATCTTTGGAGTGAATGTTATGGAGTTCACAGCCCCTGAGGAGAGGATGTTAAAGCCATCCTTAATGGCAATACTTGGTCGCTGGATTTGGTGCCCTTGATACAGGTTTCTAGAAAAAGCCTTGGTGCATGACTTCGTCTCAGGACTTGTTGCAATAACCGAACTAAGAATAGGGAGTATAGGTCTATTCATGTAAGGGAAAACTCCATAGGGAGTTCTGAACAGACTCGTGTCAAAATCCCCGCACTGGTTCAACTGAGCTGGAAGAAAAACCTATGTTTTGGATTTAATTATCCACCTTTTCAAACTGCTCTCAAGGGGAATTATAAATTCAGGTACAATAGGTATTTTGTGACATGTCCAAGGTCACAAGGAGCATCACTGGGAGAAACGGGATTTAAATCTTGGCTTCCCTGGTTATCAGTCCATTGTTCTAACCACAAGACCAACATTCTTTTTGTAAGGCTTAGAAGTCAATAGTGGACCCATCTCCTCTAAGGGGCTTGATTACTAAAGTGTGTTAACAGCACCGGGTTTGCCAAGCTGTAACTTCACTACTGCACAGAAGCGCGGTATAAACCCCATGCTAACCACTTAGCACGTGATGGGGTGGTGACTGTGCAAATGCTGCTGTTAGAGTGGATGCACTTACTACCTCCTCGATGAGTGGCGGTAAGTGCGCCCGCATTAAGCGCACTTGACATTTAGTACATTGAGATATGTGTCTCTAAAGTAAATGCAAGAGGACATGATGGGCATGCCCCCAATTTAGTGTGAGTTTATTTCACATTCCATGCTAACTTTTAGGACTTAACAAGCACTACAATAGCACTTTCAGTAAACATGCCTCTAAATGTAGCCTTCTGACTCTTCTCTCTCCATCTCCAAAGACTTGCTGCTGGCATTACCTCAATGATAGTTGCTCGACACAGGCAGGAAACAGAAAAACTATCAATAAGTCTGATCCATGTGCTGCCCAAACTCCTGCAGTACTCTGCAGGCGCTATATAAATGATAAGTAGTAGTAATAGTAGTAGGCATCATATGTTCAAATTCACTGAGAGCTATGTGGTGTCAGAATTTTTAAAAAATAGCGGTCTAGAGGCAAGAATGTCAATAAACCTCCAGAAAAAGTATAAAGGATGTAAAATCTTGGGGAGAGACAACTTGAAGAAGATGGGGGATGGAAGCAGGATGATAGAAGCTGGCTGGTGGAAATGGCGGGAGGTGGTTGAGGCTGGTTTGGATAGGGATGGAGAAGAGAGTGTATTTTGGAAAGAGTTATGTGGAGGGCTGGGGAACAGGGATGAAGAATGTGTGGTAGGGAAATATGTTGTAGAGAGACAAGTTAACAAATGAGCGTAGCAAGTACGAGTCATTCTGAATGTGTCTGGCCATGTCATTAGAGGGGAACCCACAGGTTGGCTGTGTCACTGGAAGAGGATGCCCCCTAGATTAGTGTGCTGGCTGCTTTGTCCAGCAACTATCTTGGCTCTCACTCTGAAGTTTGTGTGCCGGTGGCCCCAACTTGAAAAAGAGTTAAGATCTCTGTAGCAAGCTATTTCTCCACTCCTGAAAAATAGGAGCAAGTAACTGCCCAGAGGAAAAATAATAAAATTAAGATGCATTTAAGACAGGAAAGTCAGTAAGAAAACTATGTCATAAACTTTACATAATGTGCTTTTGATTTTATTTTCTTCAGTTGTCAATAACAGACAATTATTTCTATTCATTAGCCATACCAACTGATACTAATCTAGACGCTGCTAAATGAAAGGCTTTGGTCAACTCCGGGCTCATGTTCCTGCTTCTTGGATCAGCTGATATCACTGATGTCTTCTCACGGCTCAAGTTGCTATTTGGGAGAAGCTGAGCCAAGTGGTATAAAAAATACACCAGAATGAGAGACATGGAATAGGTTCTTTTGTAACCTTTAATTTTCTCTGTACCCCACAAAAGGTCACTTCTGTGCTCAGTTTAGCAGAAAGCTATAAAAGAACACTAGTAAAATACCACAGCAATTGATGAAAGTCTTGCAGGAAAGAAGTAAAATAAGAAATTTTACCTTATAATTTTCTTTCCTTGAATCCTGCTAGACCAGTTAGGATGAGTGGGTTATGCTCTCTTGCCAGCAGCTGTAGGCAGACTTGAGCAATTTTCAGTGATGTCATCACTAGATATATAATGTTGGTGCAGCAACCAGTGTGACACTTCCCAAGCAGTAAATTGAAAAACTCAGAAACAAACACTCACAACATTAATAACCAGCAATTCAACTTTGTAACAAATAACATCAGCAAGTATTTGGTACTCTTACCAGAATTAATTCTGCTTCAGGCACTGATACTGATAATATGATCAAAAGGCAGCAGGGCTTCCCAACCTAACAGGAGTCTTCCAGGACAGGTCCTAAACTGGTCTAGCAGGTTTCAAGGAAAGAAAATCAGGTAAAATCTTTCCTTCCTTATCCTGCTAGACCAGTCCAGATGAGTTGCATGTACCTAAGCAGTCATAATCCAGGGTGGGACGAAGACAACACTCTGGATGGGCCTGCCCTTCCAAAGGCATCATCCAACCCAACTCCCATATGCAACCTTTAGTACTATACAAAGGTGCTCAGAGATGACCAGGTAGCTGCCTTGCAGAAGTCATCTGGAAACACCAAGGCAGACTTTGCCCAGGAAAAGACTTGTGCTCAAGCAAAGGAGGCATTGATTCCCTCCGGCACCGATTTATCAGCCAGAAGGTACGCTGACCTAATGGCATCCTGAATCTAGTGGGCAACAGAGGACTTGACTACTGCCAATCCCTTCCTCAGACTACTGAAGACAGAAAAACAAATTCCTTCTTTCAGTTGGCTCATTTATCTTAAGGTATCTAATACCACCCTCCACATGTCCATCAGATGCAGCAAGGGATCTTTCTGAAGATATTCCTCCTAGAAGGAGGGCAGAATGACAGTCGAGTTAAAATGACAAGAGGACAGCACTTATGGGAGAAAGGATGGCACAGTCCGCAAGAAGATAGAAGCTGTTGAGATGACCAAGAAAGTCTCTCTGCAAGACAAGGCCCACGGCTAACAGCTAGGACACCTGACTGGTAGATGCTATAGCCACTCGGAAAACTATCTTAAGGGACTAATCCTCAAGAAAGGCCTTACAAATGGGCACAAAGGGAGGCCTTTCAGTACCATCAACACCAGAGAGAGACCCCACTGAGACAAAACCGGGTCCAAAGGTTCTGCCAATGAAATCCCTTGGATACTTCCATGTAGCCCTTCTTGGAGAGCCTATGGCTCTCAAGGACTAATCTGTATGCAAATAAGGATCATGATCCTCCATTACCAGGAGGCCCTTCTCTTGAGGTAGCAAGAGAGTAGGGGCTCATTAACAGGTTCAAGAGATCCATGTATCATGGCCTGTGAGGCTTGTCCAGGACTACTAGGATGACAAAGCCTGGTAAGGACCAAATCCTGCTCATCGGAGGCCAGGAAGAAAATATACAGCATCAATCCTGAGGCTACTACTGAAGTAGGGCAACCAGGCCTGCTATCTGCAGATATTTCCCACAGCTGAAAAGCTCCCCACTTTAGCACCTGAAGTAGCCATCAAATTGCACACTGGAAGGCCTCAGCTCTGCACCATGAGGTCTCAACACACAAGGGCTGAGCTTCCACTTGCCCAGATCCAAGTATTTCTGATTCAGGAAGCCAACCTGCACACATTGATTATGCCTGCAAAGGGTACTACAGACAGGACAATCAAATGCTTCTGTCCATGAACACAGCTCAGAGACCTCAAGAGCCACTCTGGAACTGTGAGTTCCATCTCTATTGCTGAGATATGCCACCATCAGGGCACTGTCCGAGAATGCTCAAACGCTTCACCCACTAGAAGAGGCCTGGACCTCTCCAGGACCAGAAAGACTGCTCTGGCCTCCAGGTGAATAATCACCCAGACCTACTGAATGGACCAGAGTCCTTGTGCCCAGTGGCCCAGTCAATGCACATCCAGACCTTCAGGCTGGCATCTGAGGTGACAAGCACCCAATCCAGTGGTTCCAACAGCATCTCAGCCAACAGATGGCAATACTGCATTACTACCTCAATTGCTTCTTCATCCCATGGGGGAACAGGGAGACCAGAGGGTTAGAAGCCTCTTCAGCGAGCGCATGTTGCAGGAGGAGCAAATACATCACCAAAATTGACTGAGGACTTGCTAAATCTGCAAATCTTGCAAGTCCCCTCAGAGAGAAACCACCAGAGCTACACCCTAACCAGCCGAATCTCAGGAGGGACTTCAGAAAGCTATTAAGGCAGATAACTGGTTCCCAATAGAGTCATGGCAAAGACTTGAGCAGTCTGAAAATTCCAAAACGTCTGCCCTTCCTGAACTGAGACCACAGAACCACCAGGCCAATCTGGACTTTTAGCTTTTTGAAGACCCTTATGCACCACAAGAGGTACTCCTAGCATCTCCTGGAGTCTCTGTAGGCCCCAAGACTATTGTTTCACCAGGCTCACTTGAAGAATGACTAGCCCTCCAAGGTGAGGAATTTGTTCAACTAAGATGCAGCATCTGCCAACCAAGTATAGCCAGAGCCATTAACAGGCTACTACTACTACCACCATGAAGTTGGAAGAGATTCTAATAAAATATTAGAGGGCACTAGCCACCTAGACAGTCCACTGCCAACCTCATAGCTTCCAAGCTATTGGCAGTGGCTGGATTCATCACCCAAGGGCTTGTTTCCAGGTCCACAAAAAGTGCTATCTGATAGCCTAAGGCAGCAGCTGAAAAGTCATCCTTAAGGACAGCCTCAGCCCTTCGAACCAGAGACTTCATAAGTGCAGCACCTCCCTCCTTTGTCTAAAGAGCCCTTAAGGCCGATCCCACTCACTCAGGGGCTGAGGGCATGAAGTGAAGACCTTAGGGCTCATCTCAGGGGTTCTCTCTCTAAACCTGTATGAGCTGCTGCATAGGATCATAGAGGAATAAATGCAGCTGAATGCTGGAAAGCCCTCCATGAAAAGGGAGGACCCGCCTGCAAACATCATCCATGAGCAGGCTCCACCACATGCACAGCCGCACTGCAACCTGAAAGGGAATAAAAAGAGGACCCATCAGTGAAAAAGGCAGATCATGGAGACCCCAGCCTTTCACCAGAAGACCACCCTGACTTCCTCCTATTTACCGTCTAGTGAAAAGGATTTTTTTCTAGAGTCCCTCAACCAACCCCAATAGAGGAAAAGGGGTGATCTGGGAAACTACAGACTGGTGAGCCTGACATCAGTACCAGGAAAAATGTTAGAAAACATTAGAAAGAACAAAATTACTGAACATGTAAATAGTCATGGCTTAATGGGAAACAGCCAACATGGCTTTAGCCAAGGCAGGTAGACAAAGGTGAGTCAGTTGATATAGTGTAGCTGGATTTTCAGAAAACCTTTGACAAGGTCCCTCGAGAGAGACTCTTGGCGAAATTAAAACGTCATGGGCAGTGTACTATTATGGATCAGGAACTGGTTAAAAGATAGAAAGCAGAGGGTAGGGCTAAATGGCCAATTTTCCCAATGGAGAAAAGTGAATAGTGGAGTACCCCAGAGATCTGTGCTGGGTCCGCTGCTTTTCAAAATATTCGTAAATGACCTGGAAATGGGAATAACGAGTGAGATAATCAAAATTTGCAGATGACACAAAATTATTCAAAGTTGTTTAAACCCATGAGGATTGTGAAAAATTCCTAGAGGACATTGATAAATTGGAAGACTGGGCATCCAAACGGCAGATGAAATTTAATGTGGACAAGTGCAAGGTTATGCACCTAGGAAAGAAAAACCCAAACTATGGCTGCATGATGCAAGGTTCCACATTAGGAACCACCACCCAGGAAAAATATTTAGGCGTCATCATGGATAACATGTTGAAACCCTCTGCCCAATGTGCATCAGCAGCCAAGAAAGCAAATAGAATGCTAGGAATTATAAGGAAAGTAATGGAGAATAAAACAAAGGATATTCTAATGCCATGGTGCGACCACATCTTGAATATTGTGTGCAATTCTAGTCACCGTATCTTAAAAAGGATATAGCATTATTGGAAAAGGTACAGAGAAGAGCCACCAAAATGGTAAAGGGGATGGAAGGATACACCTATGAAGAGGCTGGAAAAGAGACGGCTGAGGGGAGATATAACAGAGGTCTATAAATTAATGAATGGAGCGAAACGGGTAAACATAGATCGATTGTTTATTCCATCGAAATATAGAAAGGACTAGGGGACATGCAATGAAGCTACAGTGTAACCTATTTAAGACTAGTAAGAGAAAATATTTTTTCACTCAACGTGTAATCTAGAATCCGTTACCAGAGGATGTAGTAAAAGCTGTTATTGTAGCCAGGTTTAAAAAAGAGTTTGGACAAGTTCCTTTTTCCATAAAGCATTATTAAAGGGGGCCTGAAAAATCCACTGCTTGCCCCAATACAAGCATTGTGGAACCTGTGTCTTTTGGGGAAACTGCTAGGTACTTGTGAACTAGATTGGCCACTGTTGGAAACAGGATACTGAGCTTGATGGACCTTGGTCTTACCCAGTATAGCATATCTTATGTTCTTATGGACTCCTGGTGGAACAGATAAGTGCAAGGACAATGTGGAGGCCTTGACCCCTTTAAATGCCCATGAAAGAGGTGCTCATGGGCTCCAGGTCCCCTATAGCAGAGGCCTGGACCTTGGACCCTACAAAAGAGGCTGTCAAGCAGCTAGCAGACACTTGAAAACAGCCCCTGAACTTTTTCAGGAGTGCAGCACGTCAGTTGAAAAGGGAGAGTGCTGGGACCCCGTAAGAACCCCCAGGTCCAAAGGACTTGTGGCTAGTGCCACCCCACCAGGCTCCACCTCCACTAGGCCCAAGTAGCCATCTCAAATGGTCATAGTGCCCCCCCAGCAGGAAAAACAAAGTGAAGGAAAGGCAGAGGCCACAGAAACACCATCAAGCCCTGGTCTGCAGTAAGGGGGTCCCAATTACCATTAGAAAGGTGCTCCGAGCATTCCAACCACCATCAGGGCAAAAAGCCATGGGGGGAAAAAAAAAAACACGGTGGGGGGCTCACAGGCTGCATTGAGCCCCATGACCGAGCACTACAGCAGCAAAGTTAGAAAAAAAATACAGTACACACTGAAAAAAGAAGCAGGGCTGTGGCAAAAATGGAGCCACGGAAAGTGAATCCCAGCACTTATTGGGCTGCCTGGGGAAACTGAACAGGGAAGTTCCAGACCAACTCAGGACTGGCAGGCCCTGCTGCCAAGAAAATGGTGACATTTTACTTACCAGATAATGTTCTTTCCTTGAGTCACGCTAGACCAATCCAGACAAGTGGGATGTGTTCCCCTACCAGCAGATATCCAGCCAGTAACATAACCCACTTGTCTTTACTAGTCTAGCAGGACATTATGGAAGCCGCTTATCTCTTTTTTTGGATCTGCTTTATTTGCAAGAAGCAAGAGAGACAAATACAGCCCACTGAAAACAATGGAAGAAAAAACAAATCATCATATAGAAGGCAAAGACGAAAAAGCATGCCGATCAAGGAAAGCAAGAGAGAAGGGGGGCCTGGGTCAAACTTATCAGCCCCTCCTCATGGTCCTCCTGCTCCTCTCCAGTCCACCAAGTGCTAGAACCCCAAGGGAAATAGCGCTGGACACAGGGCTGCTGTCAGCTCCAGCAGACAGGGGTGTACCCAAGCTCCGAGCAACACTGTGTCTACAGGTCTCAATCATAAGCATCTCTGCACTGCTACATCAGTCCGAACATCTTGTCATCTGCTGGAGGCAAACAACTACTAGCTTCTCTCACCAGCATATGTATTCACGGAAAATTGCTCGTATGCCTCCATTTCCTGGCAAGGGAGAATAAGCCACTCGTCTGGACTGGTCTAGCCGGTTGCCAGGAAAGAGGAAGCTCCTTTATGGCAGTATTTCACTCTGCAATATCCAAACCCTTCCCAACATCACATTTCCCTCCTGGTCATCACAACGTGACCGTATGCCTCCAAGCAAAATCTTCAATTAAAAACACTGTCTTCCCTCCAAACTAATCCTCACAAGGAAGAATTCATTTCCACATAAGCAAACTTTCCTTTGGAAACATCAACTTCTCTCCGTGCTATCCTGAAGTGCTATCCTACATCTCACACATGCCAGCACTAGCTTTTTACTGTTAATTAGCACCAGACCTGTTTTGCTTAGTATTTTTCCAGCTGAAATAAAAATCTTAGTTCTGCAACTGAATTCTCCCCATCTCTCCACTCCCTTATCACAAAGTTATTCTACAGAATAACTGCCCTCTTCCAAAAAAGAAAATTGTTTACAACAAATAATTAAAGCTGGGTTTAATTAAAGGATGGTTGGAACCAGAGAGCTACATTCCTATTCTACAGTATCAGACCAATGCTGTGCGACAAAAGCACCATGTAAAGGTCATTGTACTAAATGTGCCTTTGGCTCAGCTTTAAATAATTCTAAGAATGTGCAAAATTTTTCTTTGCAGTGGCTTTATTTGCAAGCTCCAGACCATGGTTATTTTTCCAAATGAATTTTCTGCAGAAATTTTTACTTAGCCGTCTTGCCTGAGGACACCGTAGGGCTGAACAATCAAATCTAAAACAAACGGCCTAAAAATTATCTACAGTGTCTACTAGTTATTAATTTTGAAACTAAAATGACAAAAAGACATGCCGTATTGGATCAGACCAATGGTCCATCAAGCCCAGTATCCTGCTTCCAACAGTGGCCAATGCAAGTCATGAGTACCTGTCAGGTTCCCAAAAGCTATATGAATTCCATGCTGCTTGTCCCATGGTTAAGCAGTGGATTTCCCTGGTCCTCTTTAATAATGGTTTATGGACTTTTCCTCCAGGAACTAGTCCAACCTCTTTTAAATCCAGTTATACTAGCAGCTTTAACTACATCCTCTGGTAAAGAATTCCAGAGCTTGATAACGCATTGAGTGAAAAAAAATATTTTCTCTGATTAGTCTTAAAAGTGCTACATTGTAGCTTCATTGAGTGTCTCTTAGCCTTTCTATATTTTGAAGGAGTAAACAACCGATATATATTTACCCACTGCACTCCATTAATTATTTTATAGACCTCTATCATATCTTCCCTCAGCCGCCTCTTTTCCAAGTTGAACAGCCATAATCTTTTGAGCATTTCCTTGTAGGGATATCCTTCCATCCCCTTTACAGTTTTTGTCACTTTTCTCTGTACCTTTAACTAATTCTGCTATATCCGTTTTAAGGTATGGCAACCAGAATTACACACAATATTCAAGGTGTGACACACATGAAGCAATACAGCAGCATTATAATATCCTTCGTTTTATTTTCCATTCCTTTGTTTATGATTCTTAGCATTCGATTTGCTTTCTTTGCCACCACTCCACACCGGGAACAGGATTTCAATGTATTATCCACAATGCCTAAATCCTTTTCTTGGATGGTGGTTCCTAATGTGGAACCCTGCATCGTGTAACCACAGTTTGGGTTGCTCTTCCGTAAGTGCAGAACTTTGCACTTGTCCACATTAAAAATTTCATCTACCATTTGGGCATCCTGTCTTCCAATTTTTCACAATCCTCTTGTGTTTTAATAACTTTTAATAATTTTGTATCACCTGTAAATTTGCTCACCTCACTCATTTTCAGGTCATTTATAAATATGTTAAAAAGCAGGGGGCCCAGCACAGATCCCTGGGGTACTCAATTATTCACTTTTCTCCATTGCAAAAATTGGCCATTTAGCCCTACTCTCTGGGGTATGTTTACTAAACCGTCCTAATGTTACCGGCGCTAGTTGCAGCGATAATGTGAAGAATGCCATATAAGGAGTGGGCGTTCCAGTCCTAAGGTAGCAAGAATATGTATTGCGCGATAGTGGGCGCCGTGGCACGTTGACACGCGTTAACCCTAACTACATGCCAGCGCAGTGTTAGAAGCTATAACGATGTAGCCCACTGGTTACTGCAATGACTGTGGAGGCAGAGGTCATGGGTTCGATCCCGCAGTGGTGTAATCTAAAAAGGCTGTCTGAGGCATTTTCTTTTAATTTAAATCAGTGCTGCCAGCAAAAACACCCTCCCAGTGCCGTAACCTAAGGCGCCCCATAGGTCACATTATAAAGTGCCCTGTCTGCCAAGGCACCCTATAATGTGCCCTATAGGGCGCCTTATAGAGCACCTATGAGGCACCTTATGCTTCAGCACTGTGAGGGTGTTTCTGCTGGCAGCGCTGATTTAAATTAAAAGAAAATGCCTCAGACAGCCTTTTTAGATTACACCACTGCGGGATCGAACCCATGACCTCTGCCTCCACAGTCATTGAAGTAACCAGTAGGCTACATCTCTATAGCTAACACCACACTGCTGGCTGGCTACAGAAAGACTGCAGGTCACAACACAAACTGTCTGCTGTGGTTACCAGGATAGGGTAAACCCACCCGTACCCATGATGCACTGCACATGCAGATCAGCAGTCTACAGCTGATCACATAATGGGGTATGCACCCCCACAGCACCTAGGCCTGGTAGGGGGAACTGACCGTGTGTGTTACTGGCACAGAGTAGCTACAGACCGTGACATTGTGCAGGTCCTGTGCTCACCCTGAGGGTGAGGTGGGGCACCCAGCACCAAGTCCGCAGCACCTGGCTTGGCTGAGATAGGCTATGCTGCAGGTCCCCATCAGAGCCAGTGTGTGATAGGTAGTCCTTGCAGACACACCTAGGATACACCTGTGTCCATCTGTATTTCCCAGTCACGTCTAGCCCTTGTGGACCATGATGCACTCAGAATAGTGCATATCCTGTGTGGGTGCCATGGTCACATGTTATAGGTGAAGGGGGGTGTTTGGACCCAAAAAGGGATTATGTAGCACCACCCAACCCGCCCTCTGTGGCTCAAGGTTGGGGGACAGGATCTCCCACCAACAGATCCACATTGTACATCTCTGCAATGGTGGCAGTAGAGAGGACCATCAATCCCAGTCCTGCTGGGGAACAGGCACCCTACAGGGCAGTCGATGCAGATCTGTATGCATCACATAAGGCAATGGCAGACAGGCAGAATGGTGGAGAAGCTCAGCTGCCCCCCACATAAGAACATAAGATATGCCATACTGGGTCAGACCAAGGTCCATCAAGCCCAGCATTCTGTTTCCAACAGTGGCCAATCTAGGTCATACGTACCTAGCAGTTTCCCCAAGGGACACAGGTTCCACAATGCTTGTACTGGTTCAAGCATTGATATCCTGGGTCCCTTCTTAATAATGGTTTATGGACCTTTCCTCCAGGAACTTGTCCAAACCTTTTTTAAACCCAGCTACACTAACAGCCTTTACTACATCCTCCGGCAACAAATTCCAGAGTTTGATTACACGTTGAGTGAAAAAATATTTTCTTTTATTAGTCTTAAATAGTTTACCCTGTAGCTTCATTGCATGTCCCCTAGTCTTTCCATATTCTGATAAGGTAAACAATCGATCTACGTTTACCCGTTCCACTCCGTTCATTAATTTATAGACTTCCATCATATCTCCCCTCAGCCGTCTCTTCTACAGGCTAAAGAGCCCCAATCTTTTTAGCCTTTCTTCATAGGAGTAGCCTTCCATCCCCTTTACCATTTTGGTGGCTCTTCTCTGAACCTTTTCTAAAATCGCTATATCCTTTTTAAGATACGGCGACCAGAATTGCACACAATATTCAAGGTGCGGTCTCACCATGGAACGATATAGAGGCATTATAATATCTTTTGTTTTATTTTCCATTCCTTTCCTTATCATACCTAGCATTCTATTTGCTCTCTTGGCCGCCGCTGCACACGGGGCCGAGGGTTTTAACAAGGTATCCACAATGACGCCTAAATCTTTTTCCTGGGTGGTGGTTCCTAATGTGGAACCTTGCATCGTGTAACCATAGTTTGGGTTGTTCTTCCCTAGGTGCATAACCTTGCACTTCTCCACATTAAATTTCATCTGCCATTTTGATGCCCAGTCTTCCAATTTATCAAGATCCTCTTGCAATTTTCCACAATCCTCCTGGGTTTTAACAACTTTAAATAGTTTTGTGTCATCTGCAAATTTGATAACCTCACTTGTTATTCCACTTTCCAGGTCATTTATGAATATGTCAAAAAGCAGCGGACCCAGCACAGATCCCTGGGGTACACCACTATTCACCTTTCTCCATTGGGAAAATTGGCCATTTAGCCCTACCCTCTGCTTTCTATCTTTTAACCAGTTCCTGATCCACAGTAGTACACTGCCTCCTATCCCATGACTCTTTAGTTTTGCCAAAAGTCTCTCATGAGGGACCTTGTCAAAGGCTTTCTGAAAGTCCAGATACACAATATCAACCGACTCACCTTTGTCCACCTGTTTATTCACTCCTTCAAAAAAACATAACAGATTAGTAAGACAAGATCTTCCTTGTCTAAAGCCATGTTGGCTGTCTCCCATTAGGTCGTGACTATCTACATGCTGAGTAATTTTATTCTTTATGATGGTTTCTACCATTTTTCCCGGTACTGATGTCAGGCTCACTGGTCTGTAGTTTCCCGGATCACCCCTCGAACCCTTTTTAAAAATTGGTGTTACATTGGCGATCCTCCAATCCTCAGGTATTAGAGATGATTTTAATGATAGTGCCCACCACTATCTGACATTCACCAGCAGAGGGCACAGTCAGTCTCCACCCGCTGCACCCTGCAAGGCATTCCAGCCACACACATGCTAACTACAGACAGTCTACTACCTAGTATATAGTGCATGTTCCTGGAGGAACTGTGGGCACCCAAAAATGGGATGTGAGCACACACACCAAGCAGGTATGTCAGTGATTGGGCCCCAGAAAAGAGAACCCACAAATATCACTTGAGAGAAATGCTGCATAGCACTATGGGGGAACCTAGCCATGCCATGGCCACTGCTCAGTCAGGGTGAGAGTGACCTCCCAGCATGACATGCTGTGGCCACCCTGTCCGTGCAGGTGGTGGTCGGGCACTACAATGTCCCAGCCATTGGCCTATACCCTCTGCAGATGCATCCTGCCCAGGCCACCCTGTCCGGGCCATACCCACAGTACCTTGCTCCTCATTATGCACATTAGTAGGCTAACACTGGAAAAAGTGCAAGCAGTGTGGCCTCAGTAAGGTGTAGGCAGCCACAAC
Source organism: Ichthyophis bannanicus (assembly GCA_033557465.1). NCBI lineage: Eukaryota > Metazoa > Chordata > Amphibia > Gymnophiona > Ichthyophiidae > Ichthyophis > Ichthyophis bannanicus. The sequence continues at coordinate 53,666,682 of CM066047.1, read as the reverse complement.
ACACTGGATAGACAGACACACACTCCCACACCTATGCCAGCATTGTGCAAATATAGAGAGTTTTGTGGCAGCCCTGGCCGCCACACCAGTCCTGGGCACAGTGCAGGCATTGCTATGGTACGCAAAACTGTTGGGGTCACTCCCCGGGGTGGTAAACACTGTCAGAATCAATAACTGAAACACACTCCACAGATATCAGAAAGGTTGCTATGATGAATCTCTATCAACAAATCGTGTTTAACTTAGTATTTGTTATCTGATATTAATCATAGCAACCTTTTGATATATGTGGAACGTATTCCCAAGTTTAGGACGGCATTGCTAAGGTATGCAGGTGCCAGTATTGGGAGATGCTGCTCCGCGCAGGGCCCAACAGCCTGACTCTCCATGAGGCGTTGGATAGTGAAGCCTGTGGGTGTGGTTGTTTGTACCCCTGTTGGCCTCTGCTCTAGGGCTGAGTTTTCCAACTCCGGTCCTGGTGGGCCAAACACTGTTCAGGTTTTCATGCTGTCCCTAATGAATATGCATGAGATACATTTGCATACAATGGGGGCGGCGCATACAAATGCAGCACAGGCATATTTATTAGGGACAGCATGAAACCTGAATGGTGTTTGGCCCTCCAGGACTGCAGTTGGGAAACTCTGCTCTAGGGATTGCACATGTTTATGGTGTCTGCACTCTGTAAGGTAAAATATAGGCGTTTCAGGCATGTTTATTTTATCTGCAATAAAGGTTCCATCTTTATTACCACGGTTTAGTACTGGGTAAAATATGGGGACAGGGTTGGCAGGAGCCACAGCTGGGACTTGAACTTGTGACCTTCTGCTCCTGAACACACTGGCTGTGTGTACTGCACCAAACTGTTGCCACAGAGGCAGATCATTCCCTGGGGATACCATGACTGTTTGTCAGACAGACCTTGTTTGTGCACGGCATCCACATAAACGGGGCTTGGCCGTGGTCTGCTGTGGGCAGATGCCACTGCCCCCTCCGCCACCATGCTGACATGCCCTAATGCCGGTGGTACTGGTGGGGCGCAGTCCCAGGCCATCCAGTATGCCGATAGGCAGCTGCCTATGGTGTGGGTTCTCGGGTAGGGGTGCCTACATGGACATGCTCGCTTCCTCCTGGCACCGCCTGCCAATGTTATGTGCCCTTGGGGGTACCTGCTGGGTAATATCCCCTGTGATACTGGGGGACACACACTCGTGCCCATGTTGGACCCTCGTCAGTTGCTGTCTTGCTGCTTTACAATTTCGGCATTCCTATGTGCCATCTAGGCATCTGCCTAGTCCGCACTGTGCCCCAGCTGGACCACAGCATGTGCTGCCCTGCAGCCCCCTGTATCCCATTTACAGCATTAGTACAGTTGCCCTTCCCTACATGCCCACTCTGCTGTTGCTGCACATGTGCACGCCATAACAAACCTGCCCAATCTAAACGACAGAAACTCTAATCAGCGCTATTTCAATGTGGGATCATTCACTTTGTAGGGGGACAGAGCATAGACCCTTCCAAACATGATATCTTCCTTTTTACGCTTTGTCAGTAGTGTTGCTTTATGTTTATCATTAATATCACTATTGGCCAGCTTGGTTATTGGGATTTCAAATGTGGTTTTGGTCATTTTATATATGTTTATTTGCCTTTTTGGTTCCTGCACATGTATCACTATCATCACTTTTCTGGGTTTCCCTGCCTTTGCTGTACATTGCTGACTGAAATGGTTTCTCTCTCCTGCAAATGTGCCTCTAGTGTGAAGTTTTCACTGGCGCTAATTTTCAGACCTTCATTTCACGGCTTTAGTGTGCATGGAGCCTCTCCCCGCCCATTGACCCCTATCTCTGCCCTCTGGGGAGCCTTACTCCACCCTTCAGACCCAGCATTCACAGCGTTAGTGTGTCTTAATGCTGCTGCCGATGTTATCGCGCGACAACTTCGGCGCTGCTACGTTAAGACGGTTTAGTAAACAAACCCCTTTGTTTTCCATCTTTTAACCAGTCTGATCCACAAAAAATAGCACATTGCCTCCCATCCCCTAACTTTTTTTATTTGCTCGAAAGTCTCTCTTGAGGGACCTTGTCAAAGGTTTTCTGAAAATCCAGATACATTATATCAACCGGCTCACCTTTAGCTGCCCTTTTATTCACATCTTCAAAAAAAAAATAAGAGATTAGTAAAATGAGACTTTCCTTGGCTAAATCCAAGTTGGCTTTCTGCCATTAAACCATGACTATCTACATGTTCAGTAATGTTTTGCCCCAGTACTGATGTCAGGTTCAATGGTCTGTTGTTTCCAGATCATCCCTGGAACACTTTTTAAAAATTGGCATTACACTGGCCACTTTCCAATCTTCAGGTACTACAGATGATGTTAATGATAGCTCACAGATTATTAATGGTAGTTCTGCAATCTCATATTTCAGTTCTTTTAGTACCTTGGGATGTATGCCATCTGATCCAGGTGATTTGCTGCTTTTTAGTTTATCAATTAGCTGTATTACATCTTCCTGATTTATCAAGATTTGTTTCAATTCCTCTGATACATCACCTTTAAATAACATTTCTGGCATGGGTACGTTTCCTATATCTTTTTCAGTAAAGATTGAAGCAAAAGATTCAGTGGTATGTTTACTAAACAGCGGTAGTGGTTTCCATATGATATTGAACGAAAGCCACTACCGCTGTTTAGTATATCGCACAGAAGCCGCTACCGCTGTTTAGTAAACATACCCTTTAGTCTCTCCGCTATGGCCTTGACCTCTTTTAGTGCACCTTTTACCCTTCCATCTGACTCACGCACAGGCATTTTGCTACTAATGTACTTGAAAAAGATGTTATTATTTGCTTTTGCTTCCATGGCAAGCTTCTTTTCAAATTTTCTCTTTGCCTGCCTTATCAATGCCTTGCATTTAACTTGCCAGTACTTATGGCGTTTCCTGTTTTCATTTGGCTTTTTTTTTTCATTTTCTGAAAGATTCTTTTTTAGCTTTAACAGCCTCTCTGCCCTCATGTTTAAAACATGCTGGCTGCCGTTTGGTCTTCTTTCCACCTTTTTAAAGCATGGAATACCTTTGGTCTGGGCTTCCAAGATAATATTTTTAAATAACTCTCAGGCCTGATATAAACTCTTAACCTTTGCTGTTGCTCCTTTTAGTTTTTTCTTAACTTTCAAAAATTAGGAAAATAGTTAAATGCTAGCGCAGTGAATTTCCTTGCTTTCCTCCCTCCATTTATTAAATGGAACTTGATTATGTTGTTATAATCACTATTGTCAAGTGGCCCCAAAACAGTTACCTCTTGCACTAGATCCTACATTCCCCCGAGGACCAGGTCTAAAATAGCTTCCCGTGTCAGTTCCTGAACCAGCTGCTCTATGAAGCATTTATTTCATCTAGGAACTATCTCCTTAGCATGTCCTGATGTAACACTGACCCCATTAATACTGGAGTAATTGAAATCTCCCATATTGTGTTGTAAATGTTGCTAGCTTCCCTAATTTCTGTTTGTATTTTATCAATACTAAGGGCCTGATTCACAAAGCATTTTCTCCATAGACAAAAAAGGGCCAAAAAGCCTTAGTAAATCAGACCCTAAGGAGCATGTTTACCAAAAGTTTTAATGCACGTTAATGAAATTAATGCATGTTAAATGCTCACAGCCCTTTTATTTCTATGGGCATTTAATGCATGCAAACCTTTAGTAAACAATCCCAAAGCATCCTGGCAACATTTCATATAAATCTAGTCTATATAAAAAATATTTTTACCATCATCAGCATCACTAGTGCTAATCAGATATCATCTTTAAAAAGATGTCTAATCTAAATTTTGACAAGCTGTATAAAATTGGCTTCTAATGTCACACTGAATTTTGTTTTCCATGATATAATTAATACAAGGCAGCCCTCAGGATTCAGGGTGTAATTTATTAATCTACTTAAGTATTGCTTCTTCTAAAATTCAATACAATTCAATAAAACACATCCTAGCATTCCATATAATTCTACAACAAACAACCCCCCCCCCCCACGCACACAGCCCTCTATCTTTCAAGAGCTTCATAAGCCCAATACTGCTGTTTACATAAAGAAGTTAAACCAGATTGTTTCATTAAAATGAGCACTGAACTAAGATCTTATTTCATTTAGTTCTTGTATACCCCCCTCCTCAGTACAAGTGTTGCTGGAGCAGTTTACAATGCATTCCCTCACAACCACATTAGAAGCAGTATAATAAATTATTTTGTTTATAGTTTTGTTTCTATCACTCTTGATTTTTGTAATGCCGAGAAAAAGAAAAAGAAAATGTTAGAGTTCTATACCACTGCACAGCTCTAACACTAGAGCAAGAAAAAAATATGAAAAATATTAGAAAGGCAAGGACAGAAGGTCTAAAATGGCTAGCCAAAGCAGAAAATGTTTACATAATATTTACTTTCTGCCATTACGTGTCACCAGGAGTCAGCAAAGACTCAATGGCACACATTACACTGCATTTCCATTTGAACTATGCAAAAGGAATCGCAGTAAACAACTGCAAAATAAGCATTTTAAAGAAATACTGCCAGATATCTACAGAAATTATGCACTGCGCTCTATAGTAGTATGCAAACTGACAGGATCTGGTAACTGTCAACATCTGCAGACAGCTTATATGATGATATAATCACCTCTCTTCAATAATCATCGTAACATAATACCTCAAGAATTTCAAAACTTTTTCCAAGCAAAGAATTGCAGCTACTTTACTAGTACGCTTAGATACATCAAAATGAGTCAAATAAGCTGTTCCCGATATATTAATTTCTTCCAGCAAAAAGAAGGTATCTGTGACAAATGTTTGATAGTTATCCTAAAAAGCTTAAGGGTGTTTAGTAAAGTGTGATAAGTTTTGCAGTTATCGTACCTTAAGTGTAATTTTAGATATGACATCCAAGCAGGGCCGGCCCCAGAGTTGGTTCAAGGTGTTGGCACCCTGGCCAAACTTTAAGCCTTAAGCCCCCCTCCCCAGCTGTCAGAATCTATTGTTTAGCTTTGAATGCCATGCTCTTTGCCACCCCTAATTAGCTGCAAAATAAACACCTGCATTTACAAATTTAAAAAAACTCAAGAATAGGAGCCCTATATATAAAATAAATAAAATAGACCCAGTTGGTTTATTATTTGGAGAAACAGCAGCTGTCAGATGATTGCCAAGTGAGTTTCAGGTGTTTTAACAGCAAGGAGATGCTGTAGATGGTTTTGTGGGACGATGTCCACAGTACACTGGACAGGAACCTCTGTGGGCCCTTGATGCTCTTGGATATCTCCACAGTTCTGATACCGTGAATTACGATATTTTGCTACATACTATGGGTTGGTTGGGTATCCATGGTTGGGTCCTTCAGTGGTTCCAGTTTTATCTTTCTGGGTGCAAGCAGTCCATGCAGGTGGGGGCTCTCTTTTTAGAGAGTGGGTGTTGAAGCGGTGGGGGGGGGGGAAAAGAGTCCTCAGGGATCAGTTTTGGCTTCTTACTTATGAAATCTGTATTTGCTCCCTCTTTTGTTTGGCAATAAAGGCTGTGGGCTTTTACGTTTATGCAGAAGACAATCAGATGCTGCTTACTTTTCCCAAAGGTTCCAGAGGGTTGGTGGGATTAGCTCAGGAGAAGTTGTGGGTGTTGTATGGTTGGTTCAGTAGATTGAGACTTAAGCTTAATATGGCGAAGATGGAGTGTCTGTGGTGGTGGATTCTCCCATGTTTTTTAAGCACCTTTGTAGGTATCTTGGTGTTTGGCTTTCTATGACAGACAATGTTGCACAGCTGGTGCATAATTCTCTCTCTCTCTCACGGCAGATCCAGCAATTATGCCCTTATCTTTCAGAAGCAAACCTGGCCTCGGTGAGCCGGGCTTTAATTTTTCCATGGTTAGATTACTGCAATGTCCTTTTAGCTGGACTTCTGCAAAAGTAAGGAAAGGCTGATTAAGGGGCTTTTGCATTCAGACCACGTGACTCATTTTGAGGATGCTGCATTGCTTACCACTGCAGTATCGCAATCACGATAAATTGTTGCTGTTTGTTTTTTTTTAATGTATGGCTTAACTTGTTCATGAAATATTTTTTGTCCCGGACTGTTTGTTATACCTCCAGTAGGTCTTCATGGTCCAGGGGAGGAGGAGGAGGAGGGGGGGGGGGGAGTACTTACTGGCAGTCCCTAGAATAAAGGCTATTCAAAAGTGTTTTCATAGGGCTAATGCCTTTTCCATTAAAGGGCCCCCCTTTGCTGGATAGCGTTTTCTTTGACCTTTTGGTTGGAGTAAGATATTGGTATTAAGTGATCCTTGAAAACCTCTCTGTTTCACTGTGCATTATGAGTATGGTTGACGATTGTGTAGGGGTTGGTAGATGTCTGCGTTTGTAATCTTGTATTTTGGGTTGCGCCCTTATGGGCAGTGAGAAGATGGGCTGGGTGGGGGAACAACTGTTGTATGACAAACATGAAAGGAGAAACAACCATGGTATGGCATATAAGCTTTAATAAAAATACTGTCCGAGGATAGGAAAGAGCTACGACAATATCATGAAACTTCAGCGATGTAATAATTAAACATTTGGGGCGTACATTCATGAGCATACATTTGGTTAATATGGACACCTAAAAAGTTTAAAGTGCACAGAAATCACTTATACGCATATATATATATATTATCTATGAATCAATGTGCACACAAATTGATTTGTTATATGCAAAATGTCCTAGCAAGTATATAAAGGTATACTCTTAAAACAAATATGTGAAAAAACACAAAAATCAAGAAAAATTCATAACACACAAATAGCCTGAGCAATTTTTCGTTGCGCAGAACCCTATTAAAAACATTACATGCATCTCTGCTAGCATGATCAGAAGAATAACTGATTTCTAAATAGTGGTCAGGGAATAAACTGCTTTAGTAGCTGATACTGTACTAAAAAAGGAATACTTTGTTAATTGTAGAAAGCGATCGTTTTATATTGCTTGATTGGGTTTTTTAGTGGAGCATCTAATAAATGTTTGTCTTATTATTAGCTTACAACAATGAATACAAATATAAAACATTAATTTCTACAGTATGATTTTTAATATAATTTTTAATGAATCACGACAAAAATTTTGAAAATTATAGCAGCGAAAAAAAAAGCAAAGGTGGCAGCCTCCTTCACAATATATTCCAAGCGATGAGGTTACACTTGTTTAAAGATGCATATTTTAATATCAGGTAAAAGAAAAGTGCACTGGGGCCTCAATAAGGTTGTCATAGTAAAGGTTTGCGCTGTGTGCCAATTTTTCTCTGATGTAACCTGCACTAGATTTTTCAACAACAAATTCTGTGTTGGGTCTGCTCAGTGGCAAATACTGCATGTTGCCATACAGAAGGTCCCTGGTTTAACACCCCCCCCCCCCCCAAGCTGGTCTTCTGCATCGCACTCTACGGTTGGCTGAAAATGCTAAGGAGGCGGCATTGACAGTCCTGATGAGAGTGAGACGTCCTAGTCATTTTCAGAAGCAACACGTTAGCAAGATTTAAAGCCCAAGCTACAGGGCACGAAAAGCAGTGCTGGAGCCATGGCTCCAACCTTAGACTGCCGCTGCAATAACCAAGCTAAGAGCAGTGGGCGGGTCAAAAAACAGGGGAAAATTCCTAGACAGTTGTGAATGAAGGTTCGTGGTGCCAGAATCCCAGCACTGGTACTGACTGAAGGGTCTAGTTATTAATGTGCGCTAACATTAACACACATTATTAGTAACTAGGTCCCACTGAATAGCATGGGACCTGTGCTAAAATAACACACATTAAACGGTGAATTAATGTACATTAATGTTAGTGCATCTTGGCAATTAAATCCCTGAGTTGGATGATAAAGAAGAGAGGGTGGAACTATGGGACTATTTAAACAAAACACATTTTGGGGATAAGACCAGAAAAAACCTGTAATAAATCAACCTTTGTTGTAATCTGTAAAATACAGAGAAAAAAAATTACAATTCTGGGAAATACTGAAACACTGTAAAAAAGAATTATCTATGATGCTGTTAGTGAAACAAATGACCTGAAAAAATACGTGTTTACAATGACTTCCCATTAAAGGGGATTGATTACAAATAATGTCAAGAAGAAAAATCAGCTCTTATTGAATACCGAGATCAGAATGATTAGGGAGATGATCAAAACAGGCCAAATCACAACAAATAGTGTGAGCTGCTTAAAAGATTATTTTACGCAATATTCAAGCATGCAAAGCAGATTTTAAAAAATAGTGACACTTCACTTTTAGACATACGATTGCAGGGTTCTTCAAACAAACAGAGTGCTTTAATCTAACTCTGAGCACAGAAAAGAACAGACTTGCTCTATCTAGGTCATATTAAAAATTGGAATTTGAAACAGCGTGTCTAGATTTACAACATTTTCCTAAAAGTCATAATAAATTCCAGCAAATTATGAGCAGAGCTTATCAGGCAAATACAATTCTTATAGTCCCACATCTGCATGCAATTTTTTAAACATTTGTCTGTGAGGTTACCAAAATTTCCATCTACATTCAATTATGCAGACATAACATGGCAATTTTTTATTTCAAATCAAGCACATCACACAGTTTCAATCCCATGAAAATTCCCAACAGTCACGTACATACTAATTAAACATAATGAGCCTTTGCGAGTGCCATCATTTCCCTTTTTATGATTAGCTAGCAATATGCATGGTTTGCACCAAGAACAGAACTAGATAAACACCATTTTCTGTTCAAATGGCTCTATCCAAGGAAGAAAGCCTCGCATGCAAAATGCAAAGAAAATAGCACTAATACAAAATGCAAAGAAAAAGTACTTAGGATTTAATAAATTAAAAGCAAACCAGATAGTCTAATGTTAGATTTTAATTATCATCAAATTAACACCTACATTTCTACAACAGTGAAGAAAAAAAGGTGATCATCAAGGTTTAAACAGGATATTATTAGATCAAATACTGCCCTCTCTGTACAGTATATGGATGGAAAAATTCTGGTTGCTCAGTCACCCATCTTGCATCCTCCCTCTCCCTCCAAAAGCAGAAAGAGATAAAATAAGCAAAATGGAGTAAACAAAATAGGCAAACCCCCCCCCACTAAAAACCAAAAACGAAATGTAAATAAACATAAAAGCTGTAAATAATAAGCAATACACGTCCCTTAGCTCCTAAATATTTTGCCTGGTATCTACGTTTTGTCTGTATTTTTCCACCTCTCTCTCTGTAACTTATAACTTTTTATACAAAAAGAATTATATTATAGGTGCCTTGTCAGCAGGTTCTATCCTTATGCTAACTTGTTTATGCTTCCTTTATTACTTTTTAATGATAAAGATACACGATTTGCAGACCTGCAGGCTATGTAAATGCCGGTTAGCGGGATATTCGGCATTAGTGCCACTGAATATCAATGGGTGCCACTGCTACTTGCCCCGGTGCTACGCAGTTAGCTTCGGGATGTGTCATGGGCATGCCGGCATGGGGCGGAGGTGGCACCCATCACTAACCAGGAAGTGGTAACATTGAGCCATTGCCTGGTTAGTGACCTGCGGGTAAAGTCAGGCCCAGCAAACGGTGGCCTAACTTCACCAGTGGAAGCTAAGCAAGCAGCGGCTCAATATCGCCGTTGTCCGGTTAGTTTCCGAGGTCTGCAGCTACCCTGAATATTCAATCCCAGTGGCCGGATACGGCTCCGGCATTGAATATCCGGGTTTCATCTTCAGCGGCAGCGGCTAGCCGCAGCTGAATATTGAGCCCATAGATTTCAGGTCCATTAGCAAAGCAAAATGAAAAACAGAGAAAATGACAACAGATAAAGTGCACATGAGCTATCCAGTCTTCCCATCCATACCAACTATTTAGCTCTACCATCTCTTGCTCTCCCCTCAAAGATCCTCTGTGTATGTCCCATGCTTTCTAGAATTCAGATACAGTTCTCATCTCCGCCACCTCTGCCGGGAGGTTATTTCACATATCCAACCACCTTTTCCATAACAAAATAGTGTCTATCAACTTTCACCTTCATCCTAAACTCCCTTGTTCCAGAGCTTCCTTTCAATTGAGAAGGCCTGCCTCCTGTGCATTTAAACATCTATCATATCTCTCCTCTCCTGCCTTTTGTTCCCAAGTATACATATTGACATCTTTAAGTCTGTCCACATATGCTTTATGATGAAGACCACTAACCATTTTAGCAGCCATCCTCTGAACCAAATCTATCCTGTATATATATCTTTTTGAAGGTGTGGTCTCCAGAATTGCACAAATGAGGTCTCACCAAATACATATTTTACCTTAAAATCACCAGATGTGATCACTCCCAGGCCCTACTCTTCTTTCCGGCACAGAAGTATTTCACCCCCTACACTGTACCGCTCCCTTGGATTTCTGCAGCACAAATGCATGACCCTGTATTTTTTAGCATTAAATCTCAGCTGTGAAATTCTAGACTATTCTTCAAGCAATACAATTAAGAGATAAGCAACAGTTTCCAAAATATCACTAACCTATATGTTTATGTTTTATTGTTTATACCCTACAATCATGCATGCCTCTATGCATATATTATATAGATCTATAGATCTCACTCTTCCTTAACTCCATTTTGATTAATATTGATCATCTGAATTCCTAGACGCAAATACAATTCAGGTAAAGCAGAACATCATGACAGGTACTGTTCTAGGCCGAACTCCCTCTTAATGAGTGAAGCCTTGTTTCCACCCATATGGCAAATCCAAATCTTGAATATTCACAAATATCAAAATTGATTTATATGTACTTATATTTTATATTTAGCTCACACCTTCCCAGTAGTAGTTGAATGTGAGTTACATTCAGGTACAGTCAGTATTTGTGAGACCAGAGCCACAAGTGCACACATCATTTATTTTATTTATTTATTTAATAATATATTTCTAACCCTCCAATCATTACATTACTGGTTGGTTTATAAATCAACATGCATAAAATCAATAAACATTAGTACAAAAATCAAACCCATTAGAAAATAATGTGTACAAAAATTTTAAGATAAACTTCCTTACAGACAGAAATTATACTCACAGAAGGCGTTCTGACAGATTTTACTTTAACGGTATTACGGCACATAACGTTTCACATAAGCTATTAGGGTTACACCCAAAACGGCAACATATGCCGAAAAGAAATGTAGTATTGTTGACCAATGTTAATGCAGCTTTTAACACTTTCAGGATACAATAAAGATACCAGAGATAACAATACATCAGAAAGTTCTTATGCCCAACCTATTCTACTGTACCATGTGATGCCTGGTAAAGGAATTTCAACATTTCAGCTTAACACTCTGGAGAATGGTGTCTCAGATTAGTTTCTGGCATTTTGAATGCTGACAAAAACACAGAAATGTCATACAAACGTAGGCTTAGTTTAGGGGATGCATGGTGGGGGAGGAGCTGCAACCCCCTCCAATGCTCCAGGTGCTGCTGCTAAATCTCCTCCCCCCTTCCCCACTGCTAGTAGATCTCCCTACTTCTTCCACACGCACACTCTCCAAACTAAAACATGGTAAGTATACACCACTGCATACAAAGCAATCAGAACTCAACTTTAAAACTGAAACTTGGGTTATCTTAACACACAACTATTATCAAAATAGATAACTGGCTACTTTCCGACCTAAACAAATACCAAAAGCGGGTAACCTGCACAGAGCAGCAGGCACGACTCTAGCCACCTTACTGGGCAGACTATATGGACCATGTTGATCTTTATCTGCCATCCTTTACTATTTTACTATGTTAATCATCTAAGTTTTTTCAAAAGTTGAGGAATAAACAGTTTTCAAGGCAGGCAATTCATGTGTTGTCCTTACTAAGGGATTTTTCAGATACGGCTAAAGATATCTTTTGAACGCATTTTTAAAACATTTATACTCAACTAGGAGCCTAAATACTGAATGAGATTTAAATGTGAACACCAGTATTTGCATCTCCTTTATTCAGACAATATGGTGCACATACCAAGAGCCTTTACCATAAACAGACAACTTTAAGAAAGGAAGACTGAATTTAAAGTACAAATACAAGGATGAATCTGCAGGATAGGCTTCTATTTATGTCACATCTGTAGTCCTGCAGGTTCAAATTCTGATATTGCATCCTTAACATATTTCAGTATGGTTGTAAGCATTTGGGGGAAAAGAGAACCATAAAAATAAAGAAACAGATGTGTTTGCTTTCTTCTTTCATGTACAAATGTCATGATGACAAATGCACACATTTCCAGTAATTTCAGAGAAAAAAAAAAACTTTACATTGGTAACATCCAAACATTCTTGCTAAAAACCAGGTCTAAAAGACTGTCTTGAACTTTCAAAATGCTGAGTTACATTCTAACAGTAAAACCACATCTTTGATAAAACAGTTTTACTTAGAGAATTAACCCAATGGAAGGAGGAGGGGGGCCAAGAACCAGAGAAGGCACCACCAATGCATTTTGCAGCCTAGTCAGTCACTTAGGGGTACGTTTACTAAACCATGCTGTTAGCACAGGGTTTGTTGCATGCTGTGCTGTTAACACAGGGCCCTGTGGTAAATATCCCACATTAACTGGTTAGTGCACGACTGGACAGGTTAAGGACGTAATGTGCGTATTGACAGTGCACTGAGGTTTGTGCAGATGTTATGGGCACACACTAACTGCAAATATTGCCGTTAGTGCAGGTGCACTTGCTGCCACCTCAAGGGGTGGCAGTAAGTGCATCCGCATGCTTGTTAGCACAGTGTGGCACTTTACTAACATGCAAACGGAGGATGGGCACACAACACACATACATCCAAAGGTTACACTAGTTTTACAGCTCAAGTATGCACTATGCCCCTGAGATATCCAATGCCTGAGGTACAAACTTAAAGCCACCATTACTAATGTGCATTACCACGGGTCCCTTTTTGTGCAATGGGATCTAGCTGCTAATAACGCATGCTAACATGGTAGCACACTTTAGTTACTCTAGCGGTCAGATTGGAAGTGCTCCCGGAACATGGAAATACTCTATCTGAATGTAACTCACCTTGTACTACTACTAAAAAGACATGAGGAATATTCTTATAATCACAGCATGTAAATTTTACATATTAGTTACAATGGGCTAAGAGAAAACCAGCAGCCTTCCAACTAGGACAAAATGCACATCTGACCGGTCTCATAATGAAGCAATACTAAAATCTTTAAATGAAACCCATGTTTGTGTGTGTGTCCCTGAATTCTATTTAAACATATTATCTGGAAATAATTATACTTAGGAACTACACTTTTACTTGACTGGGATCCATAAACATGAGTTATGAATACTTAAACATCTGTGCCATGCTAGTCTACCTAGGTAAGCAGTTAAAAGGTCAATAAGCAAGTTCTGCATCAATAATGGGCAAACTAGATGAGTCTTGTGGTCCTTATCTACGTCACTTTCTATGTTTACGTTAGGTATAATGCTGAAATGATAAGTATCTGGGCAATATATATTTTGATTTCATCCCCGAGATAAGCACAGATTGAAAATAATGTTTAGCATCTCAACATGCACAGGACTGACCACACAATTCTGTGACAAACGGCAGCAACACAGGAAGTCGAACAATGAGTAACGTCCACGTTTCTGCCTTTGTTTTACACTGTTTTTCTTTGTTTGTTTGTTTGAAGGTTTTTTTAGCCTCAGCACAATGCCTCTACGTCATTCATCAGTCACTCAGGATGTGACAGGGGCTACTCCAGCCCCGTGCACAGAAGTTCCAAACGTGAATAACGTCAGGAGAGCGGCGCGTGCAACAAATCCTGCACGTCGCTTCATCCAAAGGCAGCCGAGCCCTGGGCGCTCGCTCTCAGCAGCCGCAGCGCACGCACCCCTCTCCCGGCCTGCCCACACACCTCACTCACACCGCCGCCACACTGGGGCCCCCTTTGTCTCCCTCTACTATTAGCAGCATTGTTGTTCGCTCTCCTTCGTTTCATTTTGCTTCCCCTCCCGACGGGCCCTACCTGACTTTTCTTGGTCGTAGCCAACCACCATGAAATAGTCTGCCAGCCTGGCCATGACCGAAGAGATGCCGCTACTCTCCCGGAAAAATTCACCATTATTTTTCGGCCAGCAAAACCTCAGCCATGTTTGACACGGAGCGTCGCTCTGCGCCTGCGCAGGACAGGCGTGACCTCTGGCGAGCGTGGGCGGAACCCCGTGTACAAAGCCCACGCGCTGGGGAGGACGGCGTCGGCGAGGCTTTTCTTGCGCTCGCTTTACTTTCTTGTTGTTGGTAAGGGCAAGATGATAATGCAACTGAGAGCAAAGTCAACCCTCCAGCTATGGCAGCTCAAATGGAAGCATTGATAGGTAAAGTGCCTTCACAGTGCCTCCTGCTGAAAAGTGTAAGCCTAATCGGAGGAGAAAGCCGATCGTGTGCCGGATTTTGCAATTCATCTAACTTTTGAAAAGGAGCAAAGTGAGACTGAGAAATCGCTTGCAAAATGTAAAATAAAGCTTGCAATTGACTTTATCTACAAGCAAAAGTACTTTTGAGATTCGAGAAGTGGTAAACTCGGTAACCGTTAGCTTTCTAGAAAACATATCTTTGTTAAGTTCTCTAATTGTGTCTTGGCTGAATTCCTGGAAGCAGTTTGCAAAGCATGAGAAAACAAAAAGGCAAACACAAAAACTATCTGGTCTAGAATAAAACTAGATATCCTCGAGGCAGTGCGGAATTTGCATGACTAGGATTTTATCAGTGAAGTCAGGATTGTTTGTTTCCATTATGCTGCGTCCATGAATCTCTTGCAGACAACATAAACAGGAAACTGTCTTGTGTAACTTGCTTGATGCCATACCATATAAAGCAAAGTATGTTTTTTGTTTTTTTAAACTTGCAGTTAGGGGCGGAGCGACAGTGAACAGGGCCCTCCAGACAATAAGGGTCATTGGCCCCTAACCACCCATCCAACAGATTACTGGTTCTGCATGTTGTAATATTTCTAAAACTCATTTATACAAAACCCAATGTAGAAATAAACAAATGCATTAAATCATGCTAGACATGAATATATATTTCACTGTGAATATAAAATATTTTACACTTTTCATTATATAAACAAATGTTATATATGCTTTATAAGTGTATGATGTGTTCATGGTGTCATTAACAAATACACAAAATAATATGATAGTGCTTTATGTCACATTGTGAATATAATAATAAATGTTTTTCAGATAAATAGTGCCAGTCATTGTTTACAGTAAGAACTCCGGAGCAGTTAAACAGTCATTTACAGCAGCAGAAGTGAGCCCAGTTCACTAGTTTGCTATTCTGTTTATGGTGTTTTTATTTCGCTTTTTTTTAGCTTCTGGACTGTTTCCTTTTTAATTGCAGTGAAAATCAGTGATTCCAGATGGTTTTACGTGAGTGTTGATCTAAGTTTTGATTTCACAGCACTTTCTGAGTTTGGAAAAAGATTGTTCATTGTGTGATATTTAGGGACTCTCTTACTGAAGGACCCTAAGGTCTTGCTCCTAACGTGCAAATAGCACCAAAACAGTTGCACGTTAGGCACAATTCTATTGTGTTAATTGCTGGAGGTGTGGAAAGCATATTCCCAGCAGTTAATGCAAAGCCCTATGCGTTAACACAGCTTTCAGCTAGCACATTTGCATGTAATTTCACCTCTTGACCATGTTAATTGCAAGGGTCACAGAGCGTGGTGTTTACCTCCACACTGTTCAGTGCTCCTACCACGCTCTCCACCCCAACATGCAATTCACAGCACGGGCCGATTTCCATGCTGTCATGACCAATGTTCCCTCTAATTTTCTGTAGGCTGTGTGCGCATAGAATATCAGCTGTGTGCAGCTTTTGAAGGAAGGTTAAATTTTTGTGCACCACATAACGACACTTGGAGTTATATACTTGAAAATTTGACTACACGTCAGAGTACAGTATGTACACCACATTAATTCTAATCAAATTAAATGAAAATAGACGATTACTAAATGAAGCGGAAAATTTCTAGTAATTACAATCACAACTTTTAAATTTTTAAGACGTTTGTGTTGTTTTCTATCAAAATCAGAACCATAATTTTTGTGCGCTCTGTTGTAAAGTATGTGCGCTCGCTCGACGAGGTGTGTGCACAAGCACACGCGCACAGCTTAGAGGGAATAGTGGTCATGACCCCTTGTTAGGATGCGCTGACAGCTCGCACCCTTTAGTATGACATCCCTAGTGTTCTCAAACATTTGTATGTAGCAATTTGAATGCGCATGATAAAGAGTTCTTATAAATCACTTCCTTCCCATGTGACTCAAGAGACTGTTCAGTTACATTTTAACAATGAAGGTGAGGGTGAAAGTGGAGCTGAAATTGACTCTGATTTTGAAGTGTAGTGTGAGCTATCAAAAGGGATTAAGCTAGATGGAGGCTAGAGGAGAATAGGTCCTCTGCTACTGTGGGCCCTCGGGCATTGTCCCATTGCCTGACCATTCAGTCCACCCCTGCTTGCAGTACACATTTGGGACCTCTGCAGGTTTAGATTTAGGCACTGGCAATTGTCTAGGAGCCTGCACCCTGCTTACCTTAGGGTCCTATGCATGAAGTTTAAAAGATTAGGGCTCTTCAGCTTGAAAAAAGAGAGGTCCGAGGGGAGATATGATAGAGGTCTATAAAATAATGATAAAGTGGAACAAGTAAACGTAGATTGGTTGCTCCCTAGTCTTTCTAGTTTTTGAAGTAGTAGATACACAATGAAGACTAATCAGAGAAAATATTTTTTCACATGTAATCAAACTTTAGAATTTGTTGCTGGAGGATGTAGTAAAAGCTGTTGGAGTAGCTGGGTTTAAAAGAGGTTTGGACAAGTTCCCGGAGATAAAGTCCATAAATGGTTTTTAAAGAGGACTGGGGAAATCCACTGCTTACCCCTGGGATAACTGCTATTACTACTGAACATTTGTATAGCGCTACAAGATGTACGCAGCGCTGCACAGACACATGTAAAAAAGACAGTCCCTGCTCATCAGAGCTTACAATCTAGTCAGGACAGTCAACACAGTAGCTGTAGACAGAATACATCTAGGGGGAATGGGAAGGAAACACAAAGGAGCTTAGGCGAATCAAGATTCGAAAGCGGCAGCGAAGAGTTGAGTTTTCAGCCTGGATTTGAAAAGGGCCAGAGATGAAGCCTGCCATTCACTCAGGTAGTTTGTTACAGGCATAAGGAGCAGCAAGGTGAAAGGAGCGAAGTCTGGAGATAGCAATAGAAACGATTTGCCAGAAGAGCAGAGTTCCCAAGGAGGGGTGTAGGGAGCGATAAGAGAGGAAAGGTAGTGAGGAGCTGCAGAGTGAATGCACATATAGGTCAGCAGGAGAAGTTTGAACTGGATATAAACTGTTTTGACCAGAAGGATAACGCAGCAAATATATAACCCAGAGACCAGGGTAGATTCCCAGTAAAACACCTTGCTTGGGCAAGTCATATAACCCTGGCATCTACTTCCAACCATGCTGCCAAGAACACAGGTAACACTGGGTCACCAGGCGTCAGCCTTGACTCAAAAGGCGCACACTGCAGACCAGAGCTTGAGGGCAGGGCTGGTCTTTCAGTACAGGTGTTCCACTGTCCCTGCCACAGACTAATAGTCCTACAACTTGATTGTGGCCCCCTCTGACACATGACCTCCACAGCTGCAACAGGGACCACTACAAAATTCCCCCTGACAACTACAGCTACTTGCTTACCTAGCTCCAGGAGGACTGGATAGCCTCCTAAGGGCAAGGGGTTCATTATTTCATCTGTGGTTTCCAGTATTCCAGGGTGTCTGGTATCCTGCTAACAACAATGGACCACCACAATCCTCCCATGGAACCTTCCATATCTCTGGTTTGCTCCAATTGCATCCTTATCTCTAGCCTTCAGGAGGCAGCCCTCTCAGCCTGTCTTCAGCTGCTCGGTATAGGAGGGATTGGCACAAACAAAGCCCACTCCCAGGGAGTTGCCTCCTTGTGCCACCCTAAAGGGCTCCATGCACCAGACTGTAAAGAAGCAAGCGCCACCATCCCATGGGAATCAAATACTAGAAGATCATGTGCCCTTTTTCCATGATCCGGGTGGGTTAGCTGGAAGTTCTTGCAGTGGGCATACCTAGGTGGTGTGCCATGTGTGCACAAAATATAAGCCAGCATTGCTATGGCACATAGGTAAGTCTAGATGACAGAGAGATTCTCAACAGCTTCATCCTACCACAGCACACCTCTCAGGCTGTGAAAGGGGAGCACTAACTCCTGCAAGAAGCATACTTTCATAACCTTGGCTAGGGAGTCGCACGTGTGGCTGATTCATTATGTTTGTCCATGGAGAAAGTGAGGTTACTGATCTGTAACGGAGGTTTCTGAGCTATTGGAGAGCAATTCCATCCATGGAATCTGTCTACTTTAAGGGAACCTGACAGGTACTTGTGACCTCTCTTAGCCACTGTTGGAAACAAGATACTGGGCTTGATGGACGTGTGGTTGACCCACTATGGCAAATCTTATGTTATGTTTTTATTTTCCAGCTATTTAGGATATATTTTTTTAAGTACAAAATATAAATGTTTATCAGTAGTTTTTTGGTGCAAGAAATTATATGTATTTGAATCAATCAGAAAATGATTATTTCTATAACATAACATACTACCATAACCATAACAATTTTCACATTTCCCCTGGTAACCAGCACCAACCCTCAGGGCTATCACCAGGCCATGCAACCAGAACTAAAATGCCCTTAAAAGTAAGTTACTCTTCTCCCCATTCATATGATGGGATCAGAACTATCTTGATCTAAATGGCCAATCAGGAAAGCAATTAAATCCTTTCTGAAGCCTCAAGAAGAAGGGGACTCAAGATTTTTTTTTTAAGTATATCCTGAAGCAGAAGCATGTCTTTGAAACACAATATGTCTGGAGTGCTTATGGACTGAGATAAGTACATTATATTTAAATGATTCATTAAGAAATATTTCCTTTACTGCGGGACTACCTAAGGACTGAGAGATATTGAACAGACCAATGATGAAATATATGGAGAGTTGAAGGTTTATACACTCTCTACTGATGTTTGAGGTCCCCTTTGAATATAAAACAAAAAAAATAGAGGGCTAAGGCTTTTTGATTCATGGTATTTTGTACCTTCTTTAGCAAGTCCTTTGAGGTTTTTATTTGTTTCAACAAGCCTTTATAAAACAAGCACAATATATGTGCCCTATTATAAATTTACACTTCTAGAGTGCCAATTAGGTGCCCTACTGAAATGTATCCCTTAATATATAAATACACTAAAAAAAAAAGGGGAGGTGGGATTTTCAGACCCCGTAAATGCCACTAACCAGTGGCATTAACCGGGTTAGTGCCGCTGAATATCCCAGTTTGGGCTGCTAAATGCCCCGGCACAGGTTTGCCATTCAGCCATTGCCTGGTTAACTCTAAGCAGTTGAAAGGACAGCTGAATGGCTGTCCTAACCTCAACTGCAGGCTGGATTGCAAAACCACAATCCAGGCAACCTGGATATTCAATACCGGGGCCCAGATATGACCCCAGCATTGAATATCCAGGGTGAAGTTTAAAGCGGCAACAGCCAGCCACTTTAAGTGTGCTGGCCGCCACTGCTGAAAATACCCCCTGGGGTGTTTTTGACATAAATACTTGCCTAATGGTATACAGGTTAGAAATTGCACCAGTGGGACTCATAAAACAAGCTGGAAATTTACAACTAAACACATCGAGAACACATTTTTTGACATATCCTTACAAGGTTTTGCAAACTTAGAAGAAAATCTCTTTTCCTATAGGCAAACGTTGCCCTCACAAACTGCCTGATCACATAAATGTAGTTATACTTCCTAGCATGTTTGTGCTGTATTGGAAAACCTGTTATTCAGTTTCACTCTGTTCAGTGCGTTGGTCTCTGACTATGATGGCTCACTTTCAGAATACACTTGGATAGCATGCAACCTCACTAGTTCAGCACCAGATGATAAAATCATCTGCTGCTAAAGCACTGGGCTTAGTGACGCGAAATAGTGCTTGAGATGGGCTGCACTGTGCCAGATTGATACATGACCTCCCTAGTGTCTTGCCTCCAGATTTAGCTTGCTAGTTGGTACACACGCTGTTCCTATAGGTTTCACTGTGGACTAGGAGTGAAGCTGCTGCATTGATGGAATTCATCCCACTGTGGATAGGTTCCAGTCCTATATGCTATAGGTTGTCCAGAATGTCATATACCTATCCTCTTGGATGCCAAGCATATCTGCGGCTTTCACACTATACCAGTGGTAATAGGTGCACGTCAGTTTGGGAGGTCATCTCTCTCTTATGATCTGTCCTTGCTTTTTGAAGATTTCTCTTTTGTAGAATACAGGGTGTATAAAAAAAACTCAGAAGAATGAGAATTTTCCTTTCCAATTTAAAGTCTCTTTTGCCCAGTTTACTCCTAGACACAGAGGAAAGCCCAGTGACGCAGGCTCTTAAGGAGGAAATATTTGGAGACTAACTAAACAAGAAAGAATTGACTTCAGCATCAGATTGTCAGTGGTACTGATTTCATTTGAATAATGTCTTTCATCTCTGCAGCCTTGAATAACACTTTGGAAACAGGATACCTTCATTAGAAGGTCTAGGATGATGCTTGTACGATACATGCCAGCTTCCTAAACAACCAAGAATGGCAGAAAGAGGACAGATAACAGCTGCTCCATAAACTGACTTGCTCAAGGGCACACGGCTACTGGCATACACTGTCCCCTGTTCTCATCTTGCCTTCTCCTGAGAGCAGTTCTCTTGTTTGACACTATACAAGATTTGGATTCAAATGTTTGGTGTCAGGAAAGTCTCTGATGTTTTATTAGACCAACAACGAGGCAGATGTATTGAATATTTGCTTCCACGTTGCCCCAGTGCAAAACCTGCTCCAGTTTTCTGTGGGAGAAAACACCAGCATAAAGCTGGAAAACAAGTTTGAGACATCTTTCCAAAAGTACTCTACAGTATATGGAATCTAGAAATTGCTTTTTGCCAACCAACCTAAAACAGAATTTTGGGTGGATTTCTTTGTAATTCTATGTATTAATTTATCACTCATGTCTTTTGTTTGATCAGTAGCTTAAGATTTATATTCAGGCCCAGTAGGTCTTACCCTGTCCACAGAGGGCTCACAATCTAGATCCTTATTTATTAAGCCATGTTAAGATATTAGCACACATTTAATGTAATTGTTATCAATGAGCGTTAATTTACTATTTTTGCACTTTAGTTCACATTGACATGTGACTTATGTGCATTAAAACATTAACATAGCTTTGTAAATGAGGGGGCAAATTTGTACCAGAATTATTTTCCCTCAGACAAATGGTCAGTAATCTTCATATTTTACAAGTCATAGCTGCTGTTGTATTTTTGAGATACTGGTTTATTGACATGGCGAGAGGGTTTATCACTCTCCTTGAGGACTGGTTCTTTAGCCATCTTGTTGACATTAATTTTTCTTTTCCTTTGACTTCATGTTGCTAAGTGCCATCGAGTCGATGTCGACTCAAGGCAACCCTCTGGATAGTTGTCTTAAGCTGTGTTGAGTCTCTTCGCATGATGTGTCCAAAGTACGAAAGTCGAAGTCTTGTCATCTGAGCTTCTAAAGAAAGCTTAGATTTGATCCCCACTAGTACTGACTGGTTTGTTCTTTGAAGAAGCAGACACAAAGAGCAGGAGATGTTGGAGAAAAGGGTCTTTATTATGCACAGGACACCCCAACGCGTTTCGGCAACGCCTTCCTCAGGGGGAGAAAACTAATAAATACAAACATCATATATTTATTAATAAGTACAATCGAAGAAAATTTAAAACACAGTTAAAAACATTAATAAAAAAGCACCGGCAAAATATGAAGCAAAAGATATGATTCAACATAAAAATACACATAATGACAAAGCAGGGCTGAGGAACCAAACATATATTTTGAGCAATGGGAAGAAGAAAATTTGAACTAAAAATATGAAGGGTGGTGCGGACACATGCTGTATATACCATATAAAGATAATAATAAAATAAAATAAAACAAACAAGGCCGTGGAGCTCAAATACATGATAAAAATAAAAATGATAATGATAATAAATATACAATAATAAAATATAACAATATAAACATTAAATAAATTAGATAAAAATATATAAATAATAAATAATAGAATAATAGTATAAAAAGGTAAAAATATATAATAGTAATAATAATAGTACTAATCATAATGTAAAAAATAGTAGACAACTAGCACAGATCTAAAGTAAGCTGTAATAGTGAGACCAAATTATAATAATAATACTAATAATAATGATAATGATGAACATCAATAAATATGGCATAAAATATAACAGAAATGCACATCAAAAAAAGGGGGAGGAGGGGATGTGTGATTACCTATAGAATACACACAAGTATTGAAGATCAAAAGTTAAACTTAAACATTAGAACAGCAGATGAAATCCGAAAGTAAGGTCATAAAATACCATAATAAAGGGGCGGAAAAAAATTGAGGGAGTAATAACATATGTGCCTATGCATCTTATAGTAAAATGTAGGAAAGAGAACTATGGTGTACCATTAGAACCTAAATATAAACCCATGTAATAAAAAGCGGATAATCTAAAAAGGACAAAAATACAATAATAAATAGATAAATAATAAAACTGATAAAACAAAAAATAAAAAAAATACGATAAAAATATGAGTATATATAAAAATATGTATAAATTTGATAAGTATAAATAATTAAATCGTGAGTAAATTATGTAACAATAAAAAACATATTGTGGATCCAATAATGGAATTATATAAGGTGGTGATGAGATATATGCACCAATCAACCAATCACAGTGAGATAAAATCGCGCTCACGAGATAACAGCTAAAACAAAGAAGATGTAACACTGTATGTGAGACAAGAACACTATTAAAAGTGCATGGCAGAGAGAATAACCAAGCATAGGAAGTGCAGCATTGTGTGTAAGACAAACTCACTATTAAAAGTGCATGGCAGAAAAAATGCATGGCAGAAAAAACACAAAAGTGGGGATAACCCAGGAGGAAAACATAGTTGTGCAACTGGAGAAACCATACCGTATGACTAAAGAAGCCAACATGCGACAAAATATGTATAACAGTTTACTGCCCCAACTAAAATGCAGGTATAAAAAGGAAGGAAAAAAGGAAATAAGATGTAAAAGAAAGCCATGCAAGAACAATCGCCCACTTAGAGAAATACTCCTAAGAGCTGGGGCAACATAAAAAACTAACAACCGATGTTGGCTTCTTACTTTATTTGCCGTCGTGATTATTACCTTGCGACTCGCACCCCAGGATTGTACCTACGCGGGTTCATGCATTTCCTTTTAGGCTATATAATTTCTTGTTCAGTTATGTCTTTCAATTCGTCCGTTTAGTCATACGGTATGGTTTCTCCAGTTGCACAACTATGTTTTCCTCCTGGGTTATCCCCACTTTTGTGTTTTTTCTGCCATGCATTTTTTCTGCCATGCACTTTTAATAGTGAGTTTGTCTTACACACAATGCTGCACTTCCTATGCTTAGTTATTCTCTCTGCCATGCACTTTTAATAGTGTTCTTGTCTCACATACAGTGTTACATCTTCTTTGTTTTAGCTGTTATCTCGTGAGCGCGATTTTATCTCACTGTGATTGGTTGATTGGTGCATATATCTCATCACCACCTTATATAATTCCATTATTGGATCCACAATATGTTTTTTATTGTTACATAATTTACTCACGATTTAATTATTTATACTTATCAAATTTATACATATTTTTATATATACTCATATTTTTAACTTTTGATCTTCAATACTTGTGTGTATTCTATAGGTAATCACACATCCCCTCCTCCCCCTTTTTTTGATGTGCATTTCTGTTATATTTTATGCCATATTTATTGATGTTCATCATTATCATTATTAGTATTATTATTATAATTTGGTCTCACTATTACAGCTTACTTTAGATCTGTGCTAGTTGTCTACTATTTTTTACATTATGATTAGTACTATTATTATTACTATTATATATTTTTACCTTTTTATACTATTATTCTATTTATTATTTATATATTTTTATCTAATTTATTTAATGTTTATATTGTTATATTTTATTATTGTATATTTATTATCATTATCATTTTTATTTTTATCATGTATTTGAGCTCCACGGCCTTGTTTGTTTTATTTTATTTTATTATTATCTTTATATGGTATATACAGCATGTGTCCGCACCACCCTTCATATTTTTAGTTCAAATTTTCTTCTTCCCATTGCTCAAAATATATGTTTGGTTCCTCAGCCCTGCTTTGTCATTATGTGTATTTTTATGTTGAATCATATCTTTTGCTTCATATTTTGCCGGTGCTTTTTTATTAATGTTTTTAACTGTGTTTTAAATTTTCTTCGATTGTACTTATTAATAAATATATGATGTTTGTATTTATTAGTTTTCTCCCCCTGAGGAAGGCGTTGCCGAAACGCGTTGGGGTGTCCTGTGCATAATAAAGACCCTTTTCTCCAACATCTCCTGCTCTTTGTGTCTGCTTGGACTTTCTGCAGGAGGTAGCTCCTCCTTGTGTTCCTGGTTTGTTCTTTGAGCAATCCATGGTATACATAGTATTAGTTGCCAGCATCATAATTCAAAGGCATTGATTTTCTTCCCGTCTAGCTTTTTCAGTGTCCAACTTTTGCGATGACGTTATTGCAAATACTATGGTGTGAACAAGTCTAATCTTTGTATGGAGAGAGACATCTCTGCTCTTGAGAATCTTGACTAGGTCCTTCATAGCCATTTTGCCAAGAGCAGTGCATTGGCACATTTCTTGACTGCTTGTTCTTTCTGTATTGATAGTTGTTCCAAGTAGGTTAAAGTTGTCAACTATTTCAATTTCTTCTCATCAACAATGAACTTATTGAATTTTGCCAGTTGTCAGGATCTTTGTCTTCTTTACATTAAGGTGCAGGCCCATTTTAAGACTATGCTCCTTCATCTTGAGAAGCAAATGTTTCAGATAGTCTTCACTTTCAGCCAGTAATGTAGTATAAGCATAGCAAAGATTGTTGAGTCTTCCACCAATCTTCACACCTCAGTTGCCTTCACATAGCCTTGCTTCTCTGATTTGTTCTGCATATACATTTAAACAGGTAGTGGAAAAGTATGCAGCTTTGTCATACACCTTTGCTGATTTTAAACCATTCTATTTCTCCTTGTTCAGTTCTAATTGTTGCGTCTTCATCAATGTAAAGGTCAGGGCCAGCCCGTTCATTGTGTGGGAATGTTGCCCACATATGGCCCTATGCTTTGGAGTTCCCGTGTTTTGCCTGCCTTTCTTCAGAGGGAGCCAGGAAGGCCTAAAGCCCGGCATCCCAGCACACCTCTGCAGCGCTGCGAGAGAAAAGAGAATTTTTCCATCTTTTCTGTGACTCTGTTAAAGTTGACCTGCAGGTGCTTTGAGTAATGGGAGGGTAAACGGGGGCATTTCCTGTCTCGCATGAGACAGGAAATGCCCCCATATAACTTCCTGGCATTCAGTGTGGTGGAGGGTCAACTTTAACAGAGCCACAGGAAAGAACAGCATTTTCCTTCTTTCTCACAGCTCTGCAGAGGTGAGCCGGAGCACCAGGCCTTTGGCCTCCCTGGTTCTCTCTGAAGGCAGTTAAGCAGGTGTGGGGCTCTTCGGGGGGGGGGGGGCAGTGGGACTGGAAATGGGCTGATTAGGGAGAACTAGGACTGGAAGTAGGCTGATGCGAGGGGGGCTAGCACTGGAAATGGGCTGATTATGGAGGGCTAGGACTGGAAATGGCCTGATTGATGGGGGCTAGCACTGGAAATGGGCTGATTATGGAGGGCTAGGACTGGAAATGGCCTGATTGATGGGGGCTAGCACTGGAAATGAGTTGATATGGGGGGGCTAGGACTGTTAATGGACTGACTGATGGGGCTAGCGCTGGAAATGGGCTGGTTAGGGAGGGCTAGCACTGAAAATGGGCTGATTAGGGAACTAGCACTGGAAATGGGCTGATGGGGGGCTAGGACTGGAAATGGGCTGATTGGGGGGGGCTAGGACTGGAAATGGGCTGATTGGGGGGGGCTAGGACTGGAAATGGGCTGATGGGGGGCTAACACTGGAAATGGACTGATTGATGGGGCTAGCACTAGAAATGGGCTGACTGGGGAACTAGCACTGGAAATGGACTGATAGGGAGGCTGGCACTGTAAATAGGCTAGGACTGGAATGGGCTGATGGGGGGGCTAGAACTAGAAATGAGCTGATTGGAGGGGGGGAGGAGAGAGCTGCTGGCCCTGGAAGAAAACTGGGGGCTAGGACTACAAATGGGCTGATGCAGGGGGATGGGAGAATGAGACTGGAAGGGAGTGGATGTTGAGAGGGGCTGGAACTAGAAGGGGATGGGGCTGGCAAGAGAAAAAAAGAAGCTGGGGAGTGAGGATGGAGAGGAGGAAAGATATTTTGTGTGAGAGGGAAGAAAAATCTTTGGCCGGGTATTGGGAGAGTAAATGGGGATTGAGGATGGAGGAATGAAATCTGTGTGGATGAAAAAGGAATAAAGAAAGAAAAGGAGGAAAGACTAAAAGGGAAAAGATCAATATGTTAGAGCAGATGTAGAAAGAAAATGGGAAAAAACTAGGAGAGAAGAAAGGACAAATGGACAGCAGACAATGGAGAGTTAGCAGAAGACACAAAGAAACCAGAAGAAAGCAACTGGAGCAATTGTGACCAAAAAATAAAATGCCCAGACAACAAAAGATATAAAAATACTTTTTTATTTTCAATTTATTAACTGGAATATCAGCTCTGGGAAATGTGCATCGCTAACATCTCTGCATTTTGTTTAGTTACAATAGGAAATTAATTTATAGTTTTATTTCTCCAGTGTTGTTGTACATTCCAAGTTAGGCTTTTGGGGTTCCCAGTTTAATTGTTTTCATATTTCTAAATTGTGATCTCTTGTTCTATATTTGGTGATGGTTTATGTTTTGCACGTGTAACCGAGCTGTAGTCAATAAAACACATATACGTATCCTTTTGGTATTCTTTTGTCTTTTCAAGGAGCCATCTCACATCCGCGTTGTCTCTCATTCCTCGCCCTTTCCTGAACCCTGCTTGCACTTCAGGCAGTTCTCACTCCAGGTATGGTTGTAGCCTCTGCTGAATAATATTGAGTAGAATCTTGCTGGTATGGAGGATCAGAGCGATTGTGCGTTAACTTCATAGTGAGTTTCATTACCCAATGCCTCTGGAGTGGGTTGGAACAGTGATCTATGTGTTGTTCATTTCACAAAAAGCAATGAAAGATTAATGTTTTATTGCTTTCTGAGTGGCTGTTTTGCTTTCAAGCACCAGTTGTTTATAATTTCTGCTTCTTTTTTTTTTTTGCTGTAGAAAGGCAGCTTCTCATAAAAATGTTTTTCATTTATGTATGTATTTATTTTATTTGTAGTATTTAGCTCACACTTTTCCAGGGGGAGATCAAGGTAAGTTACATTCAGGTACAGTATGTATTTCCTTGTCCTCAAAGGGCTCACAATCTAAATGAATATATTCACAAAGGGATTGATTCCCCCACCACTGGACTGACCTAAGATAGAGAATATCGGGTTTCTCTGAATATCTACTGCTGTATAAGGGGATAGTCACATGCTATCTTGTATGTTTCTGAACTCTCAAAATGATATTTGCAAGAACTTGAAAAGAGATGTTGGGAATGTAGAGCCAGGTTTTTCTCTCCACGCTCTGCTCTGTCTCCATTCCCACCCATAGCCTGCAACAACTCCTCCCTCTCCAGATACATGACTTTCATTTGCCTCTCTGAAGCCTCTACCCACAATAAATTTACTACAGTTTACACCAGGTTCATCTCCAGGTTCAGAGCTGGTTTAATCTGTAGGCAAGACTAGGCAGTCACCTCGGGCATCAGTCTCTAGGGCGCAGCGAAGAGCAGCTACAGTCAAAGCAAAACAATAGACTGACAGCCAGCCAAACTCAAAGAAACATCAGTGCACACTTTATCTGCAGCAAGAGTGGGTAACCTTCAAGTAGCCCATTTAAAGGCTGATGCAGAAAAGTGTGCTGGGCTTTGTGCACAGGTTAGATTGGGTTTCGTGCATGATTTTGTGTGCTGCCGATGCACAAACAAGTGTTGTGCATGAGCTGTGTGCAAAGCCTTGAGCAGACAGCAGCACACAGCATTTAAATGGATGGTAATGCAGCAATTAGCTATGCAGCACAGGTGGAGGAGTCCAGAAGGCTAAGCACAATGCTGGTGCTTTAACGCAAGTCTGAGGGGTAAAGGTTAGTTGCTTGTTCTGTGGCCTGACCAGCAAGAAGTTTATGCCTATTTCTTTAGTGCGCGTATGATGGGATGTTCTGAGCATAGCAATTTTGCAATATTTTATTTATGTTCCGAATAGTAGTCTATCATATGTGAAGATGTTATACGCAAGTACTTCCAATGTGCTAAACCGTGTATGGAGTTGTAAGTCTATGACGTCCACACATATGATGAAATGCTACTCTGCACATCAATAATATTGCCAAATTTCTGTGTGCAAAATAATCACATGGCGCCAACACAGCTGCTGCTAATGCAGATCTATGTGCACATGCATCCGGCGTGCACACATGGATCTGCACATGCTGTCCCCTGTTAGCACACTGTTTTTGCATCCATTTGCATGCTTTATAGCGTCAGAGAGCTCATTTTCAGCAATAGGCTTAGCGATATGTTTACTAAACCAGGCTAACGGTTAACCCGGGCTATCTGCAACTAGGTCCCATTGAATAATATGGGACCTAGTGGCAGATAGTCCGGGTTAACCATTAGCGCAGTTTAGTAAACATACCCCTTAGTGTTAGAGCTAAAACTCATCACACGGTTTTCTAATGCAAGGTAACTGCATCGGCCTCTTAAGTGGTTAAATGACTTCTGGAAAGTACCTTTAATGTGTGTGTCATTATATTGTGTATATAAAAAAAAAACACAAAACAAAGTCTACAATTTTAAAGTATGATGTACAATTATGAAATTTTTTAGGATTGTTGTGGGATTGTGGTTACAGGATGATCAAGTTAGGTTTAATCAAAATCTTGGCAGGGGGCAGGCTTGGGGCCTGAAAATTAAGGGGGGGGGGGAAGAGGACATAATGCTGAAATTTGTCCAGGGTGCCCAACACCCTTTTAACAGCCCTGTCCAGATGACCTCTCTTTTGACATTATTTCCTATGGGGGGAAAATGAATTCATCTTTTCATTTTATTTTCCTTGCATAGAAAATTCTTCATGGAGCAGCCCATTAGGTTTTCTTTCCTTTAGTCTAATCTGATTCTATTGGAATGGAGCTGGAAAAGAAGTCTTGGGAAACAGCTGAGGAAAAAATATGTGTTTGGAACCATTTTTCAGTATTTCTAAACAGTAACTGTAGTCCCACAATCATCTCGGAATATCAAGGCAGTTCTCTGTTGAAAAGTCTAAGTTTACGGAAAGAGCATCTCAGCACTCTCTCTGTACTTTATTTAGACAGATTTGTATACCACCTTATCCTTCAATCAAAGTGGTCACATCACATCACAATTGGAGGGTTACATTTAACATGTGGGTATTTAACAACATTTAGACAGTACAATTGGAGGGTTACATTTAACATGAGGGTAATTAACAACGTATGTCTAGTTGGGATGAGTGGGTGCCGAGTTGGCTGAGGTAGTTGTATTACTGTTTGGGTGGGGACTGTTGTCTGTCCGTTTATATGTACGTGCCCATTCCCAAGTTTTCCCCATTCACACCAACATGTTTTGAGACTTGAATTCTTTATTAGAACATATGGACAATGGGTAATAAGCACATCAGATTTCCATCAATGGTAACATTCTACATGCACAATAATACAAATACAGTAGCTACACCCTCATTGCATTGGCTACTTCCTCCTCTATATATTATACCAAGTACTAATCCACTTGTACATTAACAGTCTTTAACAATTATAAGAGTATCTTAGCTTTCTTAACTAGACAATCCATATGCATCAACCCCCTACAGCGTATACATCTCTCGCCTCCCATGAAATTCTTGGTATTATTGTACAGTAACTATACACTTATTCTCAGCCATATATGAGCATTTTCTGTAATTATTGCAGTTGTTTTGCTTATTCTGAGGTGGACGGTAGGAACAAGGGTGGTGGGCATCTGAAGGCTCAGGCAGGAGTAAAGGTCTCCCCCCTCCCCCATCCCCTATCTCTAAGGGATCTCCTATTCTTCATGCTGCTTCTAGAAGCAGAGCATAAGCATGCCCAAGCTAGGTTGAAAGAGAGAAGAAAGGAAAATCTTTCAGAATACCTGGCAAGTCAACAAGCAGCCAGTGCTCAGCCGGAAAGAGGTCCATACCTACAGCTGCACTTCCAACAGGGAACATCTCTTCCATTTCAGAGCAAGCTCCAAGGAAGGCATGCAGGCATAATATGCCAGACACAGGTCCTTTGGAGAAGTGGCTGCATACTCGGGATGGTCAGGGGAAAAGAGAAGAACTGGGAAGAAACTCAGATACAAGGTGCTAACAGACTAAAAAGAATGCGTGAAAAATGTAAAGTCAGAGTGCACAGGGAAGAGAACACATAAAAGGCTAGATTTACTAAGGTATGTTACTATGTTATCATGTGCTAAACATGCATTGCCCGCTTTTGGTCACATTTTATGCAATGGAACCTATTTTTACTAAGAGTGTGTTTTCCATATCCATGTGAAAAGAGGAACCAAGATAATGAAACTTCAATTAACTTATATGGACTAATTAATAGGAGTGGTATTCAGAATCTTGAAAGATTTTCTAATGCATATTCTCAAGGCTTGTAACAGAAAGTAGAAAAATAGTTGGTGAGTTTCCTAGTTCTCTGTCCCCTCAGCCTGACCTCATTGAACATGCATGTTTCTTTGGCAATGCTGATATTATGTCCTATCGTGTAGACACGTATCTAATGGTCAGTTCATTAACGCTTATACAAAACAATCAAAAAATTCTGCGTTAAATATAACAAAAAGGGAAATACATCCACATCAAACGCTGTTTGGGAGAAATTACTTTAATTTTGTTATCTTAACTGTATCAAATTTCTACCAGATGGTCTCAGAACTCTCAAGCTTCAATCCAAAAGACTCAAAGGTCAAACTGAAAGGGATAGAAACCAGATAACATCAACGACCACCAACGGTAGTTAACATTGATCAAGTTAAATAACCTGCTCTATATAAAAAATAATGTGCCACTTTGCTCGCTTTATTAAAGATTTCTTTCTTATCTTGACCGTTGCACTGAAGCAGGTATAAAACTTTCTTCTTAATACTGTTAAGAACACAACACTCCCAAAACAGACTCTTAAACTGATCCGTATTCCATACACATCCCGACGCCTCCCCCCCAGCGCCTTTGGAGCGTTTCTCCTAAACGGGTTCTTCAGGGGATTGATTCAGGGAATATCCTGGGATCACCTTAAAAACAAACACAAACAACGTGTATCACCTTCATCCATAAAAACATCAATTAAAAGACCTACCGTGGGACAACATCACACCAACAAATACTTACAAAAAACTGCTGCCCACGCCAAACCTCACAGAACCTTAGCTGCTTCCAGTCTTTCACCATACATTGAAAGCTAAGCAAAAAGACGCCGCGCATGCGGACTGGCAACAAATAACCAGGTTAAATACCTCAAACTCAAAGAGGCTACAAACCACCATAGTCATTAGAATTATCATCGACCAGAAGAACTCAAACAGACCCAGAAAACACACATGAGGCAAAGACAAACCTTATTATCCTGAAATACCCAAACAACCCTGAAACATACATCATCTCAAAGCACCAAATTACAGGCATGCCGCCCATTCTATCATGGCATTTAAACCATTCGGTGTTACCGTATTTAATTCATAGATCCATCGCTGCTCATGCTGAATCAGAACCTGATCCTGAGTCCGTTCTCCATAATTACGGGTGACCTGCTCTATGCAAAAACAAACTAGCTGTTCAAATTTATGCCCGCGATCCAAACAATGTTGGACAAGCGGAGCTGTGACCACTTTACAACGCAACCTACTATGATGTTCTCTCATACGTGTACGAAACACTCTAGTGGTTTTACCGATATAAAGAAGCTCACAAGGACATTTTATCACATAAATTACTCCTACGGAGCTGCATGTCGTCGAAGAAGATATAGCATACTTAACATGACGGTACCGGAACAGAGCCGTTTCAAGAGTGATCTCACAGATCTCACAAGATCCACATCGTCTGTGGCCCTTATCTCTTTCCAATCCACTCGACATCGGCAACACTGTGGGACTTACATATTCTTTTAAGTTACGATGTCTCTGCCACACGCACCGAAACTTTCTACCCTGCACACCGGTCAAAGTCGATAACACATTCTTATGATTTTGTACACTCCGCTGTATTACTCGGCTAAGGGGGGAAAATTTGGTAACAAGATTTATAGTGTCATCTTCACCCCCCACCCTACGACATGTAGGGGTCAACAATAAAGCTCTATTGTTATATAAAGCTCGTCGATACGCCCTCTTCACAACCTTGTGAGCTTCTTTATATCGGTAAAACCACTAGAGTGTTTCGTACACGTATGAGAGAACATCATAGTAGGTTGCGTTGTAAAGTGGTCACAGCTCCGCTTGTCCAACATTGTTTGGATCGCGGGCATAAATTTGAACAGCTAGTTTGTTTTTGCATAGAGCAGGTCACCCGTAATTATGGAGACTGGACTCAGGATCAGGTTCTGATTCAGCATGAGCAGCGATGGATCTATGAATTAAATACGGTAACACCGAATGGTTTAAATGCCATGATAGAATGGGCGGCATGCCTGTAATTTGGTGCTTTGAGATGATGTATGTTTCAGGGTTGTTTGGGTATTTCAGGATAATAAGGTTTGTCTTTGCCTCATGTGTGTTTTCTGGGTCTGTTTGAGTTCTTCTGGTCGATTGATAATTCTAATGACTATGGTGGTTTGTAGCCTCTTTTTGAGTTTGAGGTATTTAACCTGGTTATTTGTTGCCAGTCCGCATGCGCGGCGTCTTTTTGCTTAGCTTTCAATGTATGGTGAAAGACTGGAAGCAGCTAAGGTTCTGTGAGGTTTGGCGTGGGCAGCAGTTTTTTGTAAGTATTTGTTGGTGTGATGTTGTCCCACGGTAGGTCTTTTAATTGATGTTTTTATGGATGAGGGTGATACACGTTGTTTGTGTTTTGTTTTTAAGGTGATCCCAGGATATTCCCTGAATCAATCCCCTGAAGAACCCGTTTAGGAGAAACACTCCAAAGGCGCTGGGGGGGAGGCGTCGGGATGTGTGTGGAATACGGATCAGTTTAAGAGTCTGTTTTGGGAGTGTTGTGTTCTTAACAGTATTAAGAAGAAAGTTTTATACCTGCTTCAGTGCAACGGTCAAGATAAGAAAGAAATCTTTAATAAAGCGAGCAAAGTGGCACATTATTTTTTATATAGAGCAGGTTATTTAACTTGATCAATGTTAACTACCGTTGGTGGTCGTTGATGTTATCTGGTTTCTATCCCTTTCAGTTTGACCTTTGAGTCTTTTGGATTGAAGCTTGAGAGTTCTGAGACCATCTGGTAGAAATTTGATACAGTTAAGATAACAAAATTAAAGTAATTTCTCCCAAACAGCGTTTGATGTGGATGTATTTCCCTTTTTGTTATATTTAACGCAGAATTTTTTGAGTGTTTGATATTATGTCCTATGCATGCTCAATGCAATTTCCTTGCCTTTTTATATAAGAACATACAATTTGCCATATTGGGTCAGACCAAAGTTTCCAACAATGGCCAATCCAGGTCACAAGTAACTGTCAGGTTGCCAGGGGTAAGCAGTGGTTATGTGCACTCCACTTTAATAATGATTTATGGACTTTTCCTCCAGGAACGTATCCAAACCTCTCTAAACCCAGCTACATTAACATCTTTCACTACGTCCTCCAGCAACAAAGTCCAGAGTTTGATTACGCATTAAGTGAAAACCTTTTATCTGATTACTTTTAAATGTGCTACATTGCAGCTTCATTGCATGTCCCATTCCACTTGAAGGAGTAAAAAAAAAATCTACATTTACCCATTCCACTTCATTATAGACCTCTATCATATCTCTTCTCAGTCGTCTCCTTTCCAAGTTGAAGAGCCCTAATCTTTTAAGCCTTTCCTCATAGAGGTATCCTTCCATTCCCTTTACCATTTGGGTTGCTCTTTGTACCTTTTCTAATTCTTCTGTATCCTTTTTAAGATATGATGACCACAGCTGCACACAATATTTGAGGTGTGGTCGTGCCATGGAGCGATACAGAGGCATTATAATATCTTTGGTTTCATTCTCCATTCCTTTCTTTGATTCCTAGCATTCTATTTGCTTTCTTGGCCACCGCTGCACACTGAGCGGAGGATTTCAACGTGTTATCCATGAAGACATCCCAATCCTTTTCCGGGGTGGTGATTTCTAATGTGGAACCTTGCATCGTGTAACCATAGTTTATCTTTATCTTTATTAAAACATTTGATAGACCGCTGTGGCCAAAGCATAAAGCGGTGTACAATAAAAAAAGGTCCACTCTGCAAACTATAGAAAAGAACGCCATAAATAATAGGAAAGCAAAGCAAAGCAGCACACAGAAGTAAAACCAAGTAACTAAAATAAGAATATTTAAAAGGCCAAAAACAAAACAGTCAGGGAAAGACAGGACACTAACAAACAGGCAGTAAAAAAAACAAAATCCAGCAACAATATCAAGGGGGGGTACTAGCAGGAGGGTCAAAGGCCTGCTTGAACAGATGGGTTTTGAGTAGTGTCTTGAATTGGGGATAGGAGGGTTCTAACCGGAGGGAAGGCGGTAATGAGTTCCAAAGAAGTGGACCAAGAAAGAAAAAAGCAGAGTGTCAGGTTTGTTCCAGATGAGCTTGTGATGGGGAAGGTAAGGATAAACGATTGGCATGAATAGACCGGAGTTGACGATAGGGCGTATGAAGGGAAATCAGACCTGCAAGATACAGAGGATTGCCAGTATGAATAGTGCGATGAATCAAGATAAGGAACTTATACTGATAATGAAAACGGAGGGGCAACCAGTGCAGACGGAGAAGAAGGGGAGTGACATGATCGAAACGACGGGAAAAAGTGATAAGGCGAGCTGCGGTATTTTGAATAGATTGTAACCGTTGCAAAGATTGCAAAGGTTGTTCTTCCCTAGGTGCAGAAATTTGCACTTGTCTACATTAAATTTTATCTGGCATTTGGACACCATCTGAGTGAATTTTTATGTCCAATAGAGAATCCTTGGACTGATGCACAGGAATATGAAGCAGCTAATGCTTTCTGTGACTCAAAGCAGGACGTCCAAAATGCTTCTTTATATTTTTATTTGCATCCAATTCACCCCATCCAACCTCTCATGCTCTCTGCTCAGACTTTGAGTAAGAAATATTTTTATTCATTGGCCTTCCCAAATAGTTAATCCCTTCAGACTCCTTGACAACCTTGAAATAGAAGGACTCACCTCAAAGTCAAGAGCAGTTCCTTAACGAGGAGTACTCTAATTGTAAACATGTTTGTGCTGTCCAAGTATTTGACAGAATAAAATCCAGTCACAATCCAAACTACAATGATGGTTGATTAATAAAACAGTCTTCATTGCTGCTTGATTAGTAATGGAAAATCTTCAATAATGGCTTTTCCATGAGAAGACAACTATCGTAAAAACATCTGTGATATATTTAACAGGTTTCAGTGTGTATCTCTGCAGCACAAAAAGTCCATATTGCAGAGCCATGAACACCTCTTAAGGCATAAGAGTTTGCAGCATGTCCTAGCAAACTGTCACTTTAAATAACTAACTGCTGGACCTCTGAGTTGCTATTTATAACTTGGAAATGGCAATGACAGGGCTTGTCTTAACTTTAAAGCACAATTTATCTTGCAACAAGAGCAAGGTTGATACTGATAAGTGGCTCACATATCAGTATTTGTCTAGTGTCATATGTGAGCCAAAAGCATAAGCACTCGGAATACCTCTTAATCCCTTCTACTTTGTTTTACCAATGAGATTATATCGTGTTCGGTGTATAAGAAGGATAATAATAAAGGCTCTTAGTGTGTTTACAATACCCATTGGACCAATCAACCAATATTCAAGTAAGGAGGATTTCTGTCTAATTATTTCATACTTACAGAAAAATGAATTGAATGTATGCTTTCTTTATTATGTTGCATTTGCTGCAGACTTGGCTGTGCCTTGTTACTGGTATTTTATAAACCTTCCTAGTGCAATTGTCGATCAGAAATGACCCTCTTTCCCCTCCTCTGCAGCTCAACCCCAGCACTCTTTCTCCCCTTCCCCCCAGGCTGGCCCCAACGCTATCCCATACTTCCCACCCAGACTCCTGCACTCTTTCCCACCTTTATCAGTTTGATTCTAGCATTTTTCCCCACTTCCCCAAACCAAATCCTAGCACCCGCCCCATCTCCATCATTTTCCATTCCAACCCCAGCAGTATTCCTTCCACATTGCCAGGCATGACCGCAGCACTCACTCGCCCCACGCCCGTCTAATCCCACCCTGACCTCGGCATTCCTTTTCTCCTGGCCCAATGCCAGGACCCTCTTCCCCCCTCACCTCCTTAGCCTGACTCAAGTATTCTCTCTCTCCTCCCACTATCCAGCCTAGTGGTAGGCTGACTGTTAAAAGCACAACAAATCGGCTGCGTGGCCTGAAGGCTCTTGTTAGAGGTTTCACTAATGTCTAGTGGGGCAGGAACAATCCCTGGACACTTCTGCTATGCCAGGGCCTGGTTCAAAATAGAGCCTCATCCCCCCTAGTAATAGTCTTATGGAACTACCGCTAAGGATCAGGTTGCATCCTTATTTGGCAGTCTGACCCCTTGCAGTATTTCAGCAAGACTACCACCAAGAGGTCTGAGGCTCCATCTTGAACTCATCCTGCCTCCACTAGACACCAAGGAAAGCCCCTGTAAGAACTGGAAGGGGTTTGGGGGGAGACTGGGTCAAATCAGGGGGATTCCAATGGAATGGTGAAATTGATGGTCTATATTGGGGCCTATGGAAGGGTTTGAGTATATGGAATTATGTCATGGAGCTATGGGAACTGAAAGGTTGGGGTGGGGGAGTTTAGATTTGGGCCTGGGGCTTTGGCATCAGGATGACGCCTGTGACAGGTGATGTGAGGGCAACTAGAATGTGGATTGCAAAATCACCTTTCCTGCTGCTCTGCAGTCCTATGATCACCAGCTCCTGCTATCAAAGTTTTGCCCCTTCACGTCTGAGACTTCCTACTGCTGCCCAGTACTTCAGTCTCTCTAAAGGGGAGCAGCAGTCTACCAATACAAGCATTTCCCACATACAGTTGTGTCAATATGATTGGCACCCTTGCATTTTAGATATGTTGTGTATAATATCTTGAGAAATAAATGGAAATAGTCCATCTGTATGTCATCATAATATTTTCATAGTATTTTCAAAGGTTTACAACAAAATAGAAGATGTCTCTGCAACTTAGACGTAGTAATTTCTGAGAAAAAAACAAAATATGACCTGAACAGGATTAATGGCACCCTTCGCTAATATTTGGTTACACAACCCTTGGCAGTGATGACAGCCTCCAAATGCTTTTTTGTAACCATCTATAAGTTTCATACATCTGTCATCTGTAGTTTCTCCCACTCTTCAACTGTGATTCGTTCCAGCTCATGAATGTTTCCAGGATTTCTTTCACCAATGGCAGATTTCAGCTCTTTCCAAAGTTTTTCGATTGGCTAGCAATGAGTCCTGATCTTAATCCAATTGAAAACTGTCCCTTTTTTCAATTTTAACCATTCTTTTGTACTTTTGGATGTATGTTTTGGGTCATTGTCCTGCTGGAGGACACATAACCTTCGACCACACCTAACTTTCTGACACTAGGTAGTCCACTTCACTACAAAATACTTGGTAGTCCTCTGACTTCATGATTCATTTAATACATTCCAGGCCTCCAGTTCCTGAGGCAGCAAAACAGCCCCACACCATTATGGAACCTCCACCATATCCAACTGTGGGAAGGGTTTTATTTTTTTCCTTATAAGGTCCATTTCTTTATCTGCAAATGTATCACTGGTCTTCATTGCCAAAGAGCTGAAGTTTGGTTTCATCTGCCCACAGAACATTTTCCCTGAAGGATTGTGGTTTCTCAAGGTGGGCTTGGGCAAAGATCAGGTGTGCCTTTTTTATTTCTGTCTTTGAGCAGTGGGGTCCTCCTTGGCCTTCAGCCTGCGGCTTATGGTGCAGGTTGAAATCACCACTCCAGATTGCTCCAGGTCAGTCTTAAGCTCTCTGGTTGTTGTACATAGTGTTTTTTCAACAGTTTGCACTAACCTTCAAAGACTTCTTGGATTAATTTTCCTCTTCCCACTACGCCCTGGGAGGTTCTTGATAGTTCCATGAGCATAAAACTTCCTAATACCATTGCAAACTATAGACACAAGAATTCCAAGGTCTCTGGAGATAGCCTTATACCAGTTTGATGTTTGGTGATAATGGCTTTTCTGATGTAAAATGGAACAGGGAGTGAATGTGGCCATTTTAAACATTAGAGCCATCATTCATTGGTTGATTCAAGTCATGCGAGTACTGACAATTGATCACAAATGCATCTAATTTTACTGCAATGGGAATGTGATTATTTTGTTCAAACTGATTTGAATAGTTTATAAGGGTGTGGATAATCATGTCCTGGCAATGTCCCAGTTTTCATACTATTTTTTTAAATTGGTCTTGTATTTGATTATTTTATGTGTCAAATATGTGTGCATATATAGTCCAAGACCATTTCACTGGCTACTTTATCATAAGAAAATGATGTTACACCTAGAAATAAATCCTATTCTTCTTGAGCTTTATATCACAAAAGACTTAGATCTATAAACTAATGTGAAACTGACCTCATAAGAAAGTATGAGGTCTGACAGTACCATTTAGGAGTTTGATAGCAGTGGAGCAGGAGAGAGTCAAACTTGAAGCCCATCTCCTCATTCATGACCAGGACTGATGCTGTTTGTCTACCCTGTACAAACAATGAATACTGTATGCTCCCCCTCCCTGTCCCCTCACCCAATTGGATTAAAATGGAGCTCTTGATGGGCTTTTTTTTTTAGTGCTGTCTTCTAGTGACCCAGCTGCCTCTAGGTTTCTTGGCAATGTATTGCTGGAAGTAGATTGCCAGGCCTGTTCTTCCAAGGCAATGAAGGGTAAAGTGACTTGCCCAAGGTCACAAGGAGTACCAGTGGGAATTGAACTCTTGATCTTCTGGGTAGTAGGTAGTTGCTCTAATCACTAGGCTACTCCTCCACACCAATAACTTTGAGTACCCAAACATCATGTTCAGGTGGCTTGTGTGACAGGGTTAGAATAAGGCTACCAGAATTTTATTGTGTGAATCTTTGACACTCACAATTGCAGTCAACATTAGTGGCACCCTTGCAGTTCAATCCCTTAATGTCCAGTGAAATGACTTTGGACTATATATGCACACATATGTGACTTAAGAACATAACATAAGATATGCCATACTGGGTTAGACCAAGGTCCATCAAGCCCAGTATCCTGTTTCCAATAGTGGCCGATCTAGGTCATAAGTACCTAGCAGTCTCCCCAAAAGACACAGGTTCCTCAATGCTTGTATTGGGTCAAGCAGTGATACCCTGGGTCCCTTTCAATAATGGTTTATGGACCTTTCCTCCAGGAAATTGTCCAAACCTTTTTTAAACCCAACTACATTAACAGCTTTTACTACATCCTCCAGGAACAAATTCCAGAGTTTGATTACACGTTGAGTGAAAAATATTTTCTCTTATTAGTCTTAAATAGGTTACCCAGTAGCTTCATTGCATGCCCCCTAGTCTTTCTATATTCTGAGGACTTAAACAATCAATCTACGTTTACCCGTTCCACTCTATTCATTAATTTATAGACTTCTATCATATCTCCCCTCAGCTGTCTCTTTTCCAGGTTGAGGAGCCCTAACCTTTTTAGCCTCTCTTCATAGGAGTATCCTTCCACCCCCTTTACCATTTTGGTGGCTCTTCTCTGTACCTTTTCTAATAATGCTATATCCTTTTTAAGATATGGCGACCACATTTTCACACAATATTCAAAGTGCTGTCGCATCATGGAACAACACAGAGGCATCATAATATCCTTTGTTTTATTTTCCATTGCTTTCCTTATGATACCTAACATTCTATTTGCTCTCTTAGCTGCCGCTGCACACTGGGCGGAGGGTTTTAACATGTTATCCACAATGACGCCTAAATCTTTTTACTGGGTGGTGGTTCCCAATGTGGAACCTTGCTTCGTGTAGCCATAGTTTGGGTTGTTCTTCCCTAGGTGCATAAATTTGCACTTGTCCACATTAAATTTCATCTGCCATTTGGATGCCCAGTCTTCCTATTTATCAAGATCCTCTTGCAATTTTCCACAATCCTCATGGGTTTTAACAACTTTAAACAGTTTTATGTCATCTACAAATTTGATAACCTCACTCATTATTCCCTTTTCCAGGTCACTTATGAATATATCAAAAAGCAGCGGACGCAGCACGGATCCCTGTGGTACTCCACTATTCACCTTTCTCCATTGGGAAAATTGGCCATTTAGCCCTACCCTCTGCTTCCTATCTTTTAACCAGTTCCTGATGCACAATAGTACACTGCCTCCTATGCCATGACTCTTTAGTTTTGCCAAAAGTCTCTGATGAGGGACCTTGCGATGTTTCCTAAGCATTAGCATGTACCATCTGCTGCAGTGCCCATGTCAGTCTATGGGCACAATGGCAGACAACATGCAGTACTATACATATATCTTTATATGTATGGCATCTCTTATGCTCTTACACATATAATTTACAAAATAAATGTAAAACAACCTGAAAGATGTCTGGGCTGGATAGACTTTTTGCTTGACCCAGCATGACACATTTTGTTTTCATGTCACTGTGCTGCTACCAATGATGCAAAAAAAGAATATCACAATTGTGATGTCATCTCAGTTCTACGCCAAACTCCTCACCCTGAAGTAACTCGCAACTATAAAACGCACTCAGTACCTGCGAGTTAACCCTGCCACTCCAACACAGTACTAAAGCCCAGGACTCTCGCAGCAACAATTCTACCTAGCAAGAGGTAGGAATACAAATATCACACCAGGCTCTGTAACACGAATGTAGGTTCTACGGGAAAAGCATAAGCAGCAGAGTTGCCAAGCTACCTAGTCCCAGTTCTGGTTTTAAATTTGCATTGCAATGCAGTATGGTATTTGTAGTCCCTGATTTTACCCACTGGAATCACTGCTGCAGAATGAGATTGTAAAAAAATCCAGGACTGGCTTAAAATCTCACTCCTGGAATTGGGTAACCTGGTAACTCTGAAGCAGAAGTGCAGCAGATCCCTATAAACTACAAACTAGCAGACGACCACACCTCAGTCGTACACCTTCACCAAATACAGAATAAGGAAACACAAATTAAAAACAGAAACATGAAGACAAACGCTAAACTGAAACCCCAAAGAACCAGACAGCATTCCAAAGAAAGACGAAACAGAAAAGCACTTCCTCTTGTACTGCGCAAAATCCAAAAGATATCAGAGATGCACATTTCCAAAAACTGAGAAGAAAAAGCCAAGACCACCCACAACAGAATGAGCAGAAAAGAAACTGTATAATGCAGGGAAAACAGGGGGATGGTGCAGCAGCAGGAACATCCATGAGTTGCTGAGGGCGGGTGGAGTGCAGGGGTGGAAAGATGGAGGGCTGGAGGTTCCCCAACCCCTGCACTTGCAGATACCTCACTTCAGTTACACACAGAACAAAGGCAGACCGTCGCCAAATACAGAACATAGTTAATCGCATATTAGAAACATAGAAATATGACAACAGAAAAAGACCACGTGGCCTATCTAGTCTGTCCTTCCATATCAACAACTACAACAGTCCCCTTTTTACCTTTAGAGATGCTCTGTGTTTGTCCCATGCTTTTTTGAT
This sequence comes from Ichthyophis bannanicus, assembly GCA_033557465.1. Lineage (NCBI taxonomy): Eukaryota > Metazoa > Chordata > Amphibia > Gymnophiona > Ichthyophiidae > Ichthyophis > Ichthyophis bannanicus. The sequence goes on along the minus strand of CM066047.1, from coordinate 53,624,421 downwards.
TTCAGTTACTGTCCTCATCTCTACCACCTCCACTGGGAGACTATTCCACGGATCCACTACTCTTTCCGTAAAGAAATATTTCTGCATATCACTCCTGAATCTATCCCCCTTCACCCTCATCCCATGTCCCCTCGCAGCAGAACTTGCTTTATTGATGTGCAGACAAAATCTGAAATTAAAACTCAAGAGACCACTCTGTACGCAGTGCAAAACTTGAGAACCAGAACCAGAAATGCATTTCCTACTACGTATATAGTAAGCCAAGCCTCAGTCACTGTTCTTGTGTGTGGGGGGGGGGGGGGGGGAGTGGGGGAGGGGGGACACATCACTATAAGAATAATGCATAGGGCAACAAACCCTGGACATGTCCCCTCAAAAATGATGGAAGCTCATCCTGCTCACCCAGAACTGCGCAAATAACCATGTCCCAAGAGGGAGATACTTTGATGAGTCTTTATTTTGAACTTTCATCCCAAAGCAAAATGGATTTTTTGTCCCAAATTCTGTCCACTGAAATCAGTGTTTCGAATCCCATAATGCATCAGGATAAGGTTATTAGAAATCCAGGACTGGCCTTAAATCTCCCTCCTGGAACAGTAATATAGTTGCTCTGTCCACTTGACCGGTGCGCTCTCCTCCATCCCTCTCCCAGGCAGCTGCAAACTGCAAAGACTTAACTCAGAGTGTGAGACACACACAAAAGGTATATCACAGTTCCTTTTTTAGGATCTGATTTACTAAGATTGATTTCCCATTTCTATGGGAAAGAAAGTTTAATAAAATTGGGACCTTAACGTGCCGCTGCATGGTGCCAACAGAAGGCAGTGGCCCCAATCCTCATTCCCCTCCCACCACTCCCAGTGATCTTTGATCGCTGCACCTGAGGCAACTTCCACTTTTGCTTCCCGTATCACCTTGGCCTGGTGATATGGGAAGCAAAAAAAAAGTCTCTCACATCATCTTGATCTCCCCCCTCAATGCCTCTCTCTCTCTCACACACACACACAAACACAGACGTGTGTGCACACACTTCAAAATGCTCCCTGCTTCCCCCAACCAAGCTTGAAGAATGGTTTAGAATTTGGCAGCTGAGATTTAGGCCTTCAATCCAGAATGCAGGTTGTGGTGCTGCATGTCCCACAATCTGCCTAGACTCTATTCCCCCACTGGCTCTCCCCATATGTCCTGGGCCGCCCGGTAGCACATACAGGGCCGATTCAGGTTACAGTCCTGTATGTTCTGTGGGGCCTGTTGGGGCATGCTGCTTATATCACCTCAGAGGTAGTATAAGCAGCACAATTTGTGGGATTGGGGCTGGGGCCAGCTGCGGGGGGTCCCTGCTGTCCAATCCAGGCTGCAAGAGGCCAGCTGTGGGTTGGATGGTGGGGTTTTTGGAGAGCCGGAGCCATGGATGCCTGGGTGCCTGCAGGGAGGAGGTCCCCGCAGGTGGAGGGGGCACACCATGCTGTCCTCGGGCCCAATTCTGGCTCCCAATGGAACATTTTGTTCCTGCGGACCAGAATCGAGTCCTAATGGCCCCGTCTTCAGTGGGGGACGTCCAGACGGCTTGGACGGCTCTCTCCCAGAATGAGGCTCTATATGTTAAAAAATGCAAAGTCATGCTGCAGCTTCCAAGGGAGCAATACAGTGTAGAAGGTGAAATACTTCTGTCCACAAAAGAAAAGCGGGACCTGGGCATGATTGTGTCTGATGATTTTAAAGCATCTAAACAGGTAGAAAAGACGACAGTGAAAGTTAGAAGGATGCTTGGGTGCATAGGGAAAGGAATGGCCAGCAGAAGAAAGGAGGTGATAGTGCCTCTGTATAAGTCTTTGGTGCGACCTCATTTGGAGTATTGTGTGCAATTCTGGAGACCGAACCTTCAAAAGGATATAAACAGGCTGGAGTCAGTACAGAGGATGATTACTAAATTAGTTAGTGGTCTTCATTATAAAGCATATGAGGACAGACTTAAGAATTTTAATATATATACTTTAAAGGAAAGGCAGGACAGAGGTGATATGATTGAGATGTTTAAATACCTCTGTGGCATAAACGCACAAGAGTAGAGCCTCTTTCAATCGAAAGCAAGCTCTGCTATGAGGGTACATAGGATGAGGGTGAAATAGACTCAGGAGTAATATGCAGAAATATTTCTTTATGGAAAGAGTGGTAGATGCGTGGAATAGTCTCCCAGTGGAAGTGGTAGAGATGAGGATAGCATCTGAATTTAAAAAAGCATGGGACAAATACAGAAGATCGTTACAGGAAAAGAAGGGTAGTCTATATGGAAAGGCAGACTAGATAGGCCATGTGCTATTTTTCTGCCATCATGTTTCTATGGCTGTAACTAACACCTAGCTTATCCTCATGCGTTGGCATCGGCAATGTGGGGAGGGGGGGAATCTAATAAATTTGAAGATACTCCCCCTTCTGCAGCACTCTCTCTCTGCAGTGGTGCAAACCTGGAGTAGTTGGTGGCAAATAAAACAAGTAGACTTGGTCTCAGAGCGGTTCCTGATGACAAGTTGCTCCCCAGTGATGAGACTGTAGAGCGCACCACAGTACGGCCGCTACAGCTACTGCACATGTATATGTGACCACTGCAGCTGCTCAGTAATATGGACTTTCTTGAGGGGGCTTCAGTCAAAACTGAAGGGGCCTGGAACCCTGAGGCCCCCTCGTAGCCCCTACTTTGGAGCGCTGTGCATTGTTCTTGTGGGGTGTGCTATGTAACATAACAGCCCCCAGTTCCCCGCAAGAACAGTGACATGCAAAAGGAAGTGGAATCGGAAGGGGGTGGAAGCATGAGCGACGCAGCAGTCCTGGAACTGAAGGTAACTCCAGTGCTTCGGTGCCATTTTGAAAGTATTGCTGCTACTGAACTTCCCAGAGAGGGGTGGCAGAGGTGGCAAAGGGCACCCCAGATGGCCGGTGCTCTAGGTGAATGCCTAGTTTGCGTGATGGTAGCACCGGCCCTAGCCTCCATAGATTGTACTCATTCTCTAAGATTCTGGAGCTCTTTGCGCTGAGTGCACACATACGACCTCTCACCAGCTGGGAGATGATCATACCTGTGGCTCTCAGTTCAAAAGAATGAATAGACCCATCTCACTGCTGTGTGCATCTTTGTCTTAGCCTTTAGTTCTTTAGAGTTGCTTAGGGTGTAGGGATTCCTAAACTAATATAAAGGCCTTTAGAATTATCTGGTATATTTTATGCTATTGTTTGTTGGTTTTATTTATTTATTTATTTATTTAGCTTCCTGATGAACTGCTGATTTGTTAAGGGTTAATCACTTGTTGATGAAACTAAACTATGGTGAAAAATGTCACTTTCTCTCTTAACTGGCATAACGTGCTATAAATTAAGAGATGTACCTGGGATGTGTGAGAAATAGGGGAGGGTAGTGCGAAAAAAAACAAAATACCTGTTTTCTTTTAATGCTATGAGGTCTGACCTACATCTAATAGAAATGAATTTGAAACCTTTAAATCATGTTGTGATTTGCCTGCTTGGGGTCCACCTAAATCTAACAAAAATGTATTTAAAACCTCTAAAGCAAGTTGCTCTTGGCCTGTTTTTTTAAGGCTATCAGGGTGTACCCAAATCTAAGAGAAGTTAATTAAAAATCTATAAAGCAAGCTGCTATTTGACTGTTTTCTCTTAAAACTACAAGGACCTACCCAAATCTAGCAGAAGTTAACTTGGAACTTCTACAGCAAGCTGCTATTTACATGATTAGAGCCCAGCAAAATGTAATACAAATTAATTTAAAACCTCTAAAGCAAACTGAGAACTAGTTTTGCTTTTTGAATTAAATAAAAAAACAGACCTTTCCAAATAAACCCACAATCTCTCCCCTATCCCAAGCTTTAAGTCACCAAGTTTGCCAGAAAAGTAATGATCTCTTGCCCACAGAGGCTTTAAGGCACATTTTACAAAGGACGTTCAAGTGCATTCTGGGTGAATACCATGTTGTTGTTGTTAAGTGCCGTCGAGTCGGAGTCGACTCATGGCGACCCTCTGGATAGCTATCCTAAATTGTGTTCGGTCTTCAGTCAGGCGGCTTATTGTTGACAGACTGGTACCCGTAGCTTGCTGTTATTGTATCGATCCATCTCATTGCTGGCCTTCCTCTTTTGCGTTGACCTTCTATCTTGCCAAGCATGATGTCTTTCTCTAATGATCTCTCTCTTCGCATGATGTGTCCAAAGTATGAAAGTCGAAGTCTTGTCATCTGAGCTTCTAAAGAAAGCTTAGGTTTGATCTCCTCTAGTACAGACTGGTTTGTTCTTCGGGCAGTCCATGGTATACACAGTATTCGCCGCCAGCACCATAATTCAAAGGCATCAATTTTCTTCCTGTCTATCTTTTTCACTGTCCAGCTTTCACATCCATATGATGTTATTGAAAATACCATGGCTTGAACAAGTCGAATCTTTGTATGGAGAGAGACATCTCTGCTCTTGAGAATCTTATCTAGGTCTTTCATAGCCATTCTGCCAAGAGCAATGCGTCGTCTGATTTCTTGACTGTTTGTTGCTTCTTTATTGATAGTTGATCCAAGTAGATTAAAGTTATTCACGATTTCAATTTATTCTCCTTCGACGATGAACCTGTTGATTATGCCAGTTGTCATGATCTTTGTCTTCTTTACATTAAGGTGCAGGCCCATTTTGAGACTATGTTCTTTGATTGTGAGAAGCAAATGTTTCAGATCATCTTCACTTTCTGCCAGTAATGTGGTATCATCAGCATAGCGAAGGTTGTTGATGAGTCTTCCACCAATCTTCACACCTCTGTTGTTTTCATACAATCCTGCTTCTCTGATGATTTGTTCTGCATATAAATTGCGGTCGGTTCTCATGCGTCCCTCTAACAAATACTAGATTTTACATTTCATTGCCTTCCTCAAGCTCTTCCGATAAAACATCTGGTGGAAATTGAAAGTGAGGAGTGCGTCCTGGTTGCTAGATTATGTTCATTCTTAGTATTTTTTACAAAATGATTTCAGCATCCGAAAAGGTAAAGAAGCCGGCATTAGTCTTTCCAACAAGCGTCATTTACTTTTCTAACCGATATAATAGACAAGTTGTCGGTATGGGAAGGGGAGACATTTTGAACAAGGGAAATCCCGAGTAGAGCCCGAAATCAAGATAGGGGTCAAGCAAGCAACAAAGAAACAAACAAGAACTGCAAATTCTGAACCCCCCCCCCCCCCAAACAAACAAACAAAAAAAGATGAGCCTGATCTTTACTGGTCTTCAGGAATAGCTCGCATCTATCATCATTGTCGAAATAGGGGTGCTTCAACCTTGCTACTGAAATCTGTTTCCATCATGGTGACAGCTTGTACAACCTTTACATTTCTGACTGCGTTTTAATCTCGGTTTTCTTGCGCTGAAGTTGTTCGCGTTTAATTACAGAGCACTGGAAGACCATCACTACAAACCCTCCAGTACCCGCACCATCCCTTAGGCATCAAATGCATGTAAGAGGACGTTAGACAGTCGAATTACCAGAATATAGAAATAAAAAAAAATCCCCAAAGAAAAAAAGATAGAGGCTGAAAGGTATGGCCCTCAAAACCCTGGAGTTTCCGCAGCTGCGATGCCCGCCCCGAAGAGCGGATATAATGTGTCCTGGAACGCTCATATTCCTGTCGCCCGATCGCTGCTCGCCCATTCCGTCTAGTTTCGGTTCTCTCGGACTGTTCGCTCACTCCCGTACTGTTTCTATGCAATAAAAGGAGTTTGCGATTATCGATCATGCTGTTGAATGGAAAGAACGCATGAATTAAAAGAAAATGAAGGCTGAATACTGTTTTTGCTGCTCTGCTCATAACACCATTCGATTTTAAAAAGTAAATCATTTTATGGTGAAGTGCCTTCCAGGGGGAGCAATGTAAGACGGTATCCATAAACACTAATCACCTCCTCAGCTTTATACTTACAGATTTATGAATAAGAAATAATTTCAGTCCCGCTTCTTATTGTTAGATCAGTCCACTTGTTAACTGGCTGTTTAAAATGGAAATGTTTTAGCAGGCTTTATATCCTCTATAGCTCTTGATAAACATTTAAGCAGGTGTAATATTGAATTGTCCAGATACATAATATACGGATGCTAGACATCTTCAATCATTTGTTTTTATGCGCGTTTGTGTTCCAATCTAAGAAAAACAACCTCTTCTACTATAGCCCTCTAAAATCGAGCTACTTTCAGACACACAGGTCTTTTTTCTTGGTTGTTGTTTAAATTTGTTTGTGGTCTTGTTGACTAATCTGGACGATGACAATAACGTGACTCATCCTCTAAGAATGTGCTGGGGGGTCTTCAGACGGAAGGTGAAAGCCAGCAGACGGACAACTTGCCAGGAGTGTGCGATTGGCACGTAGCGCAAGCCCCGCCCCCTCGGGCTGCTGCTCTATAAAAGGCTGCACCGCTGCCCGGGACACCCAGTGATTTCTTCAGTGGGACTCAAGGAGGGACTTACTAGTGCTACGCTACGCGCACGGCAGCGCTAGTTGGCTAGTTTGGATCACGGAACTGAAAATTTAGAAGAACTTTTGTTTCTGTGGATTATCAGCATTATCAGGTATGGTTTTGCAAAACTATCATCATGGGGTTCCACTTGTAAAAAAAAAAATCTTATTAGGGACTTATAGGGACTTTGAAGTTGCATTGATTGTTTTGGAGCGACTTCGGTGATAGGTTAGAGATCAAACAATTTGTAAATCAAGATAGGGCGACTCTTTAGTGCACCTAAAATCACTAAAATCTCACAGATAATGACATCAAGTATTTTGGATGCTACTAAGCATTTGAGATTTCTAGTCCAGACAAACCTAGCATAGCAGTATACCGAAGAGTCACAAAATAGCCCGACCTGATGTAGCTATTGATTCTCTTCTTCACGTTAGAGCCAGTAGTTTGGCAACGCTTTAACCTTGGATTATTCCAATAAGCAAACGGATGCCACGTGAACTCTAGAATAGTTTTTATTTGCTGGTCAGAAATTGCTGAGTAAATAGGAGGAACATAGTACAGAGAAATTCCTAGAGATCGGGACTGTGTAGCGGTACATGCTTGCACTGTTGGTGCAGAGCACAGTTTTTCTGTTTATCGTATAATGGGTTTCTCCTGCTTTTCTCTATCAGGAGCACTGTCAAAATGAAACTGGTTCCAGTAACTCTACTTTATCTCAGCTCTGTGACCTTCCTCGCGGCAGACGCTGTAAGACTGGACATCGCTTCAGAACTGAAAAAAAGGTGAGCATCGGTTCTCTGCTACCGTGCTAGAGGTTTCATGCCTCAACATAATTTATGACTTATAATAGTCTAATAGAATCTGCACCGTGCAGTTTCTTTAAAATCTCAATACCTTGTTTCCTAGCTGCTAAAGTCTGCATGGTGGCTTTGCATGTTGTATTGAACGAATCCTTGCTTTTTGCACGTTTTCAGATGGAATGCAAGGGCGCTCAGCCGAGTACGGAGAGAATTAAGGGCACCGAATAAACCTAATACTCAAGGAGTTAGTTCGAGTGCAAGATCTCTTTTCACGAGGGCAGAGGATGCGAAAGATCCTTCGAATCTTCGAGCCAGGTAATTTTAAGCATTAGACTAGAGTAAGTAGAGCAGGAAGATGTTGAAGTAGCAATGGGGAAAGCTTTTGGCATTGGAGGAGAGGGGGAGGTCGCATAGCTTTCATATACATTTTGAGGATGAAAAAGAGAAGCGGTTAGGGAAGGAGAATTCACTGCAATGAGACTTAAGTGAAAATAAGAACGGAATGCTGTCTTAAAAATGAACCCAGTGCTGCAGTGAACCGCGCTGCTAATGTCTTTCGCTCTCTTCTCTTGCAGCGCGCCTTGCGCTCACCTGCGCGTGAAGAGGCACCATCCAAGCAGCGACAACACCGTGAAGGTGGGCTGCAGGTTCGGGACGTGCACGGTGCAGAACCTCGCCCACCAGCTCTACCACTATACCGATAAGAACAAGGACAACGCGGCTCCAAGCAGAAAGCTGAGCCCGCAAGGCTACGGCAGGAGACGGCGCTCCCTGCCGGTCAGGAGGGCGCTGTTCCAGCTCATCGAGGGCAAACTGAGGCCGTTCTGGCTCAGCGGCAGCACCGGCCGGACGTCCCAGGCGGGTCAGGAGCGGCTTCGGAGAAACGCGGACAGCCGGCGAGCCAGCCTGGGGCGAAGGGCGAGGACTTAGGCGAGGAAGCTGGCCAGAGCCGGGGAGAAAGCCTCCGAGGAGAGGGCGGCAACGGGAACCCTCCTCGAGCTTCCGCGGGGGGGCGCTCCTGCGTATTGCACTTGTGACTCGCGGAGTTCCGCGTATTCTCTGCAGGGGACGAGGACACGGTCAGCTTGGAAGCCGCTGGAAGGAGCTAATGCTGGCGCGTACTGTGGACCTGGAGCACCTATACCGCTCCCCACCGCCTGAGGGCGCCCTGCCTGTCTGTAGGTCAGTGTCTGCGGGAACTGTGAATTAAACATTGTCGGAGCCAGATCCGGCTATGGATCTGCTCTGATCGGCCTCTGCTAACCACATGCTTTTGACGCTTATGAGAGCTGAAGCTGAACCTCGGTGTGGGATTTACAAGGGCTCCGATCCCTTCACATATCTGCTGTGGCTGGACTGAATTAGGTGCCACTCGGCTGGATTGATTGCATAGGGCCAGTCCATTAAGGACTGTTTTATACTTGAATGTAAACCTCCCAAACACAATGTGCAATTTATATGTTTTCGTCCTAGGATGTGTATATAATGAGGTAAAAACGATATTTAAATGCTCTTTTGTTTCTTGTCTTCAGTAACTCTTGAAATCGAAATTATTTTTGTACGTTGTGTATTATATAAGGGTATTTTAACTTCGTATCTTTATTTTAATGTGGATACTGCCAGTCTCAAGACGGTGCATCTATCCGTCTCTTTTCCTTTTACATTCCAGGTTTGTGAAAGAAAATCTATGTATTATCTATTTCGTTCAGCTGGGTAACGTGACATAATAAAAATCGATGATTATTTGCGATTTTGTTATTTTTGGCGCAATTTAAGTGACTCATGTTCCATCCATGTTTGCCATCCGCCTTGACCGGGAGTCATTTGTAATAGCAGGGAGGCACCAAAGTCAATATTCAGGTAATTTGTCAGCACGCACGTTCAAAACACGACGAGCCAAGCAAAAAAACTCCCATAAAGCAGGACACAGGAAAAACAAACCGAACTGCTTAGCCTAGGTTGAGATCATCGTATCCATCAAAGAACCGCTTTGGAAAATTCCACAATGCTGCGAGAAACTGGCCAACTTACTACGCTGCAATTCATCAGAGAAACAACGGCAGCCTTCAGCGTTACACAATAAAGCAAACGATTTATTATCTGTCCTTCCCTCCGCCCCTTCCCCCCAAGTCATGTCAGTTTCCAAGGCTGCTTATGTGAAGGATTTCCTGAGCCACGGTGTAGGTTAAAGTTAGACGCCAACCGGATCAGTGCGGTTGAACATTGCAGTTAAATCTCTCTTTTACAGGGCAGCATCCAAACCACAGACCAGAAAAAAAAATACAATAAAACAAACCCGAGGCCCGCCAACTCTGAGGTTTGTGCGCCACCTACCGCCGCCCGTTGTTATTGCTAAAATAAGTGCATGTAAATCCTTTCGGCGTTATTGAACCAGTTTCTTTTGTATCACAAATATTTAAAGACTCCCTTATTTTATTTTGAATTTGTATCTGCATCTCAAGACAGAGAAAAAGAAAACGGTTTGCTTTCAGAAAATTTATTTTATTTATTTATTTAGACAGTTTTGTATACCGCCTTATCCTTCAATCAAAGCGGTCACAACACAATTGGGGGATACATTTAACACATGGGGATATGAGACACGTACACTAATACTTACAGGGAACATGGGCAATGGAGGGTTAAGTGGCTTGCCCAAGACCACAAGGAGCATCTGTGGGACTAGAAACCCCAGTCCTTCCGGCCCAAGGTTGCTGTCCTCTAGTGGGATTTGAACCCCCGACCTTCCGGCCTGAAGTACCTTGCCCCAACCACTAGGCTACTCACTAGGTGAAAATGATCTGTTGCATATATTTTCACCCTCCTAAATCACAACAATATAAGAATTCCACAATGACAGTTTGGATGACAATAAGCTATTTTCTGCAGTTACTTTGCTATGAGTTGTTACCTCACTTGATATGTTCTCTTCGGCTCGGAGCCCAGATACGTTTCTTTTAGCAGTATGACTGTGCAGGTTTGCAGAGACCGGGTCCATTGACAGTTATTAGACAGGAAGATTCCCATCACTTACTTCTGGAGGCGAGCCACAGTGGCCATGCCCTGACCAACGTTTCGCCTCAAATGACATAAGCGACTGGGGCTAAGGGAGATGGGCATGGAGGTTGGTTTATTTGGCTCCTACCTCCTTCAACCACTAAATTAATCTGCTGCCCCTGGTCTCTCCAAGGGAGCTGGACTGGCCACTCTTTAAAAAAAAAAGGACGCTGGTCTGAATGGGCCAATTAGTTAGTCAAAGTAGTTTCTTGAAAGATTGCTAATCAATACCTTGAATCAGATAAGAGTTGATAACGGTATTTGCTTAAAATGATTTTAAAATATAATGCCGTGTTTGGAATTATTCTAAAAAGGTTGCAGTGATTTGACTATACCCGTACTTAGTCTGAAGCGCAAGCCTTTCACATTGCAAACACTCTTGCATCACAAACCATTTCTGCCAACATCCCTTACCTGTGTAAATATTTCAGCAGAACATCTGGAATGTTTCCAATTGCTTAAACCAACAAAACTTTTTGTCATTTGCTTTTTGATTTTCCTTGGCTGATGAATGCTCATCAGTGTTATACACTAGCTTGGCTTTTTGCATGATAGAAATATACAGTGGTTCCGGCAGTATTTTCGCTTTCAGTTTGGTTTATGGTGGCACAGATAATGTAGAATTACCATTCAGGTACAGCACTTAGATTCTGAACACCCGACATAGGGAGACCAGATTATTGCTGAACATGCTGGACTGTTCTGGCCCTTTATTCTGGAACTTATGAATAAGCTTTTTCTTACAAGGGCTTTCAGAGGATTGCAAAAAACGTTTACACTGCCCATGAAGATTGATAATCTACTCTCAATGAAATGATGAAGCACAGGTATGTGTGAGAGAGTTTGCTTGTGCTTCAATTTCTTATTTTAGTTTAGAGCTTATGTTCAGGAATACGGTAATTTTCTGGAAGAAATTACCCTGAATCCTGGGGAGTCCAACTTCTCATCTATTCCTCAGTCTGTCATAGAGACCAGGGGGAAAGTGGTAGGATGGCCACAATACCTGGATATTTAAATATTTCAAGTCCTCCAGGAGGGACATAGGAGAGAAGCTGCAATCCAAAATGAGAAAAACACATAGGAACTACAATTGTGGTCAACATTACTTGTACCCTTGCAGTTCAACCCCTTAATGTCCAATATCATGAAAAAAAAGTAGCCAGAGAAATGGCTTTGGACTATATATGCACACATATGTGTAAGAGAATCAAATATAACAAGACCAATTAAAAATGGAAATCATAGGAAACAGTATAAAAACTGGGACATTGCCAGGACATGATTATTAACATATCAAAGAGATAAATAATGTCCATTCATATATACCCTAAAAAGGAGAGAAAAATTATTTTTGTCGGATCGTTTGCCTTGAGAGGGAACTTTCCCTCTCTCCTAGCAAACCCTCCTTTTTTTTCTTCAAATATAAGAGTGCACTCATCTTTTTTTTTTCCTTTTACTGAGGCAAAATTATGAAATCATCCTCAGTCTCCCGGAATGTATAGAATAAGCAAGACTTAGCTCAAAACTCCGACATGATCCAACCTCCAGTCCACGAATCAGCAACAGCTGTATCAGAACCATTGAATGCAATATGGAGTAGGGATTTCTATCGGATACAAGCTAACATTCATATAGTTCCACAACTACTACTTTTGCATTCTTCTTCACCCCTACGGGTTAATCATTCCAAGATTTTCAGCGGATCTTCCTCTAAAGGCGTATACCAAAAAGGTTTGTACACAATATTGTGTTTCAAACCATGAATCTCCTGGTCCTTCTTCATGCAATACACGTCTGAATCAACAGCTGATCCCATTGATTTTTAAACTCAGCCTCATTCCCACACAGAGGCTATCATTGGCTGTCTGAGTCATCAGGTAACTAAACTCCACCAATCAAGAGATAGGTTAAGACCAGATTGTAAGCGGTATATCCAAGATTGTTCCCTGCACTGCAAGCTCTTTAAACAGTCTCCTCCGAGAGTCCATTCAGGAATAAAATCAATAACTTGCCATTTGAGATCTTGAAAGGTGTGGTTAAATTCTGAACAATGAGAAGCTACCGGGGCTGACAAAACTTTAGTATTTATACGTGATCAATGTTCTAATAGACATCTCTTCATGGATTGGGACATCCGTCCTACATACGTTTTCTGACAGGGACATACCAGAACATATACCACATGCGTGCTAGCGCACGTCTTATGATAATGATTTTCAATCTCAATCCCCATGGTAGGATCAGCCCATAGTAAGCCCTCTATAGTAGTGTCACAAAAATCACATGACCCACATTTGTAATGCCCTTTTAACTCAGTCTCTGAATCCTTCAAAGGAGAGTGTATCAATAAATCTGCCATGTTACGGCCCCTCTGAAAAGCAAACATTAATTGTTTCTTGAAACAAGAATGTAAAGACAGTACCCCCCAATGTGTCGTCAAGATATTCATAATTTGAATTGAGTTAGGCATATAAGATAAAACTCCAACGTACAGTGCTTGCTCAGGCTGTTGTACAGTAGATAAACCCGGAGCCTCCTCAGGCCACCATTCTGGGTAGTTAAATCTCATTCTCTTATAAGCTTTGTTAATTAATTTTGAAGGATATCCTCTTTCAACCTTAAATGGTCTTTGAGATCCTTAGCATGATACTTAAATTGTTCTAAAGAAGAACATAATCGCCGTAGTCGAAGGAATTGACCTATGGGTAACCCCCGATGGAGCGATCCTAGATGAAAACTTTGGTAATGAAGAAGGGTATTTCTCTGAACCGGTTTACGGTATAACGTAGATTGCAACTTACATCCTTCTTTATATAATAAAATGTCCAAAAATTCAATAGAAGTTATGTTATACTTTGGTACAAATTGAATATTAGTATCTAAAGTATTAATCCACTTAAAAAATAACCCTAATTGATCAATCGTACCCAACCAAAGGAAGAAAATAATCATCCAAATAGCGAGTCCATTGGGTGATCGGAGAGAACCATGCCAAAGAATACAAAAACTCTCGTTCAAATTGTGCCATAAATAGAATTGCTATTGATGGGGCAACTGTGGCACCCATCGCTATGCCATGAATTTGCAAGTAGAACTGATCATCAAATAAGAAAAAAATTGCTTTTCAAAACAAATCTCAAAATATGTAAGATAAACTCTTTAGGTAACCGATCAGGTAGTTGTAATGGTAAGTTAGCTGCCGTATTTAAAGCTGCTTCTTGATCTGTATTAGTGTATAAGGCAGTAACATCCATGGTAACTAACCACATTGAAGTTACATCGGTATTTAAATGGTGGAGCTTAGAGAGAAAATGAAATGAGTCCTTAACAAAAGAAGGGATCTGGTGGATCAAAGGACACAAAGAAATATCACAAAATTGTGATAAAGGTTCCAACAATATTGTGTTTCAAACCATGATTAACCCGTAGGGGTGAAGAAGAATGCAAAAGTAGTAGTTGTGGAACTATATGAATGTTAGCTTGTATCCGATAGAAATCCTTACTCCATATTGCATTCAATGGTTCTGATACAGCTATTGCTGATTCGTGGACTGGAGGTTGGATCATGTCGGAGTTTTGAGCTAAGTCTTGCTTATTCTATACATTCCGGGAGACTGAAGATGATTTCATAATTTTGCCTCGGTAAAAGAATAAAAAGGGTGAGTGCACTCTTATTTGAAGAAAAAAAGGAGGGTTTGCTAGGAGAGAGGGAAAGTTCCCTCTCAAGGCAAACGATCCAACAAAAATAAATTTTCTCTCCTTTTTAGGGTATATATGAATGGACATCATTTACCTCTTTGATGTGTTAGTAATTAGGTGAGGTAATCCACATTTTAGAGTTTATATAGGACATGATTAATGGCACCCTTATAAACAATACAAATTATTTTGAACAGAAGAACCACATTCCAATTGTAGTAAAATTAGACACACTTGTGATCATTTCTCAGTACTCACATGACTTTAATCAACCAGTGAACGATGGTTCCAATGTTTAAAATGGGCACATTCACTCTGTTCCATTTTCACACTGGTGAAGACAAGAGAGCTGCCCGAGACTGTCAGAGAAACCATTATCATCAAATATCAAACTTCAAAGGGGTACAAGGCCATATCCAAAGAACTTGGGATTCCTGTGTCTACAGTTTGCAATGTTATTAAGAGGTTTTCTGCTCATGGAATGTCAAGAAACTCCCAGGAAGTGGTGGGAAGAGGAAAATTAATCTAAAAAGTCTTTGAAGGTTAGTGCAAATTGTTGGAAAAACACCACGTACAACATCCAAAGAGCTTAAGGCTGACCTGGAGCAATCTGGAGTGATGGTTTCAACCTGCACCATATGCTGCCCACTAAACAGAAAATGATTTCATGGATGAAGGCCAAGGAGGACCCCATTGCTCAAAGACAGACATAAAAAGGCACACCTGATCTTTGCCGAAACCCACCATAAGAAACCGAAAGCCTACTTGGAAGATGTTTTGTGGACAGATGAAACCAAACTTGAGCTCTTTGGCAATGCAGAACAATGATACATTTACAGGTAAAGAAATGAAGCTTATAAGGATAAATACACCCTTCCTACAGTTAAATATGGTGAAGGTTCCATAATGTTATGGGGCTGTTTTGCTGCCTCCGGAACTGGGGGTCTGGAATGTATTAAAGGAAACATGAAGTCAGAGGACTACCAAGGTATTTTGGAGCGAAATGTGCTACCTATTGTCAGAAAGCAATGTCTGGGTCAAAGGTCATGGGTCCTCCAGCATGACAATGAACCAAAACATGCATCCAAATGTACAAAAGATTGGTTAAAAAGGAAAATAAATAGACTATTTTAAACTGGCCAGCAATGAGTCCTGATCTCAATCCAACTGAGAACCTTTGGAAAGAGCTGAAATCTGCCATTGGTAAAAGGAATCCTGAAAACATTCATGAGCTGAAACAGATCACAGTGCAAAAGTGTGAGAAACTACCAGCAGACATCTGTGGGAAACTTGTAGATGGCTCCAAGAAACACTTGGAGGCCATCATCACTGCCAAGTGTTGTGCAACCAAATATTAGTGAAGGGTGCCATTAATCCTGTCTAGGATATATTTGGTTTCTTCTCAGAAATCACTGTCACAGTTGCACAAACATAGTTTTATATGTTGTACACCTTTGAACGTACTATGAAAATATTATAACATACAGTAGGAATATTCCCAATCGCTTCTCAAGATATTGTGTACAACATACGTAAAATGCAAGGGTGCCAATAATGTTGACCACAGCTGTATAGACAGAGAAGAGACTGAGCATAAGAACATAAGAAGTGCTTTGCTGGCCTGGGTCATACCAATGGCCTGTGAAGCTAAGCATCCAATCTTCAACATCTATAGTGGCCAGTCTGGCCACTTGAAGTACCCAGCCCATGCTCATGGGGGAGATCTATTCCATGTTTTTCATTGCCAGATATGAAAGATAGCAAACTCAGGTTTACTTGACTGACTAATCATTAATGGGCCTGTTTTCCATGAACTTGTCCAAACTTTTTTCAAACACAGCTAGACCTCTAGCCTTAACTGTATCCTACATATTGTCCCTGATAGAGAGAAATAAAAACAGCTACTCAGAAACTGCTGGTCATTATAAAGAGAGAAACCAATTTCCAGGACAGAGTAAACATAATTCACTTTAAGCTACTACTAAAAAATAACATTATTTTGTGCAGTGTCTAAAATATATGGAGGAGATATTCAGCAGCAGTGGATAGCCCTTGTAAAGCATCAAGCTACTGCTGCTGAACCTTAAACCCGGAGATTCAATGCTGGGCACCATATCCGGCCACTGGCATTGAATATTTGGGTCAGATGGATAGTGCCAGAGCTAAGCAGGGCAGCAACAGCAATATCCAGCCGCTGCCCAGTTAGCTATGGCGACGGAAGTTAGACATTCCCAGGGTACAGCTAACGTTTATCAGGCCAGATAGAGCTAGGGAGATAAGCTTGGTTGGTGTAAAGGTTGCCCCAATGTTAGCCAGATAGCTTTATCTCAATTTATTGAATGGCAGACTTATTAAGATAATATCCACTAGATACCTGAATAAAGTTATCCAAATAACATATCCACTCATGGGGTCTCAACCTTGATATTATACTTTGTCTGTGAATTCCAGAGACATAATTTTACTTTCTGGCACTGGTGCTTTGCCCCCCTTATTTCGCATGCAGAGCCTATGAACACCGCTCTGTTGGTACGAAGGGTGCTATATCAAGTTTTAATAAACCATAACCAGTGGTTCTCAACCCAGTCCTCTGAGACCCCTAGTCCAGTCAGGCTTTCGGGGTATCCACAATGAATATGCATGAGAGAGATTTGCATACAATGGAAGCAGTGTGTATGCAGATCCATCTCATGCATATTCATTGTGAATATCCTGAAAACCTGACTGGCCTGGGGGTCCCAGAGGGTTGGGTTGAGAACCACGGCCGTAAACTATAAACCCCAGCCTGTAAAGTGAAACTCCAACTTTTAATACAATAATCCTGCCTCTCCCACTGGAGCAGCGGCAGCCATACCAGATGGGTGGCTGAAAACATTTTCTTCTTGTGGTTTACAAGGAGGCGGATCGGGGAATATTTTTAATTTCTCAAGACACTAATAGCTCCTGCCAAAATGATCTATGTAAAAGAGATGTCGTTTACTCACACGCTTAAGAAAATCTGTACAGTTTCATGACTACATTGAAGAACTTCAGTCGCGTGCCAGAAATAGGAACAATGGCAAAGAAGGGAATAATAGCGAATAGTTTGGCACGTATGCACAGATTTCTGGCTGATTCTGTACCCAAGAGGTACTAGGTCATAATTAAAGGCAATAATGGTAATTCCAGACAACTATTCAAATATCTTCCTCATGCTGTCAATACACTATTTTTACATTTTATAGCATCACACTTAGTACACGCCAGACATGTGAACACGCACAGTGTTAGAAATGCAGCTGTTGGTGGGTTTGAAACTAAAAAACCCTTGCACATATGTACTTCAGGATGAGTTTTACATCAGCCTTCAGTTTCTGGGATTCTTCCCATGCAAATGTCAAACAGAGGTTAATAACCTAAAATGAGGTATGCCTTCCAAGAAAGCATTCCATACGCAGAGCTGATTTGGCATTTTCACAAAGATGCTGACCTTGCAGCTTTCAGGGCACATTATTGTATGTGATCAGCTACTACGTATTGACAAGAACATGTGAAACCTACAGACCAAATGCATTTCCAGTTCATGTTCCCAGTGACCTTTGGATTATGTCACTCTGTTTTCAGAGCAACCATAAGTTCTGGTGAGCCTTGGACTACAATTTCGAGCAACCACAGAAGAGATTTGTGCAATAATGATACTTAATGTTTCTATAGTGTGACTGGATGCACACAACACTGTGCGATGGTGCTAAGTATTTCAGGTACAAAATGTCCCTTCCCAGAAGAGCTTACAGTCTAAGTGGGTACTGAGGCAATGGGCGCCAAATGACTTGCCTAAAGTCATAAGGGGAGTCACTGGCAAAAGCAGGCTTTGAGTTTCCCTTTGTCTCAGCTCATCGCTCTTACCATGAGGTCATGTCCTCTCGTTATCTGAGTTTGATCTTGGAGGTACTGCCTATCTTTTCCAGACTCAGAGAAGCTGGTAGTTTTAATTAGGTATTGCTTTGTTCCAAGCTGATTAGCGAGGCTCAGGGGCATGTTTACTAAATCCCAAACCAGTGACATTTGCGGGTCTTGTTAGAAGCAGGTATATTGTTCCCCTGCAGTTACAGCAGGAAAACTGCACGATTGTGCGGTGACCAGGCTGCATGTGTAACTAATGTCACCGACTGAGGTGGTATTAGCTGCACCCGTGCCAAGCATGGTTAGCTTGGGCCACTAATTCCCATGCTTGCCGCGATGCACTGGGAACACCCATGTCCTGCCCACTTCCCACCTTAATGCACGCTACCAGGATAACATGAGGTTCTTAGTACAGGAGCCCTGTGCTACATTTTAGTGCAGCCCCAAAACCACACATTAACCCCGTGCTAACCTGGCAATGCGATTTTTTAAACATTCCCCCTAGACATAGGATAAGAGAATGACCATAGGGAGTCAGCAGTCTAGCCGGTGGATTGCAAGGAGCTGATTATTACCATATTCTATGATTTGATGTCAACATGATGTTTAGAGAATTCTGCAATTTGGCCATGATTTTTGAGATGATATGGTTAAATATCATAATATAGAGCTTGATAGGGGACATAATAAGAGTAACATGTTTCCAGTTTGAACATTTAACATTGCAATCTGTCAGATTACATCTCAGGAGTATATTGTTTGAAAATCTTGAGTCACCCAAGCAAATAAGCCTTCCTAGTGAATAAATTCCCTCTCTGAAGACACCTATAAAGTTTAACTCAAATCCTTGGTGCCCACTGCAAAGCAGAGCAAAGAAATTGTGAATATTTTTTATTGAAAAGCATTCAGAGAAACTAGGCTATTCTTTAAAAAGGATTTGCTTCCTAGGCTAAAGATTCTGACTGTGTTTAAGAGGTAACTCATGACCTAGACAAGGTGCAGGATATTTGAAATCACCGAAAAAGCAGTGAGGGGAGTCTTCCATTGGAGTCTGCTGATTGGCTTGTGTGGGGAGCTCTTTGGATTCTGCTGAGTTTGTTGCAATGGCATACCACTGTTATCTTCTATGGTTGGTGAAGTCTGGGAGTCCTGTCTTCACCGCTGCCACACATGAAATGCAAAAGAAAAATGTCTTCTGCTGCTGGATTCCCTTGTGGGCAAGAGAAGTACAGTGGATTTGAAAATTAAGTCCTACAGGCAGCATTCAGCTCATGTGTCATAGTTTGGAGACTCCTAACGTAAACCAAAGTCATAGTTTCCTCAATAAAGTATCTATAAAATTCATAAACGAATAGTCATGACAAATTGTAAGCCCTTTTAGATAAGATCTAAGGGCCCGATATTCGGCGGAGGCGGCTAGCGCGATTCCAGCACCTAGCCTTCCCTGCTGAACACATAACCCGGAGAGTTAACCCGTTTTGGACAGCTCGCATATTCTCTCTCTGTTCTGGATGATTTATTAGATTTGTTACACTCAAACAACTATGAACACCAGCAATAATAAAAAATATTAAAACTTTGCAGAAAATAGAAGTTTCACATAGTGTATATTTTTCATACACTGGTCCAATATAGTATATTGTCCGTCTTCAGAAAAGATAGGCTTCAGTTCCAATATTCATTGACATAAACATACTGCAGTTTTCACTTAAAACACTTTATTATGATATCATATAGTTTGTCCATTCTGACGGCAGAATACGATACATGTGAAAACACTTCTGATGCAATGCGTCGATATTGCACCCTTGAAACACCTAGAACAGAATGCTTGACAGCAATTAGTTTCGACAACATATTAGCCTAGCGTATGAAAAACATACAAGGCCGATATACGCACCAATAACTCTGACACTAACTAACTTACAGTTATCGAAACCTATTTTCTAAAGTCTACAAATACTTTTATTTGCAAAATAGTAGCTATTACAGCATTATAAGCTATTTACTATTTTTTGTGATCTTTTTATGGTGAGCCACCAGTACCGTCAAAATCAGCAAACTTCGAATACCTATTAAACTAACTAGATCTCAGATAAAAAAAAATCTGTATATAACACTTTTTGACATAACGATAATAGCTAAACATAGTTCCATTGGATTTATAACCATTAATTAGTAAACAGTTGAGTAGTAAGTATGGAAACCTTATGTATGTGAAACATACGCTGGTCCAAAACGGGTTGCTGGAGTCATATCTGACCACCGGCATTGAATATCTGGGTCAGTCGCACAGTCCGGGCAGCGGCTCAATAGTTAGTGACGGGTACCACTCCCAGAATGCCCCAATGCTAAGTGGTACGTGCTACTGAATATCCGACGTGGACGCATTTGCATGGTTTACAGGCAACCTTGGGAAGAGAAAGAGGAGGAAAGTGACTGAGATAAGTATCTTCCTCTTGGGTAGGAAGCAAGAACTTTCTTTTCAGTAGAAAGGCGTTAGAGCGGAGAGGTCGTAATTTCAGGCTGAAGAGCAAGTGGAGGGCAGAACAGGCTTAAACATTAGGCAAACTCGGTGCAGCTTCCGGGGAGCTACAAACAGCAGCTTTAGTCAACCCAAACTCAAAGTTTTGTACGCGGACATGTATGGGTAGGATACTGTTGTATAATGATTTTAGGGTGAAAGGAATCATTTCTGTAAGTCTTGTGAACTGTTTTATCTATGTTCTACTGTACCCCTCCTAGGATGTTAGATAGTGGGGGCTGAAAATGCTTTCATAAATGAATAAGATAAATAAAGCCCATACCAAAACTTTCATCTTTCTTTCCTGTAAGTACTTTATGATTGATTTTGAGGTATGTTTGACCCTGTGAAAAGCGATATATAAATATAGTTAAATAAATAAATCATCGTCTTGCTAAAATATTCAATCTCTTTTCAGCATGAATTTCTCCACTGACTATAGGACATTAGCTTCCAGGATAGATTGATATTTAGCTGAATTTATTCTTGCTTTCATCTGTACGATATTTCCTGTGCCATAGACTGTGGCATAATCCTCAAAGCATAATAGATCCACCCTCATGGTAACGGTTGGCAGGGTGTTCTTTTCCCAAAAAAACGTCAGGCTTACCTCAATTTTCTTTGGCATACTTTAGATGATGATTTTTTTTGATGAGGTCATGTAAATAATTTCCTTCTGACGACTTTCTCGTGTAGACCATTGTGTGAGCAACACTATACTTGTGGACGGTTGCTCCAGTGTAAGCGGAACCTTTTGGCAGGTTGCTTGCAGTGACCTGTGGGTTCCGTATGACCAATTTTCAGGCAGCTTTATCAGAAATTTGTCTTCAAGATTCTTTGTCACTAATTTCTTAACAATATTTCTGATAGCTGAAATTGCTAGCTGGAAGCATGTAGAAATGTTTTATAATCTTCTCCTGCTTTGTAAGAGTAAATTATCTTCATTTTCAAATGCTCAGACAGTTTCTTGGAAGAGCCCATGGTTGTTCAAAGCAGACAGAGCAACAATCATGAACTCAGAGGTTACAAGGGTCAGAAAACATTTGTTCAACCATGAAGTTGTCTTCACCTGGCTAATTGAAGGTCACTAAACATTTGGGGCTTATTAGCAGCTTTAAATAAAAGGGTAGTAATAAATCCGAGTTTTTGCTTCATCATGTTCACTTTTACTTCTGTCTGTTAAAATAAGCAAATAAATAGTGTCACAACCCCATCCCTTTAGCCACGTGCTTAAAGGTCAGGGTGGACATTATTGTTGTATTGAAGGTAGAAACTTTTGCTAGCCCAGAAGCATGCTGGTACTAGTAGTCCCTTTCTTCATAATGAATAGTTGTGTAAGCCATGTGAATGGTAAAGTATAGGGTTTTATTCCCTTAATGCACAAAAGGTTCAAATGCAGACAACAGGATTTTCACCTTGTTCAGGATTTTCACATAAGGTATTTACATAGGTCAAAAACTTGGATATGCTTCACAGTCTTTGTTAGTTATGCAGGGTTCAAACAAAACAGGTTATACAAAACAAAAGCAATGCTTCTTCTTTCAGCTTGTCAAACAAAACTATGTTTCAAAAGTATCTTGTGTGCTATATTTCTCTCAATGATTCTAAACTCCCAATACAACAAAACGTACAGTCCATAGGGCATTTAGTTAGCAAAGGGTCAGGTTCAGCAGGGTCTATCTGCATAGCCTCTTGTTCTGCTGAGATATCTGTTGCCCCTGAGCTTTCCCCATATATTCCTGGTTTTACTTCAAAACCTCTTTCTAAGGCTCTCCAGCCTGGCTGTACCGGTCTGACAAATATACAACAGGACTTTAGGTAAGCACTCTTTCTATAGGTTCCCAAACCTTTCTTCAGCTGCCTTGGCTGCTTGCAGGCCTTTCTGTGACCTGGCCTCAGTTCCTGGTTCAGATCTGTGTCTCTTAGACTCCTGGGCTGAGTCTGGTTCACCCACCTCTGAACTCCTTGTGGCTCACATACAGGGGAAGAAGCATGAAGGTACCTCTGAACTCTTGGGTCTGTGTCTCTGGTATTCTCCCCACCAAGCACTCTCCCAGTTCTCCTTCTGTCCTTCCTGAAGACTTCCTTCTGGAGCTTCCCAGCCTGAAAATGGCTCTCCTGGAACTTGTTCCTTTCCTGTAAGGGCTGCAAGTTCAACTGCCTGTTTTCCTCTCTTTGGAGCCGTCTCCTTTCTCTATCAGCAGCTGCTGCGGCTCGTGCCGCTCCTCTCTCCTCTGGCTTGTCTATGCTTTGCTTATAAAGCTGTTTCTTAGGTAAGGATTCTGTCCCTCTGACCAGGTGTATCTGATTATGCTTTGAATTAGTTCTTGCATCATCCCTACCTGGGCGTGTCAGGCTACCTTCTGAATCTCCGTGCATGCTCCCTCTAGCTGCACTTCTCACTAACTGCACTTTATGTATATCATTTCCTTTAAAGAGATCAGTGTTTTCTTCTACCTCCATGGGTTTACTGGCGCCTGCTTCATCACAATAATAATTATGCATTCAGCTTTGCAGATGAATGTCATGTGTAACTTTGCATGATGTAAAGATCGTGTCAGCTTTTGTTCAATTAGGGGCAAGTTTGCAAGCCCTGTACTAGTGAGATACATGTGAGCCGCGTTACCAGGTGAGGCTCAACGCTAACTTCAGGGGTGTGTGTATATCTCTCACCCTGAAGTTACAGACCAGGCTGCTTGTACAACTAATGACACCCATTGAGGTGGCGTTAGTTGTAGCCACGCAAACAGCATCATGTGTGGTTAGCACAGGCCACTGATGTCTGTGTTGGCTGCCATGCACCAGGAATGCCCTTGTTACACCTAGTCCAAATAAAATCTCAAGTACGATACCTAAGAATCGCGCAGCCCCCGGTCAGCCTGATCAGATCCGGGAGCAGTCCATTATCTTGGAAAAGTTGAGATGGCATCGGATTCCTACGAAGGGTCATCGTTTGCATCGGACATCTGGGAATGCGAACCCCTCTGGGGCCTCGGAGCTGGGAGAGCCTCAGCTGCAGCCTGCCGCAACCGCCGAGCACTGAAATTTGGTGTCAGCACAGAGAGTCAAAACTTTTGGAGACGTCACTTCGGGCTCCAGTGGAATTCAGCTATCTGACTTGGGCCCACACTCAAACTTGCGAGTCTTGCTTGGCCTGGACTGACTAGCAGTGCCCAGCTCACGCGCTGCCTACATAGACCGTCGGAGCCTGGAGGTTTGGCAGGGGCCGGGCCCGGGAGGGGAGGTGGGGGCCTGCTCAGTGGCACCATTTGGCCTCCCCGCTCGGGGCCTGACCTATATAGGTTTACTGTGGTTTAGAGGAAATTAAGTTGGGTCCTGTTGGGATCATTTAGGTTGGTTCGGGGGGGTACATAGCTCTGGGTTGGAGAGAAATGTCTGTTTAAATGCCTTTTTGCTTTTTTCTCTGTGTTTTATGCCTTCCATTTCCTATAGCAAGCGGGGCATGATAACGGGAGAGGGGACTGGATAATGGATCCGGGCTTGATAGTTGCAGAGTACTTTGGTCTGTTATTTAATAGCAGGGGGTGGGGGGATTCCGGGCTCAGGTATCATCTCTGTCTCGGGAGGTACGTTTCTTCCTTTGGAGAGGGGTGACAGGCATAGGGCCTGTTGAAAGAGTTTGGGAGGGTGGGGGGATGGGTGTAGGGGGGGTCAACAGCGGGGGGGAGGGGGGGGTTGGGAGGGAGGTGGGCGGGGGAGGGTGGTTAAGGGGTGGGAGGGGGTATATAGGCTAGCTTATGTGCTGGAGTTGCCGGAGCTCAAGTGGTTGACGCCCATAGATGGCGGGTCTCAAGGTGGGCTCTATTAATGTGAGAGGTCTTAACACACCCCAAAAGCGGAAAGCATTTTTTCGAGAGGCCACGCGCTGCAGTTGGCAAGTTATCTTTGTGCAGGAGACGCACTTACTACCGAAAGACGAGCACTTATTACGACATGGGGCATATACTGATGTATGGTTCAATGCGGAGGGTTCCCATAAAAAGGCTGGAGTGGCTCTTTTGATTCGCAGGGACGTCTCCTTCCAGTTGGGCGGGGTGAGTAAAGGTGTAAAGGGGCGGGTCCTGTTAATCTGGGGCGTGTTGCATGGACAGGAGGTTACTTTTTTGAATGTTTACGGCCCTAATGATCCCCACACGGTATTCTGGAGCTCGCTGTCTAGTTGGCTTTCTGACAAAGTGCATGGCGCACTGTTGCTGGGGGGGGATTTCAACGAAGTATTGAACCCTCGGCGTGATAGGGCTCCAGGGGGTACAGGAGGGGATACCAAAGGGCGAACCCAGTTGAAGAATTTCATGAGGAGCTATGGGCTGGGAGACTTATGGCGCCAGCTGTACCCGCAGGGGCTTGATTATATGCACTATTCCCAGGTACATCAAAGTTACAGCAGAATAGATTTTTTTCTTGGGGATGCTGCATGGTTCCCAAAACTCTTGAAAGCTGGGATTAAACCCATCACTTGGACGGATCATAGCCCGATCTGGGTGGAGTTTGGCGGGGAGCGGGACACGAGTGGCCGGTCCTTCTGGCGTCTTAATGAAAGCCTATTGCAGGATCCTGCGGTGATCGCTAGCGTCACCGAGGAA
The DNA here is from genome assembly GCA_033557465.1 of Ichthyophis bannanicus. Classification (NCBI taxonomy): domain Eukaryota; kingdom Metazoa; phylum Chordata; class Amphibia; order Gymnophiona; family Ichthyophiidae; genus Ichthyophis; species Ichthyophis bannanicus. Next base: position 53,599,363 of record CM066047.1, on the reverse strand, counting down.
ATTAAGCATTTTTGTGAAGTAAATGACACGGAGGATGTCTCCTTGGGGATTCAGTGGGATGCCTTGAAGGCGGTCCTCCGAGGGGTGTTAATACAGAGCGCTGCCCGCAAGAAGAAAGCTAGAGGGGAAAAAGAGGCTCAATTGCTTCAGAAGATTGCTGAGTTGGAGCGCCGCCATAAAAGGGGGGGGGGGGGGAAACTCGTGTACAGGTACAATTGGCGAAGGCTCGAGCAGACTTAATCTCGTTGCAGATGGAGACGATCAATTACCAACTACGTCGTGTTAATCAGACGTATTATGAGTTTCACAATAAAGCGGGCCGTCTACTCGCACGGAAGTTGCAGGATAGGGATCGGCGCTCCACCATTCTAAAAGTTAAGGGGCTGGGAGATCGGCTTGTCTTCCGGAACAAGGATATTCGGGAGCAATTTCGTCAATACTATGAGGCCTTATATACTAGTGAGATGGTAGGGTCCTCAACAGCGGCGCTTCAATATATTCAAGAGGGGGGAGGTCTCCCTGTCATTTCTGACTTGGATCGCGAGCTTCTGAATCAGGAGATTACGCTGGAGGAAATTTACCAGGTGATCAAGGGTTTGCCTTTGAATAAATCCCCGGGCTTAGATGGCTTTCCCGTGGTGTTTTACAAGAAATTTCAAACAACATTAGCTCCATTATTACATCGGTTATTCAATGCGGTTCTCCAGGGCCAGCAGTTGCCTCCTTCCATGAGTCAGGCGGGAATCACGGTGATAGCAAAGCCCGGCCGGGACCCTGCTAATTGTGTTTCTTATCGCCCTATTTCTCTTCTGAACACGGATGGGAAATTATTGGCGAAGATTCTGGCGAATCGCTTGGGGCGCATATTGCCCACGCTTATTCATTCGGATCAGACGGGCTTTATCCAGGGCCGTACCACGGGCGATAACATCCGCAGAGCCCTCCAGGTGATGTGGGAGGCCCAATCTCAGCAACAGGAACTTCTTCTTTTGGCGGTGGATGCCGAAAAGGCGTTTGATAGAGTAGAATGGGGGTTCATGTATGCGGTACTCGATGCTGTGGGGATTGGCCCTAATATGATGTCCTGGATACGGGCGTTGTATGCTCATCCGGTAGCAACGGTAAAAATTAACGGTAGGCACTCTGAGTTTTTCTCCTTGGGGAGGGGAACGAGGCAGGGGTGCCCCTTATCCCCCTTGTTATTTGCCTTAACGATGGAGCCTCTGGCTCAGCATCTCCGGTGCAATGTGGATGCTCTGGGAGTCACGGTTGGCTCAGCAGTGCATAAATTGGCGATGTTTGCGGATGATCTCCTGCTATTCATTACGCAGCCGTTGCTGGCTTTGCCCACGTATATGCTTGAGTTGAAGCGCTTTAGGGCGGTCGCTGGGTTCAAGATCAACTGGGACAAAACGGAAGCACTTGGGGTCACCTTGTCAGGTGCCTTAACAGAACACCTGCAGAAGTGTTTTCCCTTCCGTTGGGCGACTAGTAAGATTAAATACTTAGGGGTGTATCTTACACGTCATATCGACCAATTATATGCGGCTAATTACCCAGAGTTGCTGCAACGGTTAAGTAGTACCTTGGAGCGCTGGCATCGTGAGGGAATCTCATGGTTGGGCCGGATAGCGACCGTCAAGATGATGGTCTTACCTCAGTTATTGTATTTCTTCCAAGTCCTGCCTATTAAGGTTCCGCGGCACGTTCTTTGCAGGCTTCAACGGAAGCTGTTCCTATTTGTATGGAGGCATCGGCCTCCCCGCATCGCACGGACTGTTATGTATAGAGCTAGAAGAAAGGGGGGGCTGGGAATGCCGCTGATTGCTGATTACTATCTTGCCGCGCAAATGCGGCAGGTGATAGAATGGCGGGCCCCTGCGTCGTCAAAGGGGTTTCTTCAGATTGAGCAGCATGCCGTCCCGTCCTTTAAATTAGGTTGGTTACCCTGGTTGTCGCGGGGCACTCTGCAGGGGGACTGGACTTACAATCCTATTATTCGCCACCTATTGGAGGAGTGGGGTAGGGGATGGCGCCGCATCAATACACAGTTAGGGACGTCTTTGCTTTCACCAATGCGAGCCACTCCAGCCTTTGTGCCGGGCAAAGAGAGGGTTTTTCAGCTTTGGGAGGATCAGGGCCTGTCCCGATTTGTGCACCTATTAGATGACGATGAGCTTAAATCTTTTGCCCAATTGAGAGCAGAGTTTCATTTAGAAAACCGCGATTTCTTCGCTTACTTGCAGGTAACTCATTATCTGCGTCAAAAGGAGCTCAGGAACCGCATAGCGGAGGGTCTCAATGATCTTGAGGGTTTGTGGGTCAGCCATCATCGCTCTAGAGGGCTGATCCGCATGCTTTATCTCAGCTTGCGGAGGGCCTCCGAGGGCGAACCCCGCTTAAAATATATGGTGGAATGGGAGACTGACCTTGGGAGGCAGTGGGACGATGATGGATGGACGGCCATTTATAAGGCAGCAGCCAAGTCCTCTATTTGTACCTTGATTCAAGAGAACACTTATAAGATCTTAATGCGGTGGTATTATACTTCTGAGCGCTATCATAAGATGTTCCCTGCAGTGTCTGATCTTTGTTGGAGGGGTTGTGGGGCTAAGGGAACCTATTTCCATATGTGGTGGGAGTGCCCCCAGGTTTCCTCTTACTGGACATGGGTCCGGGATAAAATGGCTCTTATCTTTGGGGTGCGAATGGAGCTTTGCCCCTCTCTCTTTCTCTTGGGGGTTTGGCCCGATACCTTATCCACCCATTGGTCTCGTCCCATGCGAACCTGTATTGTGGCTGCTAGGTGCGAGATCGCCTGGAGATGGAGACAAGGGGGAGCGCTAGACCTACATCATTGGACTATCCGTTTGCAGAACGTTCTGCATATGGAACGCTTGACTGCCCTTCGCAGAAATCAGGGGGAGCGGTTCGAGCGTCAATGGCAACCACTCATTGCATACCTAGCAACTCCAGGTACGAGCTAGCACTTTTTCTTGCGTAGGGAAGGGAAGGGAATGAGGGACGTGGGGAGGCCTCCCTAGTGGTTCTTCCCATTTTTGGTTGGGGCGGGGGGAGAGGGGAAGGTATGGGTCTATCTATCTGATATCATGTTGATTGTTACATTCTGGATATATTGTGGGGGGGAGGGAAGTTTTTACGCTTTTACTTATTATTCTGTTTTATTTCGTATTGCTTTGTTGACTTGCGGAATTTAAACTATAAAAACCAATAAAGATTAAGTTACAAAAAAATACTCTTTATGAAGTTCTTCTGTTCATTGTTCAATGTAATTACGCTTAATAGTTGCATGTTAGTAACATTTACGTTTTTGTTAAATGTTCCATGCCAGTCACTCTTAAAGTTCCCTGCAAGTTAAGTTTTTGTTCCATGTAAACCGCCTTGACATTGAGAAAGGCGGTATACAACTCCAGCTAAATAAATAAATAGTCCCTGCCCTGATGTGCGCTATCGGGACAGTGTACAGATTTTAGCACAATGGCCCTGTGCTACTTTTAGGTGCAGCACCCAAACCATGTGCTAACCCCACGCTGCCCTGATAGTGTGATTTAGTAAACATGCCCCCTAGGGGTTCAATGAAACATAATTTGACCTGGTGTGCTTAAACCATTGCACACAGCCACATGTGCAAAGTTTAATATTTTAACATATGATGTGCAATTATGTAGTTTTATGAGGTTATCATCAGTGTTGAATTTAATTATTGAAATCCCAATGGAGGGGCCCCAGGGGCCTGAAAGATAATTGAGGAAGGTGCCAGGCTGAACGCCTCTCCTTGGGCGCCTAATAACTTTGTCCTGGCTCTGTTTTCAGCTCATATGGGAAGTGTAGTAGTGCTGTATTCTGTGCAAGGCTTCATTTTAACGAGTTCATTTAGCATATATTGAAATCTTTGGGCCCGATATTCAAAAGGCATTTACACGGTTAACAGCCAGTTAATCATATAAATGCCTGCTAACCGGATATTCGATGGCACATACAAGCGTAGTGCCATTGAATTTCCCTGACTACGTCCCCTACGTGCCCAGCTAGCATCGGGATGAGCCAGGGGTGAACCGAGACGAGGCGGAGACCGGCGCTAACCAAGCAGCACCAATATTGCAAGCTGCACAGTTAGTGCTCGGTGCCTTTAAGATGGCTTCCGGGCAGTGCGGCCAGACCTGGATATTCCCTTCCGTTGCCACGAAAGTGAATATCTGGGGTTTGGGGGTCGGCAGGCAGGGTTAAGCAGTTACGGCACTTAGCCCTGCCCAGTTGAATATTGGGCCCTTTATACATAAATAATATATTAGAAATGTTGCCTGACTATGTAGCAATGTTAGCAATGATCAACCCGGCCTTTTATCTATAATATGCTTTCTCTGTGGTCTCTATGTAGATTAATTCATGATTCGGTTACCCAGTGCCTCATCTGCAAATGTTATTCTGATTTGCTACATTACTTTGAAAACAGAACTTTAATGGCAGATTACATAGCTTTATATAAGGGTCAATAAGCATTATTTGCTGTATATTGCAAAACAGTTGCCGTTCCGATTTGATATGAAAGGCTTCACTCCTTGCTTTAAGATATTCAAACACTACGGCAGTCAGCCATGGCACTTATATACTGGTGGGATATTGAGTAGCGCTGTCCGGAGAGGTGCTGGATGGTGCTAATGGGGCAAGGGCTGGTATTACCCGTTTAGTGTGATTTTCAGCTGGTGCTTGCCTGGATTCCATGTGCATTTCATGCAGCCTCAGTTATCCAGACTGGTATGTGCTGATAGCGCCCTGCTCTGCCCACAGACTGTCCCTGCACTAACAGGGTAGTGTCGAGGTGGACTGTGGAGAGGTTCAGTGATATTATCCAGACAGTGCTGCTGAATATTGCGGTCGGCCTCCTTAGCTCGCCCATCTCCTGTTGCCCTCCTAAGGGCTTTGTATATTGGCCTAATTCCTAGTTTCCTGTTACTGTGGTTTTCTTTTTTTAAGGCTCTGCTGCCATCTACTGTTTATTTTCCCAAATATTAGTTTACAGAGATGGAGAACAGATGATGCATATGAATAGATTTACAGGAACATCATAAGAACTGCTGTACTGGGTCAGATCAAAGGTCCATAAAGTCCAGTATCATATTTCCACCATTGACTAATCCATGTCACAAATACTTGACACGATCCGAAAAAGTAGATAGACTTCATGCTGCAGTGGTTCTCATCAAGTCTGCCTGGTTAATAATACTTTTACAGCATCTAGCCACATGCCAACTGCAAAACCTTTGTGTAGTTTAGTAAATAGAACCCTAAGTAATTCATAGACAATTAGCTGATTGTCATTCCTACAGTTTACATGTGCTTTTGTTTCACTCTAACTCTTTTGGCTATTAACATTCCATTCTCTTTCCCTCTTTTTTATTGAAATTTTCAACTTTATGAAAACAACAAACTAGGAAATTACAAAGAATCATCAAGGGTACAATTAACACAAGAAATAATCAGTATGTGTTTCTTAGCCCTCATTTCGGTGAGAAGAAAGACTTAGGACCCCTTTTACCAAAGCCCGCTAAGGATTTGCAATTAATGCTCCAAACAAACAGATGTGAATTGCAAAGCCTCCACATTATTTATTTTATTATTTAACAAGGTTTATATACTACTTTTTGCCTGGCAGGGGTCTGTGCTAAATAACTCACATTTCCATGTTAACAGATTAGTGAAGTGGGCCCTAAAATCTGGTTTATTTGTTATCTTTACAGGGAAATTCCTCTCCTTAGAATAGAGTGGATGAGTAGCCCAGTGGCCTAGAGGTTAGAGCAGTGGGCTGAGAACCAGGGCTGCCAGAATTAAAGCCCACTGTTTCTCCTTATGATCCTGGGCAGCACGTAAACCTTAATTGTCTCAGGTACAAACTTACGATTATAAGCCCTCTGGGGACAGGAAAACAGCCACTGTACCGAAATATAACTTACCCTTGAACTTCTGAGAAAGGAATGAGCTTAATCTAATTCCTCTTCTCTTCAGTGTGGCTTGAAGTTTGTGCATCCCTTCCCCATTTGATAGATGTATAAATAAGAGACACAGGGAAGGTGTGGCCCATCTTACCTTTAGTGTTACTGCCAGCACCTCTCTGCTCTAAGAGATGAGGAATGATGCTTACAAACTCTTACCCCTGTAAGAAAAGGGGGCTTGCCAAGGTCATTAACATGATACTGTGACAGAAAAGAGACTTTTCCAGCACTCACAAGAAGCCCTCGGAAATTTAATTCAGCTCATAATCCATTTGGAGACACACATGCACTGACACGTATATACTGTATGTAAAAATGACACAGGCTTTTGTTCAGGTGGGGGGTTAATTCATGAGAACTACTGGCTAATATGGTCTGTCTTAAGCCACCTGGGTTTCCTAATTTGGCTGCTTGTTCCATTCCTCCAGCATGATTCAACGTTACAAACACAATAGTTGAAGGGGTCATGAAAAGCAGAATTTAAATGTGGTGCCCGAGAGCTTGAAACCATTTTATCCTGTGACAAACGTTCTCTGTATCGTGCTTCCTGCCTGCCTAGGGAGGGGGATTAGAAGTTCAGCAATCAGCTGGGAGACACAGGGACTCTGCCCCAGGCCGCAAAGGAAATATTTCCTCCACAACCGGGCTTTCTGCTACCAGAGAGCTGTCATTTTGGGGCTGTGCATGGGAACAATTGTCAGTACGGTCATTTTCAGAACTATCACTCATCTGGTTTCTTTTCAGATACTGTGATTCATTTTATTCATTTCCATTAAGTCTATAGGGCAAGAAATGCTGTACATAACAGTGGGAGATTCCATTCATTTTCCTTGAAATGTTCTTGAGCCCGATGTGAAGGAGTTTAAGTCCCACTTGTGTTCTCTTGCTTCAGATGCAAACTTGGGGGGGGGGAGGGGAAGGGGATATTCAAAAGGATTAACACAAACCGAGATACAGTATTCAGTAGCACTAACCTGGTTGGTGCCACTGAATCTCTTTGGGTGCTGCCGCTACATGCCCCAGTGCTGGGGCAGTACCCAATGATTACCGGGCAGCAGCTGAATGTCACCACTAACCGGTTATGGACACGTGGTGAAAGTCAGGCGCAGTAAAGGCTGACTTAACCTTCACCACAGAAACTAACCAGGCAGTGGCTGATTAGTGCAAAGGGCGCTAACCGTGACATGAAGATCCCAAAATACTGACAGAGGGGCAAAGCATTTATCAACATGGGAAAAAGACCTCAAGGTACTCGGAAAGGGGCAAAACAGCATCAGCAGTGGGAGAAAGACCTTGAGGCATCACTAACTGTGTTAGTGCCGCTGAATATCCTGTTTGCCATGATTAACCGCGGTTTTCTAATACAAGCTTCTCTTCCTCTGAAATCCAAGAGAGAAATGGAAAGAAAATGGTGCTAGTCTCAGATTCATGATGACATCATCAGAGATTTCAAAATGAGGCAAAGATAGACTTGTTTGGTCACTTGTCAGAAAGCTTCAACATGGTAGATCAAGTTCTTCTTTGTACTTCCAGTTCAATTGGAATCAAGGATGGGATCTGGAGACATAATCCTTCATAACTAACCAAGGCTTTTCCCCCTAGTTTATATCCTCATTGGCCCCCAATATACTTAACCTGGTCATTATAGTGATGGTCCTGAGCTTTCTATAACCCTGCAATCGTAGATCTGAATCTGGCCACTAGATGTCACCCTCAAGCAACGAGTACGATCATGATTCCCTCTGAATGCTATGTTTGCAGCATTCCCAGTTAAGGTTGATCTGGGCAGCAAAATATGGAACTGAGGGACTGAACTGAGAATCTTCTGCATAGCACTTGCTTTCTAAGCTACCAGGCTGGCCCTTCTTCGGGCCCTTCCTTTACATGTAACAAACCCATTGGTTTGGATTTTGGAAGTTGGATATATTTTGCATGGAGTGGAGAGGTTTCCTAGTGGTTAGAGTGGCAGCCTGGTTGCTGAATTCCCACTTGCACTCTTTGTGGCCTTGGGCAAGTCACTTTACCCTCCATTCCCTCGGAAGAAAGGCCTGACAATCTACTTCTAGTCAGACCTCGTCAAGAAAACCCAGGGGCTACTGGGTCGCCTGGAATCAGCACTGACTCAGTGGCACACTTTGCATTTTATTTGAAACAGCAAGAAACATACATAACCAGATAAAACTGTATGTAATCATTCTTACCATTTTATTTGCTCTCTTGGCCACCGCTGCACACTGAGCGGAGGGTTTTAACATGTTATCCACGATGACGCCTAAATCTTTTTCCTGGGTGGTGGTTCCCAATGTGGAACCTTGCATCGTGTAACCATAGTTTGGGTTGTTCTTTCCTAGGTGCATTACTTTGCACTTGTCCACATTTAATTTCATCTGCCAATTGGATGCCCAGTCTTCCAATTTATCATGAACTTCTAGCAATTTTCCACAATCCTCTTCGGTTTTAACAACTTTAAATAGTTTTGTGCCATCTGCAAATTTGATAACCTCACTCATTATTCCCTTTTCCAGGTCATTTATGAATATGTCAAAAAGCAGCGGACCCAGCACAGATCCCTGGGGTACACCACTATTCACCTTTCTCCATTGGGAAAATTGGCCATTTGTCCCTACCCTCTGCTTTCTATCTTTCAACCAGTTCCTGATCCACAATAGTACACTGCCTCCTATCCCATGACTTTTTAGTTTTGCTAAAAGTCTCTGATGAGGGACCTTGTCAAAGGCTTTCTGAAAGTCCAGATACACTATATCAACCAACTCACCTTTGTCTACCTGTTTATTCACACCTTCAAAAAAACATAACAGATTAGTAAGACAAGATCTTCCTTGTCTAAAGCCATATTGGCCGTCTTCCATTAAGCCATGATTTTCTACATGTTGAGTAATTTTGTTCTTTATGATGTTTTCTACCATCTTTCCCAGTACTGACGTCAGGCTCACCGGTCTGTAGTTTCTCGGATCACCCCTGGAACCCTTTTTAAAAATTGGCGTTACATTGCCGATCTTCCAGTCTTCAGGTATTAAGGATGATTTTAATGATAGTTCACAGATTACTAATAGCAGGTCTGCAATTTCATATTTCAGTTCTTTCAACACCCTTGGATGTATACCATGCAGTCCAGGTGATTTGCTACTCTTCAGTTTATCAAATAGTAGTACTACATCTTCCCGGTGTATCGATATTTCTTTCAATTTTTCCACAGTATCACCTTTAAATGCCACTTCAGTCATGGGTAACATCCCTACATCTTCCTCAGTAAAGACCGAAGCAAAGAATTCATTCAGTCTCTCCACTATAGCCTTGTCCCCTCTTACTGCCCCTTTTACCTCTCTAAAATTCAACCTAACCAAAAAAACTCTACACTATAAATCACCAAACCAAAAAGTAGAGAAGTGTAAAAATATATTTAAACCTGACGTGTATGTAATAATGTCGGAAATATAGCCTTGAGGCACTATGATCACTTAATCACCTCTTCAAGCTAACATTCCATTTTGCTCAAATTTTTATTGAGCTCACAAAGGAGCTAACGATAAATTAGGTGAAACACCACAAACAAAGTGTCACCAATAAAAATGTGTAATACTTATAAAAATTATATCTTCATATGTAGAGAAAAAAACCCAAGCTAAAAATACTGTGAAAAAAGAAAACGGAGATCAACTTATCTGAATTCTTCCGTTGTTTGCCGTCAATACACAGTTGAGCTTAAAGTAACTTTTCTCAAAATGCTCCTTCAAGAACAGCGTCAAATTGCTGGAAGATAACTTGCAGTCCAATGCACAAAAATGACAAAAGTTAGCGGACACAGCACTGCATTTCGGGCGGTCAACTTTCTCTCGCCCTGCTTCAACGCTCAACCAACTGCACCAAAAGCATTCTGTCCGGCAACTGATGAAAAACGCCAGCGCATGCTCAATAGCAATCTGAATCAAGTGGCAGGATTCATTGGTTTAAATGGCCCAGCAGCTTGCCAAAAAATTCTATTAAAATTATAACTGAAGCCAGTCAAATTAATAAAATTAAAGAATGCTGGTCCAATCCAATTCTCTATTTAAACCATGAAGTTGTACTGTAGACCAACGAAAAATCCACCGTTGTTCCAACAATTGGAGTTGTTGTTCACGATCTCCTCCTCTAGGATGTTCTGGCACATAATCTAACACTCGCCACATAAAGTCCTCAAAGACATGGTGGAAATCCAAGCAGTGTTGAACCAACAGAGCTGAAAGTACAGAATGTTTAATCCTAGACGAATGTTCATTCAGACTAATTTTCACAGGGCGGATGGTGCTGCCAATGTACATTAAATGACATGGACAAATTAATACATACACAGCATAGGAGGTAGAACAAGTTGTATGCCATCGGGCTGTATGAATGAAAGTTGATTTAGGAACAATCCATTGAGTCCCACGATAGCACGTAGACAGTGGGAGCACGAAGCACACGCATGATGACCAGTAGTTAGTGGTCTAACCACTCTCCTATCCAATGGAGAGGAAGTGGCCCCCACAATGTCACGTAAATTTGATCCACGAGAATGTGCAATTTGCAAAGGCTTTTGAAAACATGGATGTAGCTGTAATATATGCCAATGTTTAATCAAAATGTTTTTAATCTGTTGAGAATGAAACATATACGGTAAAACACCCACAAAAACCTGAGAGGTGTCGTCAATATTCGAAAATTGAGAAGAAAATAACCATTCTCGATGAGTGTACTTAGCCCTCACAAAGGCTTGTCGAATGACCCGTTTTGGGTATCCGAAGCCTAAGAAATTGTCCATACGGAAGACCTCTCTTCAAGGGGCCCGGGTGAAAACTGGAATATAATAACAGAGTATTTATCTGTACCGGCTTCCTATATAAAGTCGTTTGTAAAGAGTCTTGGCTTTTGAATACTGTAACATCCAAAAACTCAATCTGAGAATAATTATATTGTAAATTGAAAGACAAATTGGGACAAAGGGAATTTAGCCAATCAACAAATTGGTGTAAGGCACTTTCCGTGCCCCGCCACAGAAAAAATATATCATCCAGAAATCTTACCCATAAGGTCACATCATCAAACCATGAAGAGGGGTAAATGAGAGAAGACTCAAAATCAGCCAGGCTTCGGCGTATTTATTCTAAGTTGGAAGATTTTTTGTTTCATGCACACGAATTGTCAGCACGTCTTTTTCAGCGGGGATACCCAAAACGGGTCATTCGACAAGCCTTTGTGAGGGCTAAGTACACTCATCGAGAATGGTTATTTTCTTCTCAATTTTTACCGTATATGTTTCATTCTCAACAGATTAAAAACATTTTGATCATAGTGCCTCAAGGCTATATTTCCGACATTATTACATACACGTCAGGTTTAAATATATTTTTACACTTCTGTACTTTTTGGTTTGGCCTTTTACCTCTCTAGCATCTAATGGTCCAACTGACTCTCTCACAGGTTTTTTGCTACAAATGTACTTGAAAAAGTCTTTATTACGCGTTTTTGCTTCCACAGCAAGTTTCTTCTCAAATTCTCTCTTTGCCTGCCTTATCAATGCCTGGCATTTAACTTTATGTTTATGTTTATGTTTAATAAAACTTGATATACCGCCCAACGCCACAGGCATCTGAGCGGTTCACAATAAAAACATTAATTCAGGTTCTTTTTTTAAAAATTTAAAAATTAATGCTGCAGGAAAAAGAAAGGAACGCCAATTTAAAACAGTAAAGGGGGAGGAGGAAAGAAAGAGAGCAGGTCAGAATTAACAAATTGCAATATAATAACACGAAACAGAAAGGGAGGGGAGGACACAAGTGGGAGATCAAACACTAGCTAAAAGAGAGCAAATCAAGTTAACAAAATTACAATAAACCAGCACTAGACAGAAGAGGAGGGGGAGGACACAAGTGGGAGGTCGAATGCTAGATTAAAAAGGTGGGTTTTAAGCTGGGACTTGAAGGACTGATATGACTCTACTGCACGGAGCGAGGGGGGGAGCGAGTTCCAAAGGCTAGGGGCCAGAAAGTAGAAAGCGGAAGAGCGAGTAGAAACAAGATGGGCCTGGGAGGGGGAGGGAAGGGACATCCGGTTTGTGTGAATAGAGCGGAGCAAACGATGAGAGGTACGGAAGGATATTTGGTCAGCAAGGTAGGAGGGGGTGCCAGTACGAGCAGCTTTGTGTGTAAGAATAAGAATTTTGTATTGGATGCGGAAAGTGACAGGTAACCAATGATGGTGTAGAAGAAGGGGAGTGACATGGTCGAAGCGGGAGGCATAGGTTAGTAGTCGAATAGCTGTATTTTGCACACGTTGAAGACGAGACAATTGGGATTGGGGGAGACCAGCCAGGGAAACATTACAGTAATCTAGACGAGACACCACTAAAGAGAGAAGGAGGGTTTCCAGAGCAGAAGAAGAGAGGAAGGGGCGAATGGCTCGGAGCTGCTTGAGGGAAAGAAAAGAACGTTGAACAATGGAAGAGATGTGGGCCGTGAAGGAGAGAGAGGAGTCAAGGATAACACCCAGGTACCGAAGTGAGGAGACAAGAGGAATGGGCTGGGAGGAGAAAGTGGGGGCGCAGGCAGGGGAGGGGCTCCCAAACGTGAACCATATAGCAAAGGATTTAGCGGGGTTAGCATGAAGGAAATTAGAAGAAAACCATGAGGCAATAGCAGCAAGACACAGATTAAGAGGGGCAATGTCAGGAGAAAGAGAACTTGTGTGATGTAGGAGAAAAATGTCATCTGCGTAGTAATACGCAGAAATGCCGAACTGTTGAATTATGAGGGCAAGAGGGGCAAGAAAAATATTAAAGAGAAGGGGGGCGAGAACTGAACCCTGAGGAACTCCACATGTGAGGGGAAAGGGGGAAGAAGAGGAAGAACCAGTAACTACAGAGAAGGAGCGACATGAGAGGAAAGAGTGGAACCACCGAAGTACCAAACCAGAAAGACCCGCCTCCCGAAGACGAGTGAGGAGAGTGCGGTGATCCACTAGGTCAAAGGCTGCAGAAAGATCAAGGGAGACAGCTAAGGTGAATAAGCCACGATCGTGAGCAGTGTGAAGTTCGTTAAGAAGAGAAAGGAGGACAGTTTCAGTGCTATAGCCGGGACGAAAACCAGATTGCCGGGGGTGAAGGGTGAGGGAAATTTCGAGGTGAGAGGAAAGTTGAATGAAGACCAGTTTTTCCAGAAATTTAGAAAGGAAGGAGAGGTTGGAGATGGGGCGCCAGCTGGAAGGAGCGGAAGGATCAGAAGACGGGGATTTTAAGATAGGACGAACGACAGCGTGCTTCCAGCTGGGTGGAAATGTACCAGAGGATAAACTAGAATTGAACATGGAGAGGATGTAGGGGGAAAGAGCCAGAGAGGGTTCTAGGAGCCAGGATGATGGGATAGGGTCAGCTGAACAGGTGGTTTTGCGAAGGGAAAGAAAGGTTTTTTCAAGGATGCTGGGGGTTATTGTCTCAAAGGAAGACCAGGAGTGGGATAAGACAGGAAGGGAGCGGGATGGGGAATAGAGGGGGGGAGGGGAAAGCACAGCAGGAGGGGAAAGGGGTGGGGGACATAAGGGGAAGGAATGACGGAGGGTATCAACCTTAGCCACAAAGAATGATGCTAAGGAGGAAGGGTCTGGGGGAGAGGATGCAGGAAAGGAAGAGGGAGAAGGGGTAGAGTGGGATGAGGTGAGGGAGCGAACAATGGAGTACAGTTGACGGGAGGAATTGGAGGAGGTAGAGATAAGGTTAGAGTAATAATCACGTTTAGTGGTTGAAAGGAGGGATCGATAAGAGCGATGACACTGACGAAAACCTAGCAGGGTGGAGGGGGAGGGACACTTCTGCCAGAGGCGTTCTGCCCGGCGAAGATGCCTGCGGTGCAGGAGAAGACCAGAGTGAAACCAGGGGTGGCTAGTGTGGCAGCGAGGACGGGGACGGGGGCAAAGGGGGGCAACGGTGTCTAGGGCTGTGGAAAGTGAGCAGTGCCAGAGGTGGGCCTGGACGTCAATGGGGAGGGATTCAAAATCTGCAGGGAAAAGAGTGGTAGGGGAAGGGAACTGGGAAAGAGTGTCCTTGGAAATTTTTCGAGTAGGCAATGGTACTGAGCTAGGAGTTGAGATATAGGTTGGGGCTGGTGGAGGGACAGGAACAGAAAAGGAGAGACAATAGTGATCAGACCATGGAAGAACGGTAGCGGAGGGGGGAGTAGAAAAAGGAGGAAAGGAAGCAGAGGTAAGAAGGAGGTCAAGTGAGTGACCAGCAATGTGGGTGGGGAAGAAAATGGACTGCTGCAGTGCTTGTGCTGTTTCCAGTTTTTGTCATTTGGCTCTTTTTTTCATTTCCTGAAAGATGCTTTTTTGGCAACAACAGCCTCTCTGACCTCACCTTTAAACCATGCTGGCAGTTTTTTGGACTTGCTTCCACTTTTCTTAAAGTGTGGAATACAGCTGGTCTGGGCTTCCAAGATAATATTTTTAAACAATACCCAAGCTTGATGTAAGTCTTTAACCTTTGCAACTGCTCCTTTTAGTTTTTTCTTAACTATTTTCCTCATTTTATCATATTCTCCCTTTTGAAAGTTAAAAGGTCGTACTGTGTATTTCCTTACCATCCTTCTTCCATTAATTAAATCAAACTCGATCATCTTATGATTACTATTGCCAAGTGGCCTCAACACCCCTATCTCTTGCACCAGATCTGGTGTTCCACTAAGGACTAAGTCCAAAATGGCTTCCCCTCTGGTCGGTTCATGAACCAGCTGCTCCAAGAAGCAATCATTTATTACATCTAGAAACTTTATTTCCCTAGCATGTCCTGCCATGACACTGACCCAGTCAATACCGGGGTAATTGAAATCACCCATTATTATTACTGTTCTGTAACTTTTGCTAGCTTCCCTGATTTCTTTGAGCATTTCATCATCCATTTGTTCATTCTGGCCAGGCGGCCAATAGTACAACGCCACTGCCATCGCCTTCCCCTTTTCACATGGAATTTCAATCCATAGAGATTCTATAGCGAATTTTGTTTCCTGCAATACTTTAATCCTTTGTGACTCAAGCCCTCTCTAACATAGAGCGCAACCCTTCCACCAATTTGATCAGCTCTATCATTACGATATAGTTTGTACCTAGGTATCACATTGTCCCACTTATTGTCCTCCTTCCACCATGTCTCTGAGATACCAATCATATCTAACTTCTCATTTAGTGCTATATATTCTAACTCTCCCATCTTATTTTTTAGACTTCTAGCATTTGCATACATGCATTTTAGAGACTGTATTTTATTCATATTAATCTGGTTATTGGTAGGCATTGGTAATTTGGAATCTTTCAGCTCTGTCTGCTCTGTACTCAAGGGCATTTGGGCTACCTTTGTCTTTATTGGAACCTCTCTGCTGATGTGCCCTAACTTCATTTTTTTGGTAGTATCCTTCAAGGATACATTGTTCTGAACCATGCGCTCTTGGGCGACTGTCTGCTCTCCCCTATTATCTAGTTTAAAAGCTGCTCTATCTCCTTTTCAAAGGTTAATACCAGCAGCTTGGTTCCATCCCGGTTAAGGTGAAGCCCATCCCTTCGCAAGAGCTCCTCTTTTCCCCGGAATGTTCCCCAGTTCCTAACAAATCCAAACCCCTCATCCTTGCACCATCATCTTATTCACGCATTGAGACTCCAGAGCTCTGCCTGCCTTTTGGGTCCTGCACATGGAATGTGAAGCATTTCGGAGAATGCTAACCTGTAAGTTCTGAATTTCAACTTCCTACCTAAAAGCCTAAATTTAGCCTCCAGAACCTCCCTACCACATTTTCCTATGTCATTGGTACCGACATATACCAAGACAGCAGACTCTCTAAGACCTTGTCTTGGTGGCGCGTGAGGTCCGCTACCTTTGCACCAGGCAGGCATGTTACCAGGCGATCCTCATGTCCACCAGCCATCCAGCTATCTACATGCCTAATGATCGAATCACCAACTATAACGGCTGTTCTAACCCTTCCCTCATGGGCACATGGCCCTGGAGAAACTTCCTTGATGCGAGAGGGTTTTACATCACCTGGAGCACACGTCCTAGCTTTAGGATCACTTCCTGCCACACCAGGGTGATGCTCTCCTGTCACGTGACCTCTCTCCTCCATGGCAATAGGGATGCTGCCAGACTGGAGGTGGGACTTCAGGACTATATCCCTGTAGGTCTCATCTATGAACCTCTCTGTTTTCCTTATGTCTTCCAAATCTGCTACTCTTGCCTCCAGAGATCGGACTCATTCCCTGAGAGCAAAGAGCTCCTTGCACCTTGTGCACACGTAAGACCCCTCACCAACTTGGAGAAAATCATACATGTGACACTCAATGTAAAAGACCGGAAAGCCCCCATCTCGCTGCTGGACTGCTGTCTGCATCTTAGTTTTTAGATTGTGTTTAGATATTTAAGTTCTTTTCTTACTAAGGTTTGCTGGGGATACTTATACTAATAAAGCTATATCTACTACGGTAAATGTACTTTGTTCACCTGAAGTTTAATTAATCTCAGGTCCTTAATATATGCTGATGAGAATAAACAGCTGCACCTGAGAGTGAATATGGCACCTCCTTTCCTTTAAGAGGTTTAAGCACATATAAAGGTATGATTATCTCAGGGATTGGTGGGGGGAAGGGGGGGAAGAAGACTTATTAAAAGCTGACTGCTACACAGTACCCTGTCCCATGCTTCTAAGGTAATCTGTGACCAATCTCCAGGGGGAGTCCCACAGCCCACGGTAAGCTCTTCAAGGTGAGAGACACACATGACACAGTCCTGCGTTTCGGGCATAAAATTTAATTTGCCCTGCTTCAGGTCAACATTGTCATCACCAATCGAAAGCCGTGGGCAGTTAAGTTTAAATTTATCTTTTACTGCTGGTTTGAATAAAATGGACTAATATTTACCAAGGTCTGGGAGTCTGGTTTTCAATGACCCCGGACGAGGTATTATAATTTTGAATAAGAGTGTTTCTTGTTCCTTCACTCACTTAGTGAGCATATTGTTTGAGCCGGGTGAGGGGATTTGGTTAATTGGGCTTGGCTTGCTGCCCTTGGTGACTGCATATAAATTAAACAGGTAGGGGGAAAGTATGCAGCCTTGTCTTACACCTTGGCTTATTTTAAACCATTCTGTTTCTCCTTGTTCCGTTCTAACTGTTGCTTCTTGACCAATGTACAGATTGTGCAAGAGAACGATCAGATGTTCTGATATACCTATGCTACTTAAGGTGGCCTAGAGTTTCTCATGGTTTACATAGTCAAAAGCCTTGCTGTAGTCGATAAAGCACAAATAGATATCCTTTTGGTATTCTTTAGTCTTTTCAAGGATCCATCTCACATCTGCGATGATTCTCTCATTCCTGAACCCTGCTTTCACTTCAGGTAGTTCTTGTTCCAGGTATGGTTGTAGTCTCTGTTGAATAATCTTCAGTAGAATCTTGCTGGCATGTGGGATCAGAGCGATTGTACGATAATTTCCACAGTCAGTTGGATCACCTTTCTTTAATATTGGTATAAACACAGATCTTTTCCAGTCAGTTGGCCATGATGTTGTTTTCCAAATTTCTTGGCAGAGCCTTCTAAGTATGGTAAGAGCTGCATCAAATTGCTGTAATACTTCTATGGAAATGCCATCAATGCCTGGTGCTTTGTTCTTTGATAAGGCTTTCAATGCTGCTTCAACTTCTTTCATCACAAATGGTTCCGGATCATAAGGTACAGGTTGTAACAGCTGTTGGTCCACTTGATCTTTATCATATAAATGATCTGTATATTCTTTTCACCTTTTCTTCATCTTCTCAGTATCATTCAACATAGAACCTTGAGCATCTTGTAACATTCTATTTTGAGGATGGAATTTTTTCTTTAACTATCGTAGCTTTAGGAAAGCCGGTTTTGTTCTTCCTCTAATATAATTTCTGTTTCTGTTTCCTTGTATGTGTTATTGTAGTATTTTTCCTTGTCCTGTCTTGCTGCATGTTGGAAATCTCTGTTGAGTTCTGTGATTGTCATTCTTTCTCCTCTGGCTTTAGCTTCTCTGCGCTTCTGGGCAATTTTCAGAGTTTCTTCCGTCATCCATTTTGGCCGTTTTTGCTTTTTCACCTTTTTTAGAGACTTCTCGCTTTCTTCCAACACAACCTTCTTGATGTCATTCCATAACTCTTCTGGAGCTCTGCCATTTGTATCTGAAGCAGCAAATCGATTTTGCAGGCAATCTTTAAATTCCAGTGGTATATTCTCAAGGTCATATTTTTCTGCATTCATGAATGGTTTGTTCTTTTTCAATTTTTGCTTGAGTTTGCATACTAGTAGTTGGTGATCTGTACCACAGTCAGCTCCAGGTTTTGTCTTTGTTGATGTTATAGAGCTTTTCCATCATTGACTTCCACAGATGCAGTCAATTTGATTTTTGTACAATCCATTGGGTGAAGTCCATGTGTACAGTCGCCACTAGTGTTGCTGGAAGAAGGCGTTTGAAATGAATAGATCGTTGGTCTTGCAGAATTCTATCAGTCTTTCTCCAGCTTCATTTCTGTTGCCAAGTCCATATTTTCCATCCACTTTGCCTTCTTCTTTGTTGCAAACATTTGCGTTCCAGTCACCTATGGCTATCAGGAAGTCCTGTTTGCATGTTCTGTCAATTTCAGCTTGTACTACTTGTTCATAGAACTCATCAATTTCATCCTCTTCTGCAGCTGTTGTTGGGGCATATACTTGAATTATAGTTGTGTTGATAGGCATTCCTTGTAGCGAATAGAGATTAAGTGTTCACTGCACTGTATTTCATTACAGTTCTTGCAAATTTCTTCTTTATTATAAATGCAACACTATTTCTTCTTTGTCTTTCATTTCCAGCATAGTAGACCATGTGATCATCTGATGCAAAGTGCCCAATGCCAGTCCATTTCAGTTCGCTGACACCCAACAGATCAAGTTGAACATGTCCATTTCATTCTTGACCACCTCCAACTTCCCTTGGTTCATGCTTCGTATGTTCTATGTCCCAATATGTAAGACATTTTTACAGCTTCTGACTCTCATTTCATGCGCAGCTATATCAGCAGTCAGACGTCCCGAGGGATTTGATTCAACCACATCATAAATGCTGGCTTTACTCTGAAAAGTCTGCAGTTCTTCCCCAGTAGCTAGTTGAGTGCCTTCCGACCTTGGGGTCTCATCTTCCAGCACTTTAGTGCAATTTGTTTTGTTGTGACTATCCATTGGGTTTTCATGGCAAGATACAGAAGTAGATTGCCAGGCCTTTCCTCCACGCAGTTTAAGTTGTCACAGAAATGTGATCCTCGTTGTCACAGAAATGTGATCCTCCACCGCCAACATCGTCCCATTCTGCTGCTGCCCAGATGGGTGGTTTGTCTTGGTCTGGCACCTCAGTTGAGACCTGTCCATCTTGCGAGACCCTGCCAGTAGTAAAACTACCTATAGCTTAGTTCTCAGCATCACTGATGCACACAAGCCCTCATAGCACGACAAGCTGCAAACCAAGTGAGGGATGCGCTTTAGTAATGCTTCCATTGTCTTGCCTTCCACTTATATGAAGTGAACAAAACAGGTCTGCTGTTTTCTATGTCGTCCTGTTTCCCACCTTTGTATACTTTCTCTTCTCTGGTCTGTTTGAAATGCTCCCATTTTAAACGGGACATTGAACAGAGCTGCTAGATGTAAGAGAGAGCGTCTCCTTTAGCTTCTTCAGTATACTGCAATGTACTCCATGAGGTTTCATGGCCTTGTCTATTTTCAATTCTGCCAGTACCTTGATTACTATTTCCTTGGCAAATAATTATACATTTTAAATATAATAACTAGTGGAAGGCCTGCTGCACCTCGGTAGGACTAAATTCCCAGCCTTCCTCCACCCCTGCCCATTATCCCTCCTGCCCTGTCAGTCTACCAACTAATACGCTTCTTATCAGTGGTTCTTTCTAGGATCCTGAAACAGAGACTGGTTGATCTTTGCTCGCAGTATCTGTCCCAGTATTCCAGAATTCTTATGAGGCACCAGTCTGAAGATGAATGGTCCATCCTGCTGCTAACAGAAATAGGAATGAATGGTCCCTGCAGTGCAGGACTTTGGCATATTAATGGGACGGTAGAGAGAAGCTTCCAGTACCCTCAACAGTGCCGATTCTGTCCTATGGCTCAGTGGAGAATTTTATTTCCCATGCAGTCAACCTGTCACTTCTCAGAAACAGTGTCTGCCCTGGGAAATCTGTTCCATGAAGATGAAAAGAAACTTATGCAGTAACTTTGAATTTTTTTTGAGCCATTTCAAAAATACACTTATTTATGTGTGGGAAATTACTGCTTGATTGGTCAAATGGTTTTAGATATTTCATAGGTGATAAGAAACAAATAACTGGCAGTGAAAAGGAAAGGTCTCAGCCCAGTAGTAGAATAAGCAATAAGGCATGAGAGGAGACAGGGCTGGCCCGTCCATTGAGCAAGAATGTTTTTTGCACAGGGCCCCGCGTTTCAGGGGGCCCCGTGCAAAGAACATTCTGCTTTTTTTCAAAATTAAGTTAAAAAAAAAAAGCTGGCTGCTGCTGCTGCTGCCGCCGCCACCGCAGCAGCGGCAGAATGGAGTGTCCCGCAGGGCCCCCTCTGCCCGGCTGAGCTCTCCCTCTGCGATGGCTGAGCCCCTCTGTGCCGGCTTTCAGATACGCGAAGGAAGAGTGTCTCCCTCGCGTCTCTGTTAAGCCTGCAGGGGCAGATGGGAAATTTGGGGACTGTCTGGTAATGGGCTATGGGGGGGTTAGGACTGATAATGGGCGATGGGGGGGGGGCTAGGACAGGACATGGGCTGATGGGGAGGGGTTAGGACTGGTAATGGGCTGTGGGCTGATGGGGGCTGTCTGGTAATGGGCTATGAGGGTTAGGACTGATAATGGGCTATGGGGGGGGGGGCTAGGACAGGAATGGGCTGATGGGGAGCGGTTAGGATGAGGTGGGCTGATGGGGTTAGGACTGGTAATGGGCTGTGGGCTGTTGGGGGGGTTAGAACTGGTAATGGGCTATGGGGGGGTTAGGACTGATAATGGGCTATGGGGGGCTAGGACAGGAAATGGGCTGATGGGGAGGGGTTAGGACTTGAGGTGGGCTGATGGGGTTAGGACTGGTAATGGGCTGTGGGCTGATGGGGGGGTTAGGACTGGCAATGGGCTATGGGGGGCTGACTGGAAATGGGCTGATGGGGGCTTAGGAATGGTAATGGGTTATAGGGGGGGGGCTTAAACTGAAAATGGGGTGATGGGAGGTTAGGACTGGAAGTGGGTTGATGGGGGGGCTAGGACTGGTATTGGGTTGGGGGGTTGCTAGGACTGGAAATGGGCTGATGGGGGGCTAGGACTGGAAATGGGCTGATGCAGGGACTAGAAGGGAATGGATGCTGGGTGAGGCTGGAACTAGAAGGGAGCTGATGTTGGGGGAGGATTAGAATGGGATGGGGCTGGGAGAGTAAAATGGATAGCGGAAAAATATTTTGTGTGGGATGGATGAAAAATCTACAATTGGCCGTGTATTGGGAGAGTAAGTGGGGATTGAGGATGGAGGGGTAAAATTTGAGTGGATGAAATAGGAATGAGGAAAGAGCAAAAGGAGAAAGATTAGTATGTTAAAGCAGATGTAGAGAGAGAATGGAAAAAAAAACTAGAAGAGAGAAGAAAGGACAAATGGACAGCAGACGATGGAGAGTTAGCAGAAGACACGAAGAAACCAGAAGAAAGTGGCTGGAGCAATTGCAGCTGAAAAAAAATGCACAAAAGGTAGAAAAATATCTCTTTATTTTGAATTTATTAATTGGAATATGCCAGCTCTGGTAAATGTGGATCATTAACGTCTGCGCTTTGTTTAGTACAAGAGCAAATTAATGTATAGTTTTATTTTTACAGTGTTGTACATTCCAAGTTTGGCTTTTGGGATTCCCAGTTTAATTATTGTCGTCCTATTTCTAAATTGTGATTACTTGTTTGGTGATGGTCTATGTTCTGTTCATGTGTAACTGAGCTGAGGTATTCTGTTTATATAATCCCTATTTGACATTGCCACTTGTTCTCTTTCCCCAGTAGGTCATGTATTGGTATTCTCTGAAATGTATTGGTTTAATATTTGCATGTTTCCTTTTGATAGGTAGGGTATGGCGCTTTGTGAGTCCTGGTAGTGCTGTTAGGATACGGCGGGTTTGCTATGGGTTCTAAATGCCAAAAACTCTTGATTTCTCACATGTATCCTACTATAGGAACCGACCTAATCTATAACCCTAGTATTTATTTATGATTTTTTAGTTTGAAATTTTTAAATTTTTTGTTGGATCACTCACCATGAGAAGGAAACATTTCCTCTCTTGAAGTGAGCCCTCCTTTTTAATCAATTATAAAATGACCCCTAACAGGCCATAACCGGACAAAGCAATACGTATTGCCGTCCTTACCAGTCCATAATACACCTTAAAACTTCAACCAAGCCATATCCAAATGAGCAAGGAAAGTGTACTTAGCTTAGTCCCATGCCAAAGAAGGGCAGTATTTAAACCTCCAAGCAACGGTACAAAGTAAGGCCAGCATCCAACTTCCTGCGCTCCCCCACTGGGAGTAGCTTAGCAGTCTGGCCTACCACCGACTTCAAAAATAGGAGCAAACGCCCTTCTTTAGCCAGTGCACACGAGGGCTCACTTCAAGAGAGGAAATGTTTCCTTCTCATGGTGAGTGATCCAACAAAAAATTTAAAAATTTCAAACTTAAAAATCATAAATAAATACTAGGGTTATAGATTAGGTCGGTTCCTATAGTAGGATACATGTGAGAAATCAAGAGTTTTTGGGATTGATTATGTTGATTTCTATGGGTATAGTTTAGGGGTAATGGGTTCTAAATGGGCAGTGTTTGTAGTAGTTCCTAATGTGTCTGGCGGTTGGCACTGGATTATAGTAATCTTTTAAATCTTTCTTTATTCATACACTCATTAAGAGGCATGTTTACTAAAAGTTAGTATATGGTAACGTTATGCAAATATTTATGCAAATGAGGCCCCTTATGCAAATGAGGCCCCGCACCGAGTCTCCGCACATGGCCCCGCACCCCCCTTGGGCCGCCCCTGAGAGGAGATACAAATGAGAGAGACAGAGAGACTGGGGGAAGCAGGACTGGGGTCATGGTGATGAGAGAGAGACTGGAAGAAGCCGGGGGAAGGGGGGGGTTCATGATAAGAGGGACTTTCTTTTTTTTTTTTTGCTCCCCATATGGACTGTAGAGTTTAGTGGCTCATATAGAAGGGCAGATTGGATAGGCCTGTGGTCTTCATCTGCTGTCAAGTTTCTATATTTCTATAGTTTATCACCAGGCCAAAGTGATATTGGAAGCAAAAACGGAATTTGTCTCCGGTGCAGCTATCAAGGGTCACTGAGGATGGTGCGAAAGTTAGGAGTGTGGCCACGGACTTCTGTTGACACTGTGCAGTGGCACATTAAGGGCCTGATCTTATTAAGCTTTCTTTTCCCATAGAAAACTGGAAAATAATCTTAGTAAATCAAACCTTAAGAAGGGAATTGTGATGCACCTTTTTAAAGAGGGTGCATACTGTGGCCTAGGTCTTGCAGCCGGCCTTGGGGGGGCTGGAAGAGAGCATATGGGTCAAGTGGATAGAGCTGCCATCTTGCCCATTTCCAAGAGGGAGTTTTAAGGCCAGTCCTGGATTTCTAATAATCTTATCCTGATGCATTAAGGGATTCAAAGCACTGATTTCAGTAGGCAGAATTTGGGCCTGTAAAAATCCACATTGCTTTGGAATGTAAGTTCAAAACCAGCACTGGCCAAAATATCTCCATCCTGGAACAAAGTAACTTGTACAGTTCTGAGTGAGAGAGCCGAGTGTCCATCTTTTTATGGGGGAAAACTGAGACTTCACCAGAAGAATAATGGATAGGGGAATGAAGCCTGAACATGTCCCTCAAAAATGATGGAAGCTCAGCCTTCTCACCCAAAATTGCACAAATAACCATGTCCCAAGAGGGAGACTTTTTGACTAGTCTTTATTTTGAACTTTCATCCCAAAGCAATGTGGATTTGCTGTTCCAAATTCTGTCCATTGAAATCAGTGTTTCGAATCCCATAATGCATTAGGATAAGGTTATTAGAAATCCAGGACTGGCCTTAAATCTCCGTCCTGGAACAGAGTAATATAGCAGCTCTGTCCACTTGACCAATGCACTCTCCTCCAACCCCCCCAGGCAGCTGCAAACTGCAAAGACTTAGCTCAGAGTCTGTGACATACAAGGTGTGACAAAAAAGAAACGAGACTGTCCCATAAATGTTTTAGTAGAAAATCTACAGAGAAATTAGGCATTGTCTCCTTCAAAGTAATCCCCCCCCCCCCGAGTTAATGCACTTCTGTATTTGCTTCTGCCATATACGGAAGCATTCAGTAAAGTCCTCCTCCTTGAGATCCCTCAGCTTCCTCATCACAGTAGCCTTAATCTCTTCTACAGAGGCGAAATGAGTTCCTTTGAGCACAGTCTTCAGCCTGGGAAAGAGCCAGATGTTGCATGGTGCGAGATCTGAGGAATAAGGAGTGTGGTCGAGAGCTTTGATCTGTTTTTTGGACAAGAACTGTCTCACATTGAGTGCGGTATGTGCGGACGCGTTGTCGTGGTGGAGCAGCCACGACTTGTCTCTCCACAGATCCCACCAGCTGTGCCGAAACCGGTCATGGAGGCAATTGAGGACCTGCTGGTAGAAGTGATAGTTGACTCTCTAACCCTCAAGCACAAACTCATGATGGACCACTCCCTTCTGGTAGAAGAATGTAATTAGCATGACCTCGATCCTTGATTTGGACATGTGCGCCTTCTTGGGTCTGGGTGACAGTCATGCCTTCCACTACAGACTCTGTCTCTTGCTTTCAGGGTCATACTGGAAGACCCAAGTCTCGTCTCCTGTGATGATTCGGCCAACGAACTCTGAATCTTCTCCGATCTTCTCTAGCAAGTCTCGAGAAACACTGACCCAGTGCTCCTTCTGGTCGCCAGATAAAAGCTTGGGCACCATCTTGGCGCACACCTTCCACATCCCCAACCCCTGCACCAAGATGGTCCATACTGACTCCCTGTTCAGGCTGAGCTCCTCAGCTATCATCTGCACCGTCAATCTGTGATCACTCCACACCAGCTGGTTCACTCTGCCAATATTCTCTGTCGTGGAAGGCCATCCTGACTTGGGGTCATCCTCCATCTCCTCGTGGCCAGTCTTGAAGCATTTTATCCACTCAAAGACTCGCGGTCTTGACATTGCATCTTCTCCATAAGCCTTTTGGAGAAGTTGGAGACACTCATTTGGGCCCTTCTCCAACTTAACCAGAAATTTCAAGTTGATTCTTTGCTCCATATTTCTGCCACCTCCAGTTGCGTGACAAAGCGACGGAGCAGTGTGCTACAAAAAAACCTGAAAAAGAAAAACAGAGTGAGAGAGATGAAAAATATTATAGCAGAATAGTGGCGAGATGTTGCGCAACACGGTGACATAAGCGGTTAGCCAATTGGCATTGAGTCATGGGCGTGGCTGCCACAGTCTCGTTTCTTTTTTATCACACCTTGTACACAAAAGGTATATTACAGTTCCTTTTTTAGGATCTGATCTACTAAGATTGATTTCCCATTTTCTATGGGAAAGAAAGTTTAATGAAATCAGGACCTTAAAGTGCCACTGCATAGTGCCAACAGAAGGCAGTGGCCCCAATCCTCATTCCACTCCCACCATCTCCAGTGATCTTTGATAGCTGCATCTGAGGCAACTTCCACTTTTGCTTCCCGTATCTCCTTGGCTTGGTGATATGGGAAGCAAAAAAAAAAAAAGTCTCTCCCTTTCTCACGTCATAGTGATCCCCCTCCACTTCTCTCAATCCCTCTCTCTCTCTCTCTCACACACACACACACACACACACACACCCGTTATGACCTCTGGCTTCCCCCTATTTCTCTCTCACACACACACCCATCATAATGCCCACCTGTTTCCCCCAATCAATCTTTCTCTCTCTCATCATAATGCCCCCCCCCCACTTCCTCAATCTCTCTTTTTATCTGTCATCATAATGACCTTCTGTGTCCCCAGTCTGTCATGACCCCCCCCCCCACTCCCTCCACTCTCTCATGACCTGATTGTTGTGCCTTCTTCCTCCCCCTACTTCTCCTAAAATCTCTCAGTACTGCAGCAGCCATTGTGGTTCTTGGCAAATCAAAATGTGGCATATGAAACTTTCACTCCTGCTGATTTCTCCACCGTCAGGCTGAGCTAGCTGTGAGTTATGGCTATTGGTTGCTCACTGCTGCTGGCCTCACTGTGGAGAGAATGAAAACAGGGCAATTTACTTTTAAACCTTTGCACTGTAATCGTGCTGGAGAAGTTTAAAAGTGTAGCCACATTTTTCAGTCTCTCCACAGTTGGGCCAGTGGCAGTGAGCAACCGATGGGAAAAATTGTATTGCCAAAGCTGTTGCTCCCATTACAGCTTCTGCCTCTGTGCAGACAGAGATCCCAATGCCAGTTGAAGAACCGGTTCCATGTGCAGGATGCCTGCATGCTGAAGCTCTCAGGAAACAAGTGGAGGAGCTCAGAGAAGAGGTGGCGAGGCTGAGGAGCATTCAAGACAGTGAGAAGTACATTGATGAGATGCTTCTTGCAACATCCAAGCTCTCCAGCAGAGGTGAAGATGGGAGCCTAAAGAATGTTGAACGTTGGACATAAGTCACTAGGGCCTGCAAACTCACCAATCCAACTTCCTCCAGCCCTTGAATTAAAGTACCAGTATGCTGCCCTGGAAGTGGAGGAGGTGAAAGCATCCCAGGAAAGGGTGAACCAGAGCTCGAGCACCCCAAAGTTAAAAAATCAGTGACCACATGGAAGCGAAGGACAGTGGTGGTTGGTGGCTCTTTTCTGAGGGGTACTGAGGCATCCTGCCAACCAGACTTGATGTCCAGTGAGGTATGCTGTCTGCCAGGTGCCAAAATCTGAGATGTTACAGAAAGTTTGCCAAGACTTATCAAGTCCACTGACTATTACCCGATGTTGCTCATCCATGTTGACACAAATGATACTGCCAAGAATCCCTCTGAGCATATCAAAAGTGACTTCATGGCTCTGGGACAGAGGGTGAAACAGATAAGTGTGCAGGTGGTGTTCTCTTCAATCCTCCTGGTTGAGGGTAAAGGCCAAGGCAGAGAAGCTTGCATCCTGGAGATAAATGCATGGCTACTTGGATGGTGTCATCGAGAGCGTTTTGGTTTCCTGGACCATGGGATGCTGTTCCAAGGGTTGCAGAGTAGAGATGGCATCCATCTGTCCAATAAGGGTCGATGTGTCTTCAGGAGCAGACTGGCTAACCTACTGAAGAGTGCTTTAAACTAGATCTGTTGGGGATGGGTGAAGAAAGCTCCCAGGTAAGTGAAACATTAAATACCTTTATGGAAATGGGTTAAAGGGGCAACATCTGGAAAGAGATGTGTATAAATGTCAGTAGCATGGGAAATAAGATCCCAGGGGTTGAGGCTTTAATAGGAGAGGTTGACTTGGATTTAGTAGCGGTAACAGAGACATAGTTTATGGACAACTATGACTGGAATGTAACTATACCAGGCTATACTTTACTCAGAAAGGTCAGGGTGGGGAGAAAGGGAGGAGGAATGGCACTATATGTAAAAGAATAATATTAAAGCTATAGAAATACCGGGCAAAAAAGGGAGAGAGGAGGCACTGTGGGTTAAACTAGAAAGAGGGAAAGAGAAATCCATTTGTATGGTGTGAGATACAGACCCCCCTCACAGGGAGAAGAAGTGGATGGAGATTTAATAGAGAACATACACAGCATTGCTAGAAAAGGGAAATTCTACTGATAGGGGATTTCAATATGCCAGATACTGATTGGCCCATCTTTGCTACAGTATCATCTAGAAGTAAACAGATCCTGGATTCTTTACGGGAAGAACTATTCAAGCAACTGGTAACAGAACCCACATGTGAAGGGGCCATACTGGTCTTGGTGCTTACTAATGGTGAAAGTGTTTCTGATGTTGTAGTGAGAGATCATCTCACATCCAGTGATCACCAGATGGTGTGGTTCAGTATTAGGACTAGGGCTGATAAAATCCATTCAAAAGCGAGGGTCTTAGGCTTTAGGAAAACTAACTTTGCCAAGATGGACCAATACCTCAAGAAGTCGTTAGCGGGATGGGAACAGCTGAGGGATGTAGAAAAACAGTGGGGAAGACTGAAAGGGGATATTTTAAGAACAACTAACCTTTTTGTTAGAATTGTAAATAAAGGTAAAAGGAAAAGAAGGTCACTATGATTCTCAAAAGAAGTAGCAGCTGAAAAGGTGAAGAAAAAAAGGGAGACCTTCATAAAATACAAGAGATCACAGAGAGAGGAAGACAGGCATCTATATTTAGAAAATTTTAGAGAGGCTAGCAAAGTAGTAAAGAAAGCAAAGATTTAAAAAGAGGAGGAAATAGCCAATGCAATAAAATAAGGGATAAGATATTTTTCAGATACGAGGGTTATTTTTAAAGTAAGGTCTGATTGGCTGTAGCTTTGTACATTTTTCCCCCTGTAGAAACACGTATGTGTTCTGGCTCCTGGCATGCCTTGTGCAAAAGCAGATGCCATTTGCAGTCATAGCATCACTTTGTACGGTTTATACTGAGACGTTAAAATGTTTAAGACAATTGAGCGGCCCTCCGACTGTGAAATATGGTCTGTGATTTGGTTTTTGAAAGAAAGGACCGTGTCATCAGCGGACATTCATCGCCATATATGTGAGGTGTATGGCCCCAATGCGATGAGTGACAGCAAAGTGCGTAAATGGGTGAGATTGTTCAAGGACGGGTGGGACAATATCCATGATGAACCACGATATGGTCGACCTTCAGTAATCACAGAAGATTTGGTGCGCACAGTTGACGCAAAAATTCATGAATAATGGTGATTCATGATTTCCACTTTGTCACTGAAACTTCCACAAGTTTCAAGGTCAAGGTGTGCTCACAATGGGTTCCCAGGCTGTTTTCCGAGGAACACAGTTGCCATAATCTTGTGTGTTGAGATTGTCTGTTTGGTTTTCACTTTGACTGGAGATGACATGTGTCTCCATTCCATCGACTGCCACTTTGATTCTGGAGTCATGTGAGAAACCCATGTCGTCCCCTGTTACAATGTGATCCTAAAGTTCATCTCCTTCCTCATTGTATCGGATCAAAAATGTCAAAGCACTAGCCATTCTCCTTTTTTGGTGTTCCTCGGAAAGCCGCCTGGGAACCCATCGTGAGTACAGTTTGTCCTGCCCATCCTGTCTTATGGCTCAGTGCAGGATTTTATTTCCCATGCAGTCAACCTGACAGTGTCTGCCCTGGGAAATCTGTTCCATGAAGATGAAAAGAAACTTATGCAATATCTTTGAATTTTTTTGAGCCATTTCAAAAATACACTTATTTATGTGTGGGAAATTACTGCTTGATTGGTCAAATGGTTTTAGATATTTCAGTGGTGATAAGAAACAAATAACTGGCAGTGAAAAGGAAAGGTCTCAGCTCAGTAGTAGAATAAGCAATAAGGCATGAGAGGAGACACAGATGAGAGAGACAGAGAGACTGGGGGAAGCAGCACTGGGGTCATGGTGATGAGAGAGAGACTGGAAGAAGCCGGGGGGGGGGGGGAGGGATCATGATACAAGACTTCTTTTTTTTTGTTTCACAGTGGTTCATTTGGTAGGGCAAACTGGATCTTCATCTCCTGGAAAAGATTAATAGAGCAGCTCTGTCCACTAGACTGGTGCACTCTCCTCCAACCCCCCAGGCAGATGCAAACTGCAAAGACTTAACTCAGAGTGTGAGACACACACAAAAGGTATATCACAGTTCCTTTTTTAGGATCTGATTTACTAAGATGGATTTCCAATTTTCTATGGGAAAGAAAGTTTAATAAAATCAGGACCTTAAAGTGCCACTGCATGGTGCCAACAGAAGGCAGTGGCCCCAATCCTCATTCCCCTCCCTCCACTCCCAGTGATCTTTGATCGCTGCATCTGAGGCAACTTCCACTTTTGCTTCCCGTATCACCTTGGCCTGGTGATACGGGAAGAAGTGTCTCTTTCTCACGTCATAATGATCCCCCCTCCACTTCTCTCTCACCCTCTCTCTCTCACTCACTCACACACACACACACACACACACCATAATGACCTCCAGCTTCCCCCAATTTCTCTCTCTCACACACACCCATCATAATGCCCACCTGTTTCCCCCCAATCAATCTTTCTCTCTCTCATCATAATGGCCCCCTTCCCCAATCTCTTGCGCTCTCATCATAATGCCCCCCCCCCACTTCCTCAATCTCTCCTTATCTGTCATCATAATGATTTTCTGCTTCCCTAGTCTGTCATGAACCCCCCCTCCACTCTCTCATGACCTGACTCTTGTGCCTCCTTCCTCCCCCTACTTCTCCTAAAATCTCTCAGTACAGCAGCAGCCATTGTGGTTCCTGGCAAAGCAAAACGTTGCATTTGAAACTCACTCCTGCAAATTTCCCCACCATGAGGCTGAGCTAGATGTGAGTTATGGTCATCGATTGGTCACTGCCGCTGGCCCCACTGTGGAGAGACTGAAAACAGGGTAATTTACTTTTAAACTTTTCTTCTTTAAACGCGCTGTAGAAGTTTAAAAGTGTAGCCGCGTTATTCAGTCTCTCCACAGTGGGGCCAGCGGCAGTGAGCAACCGATGGGAAAAATCTTATCTCCAAAGCTGTTGCTCCTGTTACAGCTTCTGCCTCTGTGCAGACAGAGGTCCCAATGCCAGTTGAAGGACCAGTTGCATGTGCAGGATGCCTGCATGCTGAAGCTCTCAGGAAATAAGTGGAGGAGCTCAGAGAAGAGGTGGCGAGGCCGAGGAGCATTCAAGACAGTGAGAAGTACATTGATGAGATGCTTCTTGAAACATCCAAGCTCTCCAGCAGCGGTGAAGATGGGAGCCTACAGAATGAAGAAAGTCACCAAAGCCTGCAGAATCAACATTCTAACTCCTCCAGCCCTTGAATTGAAAAACCAGTCTGCAGCCCTGGAAGTGGAGGAGGTGAAAGCATCCCTGGAAAGAGAAGAACCACAGCTCGAGCACCCCAAAGCTTAAAAAAAAATCAGTGACCACAAGGAAGAGAAGGGTAGTGGTGGTTGGTGGCTTACTTCTGTGGGGTACTGAGGCATCCTTCTGCTGACTAGACTTGATGTCCAGAGAGGAATGCTGTCTGCCAGGTGCCAAAATCTGAGATGTTACAGAAAGTTTGCCGAGACTTATCAAGCCCACTGACTATTATCAGATGTTGCTTATCCATGTCGACACAAATGATACTGCCAAGTATCCCTCTGAGCATATCAAAAGTGACTTCATGGCTCTGGGACAGAGGGTGAAGCAGATAGATGTGCAGGTAGTGTTCTCTTCAGTCCTCCCAGTTGAGGGTAAAGGCCAAGGCAGAGAAGCTTTCATCCTGGAGATAAATGCATGGTTGCGTGGATGGTGTCATCAAGAGCGTTTTGGTTTTCTGGACCATGGGATGCTGTTCCAAGGGTTGCAGAGCAGATATGGCATCCATCTGTCCAAGAAAGATTGATGCGTCTTCACGTGGTCTATTTTTCTATGACTGTAACTAACATCAAGCTTGTCTTCATGTGTCTGCATCGGCAATGGGGGATGAGGGAGTCAATAAAATTTGAAGATACTCACCCTTCTGTAGCACTTCTCTCTCTACAATGGGGCAATCATGGAGTAGTTTGTAGCAAATAAAACAAGTAGACTTGGTCTCAGAACAGTCCCCAGTGACAAGACGAGCGGAGCACACTACAGTACAGCCAGTACAGCTACTGCATATGTACAGGATGTGACCACTGCGACTGCTCAGTAATAAGGATTTTCTTGAGAGGGGCTGCAGCCTAAACTGAGCGGGCCTGGGACCTTGCGGCCCTCTCTTAGCCCCTGCTTTGGAGGCCTGTGCATTCTCCTTGTGGGCTGTGCTATGTAACATAACAGCCCCCCACTTCCTCACAAGAACAGTGAAATGCAAAGGAAGTGGAATCAGAAGAGGACGGAAGCATGAGCGGCGCAGCAGTGCTGGAACTGAAGGTAACTCCAGTGCTTCGGTGCCATTTTGAAAGTATTGCTGCCACTAAATTTCCCAGAGAGGGGTGGCAGCAGTGGCATTGGGGAACCCAGATGGCCGGTGCTCTAGGTGAATGCCTAGTTTGCCTGATGGTAGCACCAGCCCTGACCTCCATAGATTGGACTCATTCTCTAAGAGTCTGGAGCTCTTTGCACTGAGTGCACACATATGACCTCTCACCAACTGGGAGATGATCATACCTGTGGCTCTCAGTTCAAAATAATGAATAGACCCATCTCACTGCTGGACTGCTGTCTGCATCTTTGTATTAATCTTTAGTTCTTTAGAGTTATTAAGGGTATAAGGATGCCTAAACTTATATAAAAGACTTTAGAATTATGCGGTATATTTTATTCTGCTATTTTTATTTATTCATTTTTTTGCTTCCCAATGAACTACTGGATCTGTTAAGGGTTAATCACTTGTTGATGAAAATAAACTATGGTGAAAAATGTCACTCTCTCTTAAATGGGATAACTTGCTGCCAATTAAGAGATGTGCCTGAGGTGGGTGAGAAGTAGGGGAGGGGAGGTGCAAAAAAAAAAAGAAATACCTGACTGTTTTTTTAAGGCTATAAGGGCCAACCTAAATCTAATAGAAATGAATTTGAAACTTCTAAATCATGTTGCTATTTGCCTGCTTGAAGTCCACCTAAATCTAACACAAATTTTAAAATCTCTAAAGCAAACTGAGAACTAGTTTTGCTTTTTGAATTAAATCAAAAACAGATCTTTCCAAATAAACCCACAATCTCTCCCCTATCCCAAGCTTTAAGTCACCAAGTTTGCCAGCAAAGTAATGAATGATCTCTTGCCTACAGAGGCTTTAAGGCACATTTTACAAAGGACGTTCAAGTGCATTCTGGGTGAATACTATAACATTGGAAAAAAAAGGCATGTGCAGGTTCAGGCACGATCTCAGAAATGTGGACGTGCTCGATATGGATGTCTATGGAGACATTTACATAGATGTCCTCAGAATAGCATTTCAGAACAGGGACATCTAATAGCCTAATGTTTAAAGTAGTGGGTTAGGAGCAGGTTGGCTATGATTCAAATCCCAGTGTGGCCCTTTGAGATCTTAGGCTAGTCATTTCTGCATCTTCTTTTCACCCTTTGGATGTTTTAAGGCCACAGCAAGCACTTTCCCGATGCCTCTTCGTGCCTGGAGCATGTCTAAATGTGGGTGTGCCCGCAGACATTCCCAACGTTTCTGAAATTGAATGGGGGCATCTAAGTTCATTGCACCTCCCCAGACACAACTCCACCATGCCCCCTGCACGCTTGGATGTCTCCGCATTGGAGACATCTCTAACATCAGTTATGAAATGGCTCTGGAGACGTCTCCATGATTTCATTGTCCACATGATGTTCAAATCGCGACTACGATTTTTAAAATGACCCCCTTTTTCTGTTCTCAGCTTTCCCTCAGAACTTTCGAGTTAGGAAAAGGAGGGGGTATTTGGCCATGGAGACCTCTTGATTTCTGAGTCAAGGGTGGGTAAGTGTTGGGGCACGACGACCCCTTGACACTTGTGTCCAGGACAATGCTGAGCTCTCTTGGTGTAGGAGAGGGGGCCTGTGTGGTAAGAGTATGCTCACTAAAAACTAAAATTTGACACTTAATCCAGACTAAAAATGCACCTCTTTAAAGCTGTTTTTGGATCCTGATAATCCTCACTTACTTATTTATTTATTTAGGTGTATTTACATCCCTGGTAAAAGGTGGTATATAAATACAAATTATGTGTTAAATTTTAGTTTTTAGTGAGCATTTGCTGAATGTCACATGGAGGGTAGTATCTCACATTATTTACACAATAATTATGTACACAATAATTTTAGCAGGTGCCTACCAAAACTTTTGGGGATCCACTTAGCTAGTACATTAGTTCTCAGACCCTTTAATCCATAAAATTCTCTGCAGTTCCCCTGGATCCTTTGTAGCGCAGCCTCTATATTCTGCATATTGTGATATAATACAGCAGAAAAAGGAAGTGGAGACCATTCTTGTACAAGGATGTTCTAGCATGTTTCAACCAGGAGTCTTTTTGAACTTGCTTTCTTTTCACCATTGCAGCTGGAGTGGAAGATAAAAGCCACCACTGATCCCAATTTCTAGAAAATTATCACTGACTTGGAGCCATACCAGTAGATTATAGCCGTTTCTTCAATGAAGGAACTTTCTAGCCAGCTTTAGGAGAAGCAACAATTTAGAGAAAATCTGAACTGGGTGTAAGGCGGTATAAAAATCTTTCTAAATAACTAAAATAAGAGGGTTTTACTGTATATGCTATGAATTGGGAATAGAATACTGTATCCCATGGGTAAGGCTGCAGCCATAACGTATGCAAGATACGTGGTCATTCTGCGGCCACCTATTTTTACAGGGAGTGGGAAAGTTAAATAGACATACGTATTCCGCGGCCGGACACACGGACTATAGAGTGAATTTTGTGTGTCTGGCACTGACAATGCAAATTATAAGAGAAACTTAATATTTAGCACTGGGAAAGTGCTAGAGCAGCTACTTTTAGGTCCAAAACTAGGAAAGATTGCATCACCTAGTGTCGTTAGTCAGATTTCGTCAAGATACAATCTCAGGTCGGGACATAGCGCTGGCTAGAGTCTTCCTACAACGATCGCCCCTCGAGTGGTCTCCAGTGTCTATCCATTCCAGCTGCTTTTATAAAATGCGCTGCTCTTAGAGTTGGTTGATCAGAACCCTGTGCGCGGACAGCGCTAACGTGGCCACTTCAGTGAGTACTTTAAATCAAGCGTTTACCAGCATTGAAATGCATAATTTTTTACCTTCGGATCTGAAATTGCAGTCATTTTCTAACCGATATAATAGACAAGTTGTCGGTATGCGAAGGGGAGACATTTTGAACAAGGGAAATCCCGAGTAGAGCCCGAAATCAAGATAGGGGTCAAGCAAGTAACAAAGAAACAAACAAGAATTGCAAATTCTGAAAACAAACAAACAAAGATGAGCCTGATCTTTACTGGCCTTCAGGAATAACTCGCATCTATCATCATTTGTCGAAATAGTGCTTCAACCGTGCTGCAGCAAGTCTGTTTTCATCATGGTGGCAGCCTTTACATTTCTGAGTTGCAATCTCGGTTTTCTTGCGTTGAAGTTGTTCACGTTTAATTACAGAGCACTGGAAGACCATCACTACAAACCCTCCAGTACCCGCACCATCCCGTAGGCATCAAATGCATGTTAGAGGACGTTAGACAGTGGAATTACGAGAATATAGAAAGAAAAAAATCCCCAAAGAAAAAAAGATAGAGGTTGAAAACCCTGGAGTTTCCGCAGCTGCGATGCCCGCCCCGAAGAGCGGATATAATGTGTCCTGGAACGCTCATATTCCTGTCGCCCGATCGCTGCTCGCCCATTCCGTCTAGTTTCGGTTCTCTCGGACTGTTCGCTCACTCCCGTACTGTTTCTATGCAATAAAAGGAGTTTGCGATTATCGATCATGCTGTTGAATGGAAAGAACGCATGAATTAAAAGAAAATTAAGGCTGAATACTGTTTTTGCTGCTCTGCTCATAACACCATTCGATTTTAAAAAGAAATCATCATTTTATGGCGAACTGCCTTCCAGGGGGAGCAATGTATAGCTTTAAGACGGTATCCATAAACACTAATCACTTCCTCAGCTTTATACTTACAGATTTATGAATAAGAAATAATTTCAGTCCCGCTTCTTATATTAGGTCCACTTGTTAGATGCAAACTGGCTGTTTAAAATGGAAATGTTTTAGCAGGCTTTATATCCTCTTGATAAACATTTAAGCAGGTGTAATATTGAATTGTCCAGGTACATAATATACGGATGCTAGAGATCTTCAATCATTTGTTTTTATGCGCGTTTGTGTTCCAATCTAAGAAAAACAACCTCTTCTACTATAGCCCTCTAAAATCGAGCTACTTTCAGACACACAGGTCTTTTTTCTTGGTTGTTGTTTAAATTTGTCTGTGGTCTTGTTGACTAATCTGGACGATGACAATAACGTGACTCATCCTCTAAGAATGTGCTGGGGGGTCTTCAGACGGAAGGTGAAAGCCAGCAGACGGACAACTTGCCAGGAGTGTGCGATTGGCACGTAGCGCAAGCCCCGCCCCCTCGGGCTGCTGCTCTATAAAAGGCTGCACCGCTGCCCGGGACACCCAGTGATTTCTTCAGTGGGACTCAAGGAGGGACTTACTAGTGCTACGCTACGCGCACGGCAGCGCTAGTTGGCTAGTTTGGATCACGGAACTGAAAATTTAGAAGAACTTTTGTCTCTGTGGATTATCAGCATTATCAGGTATGGTTTTGCAAAACTGTCATCGTGGGGTTCCACTTGCAAAAAAAAAAAAATCTTTTTAGGGACTTTGAAGTTGCATTGCTTGTTTTGGGGCAACTTCGGTGATAGGTTAGAGATCAAACAATTTGTAAATCAGGGGAGGATGACATTTAATGCGCCTAAAACCTTGCATTATTCCAATGAGCAAACGGATGCCACGTGAACTCTAGAATAGTTTTTATTTGCTGGTCAGAAATTGCTGAGTAAATAGGAGGAACATAGTACAGAGAAATTCCTAGAGATCGGGACTGTGGAGCGGTACATGCTTGCACTGTTGGTGCAGAGCAGTCTTTCTGTTTATTGTGTAATGAGTTTCTCCTGCTTTTCTCTATCAGGAGAACTGTCAAAATGAAACTGGTTCCAGTAACTCTACTTTATCTCAGCTCTGTGACCTTCCTCGCGGCAGACGCTGTAAGACTGGACATCGCTTCAGAACTGAAAAAAAGGTGAGCATCGGTTCTCTGCTACCGTGCTAGAGGTTTCATGCCTCAACATAATTTATGACTTATAATAGTCTAATAGAATCTGCACCGTGCAGTTTCTTTAAAATCTCAATACCTTGTTTCCTAGCTGCTAAAGTCTGCATGGTGGCTTTGGATGTTGTATTGAATGAATTTTTATTTTAT
Organism: Ichthyophis bannanicus; assembly: GCA_033557465.1. Taxonomy (NCBI): domain Eukaryota; kingdom Metazoa; phylum Chordata; class Amphibia; order Gymnophiona; family Ichthyophiidae; genus Ichthyophis; species Ichthyophis bannanicus. Next base: position 53,562,138 of record CM066047.1, on the reverse strand, counting down.
TTATATATATATATATATATATATATATATATACATTCATTAATAACAGTATAACAATTTACAGTACTATACTATTTACAGTATAACCAAATCTAGAGTATGATGTTGACAGACTGGGCTTTATGTTTTGTGGTCAAAAGCAAGATGGACTAGGTGACTTTTGATTGCTTTGCGAAAGGTGGCCAGATCTGAAATTAGACGAAAAGGAGCAGGTAGGGAGTTCCACAGTATAGGGGCGAAGAGGGAGAATGCTCTGTTATTAGCAAATTGGGAGCTTTTTCTAGCTATAAGTGGGATGGTAAGAGTGTTAGTCATATTTGATCTTCTTGCTCTGTTGTCAGGAGTCCAGTGTGGGAGATCTTCCAGGGAGGATGCGGATAGGTGATGAAGAATTTTAAAAGTTATCAGGAGAGTTTTGTACTTGAGTCAACTGCTTATTTGGGAGTCAGTGAAGATGAAATAGGAGAGGGGTGACATGTTCATATCTAGAGTGTCCATAGATGGTTCGTGCCGCAGTTGTAGAGGATGGAGAATATATCCAGGAAGACCATGTAGGATGATATTGGCGTAGTCGAAGAGCGGAGTGATAAGGGCTTGTAAGACAGAGCGGAAGTCTGTAGGCTCCAGTAAGGGTCGGAGATGACGGAGGGAATGTATTTTATGATAGACAGCTTTTGTGATATTGTTATATGGGATTCCATGTTTAGGGACTGGTCCATGGTGATGCCCAGATACCTAACCTCATGATTAGCCTTCAGATCAGCATTCTTAACCTGTAGGGTTGTTGGGGGTATGAATGTTGAGTCTTTTGTGATAAAAAGGACTTCTGTCTTTTTATAGTTCACTTTCAGGTTGTGAGCAGCAAGCCAGTCGGAGACAGCATTGCAACATTTGATAATTCCATTGAAGTTTGGGTACTCGGTTGAAAATGGAATGTAGAGAAGCACATCATCTGTATAGATATGATAATGAATGCCGAAGGATTGTATGATTACATAGTAACATAATAAATGACGGCAGATAAAGACCAGCATGGTCCATCCAGTCTGCCCAACAATATGGTAAGAGTAGGTGCACCTGTCGCTCTGTGCAGGCCACCCCTCCCTATGTCGTTGTTTAAGGGTGAACCCACCACTCCATGTAGGACACCCCTATTTGTTGAGAAGTTAGATGGTTCAGTTTATTTTGTTTTTATCCTGTTGCTGTAAAGGGATGCGCTGTGCTTGTCCCATGCCATTTTGAATTCCGTCACCATGTTTGTCCCCACCACTTCCATCGGGAGAGCATTCCAAGCATCCACCACCCTTTCAGTGAAAAAATATTTCCTGACATTACCTTTCAATTTTCCACCTTGCAGCTTCATGTCATGCCCTCTAGTTTTACAGCTTCCCCGTCTTTGGAAGAGGTTTGTTTGTTCATAGTTTCTCTTTAAGTATTTAAAGGTCTGAATCATATCTCCCCTATCCCTCCTCTCCTCCAAAGTGTACATATTTACATATATATATATATACAACCAATATGTACATGATTGTACATATTGGTTGCATATATATGTTAAATAACAGGACTGATAGGGAAGAGCCCTGCGGTACTCCTTGGGTTTGCTGATACATCTCTGAAGTTTGATTGCCCATACAGACTTGTTGTTGACGATCTGTTGGATATGAGCGACACCAGTCTAGTGCTGAGCTCTGAATCCCCTTAAACTTAAGTAGATTAATCAAATGGCTGTGACAGACTGTATCGAAGGCCGATGCAATATCCATGACTATCAGGATAAAGTCTTGTTTCAGATTATTTAAGCCTAGTATTAGGTTGTCAAACAGGGAAGTAAAGTCTCAACACCATGATGTTGTCGAACCATGCAGTTGTGGATCAAGTGGTGCATGGCAGTCAATGTGGTCTTGGATTTGTTGCAGTACTATCTTCTCCATTATTTTGGCCAAGAAAGGAAGACTTGCTATGAAATGATAGGCGTTTGGGTCCTGCGGGTCCAGTTTGGCATTTTTTTGATTGTGGCCATTTTCAGTGATGCTGGGACCAGACCCTTGTTGAAGGAGAGGTTGATAATCTTGGAGATGTGGGAACTTAATTCGGAGCAAGTGGACTTGATCCAATGAGAAGGGTATGGATCGGAGGGCGAGATGGTAGAATTAAGTCCTTTTATTATAATTTCAATTTATTTGGGGGAGTATGGGTAGAAGTGACTTAGAGCAGGGATATTAGTGCTTTCATGTAATGGAGCATCTGTGCAGCTGTCTTCCAAATTGTTGAGGGTTACTTTGGTTTTATTGTGGTGGTGAATAGCAATGTCTTGCGGGTGAATTAGGTTATTTGGTTGATGCTTTTGCACATTTTCAGATGGAATGCAAGGGCGCGCGGTCAAGTACGGAGAGAATTAAGGGCACCAAATAAACCTAATACTCAAGGAGTTAGTTTGAATGCAAGATCCACTTTCATGAGGGCAGAGCATGTGAAAGATCCTTCAAATCTTCGAGCCAGGTAATTTTAAGCATTAGAGTAAGTAGAGCAGGCAGATGTGTAAGTAGTCAAGGGGAAAGCTTTTGCTACTGGAGGGATGGGGGTCTCATAGCTTTCATATATACATTTTGAGGATGAAAAAGAGAACCAGTTAGGGAAGGAGAATTCACTGCAATGAGACTTAAGTGAAAATAAGAACAGATTGCTGTTTTAAAAATTAACCCAGTGCTGCACTGAACCGCTCTGCTAATGTCTCTCGCTCTCTTCTTTTGCAGCGCCCCTTATTCTCATCTGCACGTGAAGAGGAACCCTCTGATCAGTGACAAAACAAAGTCGGGGTGCAGGATGGCGACATGCCCGGTGCAGAACCTCACCTACCAGCTCCAGCACTATAATGATCAGAACAAGGATAAGGCTCCAAGCAAAAAGCTAAGCCCACACGGCTATGGCAGGAGACGGCGCTCCCCGACAGACAGAAGGGTGCTGTTCCAGCTCATTGATGGCAAACTGAGGCCATTCTGGCTCAGCGGCAGTACCGGCCGGACTTCACAGGCGGGTCAGGAGCGGCTTCGGAGAAACGCGGACAGCTGGCGAGCCAGTCTGGGGCGAAGGGCGAGGACTTAGACGAAGAAGCTGGCCAGAGCAGGGTGAAAGGGAGGCAACGGGAACCCTCCTCTACCCTCTCAGCTGCGCCCTCCATCTGTGTGGGGAGCTTCCACGGGGGGGGGGGGGGGGGGCGCTCCTGCGTATTGCACTTGTGACTCACGGAGTTATGCATAATCTCCAGGAACAAGCAGGAATGTAGTCTTCACATATGGTGATGTCGGTACCGATGGAGCCCGCGCGGGAATGTTCCCCAGTGTCCAATAGGAAAGTTTTTGGGAGCATCCCACTGTGCCTGCATAGCTGCCTTCCCGCCTTTCCAGCTCTCCCCCCTAAGTCTTCGTTTTTCGCAGAGCCGACAGGCAGCATTCCTGTCACCGCAGAAAAACCCTTTCTCTTGTGGTCGCCTTTGCCTTCCCGTCAACGCTAGTATCTTTCTTTCTTTCAAAAAAAAAAAAGGAGGGAAACTCTGCTTTTCTCCATGGTCTTTACCCTCAGGGGTTTAGACGCCATTTTGGGCCTCTGGCCTTTTCTTTCCTCAAAATGGAAAAACCAACTAGAGGCTTTAAAAAGTGTTCCAAATGTGGCAGTACGATTTCTGTCACCGGCACCTATGACTGGTGTCTTAAATGTTTGGGACCGGACCATTCACTAGCTGAATGCCTCCTCTGTAGGAAGATGACAGAGGGGCCTGCAGAATAGAGCTGCGAAACTCAGCAGCTTTTTTGCCACAGATACCATGTCCGTGGCATCGACGTCCTCCAGGGCTTCTTCTTCCTCCCACGGATTTCAGGTAATGAAAACTAAGTCTTCTAATGCTGGTCTGTCCTCAAAGGGTAGATCTCCTTCTAAATATGGAGATGCATTGCCCTAGAGGGGAATACACTAGCCAAACAGCCCCGGCGGGAGGTCCTTGCCTCCAAAGCATTAACACGGTCCCAAGATGCTCCACAGGCTTCCACCTCGGGGGAGCTCTTGGTGCCATGCTCTGGGGTCGTGTCCAAGCATCGGCTGGTTCCATGGATCAACATATCCTGGCAATCGAGAGGAGTTTAGTGGCCCTGCTAGCGGCTTCAGTACCCCTAAAACCTCTGCAATTGGTTCCGCAATCATTGGCACCAACACCGGTACCGAATGTTCCTGCATCAACCATTGCACCACTCTCCATGTTACCACCCATGCCGACCTTGGAGTCAGTGTCTGGCGTTGAAGGTCCAGTACCAAGGCATCCTGATGCAGATTTTGAGTGGTACCGTTGATGTGCTGAGCAGGAGCACCCAGCTCGTCGATACTTCGAGTCTTCCGATTCCAAATCCTCCGATGAATCTTTTGGTACCAGGGATGCTCTTCCTGAGGATCCTTCTCCGCAATGCCGTATGTCTCCTCCGGAGGACATGTCTTTTCAAGACTTTATAGGGGATGTGGCTTGGGGCCTCTCCATTACTGTGACCCCTGAGAAAGAACCCAGAGCTGAAGAACTTGAAATTCTTCAGTATCCGCCAGTGCTTAACCCTTTCAGACCTGAATTTTTTCACAGACAGCAAACATTTTTTTGTCATCATTTCTGTGTCAAAAAGCATGACTTGTAACAAGATTAAAAGTCACCTTTGTCAAATATTAATATTTTTAATGCGTCCATTGCAGTGGACTTTAGTTCTCAAACAGTGTTTTCGTTAACACGAACAGTTATCATATGAAAGACAAAGACAAGTTTTGCAACATTACAAAAGCAGAAATTGTATTAGGTTCATGTCCCTAATAGTTACTTTGATACATAAATGTTGTAATTTCAGTTGCGATGTGCCAACATGAAGTAATTGCGGCCTGGAACAAAGCAAAAATGTACTTGACACTTATCACAAAAAACATGAGTCTTTCATTTACAACCCTCTCTCTTACATCTTGTTGCTTCTTTTTTACTATCATATTGTGGCAAATGGTCACAACAGTCCTTCTGAATCTCTGCCAGTGGTCTCTTTTCAGGCTGCGATTGTTTTGCTGCCGGTACTGTGACATTGTGAGTGTAGTCAAAAGACGAGGGCCTACCACGTTTCGTTGATGAATTGACCGGCTTGTTCTGCTGAATCAAAGCTTCCGCTACATCCAAATGGAATTGTAACAAGTCTTTTACATCCTTCTTGTGAATTTCTTGGCGTTCAGACTCTCATTTATATTCAAACCAACTGTTCACAATTGCCAGGTCAAGTGCATGTGTCACCATTCTGAGGGTCCATTTTTTTGATTTTATAAATGTCCTGTATAAACATCATTTGATCAAGTTTGTCTACCCCTCCCATTGCTGCATTGTAGCATTTTACAATTTCTGGTCTTTCTATAGTGACAAAAGTACTATTCTTTTTGTCCCAACGATGAACCTCATCTGTGCTACCAATACCAATGCAGTTTGATGTCAGGATGACGGAACGATTATTATACCATTTTACGACAACAATGTTTCCATCCTTGCTGGTAACCTAGTCATAGCTGCCGCGAACTTTAGACAATTCTTTATCGCCCTTGAGTGGTGGATTAGAAAAGCAATTGAATCAAGCAGTTCCAGTGGATAAAACATTTTTTGCAGACAGAATTTCTAGGAAGTTGTATGAGGTAAAGTAGTTGTCAAAATAGAGACGATGGAATGGAACTTCAATTCTATTGCTTAGATGAAGAACTACTGCTGCTCCTAATCCAAATTTTTTCAAATTTTCTTGCGACAATTCTGTCTTCGAACCTTGGTACAAGACAAAATCATATGCCAGTCCACTTCTACCACACAAGAAGAGTTTCACGCCCCATGGACTAGGCTTTCCTTTTACGTACATATTGTTTCACAGACAAGGTTCCTGTAAAAGGAACCATCTGTTCATCAATTGCCAGTTCCTCTTCCATTTCCAGTTCCAAGCAACGTTTTCTAATAGAGTCGTAAAGTGGGCAGACCTTGAAAAACACGTCGCTTCTGGTATTTTCAGAACTCTTGGCAAAGTGCCAGTGAGTTCACAGCTGAAAAAATCTGTCCCGACTCATTTTACTTTTTTCAGCAACATTCAGCAATAGTGAAGATCTCCAATACATACGTACACGAGGAAACTTTATTGATCCCATCAGAATGTGAAGACCAGCTAGAACTGCCATTTCCTCTGAAGTTGTTGATCGGAAGCCTCTTGTTCCTGCTTGTGTAGCATAAAGATTTGTCATCTCTGTCATATTATTGAATGACACATCAGTTACATATCTCTTGAAATATTCATATGGAGACGGTATATTATTGTTGACTTCATCAACACATGGAATAGAACAATTTCCATCTCTTGCTGTAAATGTCTTGTGACACCATTTGATATTTTTCTTTTCAGAAAAATCCAGTACTTCATTGATTCCATCTGTCACATCCAAAAGTTCTCTTTCAGAATCTGATGACTTATCAATTTCAGATGATTCCTGTACATCATCATCACCATCTGTAACCTGCTGCTGAATCTGCTGCCCACCTAGTACTGACAATTCATCATCACTGTCTAGACCATCTAACTCTGAATCGTATCCATCATTAGTAAGTTCCTTCAGAGAAAGCATTTGGGCTCCAGTTAACCCTGTTTAAAATAATAGATCAAATATAAAACCAAAACAAAAATAGTAATATATACAATACAGCCAATACTTTTCATGATATCGCCTTACATATCCATAGAGCCTCAATTGAGACCTGGGGTCCATTGAAAAGGTGGACCCTTACAAAGGTCACAACTGGCGACTAAATCATGATTTCTGTTAAATAATTGTTTTAGAAGTTACATCAATATCTATTAAAAACCAGCATTTGTTTTTCATTTTAAGAATTTAGCTTTGATTACTTATAATAATGATCATAAAAAGCACTTACTCCGTAGTCTAAAACACTTTTCAGCCATCTTAGTTTTTGAAAAGAAACATGCGTCAAAATACAGAAAGACGCATGTGCTAGTGTTGACCTACATCCATGTGATTGGTCAGCAGGTCTTAAACCATCAGAACATGCATATATACATGAAAATTAATGAATACTCATGACGTCCATTACAGTGGACATATGGTCTGAAAAGAAGGCTGCTACCTTACCCATTCACTGGATATTGCATGACCTCATGCTTAGGATGTGGGAAGCACCTTTAACGATGTCTCCACATTCTCGGAGACTCGATACCAGGTACTGCAATGTCCCGGTTTCCAGAAGACACAGTTGCCATACCACTCAATGGTAGTGGAATTGGCAGTGTGTCGAATCAAAAGTGCCAAGACTCATTCGTCTAATCCTCCCAGCCGAGAGGCCAGAATTCTCGATGCCTTTGGTCGTAGATGTTTTCAGGCCTAGATGTTATCGGCCAGGATAAGTTCATACATACTTTATATGGGTATGTTCCTTCGGGAGGTAGCAAGGGATTTGGAGCTAATGGCTTCTCTCCTCCCAGACGACAAGAGGGCTGATTACCTGACACTTGTTAAACATGCCCAGAATGTTTCCAAGTTCATGAACAGGTCAACCTTCGATTGTTTTGAGTGTATTAGCAGAACTTCTACTATCTTCATCGGTGCACTTCAGATTGCTTGGTTACAAACATCTGATCTTGAACAGTGGGTGCAAGATAAGCTGGGGAATATTCCATGCACAGGAGAAAACCTCTTTGGCAAGGACTGGCAGGACAAGGCCTCTCAGCTAGAGTTCGAGAACACTACCTTGAACAGGCTCTTTAGGGCCACTGCCAACCTGGTGAAGAAAAAGGTTGTAAAGAAACCCTTTTTCAATAAGAAAAAGAAGTTTTATCCTTTCTATGCCCAGACCATGCACTGTCCCATCCATTCCTCCCAGAAGGGACAACATCAACCAAAGCAGCAGAGGAAGGCTCAAGCACCCAGAGCTCAGCAGATCCAGCCTCCTCAAGGTCTTTGATTCTTTCCTAGAGAACTTAGCCGTCCTACCTCTGCAACTTTCAGTGCCAGTTCACATTTCAAGCAGACTATGTCACTTTGCAAAAAGGTGGCATCAGATAACATCAGAACATTGGACTCTTGCCATAGTGACTGAGGGGTACAAACTTCACTTCCAAAGTATGCCCCCTCCCTCCATTCCAAGAGAGTTCAGTTCTTCAGCCCCTCTCACCACTCTCTTGGGCGGGGAGGTTACCACCCTTCTCGCTCAAGGCACCATAGAGGAGGTACCTCCATCTCAACAAGGCCTGGGCTTCTACTCCCCCTACTTCCTCATTCCAAAGAAAACAGGAGGATACAGGCCCATTCTGGACCTCAGGGAACTAAACAGGCACCTGTTCAAAGAGAAATTCAAAATGATCTCTCTTGGCACACTTCTCCCTTACATCCAGTCAGGATTGCTTTGTTCTCTAGATCTAAAGGATGCGTATACACATATCCTTATTCATACAGGACACAGGAAGTTTCTTCGATTCCTCTTTCAGGGAAGACATTACCAGTACATTACCTTTTGGTCTGGCTTCTGCCCCAAGAATCTTCACAAAATGCATGGCAGTAGTTGCAGCATTTCTAAGGACTCTAGGGATATTTGTCTTTATTTTATTTATTTATTTTATTTGCATTTCTTATATATTGCGCTATTAAGATCAGTGCGGTGCACAGTGAACAGAAACATACTACAATGCATCAAGCCACATTGAGTTTTATAATGAACAGGGTATGAACTTGGTGAAAACCGGGGAAACTATCTACAAACATTTTACAGTAAAACTACAAATCTTTTACAGATATCATACAGATGTCTTCTCTTAGACGATTGGCTCATCCAAGCGACTACAGCTCTAGAGGCCAGCTCTTCGCTCTCTCGCACAATGCAAGTCGTTCAACACTTGGGATTTGTAATAAATCTACCAAAATCCCAGTTTACCCCTTCTCAAACCCTAGAGTTTATAAGGGTTCTACTGGACACACAGCAATCAAGGGCTTATTTACCACAGATCCGCTGCGCTCGCATTGTTTACCTGGCTTCTCAAGCAGCTATGAAAATCTTCCTAACTGCCTGAGAGATGCTTCAGGTGCTGGGCCAAATGGCTTCCATGGTTCATGTGGTTCCCTATGCTCATCTGCATATGCGAGCAGCTCAATGGACCCTAGCTTCGCAGTGGACTCAGGCATCAGGTCGTCTGGAGGACAAAATCTTGAACTCCCCATGTCTCATTTTGTCCCTCCGATGGTGGCAGTCACAAGAAAACCTTCTTGTAGGGTCACCTTTTCAGAGGCCACCACACCAATCTACTCTGATGACAGATGCATCCAAGTTGGGCTGGGGAGCTCTTCTGGACAATTTATCCACTCAGAGTGTCTGGACTCAGCAGGAGGCTCGACTCCACATAAACCTCTTAGTACTCAGAGCCATACTCAATGCTCTAAGAGTGTTTCAGGACCAACTGTACTCCAAAACAGTTCTGGTCCACACGAACAATTAGGTAGCCATGTTCTATGCGAACAAACAGGGTGGAACAGGTTCTTAGACGTTGTGCAATGAAGCCCTGCATCTCTGGTCGTTTGCCATACACCATCAGATTCACCTAACAGCGGTATATCTCCCTGGCAAACAGAATCTCTTGGCAGACAAGCTCAGTTGAGTTCTTCTGCCTCACGAGTGGTCTCTCCATGCGGACCAGATTGCTCGAATCTTTCAAATCTGGGGAACCCCAAACATAGATCTGTTTGAAAGTCCTCAGAATGCCAAACTTCCCTGCTTCTGTTCCAGAATACCTGCTCAGAACAGTCAGGCGAGAAATGCTTTCCACCTTCACTGGGGTCAGGACTTCCTATATGCCTACCCACCCATTCCCCCCATTTGAAAGACTGTTCAAGCTTCAAAGAGACAGGAGCCACATGATCCTCATAGCCCCATGCTGGCCACGTCAAGCGTGGTATCCACTGCTTTTACATCTCTCTCAAGCCAGACCCCTGGACTTGGGATGTGCTCCAGATCTCCTACCCCAGGAAAACGGAACACTTCTGCACCCAAACCCCCAGTCCTCACATCTGATGGTGTGGCTGCTCAGAGCTTAGAACTTCAGGATATCAGTATCTCTCAGCAAGTTAAGGATATCCTTTTGGCCTCAAGAAAACCTTCAACAAGGCATGCTTACGCTTTTAAGTGGAGAAGGTTTTCCATTTGGTGTTCAAAGAGGGAACTTAATCCTTTTTCTGTTCCTGTGGAGGCATTGCTTGAGTATCTCCTCCACCTCTCGTCCACTGGACTCAAAACTAATTCGGTAAGGGTTCACCTCAATACCATAGCGGCTTTCCATATGCCCTTTGAAGGACAACCTGTGTCTTCTCAACCACTGGTATCTCGCTTTATGAGAGGTCTACTCTTAACTAAGCCTCCCATTAAACCACCACCGGTGGCATGGCATCTTAATCTGGTCCTTGGCCAGCTCATGAAGCCACCCTTCAAACCTCTAACCACCACATCTCTAAGGTTTCTTTCTTGGAAAGTCACCTTCCTGATTGCCCTCACTTCAGTGAGATACATCAGTGAGCTTCAGGCTTTAGTGGCTGACCTCCCCCTTATACACGGTTCCACCATGATAAGGTAGTCCTGTGGACTCACCCCCACTTTATGCCAAAGGTGGTCTCGCCTTTTCATTTGAACCAGTCAGTTTGCCTTCCTGTCTTCTTCCCTAGACCCCATGCATCTAGTGCAGAAAGAAGTCTACATACTCTGGATTGCAAGTGTGCTTTAGCCTTTTATCTTCAGAGGACTAAGCATAGTTACATAGTAACATAGTAAATGATGGCAGATAAAGACCTGTATGGTCCATCTAGTCTGCCCAGCAAGGTGGCAAGAGTAGGTGCACCTGCCACTCCGTGCAGGTCACCCCTCCCCATGAATTTGTTTAGGGGTGACACCATCGCTCCGTGTAGGGCACCCTTGTTTGTTGAGAAATTAGAGAGTTAAGTTTATTTTGATTTTATCCTGTTGCTATAAAGGGATCCACTGTGTCTGTCACATGCCATTTTGAATTCTGTCACTGTATTTGCCCCCACCACTTCCATCAGGAGCATCCACCACCCTTTCAGTGAAAACGTATTTCCTGACATTGCCTTTCAATTTATTCCCTTGAAGCTTCATGTTGTGCCCTCTAGTTTTACAGCTTCCCCATCTTTGGAAGAGGTTTATTTGTTCATTAATACTCTAAGTATTTAAAGGTCTGAATCATATCTCCCCTATCCCTTCTCTCCTCCAGAGTGTAGATATTTAGGTCTTCAAGTCTCTTCTCATAAGGCTTCTGACGCAGGCTCCAAATCATTTTGGTCGCCTTCTTCTGAACCATTTCCAGTCTTTTTACATCCTTTGCGAGATATGGTCTCCAAAACTGAACACAGTATTCCAAGTGAGGCCTCACACAGTGACATTAGTACCTCTTCCTTTCTGTTGGTAATTCCTCTTTGTATGCAACCCAACATCATCCTGGCTTTTGCCACTGCCTTGTCGCACTGTTTTGCCACCTTGAGATCCTCAGAAATAATCACACCAAGGTCCTTCTCCTGGTCCATGCACACCAAACTCTTGCCCCCTATCGCATACATTTCCCTTGGATTTCTGCTTCCCAAGTGCATGACACTGCACTTCTTTGCATTAAATCTTAACTGCCAAGCATTAGACCATTCTTCCAGCTTTTGTAGATCTTTCCTCATATTATCCGCTCCCTTAGGGGAGTCCACTCTGTTGCAAATTTTTGTGTCATCTGCAAAAAGACAGACTTTTCCATTCAGTCCTTCAGGAATATCACTCACGAATACATTGAACAGTGCTGGATCCAGGACCGAACCCCGGGGCACCCCACTAATCCCCTTCCTTTCATCCGAGTGAGCTTCATTTACCATCACCTTCTGATGTCTGTCAGTCAACCAATTTCTGATCCAGTTCACCACCTTGGGACCCATCCTCAAATTATTGAGTTTATTGATAAGCCTCCTATGAGGAACAGTATCAAAGGCTTTGCTGAAATCCAGGTAGATTACATCCATCGCATGCCCCTGATCTAGTTCTCTGGTTCCCCAGTCAAAGAACTCAATCAGACTTGTTTGGCAAGATCGTCCTTTGGTAAAAACATGTTGCCTCGGATCATGCAACCTGTTGGTTTTGAGAAAGTCCACTATTCATTCTTTCAGGAGCACCTCCATTACTTTTCCCGCCACCGAGGTAAGGCTCAGCAGCTGGTAGTTTGTCACTTCTTCCCTATCACCACTTTTGTGAAGAGGTACCACATCCACCCTTCTCCAGTCCTGAGGAACTACTCATGTTTCCAAGGATCTGTTAAAAACATTCTTTAATGGCCCTGCAAGAACCTCTTAGAGCTCTTTCAGTATCCTGGGATGTATCCCATCTGATCCCATAGCCTTGTCCACTTTCAGTTTTGCAAGTTGTTGTAACACATCTTCTGTGAATGGTGTGGTATCTACTTCATTCCTAGTCCCACAGGTGCTCCTTGTGGTCTTGGGCAAGCCACTTAACCCTCCATTGTGCATGTTCCCTGTAAGTATTAGTGTCTGTGTCTCATATCCCCTCGTGTTAAATGTATCCCCAATTGTGTTGTGACCATTTTGATTGAAGGATAAGGTGGTATGCAAAACTGTCTAAATAAATAAATTCACATTTTTATATTTGGGAATCACAGATGGTCCTTCTCCAGGATTTTCTTTAGTGAAAACAGAGCAGAAGTATTTCTTTAGCAATTTCGCTTTTTCAATGTCACTTTCCACGAGTCCGTTCCTAGCACTTTTGAGTCCTGCAATTCCACCTCTGATTTTCCTTCTCTCCCAGATAAACCTGAAGAGAGTTTTTTTGTCTCCACACTTCACATCTTTAGCCATCTTTTCCTCTGCCTTTGCTTTTGCTATCCTTATTTCTCCTTTTGTCTCTTTGAGCTTGATCCTGTATTCATTTCTGTGTTCGTCTGTCTGCCAGTTTTTGAATTTTGTGAAAGCTGTCTTTTTTTGCCTTTATTTGAGCAGCCACTTCTTTGGAGAACCAAATAGGTTTCTTTCTCCTCTTGTTTTTATTTACTTTTCTTACAGATTTATCTGTTGCCCCTTTTATTGCCACCTTTAGTTTAGCCCATTGCAATTCCACTTCCCTTATCCCCTCCCACCCTGCCAACTCCTCCTTCAGGTACTCGGCCATTTTATTGAAGTCGGTGTTTATGAAGTCTAGAACTTTGAGCTTGCTGTGATTGGACTGCACCTTGGCTTTTATTTCAAACCACACCGTGTGATGATCGCTGCTGCTCACAGGGGCACCCACTCAGACATTCGACACGCTATCTCCGTCGGTGAGCACTAAATCCAGCATTGAGCTTTCCCTGGTTGGTTCCATCACCATTTGTCTAAGTGACGCATCTTGGAGAGCTTCCACAATTTTTTTACTTCTTTCCAGATTTGCAGAAGGAATACGCCAATCCACATCGGGTAGATTAAAGTCACCCAATATGATCACTTCCCCCTTTGTGGCTATCTTTGCAATATCTATAATCAATCTGTTATCTATTTCTTTGATATGAGTCAGAAGTCTGTAGACTACACCAGTATGGATGACAGTGCCATCTCCTCTTTCCAATACAATCCAGAGCGCTTCTTCTTTTCCCCATGCCCCCTGCATTTCAGTAGCTTTAATATTGCTTTTGACATATAAGGCTACTCCTCCTCCTCTTCCACTTTCTCTGTCTCTTCTGAATAGATTATAACCAGCTATGGCTATATCCCATTCGTGCGATTCATTAAACCATGTTTCTGTAATGGCCACAATGTCCAAGTCCATTTCCACCATTAGGGCTTCCAGGTCTGGAACTTTGTTGGCTAAGCTTCGAGCATTTGTGCTCATTGCTTTCCAGTGTTTAACTGGCTTGCATTGATTTTGTTCTGCCCACCACTTCCCACTTGTCATTGATGTGTGGTTTAAAAGTGTGGCTATTTCTGATGTTATTCTGCTTTTGCCGGGAGTGACATCCTGAACTGGTCCTTCCCCATCCGTCACTCCCTTTCTCTAGTTTAAACGCCTGTCAACATATTTGCCTGAATTTTTCGCTTAGGATTCTTTTTCCTGAGATGGAGAGATGTAGTCCATCAGCACAGTATAGTCTCTTGTTGGTCCATCTGTTTCCCCAGTTGCCTATAAATCTGAATCCTTCTTGTTTGTACCAGGTCTGGAGCCATGTATTAAAGCTGTTTATGTGATGCAGCCTTTCTGCCCCCTTACCAAGAACAGGTAGAACTTCTGAGAAGAAGCAGCAGCAGAGAAAGGCTTTCCAGCTGTTTCTGGCTTTTGATCCCAGTCACTTAGGTCTTCTAGTTTCTAAAAGAACACTCTTCAAATGGATTGCAGACTGCATTTCTTTTACTTATGAGAGCAAAGGACTTTCCTTGGAAGGTCATGTCACAGCACACAATGTGTGAGCAATGGCTGCCTCTATGGCCAACCTATGCTCGGTGGCAATTGATGAAATATGCAAAGCAGCAACCTGATCCTCTGTCCACACGTTTGCAGCCCATTACTGCTTAGACAAGGACTCCCATTGGGATGCCTTTTTTGGCCAGGCTGTTCTCCAGCATCTCTTTCATACTTAGAACAACTCCTACCCACCGTCCCGGGTTTCAATAGCAGATATCCTTGGGAAGATACATGACCCGCTTAAGCTGTGTTTTGCCACTCTCTCTGTGGACATCTCCCTGGCATCTCCAAGCTAGGGAGTCCCATATGTGAAGACTACATTCCTTCTTGTTCCTGGAGATAGAGTAGTTACTCACCTGTAGCAGGTGATCTCTGGGAACAGCAGGAATGTAGTCTTCACAACCAACCCTCCTCCCCTAGGAGTTGTACTCTTTTCTTCCTTCTTCTCTCCTTCTCAGCTACAAACTCAACTGAGGGGGGGAAAGCTGGAAAGGTGGGAAGGAAGTTACGCAGGCACAGTGGGATGCTCCCAAAAGCTTTCCTATTGGATGCTGGGGAGCATTCCTGTGCGGGCTCCGTCAATACTGACATCACCATATGTGAAGACTAAATTCCTGCTGTTCCCGAAGATCACCTGTTACAGGTGAGTAACTGTGCTTTATCTGCAGGGGACGAGTGCACGGTCAGCTTGGGAGCCGCTGGAAGGAGCTAATGCTGGCGTGTACTGTGGACCTGGAGCACCTATACCGCTCCCCACCGCCTGAGGGCGCCCTGCCTGTCTGTAGGTCAGTGTCTGCGGGAACTGTGAATTAAACATTGTCGGAGCCAGATCCGGCTATGGATCTGCTCTGATCGGCCTCTGCTAACCAGATGCTTTTGATGCTTATGAGAGCTGAAGCTGAACCTCGGTGTGGGATTTACAAGGGCTCCGATCCTTTCACATATCTGCTGTGGCTGGACTGAATTAGGTGCCACTCGGCTGGATTGATTACATAGGGCCAGTCCATTAAGGACTGTTTTATAATTGAATGTAAACCTCCCAAACACAATGTGCAATTTATATGTTTTCGTCCTAGGATGTGTATATAATGAGGAAAAAACGATATTTAAATGCACTTTTGTTTCTTGTTTTCTGTAACTCTTGAAATAAAAATTATTTTTGTATGTTGTGTATTATATAAAGGTATTTTAACTTTGTATCTTTATTTTAATGTGGATACTGCCAGTCTCAAGACGGTGCATCTATCCGTCTCTCTTCCTTTTACATTCCAGGTTTGTGAAAGAAAATCTGTCAGTTTCCAAGGCTGCTTATGTGAAGGATTTCCTGAGCCATGGTGTAAAGTTAGACGCCAACCGGATAAAGCCACGGTGGTTAAAGTTAGACGCCAACCGGATCAGTGTGGTTGAACATTGCAGTTAAATCTCTCTTTTACAGGGCAGCATCCAAACCACAGACCAGAAAATATAAAATAAACCCGAGGCCCGCCAACTCTGAGGTTTGTGCGCCATCTACCGCTGGCCGTTGTTATTGCTAAAATAAGCCAGCATGCGTACTTCAACAAAATCCTTTCGGCGTTATTGAAGCCGTTTCTTCTGTATCACAAATATTTGAAGACTCCCTTAGTAATAGAAGCAAAAGCACTTCATTTTGCATTTATGTCAGCATCTCAAGACAGAGAAAAAGGAATTGATTTGCTTTTAAAAAATGATCTGGTTGCATGTATTTCACCGTCCCCTAAATCACAGGAGTATAAGAATTTCACAACAGCAGTCTGGGTAGCAATAAGCTATTTCCTGCAGTTACTTTGCTATAAGCTGTTGCCTCACTTGATATGTTCTCCTCGGCTCGGAGCCCAGATACCTTTTTTTTTTTTTTAGCAGTATGGCTGTGCAGGTTTGCAGAGACCGGGTCCATTGACAGTTATTAGACAGGAAGATTCCCATCACTTACTTCTGGCTTCTTGAGGCGAGCAACAGGGAATGGCATGAACCACAGTGGCCATGCCCTGACCAACCTTTTGCTTCAAATGACATAAGCGACTGGGGCTAAGGCAGATGGGCATGGAGGTTAGTTTGTTTGGCTCCTACCTCCTTCAACCACTAAATTAATCTACTGCCCCTGGTCTCTCCAAGGGAGCTGTCAGGTATGTCCAAGTGAGCTGGATTGACCACTCTTAAAAAAGGATGCTGGTCTGAATGGACCATTAGTCAAAGTAGTTTCTTGAAAGATTGCTAATCAATACCTTGAATCAGATAAGAGTTGACAACGATATTTGATTAAAATGATTTAAAAAAATATAATGCAGTGTTTGGAATTATTCTAAAAAGGTTGCAGTGATTTGACTATACCCGAACTTAGTCTGAAGCACAAGCCTTTCACATCGCAAACACTCTTATATCAGAAACCATTCCTACCAACATCCCTTACCTGTGTAAATATTTCAGCAGAACATCTGGAATGTTTCCAATTGCTTAAACCAACAAAACTTTTTGTCATTTGCTTTTTGATTTTCCTTGGCTGATGAATGCTCATCAGTGTTATACACTAGCTTGGCTTTTTGCATGATAGAAATATACAGTGGTTCTGGCAGTATTTTCGCTTTCAGTTTGGTTTATAGTGGCACAGATAATGTAGAATTACCATTCAGGTACAGCACTTAGATTCTGAACACCCGACATAGGGAGACCAGATTATTGCTGAACATGCTGGACTGTTGTGGCCCCTTGTTCTGGAATTTATGTATAAGCTTTTTCTTAAAAGGGCTTTCAGAGGATTGCAAAAAACGTTTACACTGCCCATGAAGATTGAATATCTACTTTCAATGAAATGATGAAGCACACCTATGTGTGAGAGAGTTTGCTTGTGCTTCAGTTTCTTATTTGAGTTTAGAGCTTATGTACAGGAATACGTTAATATTCTGGAACAAATTATCCTGAATCTAGGGGAGTCCAACCTCTCATCTATTCCTCAGTCTGTCATAGAGACCAGGGGAAATTGGTAGGAAGGCCACAATACCTGGATATTTAAATACTGAAAGTCTTCCAAGAGGGACATAGGAGAGAAGCTGCAATCCAAAATGAGAAAAACACATAGGAACTACAGTTGTGGTCAACATTATCGACACCCTTGCAGTTCAAACCCTTAATGTCCAATATCATGAAAAAAAGTACCCAGAGAAATGGCTTTGGGCTATATATGCACACATATGTGACACATAATAGAATCAAATATAACAAGACCAATTAAAAATGGAAATCATAGGAAACAGTATAAAAAATGGGACATTGCCAGGATATCATTATTGACACCTTCATAAGCAATACAAATCAGTTTGAACAGAAGAACCACATTTCAATTGCAGTAAAGTTAGACACACTTGTGATCAATTCTCAGTACTCACATGACTTGAATCAACCAGTGAATGATGCTTCCAGTGTTTAAAATGGCCACATTCACTCCCTATTCCATTTTCACACTGATGAAGATGAGAGCTGCCTGAGACTGTCAGAAAAGCCATTATCATCAAATATCAAACTTCAAAGGGGTACAAGGCCATCTCCAAAGAACTTGGGATACCTGTGTCTACTGTTTGCAATATTATTAAGAAGCCTTCTGCTCAAGGAACTGTCAAGAAACTCCCAGGAAGTGGTGGGAAGAGGAAATTTAATCTAAGAAGTGTTCAAAGCTTGGTGCAAATTGTTGGAAAAACACCACATACAACATCCAAAGAGCTTAAGGCTGACCTGGAGCAATCTGAGGTGATGGTTTCAATCTGCACCATATGCTGCCCACTAAACAAGAAAGGATTTCATGGATGAAGGCCAAGGAGGACCCCACTGCTCAAAGATAGACATAAAAAGGCACACCTGATCTTTGCCCAAACCCACCATGAGAAACCACAAGCCTACTTGGAAGATGTTTTGTGGACAAATGAAACCAAACTTGAGCTCTTTGGCAATGCAGAACAATGATACATTTACAGGTAAAATAAATGAAGCTTATAAGGATAAAAACACTCTTCCAATTGTTAAATATGATGGAGGTTCCATAATGTTGTGGGGTTGTTTTGCTGCCTCAGGAACTGGAGACCTGGGATGTATTAAAGGAAACATGAGGTCAGAGGACTACCAAGGTATTTTGGAGCGAAATATGCTACCTAGTGTCAGAAAGCTGCATCTGGGTCAAAGGTCATGGATCCTCCAGCATGGCAATGACCGAAAGCATACATCCAAAAGTACAAAAGATTGGTTAAAAAGGAAAAAATGCACTTTTTTAAACTGGCCAACAATGAGTCCTGATCTCAATCCAGTCGAGAACCTTTGGAAAGAGCTGAAATCTGCCATTGGTAAAAGGAATCCTGGAAACATTCATGAGCTGAAACAGATCACAGTGCAAAAGTGTGAGAAACTACCAGCAGACATCTGTGGGAAACCTGTAGATGGCTGCAAGAAACATTTGGAGGCCATCATCACTGCCAAGGGTTGTGCAACCAAATATTAGTAAAGGGTGCCATTAATCCTGTACAGGTCATAAAATTGTTTTCTTCTCAGAAATCACTACGTCACAATTGCATACAGTAGGAATATTCCCAATTGCTTCTCAAGATATTGTGTACAACATACATAAAATGCAAGGCTGCCAATAATGTTGACCACAGCTGTATAGACAGAGAAGAGACTGAGCATAAGAACATAAGAAGTGCTTTGCTGGCCTGGGTCATACCAATGGCCTGTGAAGCTAAGCATCCAATCTTCAACATCTATAGTGACCAGTCTGGCCACTTGAAGTACCCAGCCCATGCTCATGGGGGAGATCTATTCCATGTTTTTCATTGCCAGATATGAAAGATAGCAAACTCAGGTTTACTTGACTGACTAATCATTAATGGGCCTGTTTTCCATGAACTTGTCCAAACCTTTTTCAAACACAGCTAGACCTCTAGCCTTAACTCAATCCTACATATTGTCCCTGATAGAGAGAAATAAAAACAGCTACTCAGAAACTGCTGGTCATTATAAAGAGAGAAACCAATTTCCAGGACAGAGTAAACATAATTCACTTTAAGCTACTACTAAAAAATAACATTATTTTGTGCAGTGTCTGAAATATATGGAGGAGATATTCAGCAGCAGTGGATAGCCCTTGTAAAGCATCAAGCTACTGCTGCTGAACCTTAAACCCGGAGATTCAATGCTGGGCGCCATATCCGGCCACTGACATTGACTATTTGGGTCAGATGGATAGTGCCACATCTAAGCAGGGCAGCAACAGCAATATCCAGCCGCTGCCCAGTTAACTATGGCGACGGAAGTTAGATGAGCTTTTCAGGTGCTTAACTTTCACCACTGTGAGATGAGTGGCCGGTGGCTGAATATAGATTCCAGCTGGTTATTCTCCGGTACCGCCTCGGTTCTGCTTCCGGAGCACTCCGATGCTAGCCAATGGCAGCATCTGGGGATTTTCAGTGTGTTAGTACTGCTGGGTGTCCTATTCGTTATGATTAGCGGGCTTTGTAGTTCTAACTGCATTAACTGCTTTGAATATCGGCCCCTGTATTTGTAAGATGATGAACTATTTCTGAAAGGCCTCTCATGACTTCCATGTGCCATCAACTTTTCAAATTAGCCTGACAAATCTTTTGCAATTTAAGTCTACCCTGCCTCTCCCCTATGCCGAGCAGGTCAATTTTATCTGGGCAAATCGTTGCTTGCAGGACTTATACTACATAAAAGAGGCAAGGCTAGAGATATTCCCAGGGTGCAGCTAACCTTTATCAGGCCAGATAGAGCTAGGAAGATAAGTTTCGTTGGTGTAAAGGTTGCCCCAATTTATTTAATGACAGAATTAAGATAATATCCACTAGATATCTGAATAAAGTTATCCAAATAACAGAGGGGTGGGCAATTCCGGCCCTCATGCACCACAATCTGGCCTGGTTTTCATGATGTACCTAATGAATATTCATGAATCTATTTGCATACGCTGCCTTCCATTGTATGGAAATAGGTCTAGGAATATTCATTAAGGACATCATGAAAACCAGGCCGGATTGTGGTGCATGAGGGCTGGAATTGCCCACCCCTGAAATAACATATCCACTCATGGGCTCTCAACATTGATATTATGCTTTGTCTGTGAATTCCAGAGACATAATTTTACTTTCTGGCACTGGTGCTTTGCCCCCCTTATTTCACATGCAGAGCCTATGAGCACCGCTCTGTTGGTACGAAGGGTGGTATATCAAGTTTTAATAAATCATAAACCAGTGGTTCCAACCCAGTCCTCTGAGACCCCTAGTGCAGTCAAATTTTCAGGGTATCCACAATGAATATGCATGAGAGAGATCTGCATACAATAGAAGCAGTGTGTATGCAGATCAATCTCATGCATATTCATTGTGAATATCCTGAAAACCTGACTGGCCTGGGGGTCCCAGAGGGTTGGGTTGAGAACCACTGCCGTAAACTATAAACCCCAGCCTGTAAAGTGTAACTCCAACTTTTAATACAATAATCCTGCCTCTCCCACTGGAGCAGCGGCAGCCATACCAGATGGGTGGCTGAAAACATTTTCTTCTTGTGGTTTACAAGGAGGCAGATCGGGGAATATTTTTAATTTCTCAAGACACTAATAGCTCCTGTGACCTTTGGATTATGTCACTCTGTTCTCAGAGCAACCATAAGTTCTGGTGAGCCTTGGACTACAATTTCGAGCAATCATAGAAGAGATTTGTGCAATAATGATTATTAATGTTTCTATAGTGTGACTGGATGCACATAACACTGTGCGATGGTGCTAAGTATTTCAGGTACAAAATGTTCCTTCCCAGAAGAGCTTACAGTCTAAGTGGGTACTGAGGCAATGGGCGCCAAATGACTTGCCTAAAGTCATAAGGAGAGTCACTGGCAAAAGCAGGCTTTGAGTTTCCCTTTGTCTCAGCTCATCGCTCTTACCATGAGGTCGTGTCCTCTCGTTATCTGAGTTTGATCTTGGAGGTACTGCCTATCTTTTCCAGACTCAGAGAAGCTGGTAGTTTTAATTAGGTATTGCTTTGTTCCAAGCTGATTAGTGAGGCTCAGGGGCATGTTTACTAAATCCCATGCCAGTAACGTTTGACAGTCTTGTTAGAAGCAGGTATATTGTTCCCCTACAGTTACAGAGGAAAACTGCACGATTGTGCGGTGACCAGGCTGCAGGTGTAACTAATGTCACCGACTGAGGTCGTATTAGCTGCACCCATGCCAAATGTGCCAAGCATGGTTAGCTTGGGCCACTAATTCCCATGCTTGCCGCGATGCACTGGGAACACCCATGTCCTGCCCAATTCCCACCTTAATGCACGCTACCAGGATAACATGAGGTTCTTAGTACAGGAGCCCTGTCCTACATTTTAGTGCAGCCCCAAAACCACACATTAACCCCGTGCTAACCTGGAAATGCGATTTTTTAAACATTCCCCCTAGACATAGGATAAGAGAATGACCATAGGGAGTCAGCAGTCTAGCCGGTGGATTGCAAGGAGCTGATTATTACCATATTCTATGATTTAATGTCACCATGATGTTTAGAGAATTCTGCAATTTGGCCATGATTTTTGAGATGATATGGTTAAATATCATAATATAGAGCTTGATAGGGGACATAATAAGAGTAACATGTTTCCAGTTTGAACATTTAACATTGCAATCTGTCAGATTACATCTCAGGAGTATATTCTTTGAAAATCTTGAGTCACCCAAGCAAATAAGCCTTCCTAGTGAATAAATTCCCTCTCTGAAGACACCTATAAAGTTTAACTCAAATCCTTGGTGCCCACTGCAAAGCAGAGCAAAGAAATTGTGAATATTTTTATTGAAAAGCATTCAGAGAAACTAGGCTATTCTGTGTTTAAGAGATAACTCATGACCTAGACAAGGTGCAGGATATTTGAAATCACCGAAAAAGCAGTGAGGGGAGTGTTCCATTGGAGTCGGCTGAACGCCCCAATGCTAAGTGGTACGTGCCGCTGAATATCCGACGTGGACGCATTTGCATGGTTTACAGGCAACCTTGGGAAGAGAAAGAGGAGGGAAGTGACTGAGATAAGTATCTTCCTCTCAGGTAGGAAGGGTAGGATACTGTTGTATAACGATTTTAGGGTGAAAGGATTCATTTAGACTGTGTGTCTTGTGAACTGTTTTATCTATGTTCTACTGCACCCCTCCTAGGATGTTAGATAGTGGGGGCTGAAAATGCTTTCATAAATGAATAAGATAAATAAAGCCCATACCAAAACTTTCATCTTTCTTTCCTGTAAGTACTTTATGATTGATTTTGAGGTATGTTTCAGATCATCGTCTTGCTGAAATATTGAATCTCTTTTCAGCCTCAATTTCTTCGCTGACTATAGGACATTAGCTTCCAGGACAGACTGATATTTAGCTGAATTTATTCTTGCTTTCATCTGCACAATATTTCCTGCGCCATAGACTGTGGCACAATCCCCAAAGCATAATAGATCCATTCTCATGGGTAACGGTTGGCAGGGTGTTCTTTTCCAAAACAACTTCAGTCTTACCTCGATTTTCTTCCGTATACTTTAGATGATAATTTTTGTGATGAAGTCATGGAAAAAATTTCCTTCTGACAATGTTCTCATGTAGACCATTGTGTAAGCAACACTATACTTGTGGACGGTTGCTCCAGTTAAGCGGAACCTTTCTGCAGGTTGCTTGCAGTGAGCTGTGGGTTCCATATTGCAGATCTAACCAATTTTCAGGCAGCTTTATCAGAAATTTGTCTTCGTCTTTCAGATTTTGCCTTGACTTCAAGATTCTTTGTGACTAATTTCTTAACACTATATCTGATAGGTGAATTTGCTAGCTGGAAGCATGTAGAAATGTTTTATAATCTTCTCCTGCTTTGTAAGAGTAAATTATCTTCATTTTCAAATGCTCAGACAGTTGCTTGGAAGAGCCCACGATTGTTCAAAGTAGACAGAGCAACAATCATGAACTCAGAGGTTACAAGGGTCAGAAAACATGTGTTCAACCTTGAAGTTGTCTTCACCTGGCTAATTGAAAGTCACTATACTTTTGGGGCTTATTAGCAGCTTTAAATAAAAGGGTAGTAATAAATCTGAGTTTTTGCCCCATCATGTTCACTTTTACTTCTGTCTATTAAAAAAGCAAATGAGTAGTAATTATGCATTCAGCTTTGCAGATGAATGTCATGTGTAACTTTGCATGATGTAGAGATCGTGTCAGCTTTTGTTCAATTAGGGGCAAGTTTGCAAGCCCTGTACTGGTAACATACTTGTGAGCCACGTTACCAGGTGGGGCTCAACGCTAACTGCAGGGGTGTGTGTACATCTCTCCCCCTGAAGTTACAGACCAGGCTGCTTGTACAACTAATGACACCCATTGAGGTGGCGTTAGCTGTAGCCACACAACCAGCATCATGTGTGGTTAGCACAGGCCACTGATGTCTGTGTTGGCTGCCATGCACCAGGAATGCCCTTGTTCCACCTAGTCCAAATAAAATCTCAAGTACGATACCTTGGAGTCACCCTCGATCAAGGCCTCGTGCTAAAACAGCACATAAACAATACCATAAGCCTCATCTACCAGAAAATGAGAACAGTTCGAGCATTTAGACCACTCCTTGACCAGAATGATTTCAGAACAGTATTGCAGGCCATGACTCTACCTCATCTGGACTTCTGCAACATAATCTTCCAGGGACTCCCAACTTCATCAATCCACCCCTTGTAGAGAGCTCAGAATATAGCAGCTAGAGTCCTAACCGGCATCCCAAAGCATGATCGTATTTCACCGATTCTCAGGGACCTCCACTGTATCCCCATAAAGGCCCGCTCCAAATATAAAGCACTTGCCACCAGCTTTAAAGCCCTTCATCAGTTAACATCAGAACACCTACAAACCCTTACACAAAAACCAACAGATGATCGACCTAGAAGAGCCAACACTCAATCCGCATCACCATCCCTGCAGCCAACTGCACCCACATAACATTAAATAGGGCATTCTCCCTGTTTGCTCCGAGGCTCGGGAATGCCCTACCAGATGACATTTGATCAATAAATGACCTTCAGGACTTCCGGAAGAAAACAAAACACACCTGTTCCTGGAACATCTTGGCATGCCTCCTGACTAATTAATTTCTCCCTGCTCATCCCACATTCACTCACCCATAGATATCAACTTCAACCCTACCCCCAAAAATAATCCCTCACATAACTTACCCAATACCATCAAATTATCCCTCATTCCCCCCCCCCCTCATATCCCTCTTGGGGAGCACATACACCCAAACTACCCACCCACACCCTACTCCCTCTAAAGCTTGGTACTATCCTAGAAATAGACCCCCAAGCTATTCTGATAAGAAATCTACACATAACTTATCCAACCTTATCCATATCCCTTTCCTCCCCCCCTCCACTCTCCCGTTTACTTGCGCCCTATGGAACGCATGCTCAGTCAATAAAAAAACCTCTTTTATTCATGATCTTTTCATCTCTAATGCCCTACACCTTCTTGCCCTGACCGAGACCTGGCTCCCCCGAGACGACACCGCATCCATTGCCTCTCTCTGCTATGAGGGCTACCAATTTTCCCATACACCTCGATCTACTGGTTGCAGTGGTGGCGTTGGCCTCCTACTCTCTCCCTCCTGCCAATTCCAGCCCCTCCTGCCAACCCAATCACACTCCCCCCCTCTCCTTCGAAGTCCACTCCATTCGCCTCCTCACACCACTTCCCCTCCGAGTAGCTGTTATTTATCGCCCACCCGACAACTCCAAATCAACCTTCCACACCGACTTTGACTCCTGGCTCTCTGCCTTTATGGATCCCTCCTCCCCCACTCTTATTCGTGGCGATTTCAACATTCACATCGACAACTCCTCCGACCCCCATGCCTCAAAGTTCCTCGCACGTACTTCCTCGTTTGACCTCCAACTTTGCTCCACTGCTCCCACACACCTACACGGCCACTGCCTTGACCTAATACTCTTCTCCAATTCCTCTCCCTCAAACATCCGCAAATCAGTCCTTCCCTTATCTGACCATCACCTCTTAACATTTACTCTTCAGCTCCCGCCATCCCAACCTCGTCCTGTCTCCTCCGACCTATTTAGAAATCTTTATAATATTGATCCCCTGACTCTCTCCTCCACCATTTCTCCATCTCTTTCCTCCATTTTATCCTCCGCGTCCGTCGACGAGGCATTATCCTCATACAATACTACACTATCCTCAGCCCTTGACTCTCTTGCCCCTCCCACCCCACGTCCTGTTAAACGATCTACTCCCCAACCCTGGCTTTCACCCACAATCCGTTACTTACACATCTGCGCCCGTTCTGCTGAACGAGCCTTGTCCAAATCCTGCTCCCCAGAAGACCTTCTACACTTCAAATTCATGCTTGGCCCCTTCCAGTCAGCCTTAGCACTTGCCAAACAAGATTACTACATCCATCTGACTAATTCCCTTGCCTCTGATCCTCGCCGTCTCTTTAACACGCTCAATTCTCTTCTCAAGGTCCCCCCGCCTCCGATCCCGCCCTCCCTTTCTGCCCAAACCCTAGCCGACTACTTCCATGACAAAATCCACAAGATTACCCTCCAATTCCCTACCCCCTCATCTACCTCCCCTCCTCCCCAATTCTCCTCCCCCATCCATACTCCCCCTGCCACCCTCTCTTCCTTCCCTCCATGCTCTGAGGAAGAAACCACACTCCTTCTGTCCTCCTCCAAACCCACCACCTGTTCATCAGACCCTATCCCCACCCATCTCCTACGTTCCATCTCTCTCACCATTGTCCCCTCCATCACACATATCCTCAACCTTTCACTCTCCACTGCAACTGTACCCATTGACTTCAAACATGCTGTTGTCACACCCCTCCTCAAGAAACCTCACTTGATCTCACATGCCCTTCTAACTATCAACCCATCTCCCTCCTTCCTTTCATATCCAAACTATTAGAACAAGCAGTCCACCGTCACAGCCTCAACTTCCTCACCTTCCAGTCCCTCCTAGATCCACTTTTCAATCCGGCTTCCGTCCCCTAAACTCCACTGAAACGGCACTCACAAAAGTCACAAACGACCTGTTCCTGGCTAAATCCAAGGGCCTCTACTCTATTCTCATCCTTCTTGACCTTTCTGCTGCCTTTGACACCGTTGACCACAACCTTCTCCTCATCACCCTCTCCTCGCTTGGCTTCAAGGATTCCATACTATCCTCGTTCTCCTCCTACCTCTCCCATCGCTCATTCGGTGTATGCTCTGGTGGCTCCTCCTCCTCCCCTACCCCACTCCATGTTGGTGTGCCTCAGGGATCTGTCTTGGGCCCCTCCTCTTCTCTCTCTAAACCCAGGGCCTTGGCGCGCTTATCTCCTCCCATGGCTTTCAGTACCATCTCTATGCCGATGACTCCCAAATCTACCTCTCTACACCTGATATTTCTCCGGCAACCCAGTCCAAGATCTCTGCCTGTCTTTTGGACATCGCCGCCTGGATGTCTCATCGCCGATTAAAATTGAACATGGCCAAAACTGAACTCCTTGTCTTTCCACCTAACTCCTCCCCCCCACTTCCTCCTCTCTCAATCCATGTGAATGGATCTACTATCCTTCCTGATCCTTCAACCAGCAATCTAGGGGTTATCTTTGACACCTCTCTCTCCTTCTCCACTCATATCCAGCTTGTAGCTAAGACCTGCCGCTTCTTTCTCTGCAACATCAGCAAAATCCGCCCCTTCCTCTCTGAACACACTACCAAAACGCTTATCCATTCCTTAATCTCCTCTCGCCTCGATTACTGCAACCTGCTCCTCGCTGGTCTTCCCGTGAGCCACCTCCTTCCCCTCCAATCTATACAAAATCACGCTGCTCGACAAATCTTCTGCCAACCTCGCCATGCCCACATTACTCCTCTTCTCAAGTTGCTTCACTGGCTCCCTGTCCAGTTCCGCATCCAATTCAAGCTTCTCCTGCTAACCTATAAATGCATCCACTCTATGGCCCCCTCAATATCTCTTATCTCTCCCTACGTCCCCTCTTGAAATCTGTGCTCCGCTAACAAATTACTTCTATCAGTGCCTTTCACCCGCACCGCGAATTCCCGACTGCGCTCCTTTCACCTTGCTGCACCTTATGCCTGGAACAGCCTACCTGCATCTGTGTGCCAGGCATCCTCCTTGGCACTCTTCAAATCCAGGTTGAAGACCCACCTCTTCACCATTGCATTCAGAATCTGACTCCTTCCTCATCTTACCCTAACCCCCATCATCGTTTATGACCAAACTACAGATCAAACTGTACCACATCGTACCTTGCGCAGAACTGACTAATGCTCTATACTGTTCTAACTAACATACTGTTCTAACTAGATTGTAAGCTTCGATGAGCATGACTCTGACGGGCAGGGACTGTTTCTTGTATGTTGGCTACCTCTTGTAGGTTAGCTGTGCAGCGCTGCGTGCGTGGCGCTTTACAAGTGCTGAGTAGTAGTAGTAGTAGTAGTACCTAGCCCACACCCTCTACAATTCTCTAATGCACATGTAATTTTCCTGTTCGAAGATCCCAATCCCCTGAACCCCTGTATAATACTCTTTATGAAGTTCTTCTGTTCATTGTTCAATGTAATTACGCTTAATAGTTGCATGTTAGTAACGTTTATGTTTTTGTTCCATGTAAACCGCCTTGACATTGAGAAAGGCGGTATACAACTCCAGCTAAATAAATAAATAGTCCCTGCCCTGATGTGCGCTATCGGGACAGTGTACAATGGCCCTGTGCTACTTTTAGGTGCAGCACCCAAACCATGTGCTAACCCCACGCTACCCTGATAGTGTGATTTAGTAAACATACCCCCTAGGGGTTCAATGAAACATAATTTGACCTGGTGTGCTTAAACCATTGCACACAGCCACATGTGCAAAGTTTAATATTTTAACATATGATGTGCAATTATGTAGTTTGATGAGGTTATCATCAGTGTTGAATTTAATTATTGAAATCCCAATGGAGGGGCCCCAGGGGCCTGAAAGACAATTGAGGAAGGTGCCAGGCTGAACGTCTCTCCTTGGGCGCCTAATAACTTTGTCCTGGCTCTGTTTTCAGCTCATATGGGAAGTGTAGTAGTGCTGTATTCTGTGCAAGGCTTCATTTTATTGCGTTCATTTAGCATATATTGAAATCTTTGGGCCCAATATTCAAAAGGCATTTACACGGTTAACAGTCAGTTAACCATATAAATGCCTGCTAACCGGATATTCGATGGCACATACAAGGGTAGGGCCATTGAATTTCCCTGACTACATCCCCTACGTGCCCAGCTAGCATCGGGATGAGCCAGGGGTGTACCGAGACGAAGCAGAGACCGGCGCTAACCAAGCAGCACCAATATTGGAAGCTGCACAGTTAGTGCTCGGTGCCTTTAAGATGGCTTCTGGGCAGTGCGACCAGACCTGGATATTCCCTTCCGTTGCCATGAAAGTGAATATCTGGGGTTTGGGGGTCGGCAGGCAGGGTTAAGCAGTTATGGCACTTAGCCCCGCCCAGATGAATATTTATTTATTTCTTTTATTTATTTAACAGTATTTCTATACCGCCTTCTCCTTCAATCAAGGCGGTCTCCACAGCAAACAATCATAAAGTGTTCATGTGTTCTCATGCAGTGATGCGTGTTGTGTGTTTGAGGTAGTGTGTCTTTGATTTAAATGATCTTACTACAAAGTACGCTATTATACAGTTTGAGCTATTATACGTTCTTATATACAAGGGTTGGGGTGTGGGTGTGTCCGTTGTTCCAGCTTGGTTAGTATGTTATGTGCTGTGTCCATAGTGTTCAATGAATAGATTTGTCTTCAGCTGTTTGCGAAAGTCTTTGAAGTCAGTCGTTAGTCTCAGCTTGTCTGGGAGGTAGCTCCAGATTGTTGGGGCAGCCAGAGAGAGTGCTCGTTCTGCGGTGTCCTTGCGTGTCTTGGTGAATTCTTTTGGGATGTTTATTCGGTTGGAGGTGCCTCTTCTCCTTGGTCGTGTGCTTGTGTCAGGTTGTATGAGTGTGTGTAGGCTGGTGACTGAGGAGTATTGTTTGATCTTGAATATGTTTATGATCGTTTTGTATTTGATGTGTGAGTTGATTGGGAGCCAGTGTAGCTCTCTCAGTATGGGTGTGATGTGTTCTTGTCTTGCAGTGCCAGCTATTATGCGGGCCGCTGTGCTTTGTACTAATTGCAGCAGTTTGAGTGTTTGTTTTGTTAGACCCAGGTAGATTGGATTACAGAAGTCTAGTAGTGGGGTTATTAGAGCCTGGCAGACTGTGCGGAAGTGCTCAGGGGCGAGGAGGGGCTTCAGTGGTCTGATGAGTCTCATTCTGTGGTATGCGCTTTTGGTGGTTATGCTTATGTGTGATTGGAGGTTCAGCTCCTTGTCCAGGGTCACTCTGAGGTACTTTACTTCCGATTTTATGGGTATGGTTGTGTCCTTTATCTTGATGTCAGGTGGGGGAACAAAGTCCGAGTTTCGAGTGATTATTAGTGCCTCGTTTTGTTATAGTTTATAGAGAGGTTGTTATTTTGAAACCAGCTTGTCATTTGTATGAGACAGTTTGTTATTTTGGAGTAGTCTGGGTTGTCAACTGATATAGGTGTGTATATCATGATGTCATCTGCGTAGATTGTATATTGTATGTTGTGCTCTTTCATTATGTCACATATTGGCTGGATGTAGATGTTGAATATTAGTGAAGATAAGGCCGATCCTTGTGGTACTCCTTGGAGTACTTTTATGGGATGGGAGGTGTTGTGGCCTAACTTGACCTGTATCTGTCTGTCGGTGAGGTATGATTGGAACCATTTCAGGGATGTACCATGCAGCCCGATGTTCTAAAGTCTGTTCAGTAGAGCTTCGTGATCTACTGTGTCAAATGCTGATGAGAAGTCTATGAAGATCATTATGACTCCTTTCTTGGTGTTGTCTATGAGGCGGAGAATGCTGTCGAAGAGGTATATCAGGAGTGTTTCCACCCCGTGGTTGGGGCGAAAATCATGTTGGTTGTTGTCCAGTGGAGCGTGATTGTTGTGTGCTCTTGTAGTTGGTGCTGTACTGTTTTTTTGATTATTTTTGCTAGTAGGGGTATGCTGGATATAGGTCTGTATGCTGCTGGGTTGTTCTTGTCGAGTGTGGATTTCTTTGGGATGGGTCTTATTGTGGCAAGTTTTAGTTGCCTTGGCATGAGCCCTTGTGTTAGGGAGCTGTGCACCATGTTGTGTATGGTGTGGATGAAGTTTGATTTGGTGGCCTTGATCCAAGTCACTGGGCAGGGGTCTGTGGGAGCTGTGCTTGTGTTGATTGCTGTGATGATTTGGGAGAGCTGCTCTGTTGATGGGGTACTGAGTGTGCCCCAGGTTTTCGGGGGTGTGTTGTGCTTTGTGACTGGGCTGGGTCTTGTCTGTTCTGTTGAATGGAATTTTTCTTGTACGTGGTCAGCGAATTTTTGAGGGTCTATTTGCACTTTGGCTTCTGTTTTCTGCTCCTTGGTGAGGGTTTTCACGATTTCGAATAACTCTCTGGGTTTGTTGTTGGAGTTGCGTATGATGTTTGTGTGGTATTCTCTCTTAGTTTGGTTGATGCGTTCGTTGTATTGTTTTTGCTTTGTTAGGTATAGTTCCTGGGTCTCGGGTGACTTGTTCTGTCTCCATTTCCGTTCTAATTTTCTAATATTGGACCCTTTATACATAAATAATATATTAGAAATGTTGCCTGACTATGTAGCAATGTTAGCAATGATCAACCCAACCTTTTATCTATAATATGCTTTCTCTGTGGTCTCTATGTAGATTGATTCATGATTCGATTACCCAGTGCCTCATCTGCAAATGTTATTCTGACTTGATACATTACTTTGAAAACAGAACTTTAATGGCAGATTACATAGCTTTATATAAGGGTCAATAAGCATTATTTGCTGTATATTGCAAAACAGTTGCCGTTCCGATTTGATATGAAAGGCTTCACTCCTTGCTTTAAGATATTCAAACACTACGGCAGTCAGCCATGGCACTTATATACTGGTGGGATATTGAGCAGCGCTGTCCGGAGAGGCGCTGGATGGTGCTAATGGGGCAAGGGCTGGCATTACCCCTTTAGTGTGATTTTCAGCTGGTGCTTGCCTGGATTCCATGTGCATTTCATGCAGCCTCAGTTATCCAGACTGGTATGTGCTGGTAGCGCCCTGCTCTGCCCACAGACTGTCCCTGCACTAACAGGGTAGTGTCGAGGTGGACTGTGGAGAGGTTCAGTGATATTATCCAGACAGTGCTGCTGAATATTGCGGTCGGCCTCCTTAGCTCGCCCATCTCCTGTTGCCCTCCTAAGGGCTTTGAATATCGGCCTAATTCAGTTTCCTATTACTGTGGTTTTCGTTTTTTAAAGCTCTGCTGCCATCTACTGTTTTTTCCTCAAATATTAGTTTACAGAGATGGAGAACAGATGATGCATATGAATAGATTTACAGGAACATCATAAGAACTGCTGTACTGGGTCAGATCAAAGGTCCATAAAGTCCAGTACCATATTTCCACCATTGACTAATCCATGTCACAAATACTTGACATGATCCAAAAAAGTAGATAGACTTCATGCTGCAGTGGTTCTCATTAAATCTGCCTGGTTAATAATACTTTTACAGCATCTAGCCACATGCCAACTGCAAAACCTTTGTGTAGTTTAGTAAATAGAACCCTAAGTAATTCATAGACAATTAGCTGATTGTCATTCCTACAGTTTACATGTGCTTTTGTTTCACTCTAACTCTTTTGGTTATTAATATTCCATTCTCTTTCCTTCTTTTTTTATTGAAATTTTCAACTTTACAAAAGCAACAAAATAGGAAATTACAAAGAATCATCAAAGGTACAATTAACAAAAGAAATAATTAATATGTGTTTCTTAGCACTCATATTGGTGAGAAGAAAGACTTAGGACCCCTTTTACCAAAACCCACTAAGGATTTGCAATTAATGCGCCAAACAAACAGATGTGAATTGCAAAGCCTCCACATTATTTATTTAATTATTTAACAAGGTTTATGTACTACTTTTTGCCTGGTCAAAGCGGTTTACATGGAATAATAGAATATCATTCAGTTACATAGAACATAGAATGTATTAACTATATACAGTGAACATTGGGTAAGAATTGGAACAGGTAACTACAGTCAGGGGCGGCCCAAGGGGGGTGCGGGGCCATGTGCGGAGACTCGGTGCGGGGCCTCATTTGCATAAGTGGTCTTATTTGCATAGATATTTGCATAATGTTACCATTCACTAACTTTTAGTAAACATGTCTCTTAATGAGTATATGGATAAAGAAAGACTAAAAGATTTCTACATTACTATAATCCAGTGCCAACCGCCAGGCACATTAGGAACTACTACAAACGCTGCCCATTTAGAACCCATAGCAAACCTGCTGTATCCTGACAGCATTACCAGGACTCACAAAGCACCAGACCCTACCTATCAAAAGGAAACACTGCAAATATTAAACCAGTACATTTCAGAGAATACTGGGGAAAGAGAACAAGTGGCAATGTCAAATAGGAATTACATAAACAGAATACCTCAGCTCAGTTACACATGCAGAACATAGACCATCACCAAACAAGGAATCGCAATTTAGAAACAGGAAGGCAATAATTAAACTGGGAACCCCAAAAGCCAAACTTGGAATGTACAACAACACTGTAGAAATAAAACTATAAATCAATTTCCTCTTGTACCAAACAAAGCGCAGACGTTAATGATGCACATTTCCCAGAGCTTTCATATTCCAATTAATAAATTCAAAATAAAGAGATATCTTTCTACCTTTTGTGCATTTTTTTTCAGTTGCAATTGCTCCAGCCACTTTCTTCTGGTTTCTTCATGTTTTCTGCTAACTCTCCATCGTCTGCTGTCCATTTGTCCTTTCTTCTCTCTTCTAGTTTTCTTTCCATCCTCTCTCTACATCTGCTTTAACATACTAATCTTTCTCCTTTTGCTCTTTCCTCATTCTTATTTCATCCACACAAATTTTACCCCTCCATCCTCAATCCCCACTTACTCTCCCAATACCCGGCCAATTGTAGATTTTTCATCCCTCCCACACAAAATATTTTTCCCCTCTCCATTTTACTCTCCCAGCCCCATCCCATTCTAATCCTCCCCCAACATCAGCTCCCTTCTAGTTCCAGTCTCACCCAGCATCCATTCCCTTCTAGTCCCTGCATCAGCCCATTTCCAGTCCTAGCCCCCCATCAACCCATTTCCAGTCCTAGCTCCCCCATCCATTTTCAGTCTGAGTCCCTTCATCAGCTCATTTCCAATCCTAGCCCCCCATCAGCCCATGTCTAGTCATTTCCTAGCCCCACCAGCAGCCCATGTCAAATCCTAGCTCCCCGCCACGCAGCCCCCGTCCCGGCCAAGCCCCCCCAGGAGCCTACTTCCAGTTCTAGCCCCTCCATGAGTCCATTTCAATTCAAGCCCCCACCACAGCCCATTTCCAATCTTAGCTCCCCCCCAACAGCCCATTTCCAGTCCTATCCTAGCTGCTCTATCAGCCCATTTTCAGTCCTAGCTCCCTTCCCTCACAGCCCATTTCCATTCCAAGCTCCCTCCCCATCAGCTATTTGCAGTTCAAGCCTCCCCGTCCACTCAGTCCATTTCCAGTCATAGCAATCCCCCAACCCATAACCAGTCCTAGCCCCCCATCAACCCATTTTCAGTTTAAGCCCCCCCTATAACCCATTACCAGTCCTAACCCCCCCATCAGCCCACTTCCAGTCTTAACCCCATCAGCCCATTTCCAGTCAGCCCCCCATAGCCCATTGCCAGTCCTAACCCCCCCATCAGCCCACAGCCCATTACCAGTCCTAACCACATCAGCCCACCTCAAGTCCTAACCCCTCCCCATCAGCCCATTTCCTGTCCTAGCGCCCCCATAGCCCATTAGCAGTCCTAACCCCCCCCATAGCCCATTAGCAATCCTAACCCCCCATCACCCTATTTCCAGACAGCCCCCATCAGCCCACAGCCCATTACCAGTCTTAACCACCCCCCCAGCCCATTTCCAGTCCTAACCCCCCATCACCCCATTTCCAGTCAGCCTCCATCAACCCCCAGCCCATTACCAGTCTTAACCCCCCCTAGCCCATTTCCAGTCCTAACCCCCCCCACCCCATTTCCAGTCAGCCTCCATCAGCCCCAGCCCATTAGCAGTCTTAACCCCCCCCAGCCCATTTCCAGTCCTAACCCCCCCCTCACCGCATTTCCAGTCTGCCTCCATCAGCCCCAGCCCATTAGCAGTCCTAACCCCCCCTAAGCCCATTTCCAGTCCTAACCCCCCACCTCACCCCATTTCCAGTCAGCCTCCATCAGCCCCAGCCCATTAGCAGTCCTAACCCCCCCTAGCCCATTTCCAGTCCTAACCCCCCCAGCACATTTCCAGTCCTAACCCCCCCCAGCACATTTCCAGTCCTAACCCCCCCCAAGCACATTTCCAGTCCTAACCCCCCATCACCCCATTTCCAGACAGCCTCCATCAGCCCCCCAGCCCATTACCAGTCTTAACCCCCCCTTCCCTTCCCTTCCCTTCCCTTCTGGCAAATTAAAAAAAAAAAAACCCTGGCTCTAGCTGCTGCCGCTGCCGCGTCCGTCGCAGCAGCGGCAGAATGGAGTGTCCCGCGGGGCCCCCTCTCCTCGTTGAGCCCTCTGCAAGGGCTTTCAGATTCGCGAAGGGAGAGTGCTCCCTCGCGTCTCTGTAAAGCCCGCAGGGGCTAATGGGAAATTTCCCATCTGCCCCTTTAGACGCGAGGGGCTGATGGGAAATTTCCCATTAGCCCCTGCGGGCTTTACAGAGACGCGAGGGAGCACTCTCCCTTCGCGAATCTGAAAGCCCTTGCAGAGGGCTCAACGAGGAGAAGGGGCCCCGCGGGACACTCCATTCTGCCGCTGCTGCGACGGACGCGGCAGCGGCAGCAGCCAGAGACAGGTTTTTTTTAAAAATGTAATTTAAAAAAAAAAAAAGCAGAATGTTCTTT
This sequence comes from Ichthyophis bannanicus, assembly GCA_033557465.1. NCBI lineage: Eukaryota > Metazoa > Chordata > Amphibia > Gymnophiona > Ichthyophiidae > Ichthyophis > Ichthyophis bannanicus. The sequence continues at coordinate 53,526,531 of CM066047.1, read as the reverse complement.
GCGCGGGGCCCCCTGAAACGCGGGGCCCTGTGCAAAAAACATTCTTGCTCAATGAACGGGCCGGCCCTGACTACAGTATATACAACAGGTGAATAATCCTCAGTTCTGTGCTTTGCTTGAATCATCCTCAGTAAGGAGTAGTGGATGGGGGGGGGGGGGTTATATTGTAGGACCAAAGTGTTCTGAAAAAAGGTGGGTTTTTAGTTGTTTTCAGAAGGTGAGGATATCAGAGGTGTTTCTTATTGTGGTAGGAAGGAAGAGTGTTCCAGATGGATAGAGCATATAGTTGGAAGGCTTGTTTGCAGGCTTATTGGTTGTGTTTGGTATTTGTGTGGGGGATGGTGAGTGTGTTCAGTGTGGATGTTCATCTGGATCTGTTTGATTGTTGGATGTGTAGCAGGGTGTGAAGGTGTGTGAGTGGATAGTTTTCTGGGTGAGGAGGATGGTCTTATATTTTATTCTGCTTGTTATTGGGAGCCAGTGGAGTTCGTTGAGGATGGGTGTAATATGGTCGCATTTCGATGCTCCTTGCAGAATGCGTGCTGTTGTATGTAGAGCTGTGGATAATGGGAGTAGGGTGGTTTATGAAAGTGCTTGGTAGATGGAGTTGCAGTAATTGAGGTGGGGGAGGATTATTATTTGGAGTGTTGATCAGAAGTCAGGAGGATCGAAGAGCGGTCGAAGGTGTTGAAAAATTTTGACTTTGAACTAAACTGCTTTTGTGGTTTTGTTTATTTGTTGTTTAAAGGTGGGATGTTGATTGAGGATGATGCCAAGCTATTTCACTTCTGGTAGAACTTGTACTTGAGTGTTGTTGAGTGTTAGGGTGGTTGGAGTGGAAAATGAGTTATCTTTTATTATGAATGGTGCTTCAGTTTTCTTGTAGTTTATTATAAGGTTGTTATTGCGCAGCCATTTGGAGACATCAGAGAAGCAGTTTTGGTGGTTGGTGTAGGAGGGTTGTTTCATGTTGAATGGGCCGTAGAACATGATATCGTCAGCATAGATATGAAAGTTGAGGTTGTGGGATTTGATTATTGAGCACAGAGGTTGAAGGTAGATGTTGAAGAGGAGAGCAGAAAGGGTGGAGCCTTGAAGTACCCCTTGCGTTTGCCGGTAGGAGGTGGAGGTGTTTCTTCTGATCTTGAAACCGGTTGATTGAAGGCATTGAAGGAGGATGTAGTGATTGACGGTATCAAGTGGCAGCAATGTCAAGGAAGATCACTAGGAATCCTTTTGTTTTGTATGCCTTTTATTAGTGTATTGATGAGGGAGACCAGCAGTGTTTTGACTTCATGCATAGGACAGAATCCATGTTGTGGATCAAGGAGGGTGTTCCTATCGATATGATCCTGAAGTTGCTGCTTAACAGCCTTTTCAATGATTTTTGAGATGAAAGGGAGACTGGCAATAGGTCTGTAGGAGGCTGGGTCTGACAGATCAAGGTTGGGTTTCTTCAGGGTAGGGTGTATGGAGGAGAGTTTAAGAGGCTGTGGCAAGTAGCCATGTTGCAGGGATGATTGTGTTATTTTGCTAAGTATGGTGCTGAGCTCTGTTTTGGTTGCTTTGATCCAGGTGACTGGGCAGGGATCAAATGGGGAGGTTGTATTGAGAGATGAGATGATGGATTTAATGTTTTCTTTGCTGATGGTGTCGAAGGATGACCATGGATAGCAGTTGGTGGTTTCAGTGATGGGGGGGGAGTGGGCGATGATTGGGTTTGTTTGGGGGTGGAATTGCTTGTAGTGAGTTGCTACCTGTTGGGGGGTGAGGGAGGGGGTCTCATTTGTGATAGTAAGAGTCCTAGTCAGTCAGCTGTTTGGTGAGGTTGAAGAGTTCTTTTGGTTGGTTGATTGAGTTGTTTGTGTGGTATGTGACCAGTATGTTCTGAACCACATCATCTGATGATCATTGGATGTGAGATGATGTCCCACTGTAACATCAGAAACACTTTCCCCATTGGTAAGCACCAAATCCAGTATGGCGGGGGTTCAATTCCCACATGGGGACAAGCAACCTCAGGCCGGAGGGACTGGGGTCTCTAGTCCCATGGCTACTCCTTGTGGCATTGGGCAAGCCACTTAACCCTCCATTGCCTCAGGTACACTGAGATTGTGAGCCCTTTGGGGACAAGGGAATAAAAAGTACCTGTTAGTATACATGTAAACCACACTGATTCTAAAGAGCACGGTATAAAAAAATATATATATAAATGGCCCCTTCATGTGTAGGTTTTGTTACCAGTTGCTAGAATAGTTCTCCCTGTAAAAGACACAGCAGCAGGGATGTGCCAATCAAAATCCAGCATATTAAAATCACCTATCAGTAGCACTTCTCCCTTCATGGCAATACTGCATATGTCTTCTATTAAATTTCTGCCCACTTCTCCCTGTGAGGGAGGTCTGTGTATCACACCAATGCAAATTAGATTTCCCTTTCCCTCTTTTTAGTTTAACCCCCTGCGAGTTCATACGTGTTTTTTAGGGAATTTAGCCCACTGAAAAGGCAGGGGCCTGTGCTAAATAATTCACATTTCCATGTTAACAGATTAGTGAAGTGGGCCCTAAAATCTGGTTTATTTGTTATCTTTACACGGAAATTCCTGTCCTTAGAATAGAGTGGATGAAGCCGCGAATGCCGGGAAAGGTTAAAGGCAATGCCCTTTAACCTCTCCCGGCAATCGCGGCTTCATTGAAACAGCCGCCAGCGTGAAGGTAAAGGCTCTTCACGCTGGCGGGCTGTGCAGAGGGAGCCGGGGCTTCGGCGGGCTTCCCCGGCTCCCTCTGCAGCCGTCCATTGAGCGAGAATGTGGTTCGCGCGGGGCCCCCTGAAGCGCGGGGCCCTGTGCGAACAACATTCTCGCTCAATGGATGGGCCGGCCCTGATGTGGTTTGTATGCCTGCTGGCTGAAGAGCCTGGGAGGCACCTGACTATGTTCTCTACTTTGAACTGTGTTCCCAAGTTGGTGCCACTGATGATGGAATCACCAAGTAGTAGTAGTTTGCTGTTTGGTGAGGGTTTCTTCATATTTGGTCCTTTAGCAGGAGATTTGGCATTGTCTGTCTCATTAAGGGTCCTTCAGTTTCTTTGGATTGGGCATCCTCATTCGCCACGGCAGAGAAGGCATTATGCAGGGATATCGCCTGTTGCATACGATGCCTCTGTGTCACAGATCGCAATCTACCTGAACCACTGTGATCCATTTGTTCCTGGTGTGTTTGATTCTTTGTGGGAGTGGTGGTAGACTTTGTTCAGTTTGTATCCTAGAAGAGGTATGCTTCATTCCAGCCAGTTCCTCCCTCAGTTCCTCGTCCTCATTGGCCAAGGCAGAGAAGGCATTATACAGGGATATCTCTTGATGCATAGGATGTCTGTGTGTTACAGGTTGCAATCTACCAGAACCACTGTGATCCACTTGTCCCTTGGGTGTTTGATTCTTTGTGGGAGTGGTGGTGGACATTGTTCAGTTTGTATCCTAGAAGAGGTGTGCTTCATTGCAGCCAGTTCCTCCCTCAGTAGGGTCACCTCTTTATGCATGGCAGCTAGGTCTTCCCTTAGTAGAGTCAGTTCTTTATGCATGGCAGCTGACCTGAGGCACAGAGGACAAGCTCTTAGGTTCCAAATGATTTGTCTTGGAATGAATGTACTGCAGTTATTGCACTGAATACAAGACATGCTGAATAAGTAGTGCTAGAAGGAGAAGAGGAAGAAGAAGAAGAAAGGAAGAAGAAGATGTGGGCTTTCACCCAAGTTAAAAGGATAGATGGAAACATATGTGACTACTATATAGGCAATGCAGCCCCTGGAGGGGTGGGGTGAGGGGTAGGGTGGGCGGGGACTTAAGTATCTCTGGCCAGAAGGCTGTTCCTGAACTGGGGGCAGCCACTGAATCTCCTCGGGTGCTGCCGCTACATGCCCCAGTGATAACAGGTTAGCATCGGAGTATGCTGGGGCGGTACCCAGTGATTACAGGAAGCAGCTGAATGTCACCACTGCCTGGTTATGGACACGTGGTGAAAGTCAGGCGCAGTAAAGATTGACTTAACTTTCACCACAGAAACTAACCAGGCAGTGACTGACTAGTGCAAAGAGCATTAACCGTGACATGAAGACCCCAAAATTCTTACAGAGGGTCAAAGCATTCATCAACGTGGAAAAAAGATCTCAAGGCACTCGGAGAGTGGCAAAGCAGCATCAACAGTGGGAGAAAGACCTTGAGGCATCACTAACTGTGTTAGTGCCGCTGAATATCCTGTTTGCCGCGATTAACCGCGGCTTCCTAATACAAGCTTCTCTTCCTCTGAAATCTAAGAGAGAAATGGAAAGAAAATGATGCTGGTCTCAGATTCATGATAACATCATCAGAGATTTGAAAATGAGGCAAAGATAGACTTGTTTGGCCACTTGTCAGAAAGTTTCAACATGGTAGGTCAAGTGCTTCTTTGTACTTCCAGTTCAATTGGAATCAAGGATGGGATCTGGAGACATAATCCTTCATAACTAGCCAAGGCTTTTCCCCCTAGTTTATATCCTCACTAGCCCCCAATATACTTAACCTGGTCATTATAGTGATGGTCCTGAGCTTTCTATAACCCTGCAATCATAGATCTGAATCTGCCCACTAGATGTCACCCTCAAGCAACGAGTATGATCATGATTCCCTCTGAATGCTATGTTTGCAGCATTCCCAGTCCAGGTTGATCTGGGAAGCAAAATATTGGACTGAGGGACTGAGCTGGGACTCTTCTGCACAGCACTAGCTTTCCAAGCTACCAGGCTGGCCCTTCTTCGGGCCCTTCCTTTACGTGTAACAAACCCATTAGTTTGGATTTTGAAAGTTGGATATATTTTGCATAGAGTGGAGGAGTTTCCTAGTGGTTAGAGCGACAGCCTAGTGACCAAGAAACCAGTGTTGAATTCCCACTGGCACTCTTTGTGGCCTTGGGCAAGTCACTTTATCCTCCATTCCCTCGGAATAAAGGCCTGACAATCTACTGACAATCTGTGCATGAAATGAGAGTCAGAAGCTGTAAAGATGTCTTATGCATTGGAACATGGAACGTACGAAGCATGAACCAAGGGAAGTTGGAGGTGGTCAAGAATGAAATGGAACGTGTACAACTTGATCTGTTGGGTGTCAGCGAACTGAAATGGACTGGCATCGGGCACTTTGCATCAGATGATCACATGGTCTACTATGTTGGAAATGAAAGACAAAGAAGAAATGATGTTGCATTTATAATAAAGAAGAAACTTGCAAGAACTGTAATGAAATATAATGCAGTCAGCAAACGCTTAATCTCTATTCGTCTATGAGGAATGCCTATCAACACAACTATAATTCAAGTATATGCCCCAACAACAGTTGCAGAAGAGAATGAAATTGAAGAGTTCTATGAATAAGTACAAGCTGAAATTGACAGAACATGCAAGCAGGATATCCTGTTAGTCATGGGTGACTGGAACGCAAACGTTGGCACCAAAGAAGAAGGCAAAGTGGTTGGAAAATATGGACTTGGCAACAGAAATGAAGCTGGAGAAAGACTGATAGAATTCTGCAAGACCAATGATCTATTCATCTCAAACACCTTCTTCCATCAACACAAGTGCCGACTGTACACATGGACTTCACCCAGTGGATTGTATAAAAATCAAATTGACTACATCTGTGGAAGTCAACGATGGAAAAGTTCTATAACATCAACAAAGACAAATCCTGGAGCTGACTGTGGTACAGATCATCAACTACTAGTATGCAAACTCAAGCTAAAGTTGAAAAAGAGCAAACCACTCATGAATGCAGCAAAATATGACCTTGAGAATATACCACTGGAATTTAAAGATTGTCTGCAAAATTGATTTGCTGCTTTAGATACAAATGACAGAGCTCCAGAAGAGTTATGGAATGACATCAAAGAAGGTTGTGTTGGAAGAAAGCGAGAAGTCTCTACAAAAGGTGAAAAAGCAAAAATGGCCAAAATGGGATGACGGAAGAAACTCTGAAAATTGCCCAGAAACACAGAGAAGCTAAAGCCAGAGGAGAAAGAAAGACAGACAATAGCAGAAATCAACAGAGATTTCCAACGTACAGCAAGACAGGACAAGGAAAAGTACTACAACGACACATGCAAGGAAATAGAAGCAGAAACTATTAGAGGAAGAACAAGATCGGCTTTCCTAAAGCTACGAGAGTTAAAGAAAAAGTTCCAGCCTCGAATTGGAATGTTACAAGATGCTCAAGGTTCTATGTTGAATGATGCTGAGAAGATCAAGAAAAGGTGGAAGGAATATACAGAGTTTTTATATGATAAAGATCAAGTGGACCAACAGCTGTTTCAACCTATACCTTATGATCGGGAACCATTGGTGATGAAAGAAGAAGTTGAAGCAGCATTGAAAGCCTTATCAAAGAACAAAGCACCAGGCATTCATAGCATTCCCATAGAAGTATTACAGCAATCTGATGCAGCTGTTACCGTACTTACAAGGCTCTGCCAAGAAATATGGAAGACAACATCATGGCCAACTGACTGGAAAAGATCTGTGTTTATACCAATACTAAAGAAAAGTGATCCAACTCGCTCTGATCCCACATGCTAGCAAGATTCTACTGAAGATTATTCAAAAGAGACTACAACCATACCTGGAACAAGAACTACCTGAAGTGCAAGCAGGGTTCAGGAAAGGGCGAGGAATGAGAAACATCATTGCGGATGTGAGATGGATCCTTGAAAAGACTAAAGAATACCAAAAGGATATCTATTTGTGCTTTATCAACTATAGCAAAGCTTTTGACTGTATAAAGCATGAGAAACTCTGGGCCACATTAAGAAGCATGGGTATACCAGAACACATGATCGTACTCTTGCACAATCTGTACATTGATCAAGAAGCAACAGTTTGAACGGAACAAGGAGAAACAGAATGGTTTAAAATAAGCAAAGGTGTAAGACAATGTTGCATACTTTCCCCCTACCTGTTTAATTTATATGCAGAACAAATCATCAGAGAAGCAGGATTGTATGAAGACAACAGAGGTGTGAAGATTGGTGGAAAACTCATCAACAACCTTCGCTATGCTGATGATACCACATTACTGGCTGAAAGTGAAGATGATCTGAAACATTTGCTTCTCACAATCAAAGAACATAGTCTCAAAATGGACCTGCACCTTAATGTAAAGAAGACAAAGATCATGACAACTGGCATAATCAACAGTAACTCTGGTAACCCGGAGGCCCTCCTCGCCTCCCTCAGCAAGCCTTAGCACCCCAACATAAATTGCCCCCCCACAAAATACCCAACAACAGAATCTGGTACAAACTTTGGTCGCAGCTTTATTTACAACCTGTAACATCCTGCCAAACACGGGCCTGAATATACAACTTTCAAACATAACCCAGCCCCACACCCCCTTGCCGGACGATGCCCCCACCCGCCATATTAGTAGCAAGGCGGAGCATCCTCCTCCCCCCAAACCCCGCCGCCTGCCTCGCCATACTAGTAGCAAAGGCCGGCCCCCACACCCCCGCTACCGGGCCGAGACCCCCAACCGGGCTGTCTTGCCCCACCCCGAGGAGCACTTCGCCCCCCACTGCTCCTAAACCAGTTCAAGCCCGTGCCGCTTCTGCGAGCGCTGGCTCTCTACCCTGCCCCCGCCAGCTGCAACATCCCGAACACTACCTCCAAAGGGGGGTGGGCGGGCGGGAATGCGTCCGCTTCCCGAGGAGCTGCGGCGAAAAGGGACAGCCACGCGGCTCCTCGCCAACAACTGCTCCGCCCCCCCCCCATGCGTGGGCCAATGAAATCGCTCCTTCATGCCAAAGGAGCGATTTCAAATGCCGCACTCCTCCAGACCTCCTCACCTCCCCCCCCCCCCTGCAACCCCTGTCATGTGCAGGAGGCCGAGGCCGGGCCCGGGCCCAGGTTACTGACGGCCGCGGGACCCGGCCCGCGGCCTCGAGCATGTTCATCGTTGAAGGAGAAGAAATTGAAATCGTGAACAACTTTAATCTACTTGGATCAACTATCAATAAAGAAGTAACAAGCAGTCATGAAATCAGACGACGCATTGCTCTTGGCAGAATGGCTATGAAAGACCTAGATAAGATTCTCAAGAGCAGAGATGTCTCTCTTCATACAAAGATTCGACTTGTTCAAGCCATGGTATTTTCAATAACATCATATGGATGTGAAAGCTGGACAGTGAAAAAGATAGACAGGAAGAAAATTGATGCCTTTGAATTATGGTGCTGGCGTAGAATACTGTGTATACCATGGACTGCCTGAAGAACAAACCAGTTGGTACTAGAGGAGATCAAACCTAAGTTTTCTTTAGAAGCTCAGATGACAAGACTTCGACTTTCATACTTTGGACACATTATGCAAAGAGAGAGATCATTAGAGAAAGGCATCATGCTTGGCAAGATAGAAGTTCAACGAAAAGAGGAAGGCCAGCAATGAGATGGATCAATACAATAACAGCAGCTACGGGTACCAGTCTGTCAACAATGAGCCGCCTGACTCAAGACCGAACACAATTTAGGATAGCTATCCAGAGGGTCGCCATGAGTCAACTCCGACTCGACGGCACTTAACAACAACAATCTACTTCCAGTCAGATCTCGTCAAGAAAACCCAGGGGCTAACAGAAAACAGAAAATGCACCTCAGGAAACAAAACAGCTAATCCAGCTTTTACATTTCAGCTAAATGCTGCTGATGAATTGCTAACTGGTGAAATATTAGAAATTATTTGTGGAGATAAAGACATTGGTTCACCACTTAAATTGCACCAGAGCACTAGATAACAAGTAGCATTACAGAACTTAATATCTTCAATCACAAAAACTCCACATTGAGGTGACGCTAGGGTGTGATTTAAGACGCCTATGCTAAGCCTATGTTATAGAGGCAAGTAGGCTCCTGTAAATATCTGGGCCTATAATTGTTAAATATGAGTGTAAATTATACTGTTTTATAATTTATGAGCATATTTGTGTGCAAACTTCTCTTACCAGCAAAGTACATGCCTTGAAGCCAAAGCACATATTGTATTTATATGCCGCTGGTATTTTAAACAAGGCCATTTATGTGTGTATGTAGCCACATGCATGGGCGAATGACTTTGCAAACTTACCTCCCTAAGGTATGAATTTAAATAGTCCCCATGGTTTTTATAAGTCACAACTTGGAGTTTGGTCACACATTTTTTTCACTAATTTTTATTTATTTATTTATTTAAGTCTTTTTTTTTTTGCCGTGCTCTTTAGAATCGGTGCAGTTTACAAATAACAATAAATTGTACAATGTAGAATGGAACGTACATTGAAACTTACAAGGAACAGGAGATAAAACGTGGATTTCAACAGGGATAACTATATACAAGTTTCTACATAGGTGACTTTATACAAGTTGTGCAATTGTATCGACGGCTATGGTTTTGTCAACATGAAAGGTAAAGGGTGTGCTGGGTTATGTCATTGTGACGGGTAGAGAGGGTATGCTGGGTTATGTCATGTCACCGGCTGAGAGCAATGCTGGAGGAAAAGGTGGTGCTTTAGAGCCTTCCTGAATTGTGCAAGGTCAGAAATAGGCCAGATGGTGGTAGGCAAGGCATTCCAAAGAGTGGGTGCGCAAACACAAAAGTTCTGTTCTTTGTTGCGAGGGAGCATTTTGTTATTGCATTGGGGACAGCGAGTGCGTTAGCAGCTGTTGATCTTCTGGATCTATTCTGAGGAGTGGGGTGAACAAGGTCTGTGAGGGAGGTGGAGGATAGCCTGTTTAGGGCTTTGAAGGTAATCGGTAGTACTTTGAAGGTGAGTCTGCAGTAGATAGGGAGCCATTGGAGATTTTGCAAAATAGGAGTTATGTGGTCTCTTCTGTGATAATAGCTCAAAGTAAGTTACAATCAGTTACAGTAGGTGTTCTCTTGTCCCAGGAGGGCTTGCTATATGACGGGTCGATGCATAAAGACTAACACACCCTTTGCTGCAGATAACACAATTTATATGCACAAGTTCCACCACGCCAAATGAAGAAAAGAGACTGACGTGTGTAAACAGCAAAGGGAAAGTATGTGCACACAGTAACGCCAAGCATGTTAAATAATATGCAAATGAGTTGCACATATTAAAATGGAATGCTAATAAGGTCTGCACCCGATGCAGAGAAACACATAGAGGATTATGTAACCAGCCGAAGCGCCAGTATCCCTACGCCTGGTCTGAGGTGGCTTAAACATCTTGCCCATGTAGGAAAAGACCATTTCAGGATCTGTACCGTGAACAGTTACCTTCAAAATGAACGTTTTCTGCGTTTATCTTTTCAGCATATAAGCGGAAGGTTGGTGTTGGAGAAGAAATGTTTTTTGCTTCTTATCCTTGTGTGTTTTTTGGTCTCATTTATATTACTTATCTTTTATTTTAGGTTTCTATTGTGATTTCATAGAAAGTGTTTTTGGGTGACATAGTAGTGATTATTATGGAGTGAGGGCCACAAGAACCTGCACGGCCCATGCGTATAACGTTCTCTGCATGTAGCGTGTCTGTTTGCGTATGCATCGACTCCCCTCCTTTTAACTTTACGCTGACATTTTGCGCACAGCTCATTTGCATACACGTCCTTTAATGCATACTGCCATTGAAATCTCATGCTATTGGCATGCTACAAAAACACGTACACAGCTAATAGCATGCGACTTCAGTGACGGCCTCTAAGTGAGTAACTGAGGCCATGGAAAATTAAACAACTTGCCCAAAATCACAAGGAGCAGTCATGCAATTTGAACTCAGGCTTTGCTGGCTTTCAGCACATTACACTTACCATCAGGCTACTTCTCCCATTTAAAATCTTCATCCACTACTTGATCCTGGTTCAAAAACTCAGTGGTGCACATTTTCCATTTTTACAAGTCAACAATGGCCACTGTTTCACTCAGGAAAACTGCTTCAGGGCAAACTGCTTTTTAAAGCAACTCTATTCAAATATCACCTTGAAAGTTCATCTGACATCAGGCTTGATTTAAAAATACATTTTAGAAAGGCCATTCAGGTGAAATCATGGACGTCAATGACAAAACCATCAAATTCTGTGGGGGGAGAGGGGCAGCAGGGAAGGCAGGCATGTTTAAATGCTGTCTAAAACTGCCTTATCTCTGTCCCAAAAGATAAAAATGCCCGCTGTAATATAGAGCGGGACGAGAACGTACAGAATAAGGAACCAGACACATGCAGAAAGCCAGCCAGCTTCAGAAACATGGAATTGTGAGATCTAGATATATGCAGTGCCAGCCACATAGACATGCCAATGCTGGTATTTCGGGAGGCACTTGGGTATAACCTACTTTAGACGCAGAGCCCTTCAGCAACGCAGCAGCAGACACTAAAACCTTGCTATATACAGTACCTACTAGGTTTTTTTGAGTTGCTGAAAAATATTGAGGGACTAAGAGGTTCTTCTCGTCTTCCTTGTACTGTTGATAGCTGGCAGAAATGAGCACTTTTTAAATGTTTGTGCCCAGGAGCAGGTATAGACATGGTCATATCTGCCACTGGTTATAAGTGTGCGGCCTCATTCTGAAGTCGGGAGCACGTGTGCTTCTGTTCTGGAATGCTCCGGGCAAACCGCCGCCATGCTCTCAGGCAATCTGGACATGATGCATATGTTCGGGACATTCTAAAATGTCTCTTGGGATGTGGATGTGATTGGGACGTCGGAATGGCCATCTTCAGACGTCCAGATCATGAATAGGGCTTCTAAAGTGACCCCTTAGCCTTCAGATGGCTAACTTCATTCTTCACCGGCTGAACTGAGGTCTTTCTCTGTAAAAATCTTTAACGTTTCCCCACTTAGCAATTCATTGGCAGCATTAAATCAGAAATTGGGCATATTAAAAAGTTGGATGCACTGTTTAGTTTTTGAGGTGGATTAAAAGTTTAGTTTGCGGTTTCTGTTTTGGTTGTTCTATTCCCCTCCATTTTTCCTGTCCTGAGTTTTATAATGTATAAGGAAGGGGGGATGCGGAGAATCTGGAAAGTGCTGGCAATTTCTTACCAAGGTGCTTTCGCTTGTCTCAATGAGATACACTTTGGGAAATGTTTACTAACAGTTAGCATGGGGTCTAGTGTGCACCAGGTGCATTGCGGTAACTTACTGCATGCCAAACATACAGCTGAACTGACAATCCTGCATGGGGCGGAGGCTGCGGTTAGCTTGGCTGTCTCTAGCAATGAAGCATTTAATTTATTCTTTATTAAGTTTTAAATAAAATTACAAGAAGTATCTTGTGACAGAAACACGAGAATAATAATCAACAAGGAAAACGACTATAAAAAAGGAAACCCCAACATAGTTGAATCCATCTCAAATGAGACCACAATAAAAGTGGGGCAGAGTTCTATTAAAAGGGGAAATCAAAAAGGAAACAAATAACATCTCAAATCCGAATAAGGACAATAGGAGCACATCCTAGCACTCATACATTACAATGCGTTCCCTGTTTCAAATCATCACCACCTCCGCCCCTCCCCACCAGGGCCAACGGCTTCTTAAGGTCAAGAAAGACCCGAAACTGCTCAGGTGTAAAGAAAATATATTTTACCCCAACATACGACACATAACTCTTACAAGCTAGCCCCTAAAGCAACTGTCTCTTGTCGCATTGCTAGAAACAATCGCCTCCGCTCCTGCGTGCTGCAACTCACATCAGGAAAAATTTGTATAGTCTCCCCCATAAAAGGTACAGACAGATTTTTGAAGTACAGTGATGGTACCCTGGAAAGATCTGTTTCAAACACAAAACTAAGGTAGATCGAACCAAAACTGAGACAGAGGAACTTTCAAGAAAATTGGACAAGTTATCAGGAATAAAGTTGGGCGAATCCTGTCCAAATTTCTGAACAGGTAAAAAGTAAGCTTTTGTTATCGGAGGAAATAGAGATTCAGGAATAGAAAGAACCTCACGCATTTACTTCTTAAAAGTATCTAAAGGAGAAACATTTAAAACCTGTGGAAAATTTAAGATTCTCAAGTTTAAAGCCCCTGAACTTATTCTCAAACTGTTCCAGTTTCCGATGAACAGAAATTTTGTCTTTCACAAGTTGTTCAAACACAGTCTTAGAGTCACTAACTTCTCTAGTAAATTTGGCAAATTTGATATTGTAAAGAGTTTTGAGCCACTACCTGCACCAACGCAGAGATATGGCTTCCAACTTAGTAAAGTCCAAAGATAGAAAAGCAGAGGGTAGGGCTAAATGGCCAATTTTCTCAATTGAGAAAGGTGAATAGTGGAGTACCCCAGGGATCTGTGTTGGACCTGCTGCTTTTTAACATATTCATAAATGACCTGGAAATGGGAATAATGAGTGAGTTGATCAAATTTGCAGTTATACCTTGCCAAAAAAACCCCCCAAAAACTCAGGAGTCAACATTGACTTGAAGGCACTTAAAAAATATCTTGCTGTGCAAAAAATGCAATCTTATCCACAGAAATAGCTTATAACATTACCTTGTTAAAAAAAATCATTTGACGAGACCTTTTTAAATTTTGGTGATGTAATGTGCTGAATATCCTAAAGGTGAGCTTTACGCAATATGCACTTAGAGGTGATGACTACTCCTTTTGGTTATCATGTGATATGCACAGATGCAAGTTACCAGGAGGGAGACTTCCGACCAGTCCTGGTTAGCCAACTGACTGAAGACCAAACACAGTCTAGGACAACTATCCCCAGGGTCGCCATGAGTTGACATTGACTCAACAACACTTAACAATAACAACAACTTGGCTTTGGACTTACATCCCAAAGCAGTGTGGTTATTAGTCCCTGATTCTAGCCATTGTAATCAGTGCTGCAAGTTTCAGAATGCGCCCTGCTGGGGCTGTCACAAATCCAGGGCTGGCCAAAACCTCCCTCCTGGAGCCGGGTAACTTAGAATCCTTGGGTTTGCTTTATATATAGATGAATTATAGAATTGACACCAGTTGGACTCCTGTGACAGGTTTATTTCTAGGGATTAGATTATGCATGATGAAAGCCATCATTATTCATTGTATAATCATTATGAATTACCATTATGATCTCACTTTCAATTTGTCACCAATTATCCATAATCCTATAATGAAATAAATTTAAATTCTCTCATTTGCTCTGTGTTCCTCCTTTGAGATATGTCTTGCCATCCAGACTTGCATTCTGTGCTGTCTTTAAATTGCCTTAATGGCCTCTTTAAATTGGTTTTATATCAGGCTTGTGGATGCTGCCTGAAAACATGCAGCCTTTCAAACTACGTGACGAAAAAACATAATTCCTCTATGATAAATTCCTCAGCTATGGAATGCATTAGCTCCAGGAGTTTATGTAAGCATGTTTGTTCGATGAGTTAGGAGTCACCATCACTCCCCAGTGGCAGAGGCACGAGTCAGTAATTTAGCCACCAAAATATATTTACGTAATCTCTAAATGCAGCAATGATTCTACTTATTGTAAAATGCAGATGTTATAATATGTATTTCTTTTATTTATTTATTTGGTTTTATATACCACACTATTTTAAATCGGCGCGACTTACAGCAGAACAACTCATTACATCAAACAAGATTTACATCAACAATACATGGGAGACCAAGAGGAGATTCAAACAGCTTTCCTCAGATCAGTTGTTCACAAATGGATTGCGAAAGTTAAATACGTATCAGTAGTTAGTGAATTTACTGGGTTCTGCTAACATGTTAGGTGACTGGCCACGATATCTCATGGCCACTTAGCTCATTAGTTACTCTGGGTGATTTGAACCAATAGTAATGATCATAATGGTAATTTTGTTCAGCTCCTCCTTTCTCCTAGCGTTCTACTTGCTGTATATCTAGAGGCCTATTGACTAAGTAGCATTATGACAACGGCACATGTAAAGGAGAAATTAATGCACATTAAAATCCTGTAATTAGTGTTAATTGCATCTAACATGCAGCATTTCACAATAACACATACGAATCTAATCCAGCGTGTGTTAAAAAATAATTAGATGTATCCCATGCAAGTGTGTGCAAAGCGACTCATTATTATGTAAATGAATGATGCAGCTTGCGTTAAACTTTACAAACTGTAATCGTGGAAAGTTAATACCATCTGTGTGGTGTAGGCTGGGCTCACCTACAAAGTATTCCCAAATATCACCAATGAATGGCTCAGACAACAGTTGCTTGGCTACAAAAACTCTTTATTTGGCATAGCAAAATAATTGTAAATGCAGATAGCAAATGTCTGTCTGAGAGATGGCAGGCAACGTTCCTTCTACAAGCAGAGAAGAAAAGCTGCCCCCGATGCTCTATAGTTGCCTTCTTATATACCACTCTGTTACAAAGTTCCAGAAAGTTCTGCATATTCTTGCAAATCTCTTACCCTGGGACCCTCCCATGTTCATCACTTTTCGCAGCTTGTGTTTTAAGGTCTGCTTATCTGTGCAGTTAACTGTAACCCTCTGCCTTTTCCTGTGTTATTCCATTTCCTGGCACTAATTGCAATCTTCAGGGCTCAAAGTATTTGTGCTCATTATTTCTAGCTTGGCCTGTATTTTCCTTGTCTGGGCCCAAACTCTGCACATTCCTGTCCAAAGTGTGGTTCCCTAGACTCTTTTATAGTAGGCCGCATATACTCTCTCTTGTAGCCCACATGCTTTTTCTTCTGTGCCATCCATATGTTGCTGTGTGCATTTCAAGCAGGCAAGGGTGCAGTCATACAAAGCAGACCTGAGCCAATTTTCCTTCAGTGGTTTCTGAAAACCAAGAGATTATAGGATCCAAGATGGTACAGCTTTACTGATCAATTTCTTTGACTGGGTGACCAGAGAATTGAATCAGGGGAGAGCACTAGATTTTAGCAAGGCCTCAGGAAGGACTCTAAGGGATTGACTGTATAAGAAACTGGTTGAGTGGCAGGTGCCAGAAGGTAGAAGTAAATGGTGTTCACTCTGAAGATAGGGGCTTTACCAGTGGTCTACCTTTGTCCTTGGGCCCTGTTTACTAAGCATTTTTCCCATAGATAAAAAAAGGCTTAAAATGTATAAGTGATATTGAGGAAGGTCTATCGGAAAAAGTAGAACAAATCTCTGCTTTTCTCTCCCTTCTCCTCTGGGCTGTCAATTGTCTGAGAGTACCCTCCTCCCCCCTCCCCCATATATACCACTTCCCCGCATCTCAGAGAGTTCCTTTTCCAGCCACTCCTGGATCATTATGTGCTAGATAGTCACTTCAAGCCTGATGTAGCTTCTTCACCACCTCCTTGAACTGGAGAAGAGAGATGTCTGCCCTCGATACCCTAGCCCTCCCCCCCAATTCTTTCCCTCATGGACTCCATCTTCCGGTTACCATCCTGTGATAAGCTAGCATAATTGGGTGTACCTCCATATCCCTCAACACCCCTTGCTGGCTGCTTTTCCAAATATAAAATGCAATCGGGAATATGTCTGGGAGTGGGCTGCATAACACGTGACTTCCTTACTCCCCCGATGTGCCTCCCACCACACATCTATCAAGCCCCACCACTGCATGCACTTGCACAGCTCCTTCCCCTCCCGGAGGTGCACCTTCCCCTTGTAATTGGAGCGGTCCACCTCTCCAATTTCACAATTCATATCCCACAATTCATATCCCCCAATCTCCCTGTGCAACTTTCTCGAAGTCCTGGAGGATCCTCTGGTAGAAGTTCCCCTACAGCCCATTAGGGGCATATAGATGAAAAAATGACACCTCATGCTGGTCTACTCTCCCTACTACCCACACTATTTTCCCCTGATTGTTCCCTCCCGAAGCATATGGCACAAAGGGCAGCCACTTATGCATCAAAATGGCCACACCTCTCTTTTTAGAGTTATAGGCCGAACAAAACATTAGCTTATATCCCATACCCCTCAGCTTTTCATGCTCCCACCTAGTTAAGTGGGTCTCCTGAAGACAGGCTATGCCAATTCAAGCTTTGGCCAAGTAGGAGAGAAAGCGGAGTTACTTACCTGTAACAGGAGTTCTCCGAGGACAGCAGGATAAGTCAGCCACACCTGGTGATGTCATCCGACGGCGCCGAGATGGAAGTACTCTCCATAGCTCAGAAGGGCTTTTCGCCCTTCTGAGCATGGGCCAACTGGCCCTGCCCCCCCCCCATCACCAGGTGTGGCTGACTCATCCTGCTTGTCCTTGGAGAATCCTTTTCCTCTTAACTGGGTTATGGATCCCTCGAACATTGAAGGAAGCAAGCTTATACTCCTCCATGACCCTCAATATCCCTTACCCAGCCCCTTTGCCAACCACACACTTTCCAGCCTTTGTAGATTAAGTGACCAGTTTTTTGGGGCTTCCCTAATGATATGTTCCTGGTGCTGGAACCTTAGGAGCTTTACAATCAGGGCATGTGGCCGCACCATTATGTCTGGCCTGGCGCGCAGCTTCCTACGTACCTGCTCAATTTCATATGCGACCGGTGAAGGGCAACCTGGGAAATAAAATTCGAACAGTCTTCGGACAAATGCAATGGGGTTCTGGCCTTCTTCCCCCTCCCAGGACTTCGAAAATTCATACATTTGACCTCTGGTCCCAGTTATCATGCTCTTCCACTTTTTCTTGTAGCAAGCTAACCTATTGCTGCAACTGGGTGATGTTGCCTTTGGTCTGCTCCTGGTTTTCCTCCATGCGGCTAATGCGGGTCTCGGCCTCTTCCAGCCACAGACCACCGTTTGCTAATTTCTCTTCAATTTTGCCGAAGACCATCCCCACAATTTCCTTTTTTGGAGTCGTGTATCTCTCGCAATACCATGAGTAGGTGTATCTCTCAGGAATCAGCCATCTCTTCCCCTTCACTGCCTGTGGAGGATGCAGGCAAGGCGGGAGATTGGGCTGCAGCTTTTATTGACTCAGAGATTCATGCTTTGGCGGCATAAAGATCGTAAATTGTTTTGGTGGTCTTCAGTTTCACTATCTTGGGCATTGTAAGACAGGAGCCGGTAAGAGTCTCTATAAAGGCTGCCAATATTACCCCAGCGGCGGGTGGGCTTCATGGAGCACACTCACACGCGTCTAACTCCCTTGCTGGCCAGATCAGAAGTCTTTTCTGCCAGTGTTTTCTATGTTTCTATCTTAATTCACCATTAATGCACATTATTAGTAACTGGATCCCATTGAATAAAATGAGACCTGTGCTAAAATATAGGCATTAATGGGAATTAACCCATGTCAACATTAGTACAGCGTAGTAACTAGCCCCCTTAATCATGTAAAATAGTTGCTAGTTGTCTGGGTGGAGGTGTAGCCTAGTGGTTAGAGCAACAGCCTAATACCCCAGTTTACTACTAGTACTCCTTCTGACCTTGGACAAGTCACTTTATCCTCCATTGCCTTGGAAGAAAAGGCCTGGCAATCTACTTCCAGTCATACCTTGCCAAGAAAACTTAGGGCCTGCTGGGTTGCCAGGAGTCAGATTGACTTGATGACACTTAAAGAAAAGCTGTCTGTACCTACCTTTTATGTGTGCATTCTCCCATACAGTTGTCTAACAGCCACTTTCCACTTGTAAAATATGCTTTAGATATAGGAAATGCTTTATCAAATTGCCCCCAAATGTCCTATTTGGATAATTGCAGTTCTAAAAAAAATGTATTTGACCTGAAGTCTTTATTGAAATTTAAAGAGGAAGAATAGAGGAACTTCCTCAATGGGTTGCTAAAGCTAATCTATAAAGAAAACATTTTGGTCAATGGTAAGTGCTCAGGCATATAATTCATTTCATTTTATGAACCTCTTATCATTACACATCTGGGCAGCTGTGCACTTAAGTAAGAGTTAAGTGAAATAGTACCTGTTAGGTTCCGATCATCACTATGTGATACGTATTGGCAGCACTCAATTAACATGTGAGGTTACTGGTCTGGAATACAAAGGCCTTTTTGTCGCTGTCTTTGCAGTCCCTGGGACGCTCTTGGATGCTTGCCTGTATTCTGCAACCTCACTCTCTTGAAAACAACCTTGAGAGCTGCATTTTATTACTAATGTAAATGCCTGAAGTAATAAAACATGAAAAATATGCAACGCACACAGCTTCAATTATTGCCTTTAGTTTCTTAATTATTTTTGCTAAACTCTAAATGAGATTAAGTGTGATGAATTAGCTTCTTGATGCAATGCTGTTACCCTCTCCCAAATCCCTTCCACCTTCCTCCCCCCCCCCCACCAAAAAAAGAAAAACAAAAAAGGAAGCGTGAAATTTCAGCATTTAAAAACCCAAGATTATGTTTCATGTAAATGATGCCTCTGTTTATTGTCTCTGCAGTTTTTGGAAAATGTAAAGCATGGTTACACACATGTCAGCTACTTATAAATAGAATTTATAGTTGACAACTCTATATGACAGTCAAAGACCTCATTGTAAAACAAAACAGATTATCTACAGAAAGAAAGTTTCAGATCACTCTATATTAATCCAAACACCTGAAAATTTGTGGTGGTGGTGGGTGAGGGGGATGGAATTAAAATTATCAAGAAAAAAAGTAGTTGGGGAGGATGATTGCTCACTTGAGTGCAGGAAGCCTATCCTCAATCCTCCTCTGTTAAGCACTACAGTGGGAAGATAGAGGCGGGGCATATGTAAAAGTCTAGAAGGCATAAATACCCAGAGAACAAGAGGAAATGTTCTTCTGGATATTTGAAAAAAGTCCTTTTACTTCTTCACAACAACCTGTTTTTTAATATTGAAGAGAGATGGGAAGCCAGACAATTTTGAATGTTTTTGCTACTGAGAAATGCTTGCAAAATTCTAAGGGGACTCTCTTATACACAAGACCAAGATACAGTTAAAGCCTGATTTTTCCTAGGTTGTCTAGGTGAGAACGTAAGAAATGCCATACTGGTTCAGACCAAGATCCATCAAGCCCAGTATTCTGTTTGCAGCAGTGGCCAATCCAGGTCGCAAGTACCTGGCCATTTCCCAAAAAGAAACACAGGTTCCACAATGCTTGTATTGGGGCAAGCAGTGGATTTCCTGGGTCCTCTTTAGTAATGGTTTATGGACCTTTCCTCCAAGAACTTGTCCAAACATTTTTTAAACCAAGCTACACTAACAGCTTTTACTACATCCTCTAGTAACGAATTCTAGAGTTTGATTATGCACTGAGTGAAAAAATATTTTCTCTTATTAGTCTTAAATGGGTTACCCTATAGCTTCATTGTATTTCCCCTAGTCTTTCTACTTTTTGATGGTGTAAACAATCGATCTATGTTTACCCGTTCCACTCCATTCATTAATTTATAGACCTCTATCATATCTCCCCTCAGCTGACTCTTTTCCAGGTGGAAGAGCCCTAACCTTTTTAGCCTCTCTTCATAGGGGTATCCTTCCATCCTCTTTACCATTTTGGTGGCTCTTCTCTGTACTTTTTCTAATTTTTCTATATTTTTTTTAAGATACAGTGACCAGAATTGCACACAATATTCAAGATGCAGTCAAACCATGGAATGATACAGGGGCATTATAATATCCTTTGTTTTATTTTCCATTCCTTTCCTTGTGACATGACACCTAGCATTCTATTTGCTCTCTTGGCTGCCGCTGCACACTGGGTAAAGGGTTTCAACATGTTATCCATGATGACACCTAAATCTTTTTCCTGGGTGGTGGTTCCTAATGTGGAACCTTGCATAGTGTAACCATAGCTTGGGTTGTTCTTTCCTAGGTGCATAACTTTGCACTTGTCCACATTAAATACTATCTTGGAAGCCCAGACCAGCTGTATTCCACGCTTTAAGAAAAGTGGAAGTAAGTCCAAAAAACTGCCAGCATGGTTTAAAGGTGAGGTCAGAGGCTGTTGTTGCCAAAAAAGCATCTTTCAGGAAATGGAAAAAAGAGACAAACGACGAAACCTGGAAACAGCACAGACACTGGCAAGTCAAATGCAAGGCATTGATAAGGCAGGCAAAGGGAGAATTTGAGAAGAAGCTTGCTGCGGAAGCAAAAATGCAAAATAAAGACTTTTTCAAGTACATTTCGTAGCAAAAAACCTGTGAGAGAGTCAGTTGGTCCATTAGATGATAGAGGGGTTAAAGGGGCACTAAGAGGTGACAAGGCGATAGCGGAGAGACTGAATGAATTCTTTGCTTCGGTCTTTACTGAGGAAGATGTAGAGAGGTTACCCATGACTGAAGTGGTATTTAAAGGTGCGGAAGAATTGAAGGAAATATCGATACATCTGGAAGATGTATTACAACTATTAGATAAACTGAAGAGTAGCAAATCACCTGGGCCAGATGGTATACATCCAAGGGTGTTGAAAAAACTGAAATATGAGATTGCAGACCTGCTATTAGTAATCTGTGAATTTTCATTAAAATCATCTGTAATACCTGAAGATTGGAGGATCGCCAATGTAATGCCAATTTTTAAAAAGGGTTCCAGGGGTGATCCAGGAAACTACAGACCGGTGAGCCTGATGTCAGTACCAGGAAAAATGGTAGAAACCATCATAAAGAACAAAATTACTCAGCATGTAGATAGTCATGGGCTAATGGGAGATGACGGCCAACATGGCTTTAGACGTGGAAGATCTTGTCTTACTAATCTGTTATGTTTTTTAAAGGTGTGAATAAACAGGTGGACAAAGGTGAGTTGGTTGATATAGTGTATCTGGATTTTCAGAAAGCCTTTGACAAGGTCCCTCATCAGAGACTTTTGGCAAAACTAGTCATGGGATAGGAGACAGTGTACTACTATGGATCAGGAACTGGTTAAAAGATAGAAAGCAGAGGGTAGGTCTAAATGGCCAATTTTTGCAATGGAGAAAGGTGAATAGTGGTGTACCCCAGGGATCTGTGCTGGGTCCGCTGCTTTTTGACATATTCATAAATGACCTGGAAAGTGGAATAATGAGTGAGGTTATCAAATTTGCAGATGACACAAAACTATTTAAAGTTGTTAAAACCCAAGAGGATTGTGAAAAATTGCAAGAGGATCTTGATAAATTGGAAGACTGGGCATCAAAATGGCAGATGAAATTTAATGTGGACAAGTGCAAGGTTATGCACCTAGGGAAGAACAACCCAAACTATGGTTACACGATGCAAGGTTCCACATTAGGAACCACCACCCAGGAAAAAGATTTTGGCGTCATTGTGGATGCCATGTTAAAACCCTCGGCCCAGTGTGCAGCGGCGGCCAAGAGAGCAAATAGAATGCTAGGTATGATAAGGAAAGGAATGGAAAATAAAACAAAAGATATTATAATGCCTCTATATCGTTCCATGGTGAGACCGCACCTTGAATATTGTGTGCAATTCTGGTCGCTGTATCTTAAAAAGGATATAGCGATTTTAGAAAAGGTTCAGAGAAGAGCCACCAAAATGGTAAAGGGGATGGAAGGATACTCCTATGAAGAAAGGCTAAAAAGGTTAGGGCTCTTTAACCTGGAAAAGAGACGGCTGAGGGGAGATATGATAGAAGTCTATAAATTAATGAACGGAGTGGAACGGGTAAACGTAGATCGATTGTTTACGTTATCAGAATATAGAAAGACTAGGGGACATGCAATGAAGCTACAGGGTAAACTATTTAAGACTAATAAAAGAAAATATTTTTTCACTCAACGTGTAATCAAACTCTGGAATTTGTTACCGGAGGATGTAGTATAGGCTGTTAGTGTAGCTGGGTTTAAAAAAGGTTTGGACAAGTTCCTGGAGGAAAGGTCCATAAACCATTATTAAGAAGTGACCAAAGATATCAATGCTTGACCCAGTACAAGCATTGTGGAACTTGTGTCTCTTGGGGAAACTGCTAGGTACATATGACCTAGATTGGCCACTGTTGGAAACAGAATACTGGGCTTGATGGACCTTGGTCTGACCCAGTATGGCATATCTTATGTTCTTATGTTCTTTCTCCATGCACATCCAACAGATAGCTAAAACCTGTTGTTTCTTTCTTTATGTTTCTGAGCAGACTATCAAGACCCTTATCCATTCGCTAGTCACCCCTCCCCCCAGTCCCCGTTTAAACTTTTCACTGGTCTCTCACTGGCTCATATCTCCCCCCTTCAATCCATTGAAAACGCAGCCACATGGCTAATCTGCCAGGGTCACTATGCCCACATAACCCCTCTTCTAAAGTCATTTTATTGACTCCCTATCCATTTTCACATCCAATTCAAACTTCACCTCCTGAACTACAAGTGCATTCCCTCTACAGCTCCTCATTACCTCTTGTCTTTCATCTCTCCCTACACCCCTTCTTGAGAACTCTGCTCATCAGGTAAATTGCTTTTATCGGTGCCCTTCTCCTCCACCGCCCAGACGCTGTTTGTTCCATCTTGCTGCACCATATGCTTGGAACAGACTGCGTGAGTCAGTGTGCAGACTCCATATCTGGTCCTATTCAAATTCAGACTAAAACCTTGCCTCTTTGAGCCTGTCCTTGGATCCTGACCCTCTTATTCTCCTGTTTACCACTCTTATGGGTTACAACCATTTCCTCTTAGTTTACCCTGGTCCCCTGTTTATTGTATTTGTCTTGAATAGGTTATAAGCTCTACTGAGCAGGGACTATCTCTTTATGTGTATATGTACAATGTTGTATATGCCTTATAGTGCTATAGAACTGTTAAGAAGTAGTAAGGTTGAGAGATTGAGCACCTTCGGGGGGGGGGGGGGGAGGTTCTAGAGAAAGGGAGGGGAAGATGCTAGACTATGGGGATGGGGAGGTAGGTAAGCGAAGGAGAGATAATGGACCATGGGAGGGAGAGGGAGAGGGCTTTGTGCCACGTTGGGGGGTGGGGATACCTAAAGGTTCTCCTAGTACTGATATTCAAACATACTGATGTGATCAACAGCACTTATGCTGCTTATATTGAGCCTGTGCATTCAAGTGGGATCCCAGAAATGGCAGAAATTACTTTATACTGTATAAAGCAGCAGCAGTGCAATGGGGTGGGCCACAGGGCCATGGTCTGACCGATATTGTGCCCGGCACAGCACCAGCAATTAGAGAGCTTGGGGCAGAGCTGGAGAGTGATGTTTGGTCCCTCCAACCAAAGAGGTGTTATGCTGTCCCTGCTACAAACTTGTAGTGGCATCTTCAGCTTCCAGAACT
Source organism: Ichthyophis bannanicus (assembly GCA_033557465.1). Lineage (NCBI taxonomy): Eukaryota > Metazoa > Chordata > Amphibia > Gymnophiona > Ichthyophiidae > Ichthyophis > Ichthyophis bannanicus. The sequence continues at coordinate 53,502,419 of CM066047.1, read as the reverse complement.
GAATGAATTGCCTGACTGAAAACACACATAAAGTTATCCAAGTATAACTTTATGCATTTTGATAGCCAGATGTATATTTACCTCACACGGAATAATTCAGAAGGTGCAAAGTGAATGGATTATCTTTAGTTTAAAGTTGCTGTCTTAACTGATTAAATATGCCATATCTTCATGATCACAGCTCTGCTTCTCAGAGCAAATGTGCTACAAAGCCTTGCTGAGCTGTCTGCCTTCTGGATACTGCAACTTTATGTGATGATGAGAACAATGATTGAATGAATACCAGTGTAGTAAATACATTTCAATGGATTATTCAATCTGAGCTGCTTGAATTCTAATTTGGTAAAACAAGTCACTTCCATTCATCCTAATCAACATTCCATGTGAATTTTTAACATGCAGAGTGATTTGGGGTGTGTACACACCTTTGAGATTGATGTGGACTGCCTTGCATAGAATGTGGGGTGCAACTTATTTGAGACTTTATTTATCTATTTAACTGATCTTGGAATACCATTTTTCTACAAGTCGAAACGGTGAACAACAAATGGTGAACAATTAACAGTGGAGAGAAATGGGTGTAACAACAGTAGAGTACAAGTTCCAGTCAAGGTGGTGGACACTCAACAGCTGGGACACAAGTGGGAGGCAACTTTATTCAAAAAGGACTTTTCCTCATTCTCTATTAGTGAAAAAAAATATTGAATAAGTCCCTTGAAAGTGAAATAAAGAAATACTTTTTTGATGCAGTAAGTTTGCATAACTTTGTTTTATAATTTGCAGTAACAGTATTTTGAATTGTTGAATCTTTTCCTTTCAAAAATAGAATAACTGTCCAACATTTGCTATTTACGTCTAGCTGATTTCTTTTTTCATTAGGTTCTTTTTATCATTATGTCCTTCAGTGTCCTCTATCAGTTTATTTTCATTCTATTGTCTGTTTCACCTTTTATTCTCTATTGTCTCCTTCTGTTTTTCCCCCAGTCTTATGTATCACGTATAATCCAAGTCTCCTGCACTGTGCTGATCTCTGACATTTTTGGCATTATTCACGCTCCTTCCCTAACTCGTTCTCCCCCATCTATTCTCTTCCCTATCTAAAGTGCTGTTAGTACACATTATAAAAATAGATCTGCTTGCATTTCATCAGTCATATGCTATAAACTAGAGCATCCTGCATCTACAAAACAAAATACCATATTTCTCATATGGTACTGACAGCCAGCAAGTAGTCTCATTTAAAAAAGTAATAGTGTTCAGAATGTTCTTTCCGCTCCCCCCATTATTTGTATGTATTGGGGACAGCACTACATTGCTACTTAGAGATAGCCGGAACATGTCAAGAATCAGTAAATGATTATATGGGATTTGAAATGACACCAAGGTAAAATTACTATTTTTGAGGAGATGTAAAAGGTCTTAAGCTGTGTGGTTGTCTCTATGGTACAATACTCCTACAGTGAGGGGAAAGACATAAACCACATGAGTGAGGAAGAACCATTTTTCCCAAAGGCAAAGCAGAGTAATCTTTATTAAAGGTAAAGTAATAACAATTTGACAGTAATCATGCGGGATGTAGATGACAATAGGAAGTTAAATATATAAGATTTCATAATGTTTAAAGGGTATTCTTGGCAAAGCATAACAGAAGGTAATAAAATGTATGAATAATAATAGCTGGAATACTCTCTCCTAGCAAAGACAACCTTCTTGAGCTAATATGGTAGACTTTTGTCAGAGCCCCTATCACTTTGGCCAGACTTGGGACCTTGAAAGAATATTTTATTTATTTGTCAGCATTTATATATCGCCACTTCCAAAAATCAGTGGCGGTTTATAATGAACAATGAGCAGGTTTACATTATAACATCAGTGGAGCTATTTACAGAGAACAATTTACGTAATAAAATGATTTTACATTGTAGTAAGATATAACTATTTACAATTGTACAAATGCGATGTATAGGTTGTTTAGGACTGTGTATAGGAAACTGATACATAAGTTTTAATGATAATGGGATGTATTATGATAATACTGAGGTCCTGAGGAAAAACTGTAAATGAAGACCCCGCAATTCCTTGAGAATTTGATAGCCGAAGACAGAGAGACCTCCTTTAGATAGGCCATATGATCTTTTTCTGCTGCATGTTTCTATGTGTACTGTATGGGAGTCATTCCGAGCCAGTTTTATGGGGAAGTTAGATGGTGGTGGAAAAGGGGAGGATTGGGGATGGCATTAAGGTGGGCAGTGGGTGGTCACCGGTCCTGGACATACAGGGCCAGTTCTAATGCCAGCCCTGTACATCTGGGGCCGGCGACTTGAATGGGGACGTTATTCCACCTCCGAGGTGGAATAACTTCCCCGATGCGGCAGGATCGGTGGGCTCGGGGCAAGGCAGTGGCAGGAGGGGGTGGAGAGCATTTGGAGGCCAGTGACTAGGGATCGCAGTTTTTAAATGGAGCCGCAGTGCCATGGCAACCGGATGCCATGGCACCGCAGCTCCATTTAAAGGCCCTGACTGAGTTAGTTGTGGAAGGCCTGTACGTGCAGGCCAGATGGAATTGGGGTCTGGGCCTATATGTACAGTACCTACCTATTTGCGATTCTGATCCTGCAGGGCTAGACGTGCCCCTCGGCATCAAAATTGCAACACCCTCAGTGTGTCTGGTTCCGGCTGGGTGCACAGAGGGCTTCTACGACCACACTGGAATTGGACCATCAGTGTATTGCACTGATGTGACTTACCCAAAGGGAAAAACAAACATTCATAGAACCTTGGAGTGAGGTGGAAGGTTCAGCTTATTACTGTAGGGCCCAATTTTCAAAGGCATTTACACAGCTTGCAGACTTGAGACTTTTGGCAAAACTAAAGAGGCATGGGATAGGAGGCAGTGTACTATTGTGGATCAGGACCTGGTTAAAAGATAGAAAGCAGAGGGTAGGGCTAAATGGCCAATTTTCCTAATGGAGAAAGGTGAACAGTGGTATACCCCAGGGATCTGTGCTGGGTCCGCTGCTTTTTGACATATTCATAAATGACCTGGAAAGTGGAATAACGAGTGAGGTTATCAAATTTGCAGATGACACAAAACTATTTAAAGTTGTTAAAACCCAAGCGGATTGTGGAAAATTGCAAGAGGATCTTGATAAAGTGGAAGACTGGGCATCAAAATGGCAGATGAAATTTAATGTGGACAAGTGCAAAGTTATGCACCTAGGGAAGAACAACCCAAACTATGGTTACACGATGAAAGGTTCCACATTGGGAACCACCACCCAGGAAAAAGATTTAGGCGTCATTATGGATATATTATAACCCTCGGCCCAGTGTGCAGCGGCAGCCAAGAGAGCAAATAGAATGGTAGGTATCATAAGGAAAGGAATGGAAAATAAAACAAAGGATATTATAATGCCTCTGCATTGTTCCATGGTGAGACCGCACCTTGAATATTGTGTGCAATTCTGGTCGCCGTATCTTAAAAAGGATATAGCATTATTAGAAAAGGTTCAGAGAAGAGCCACCAAAACGGTAAAGGGGATGGAAGGATACTCCTATGAAGAAAGGCTAAAAAGGTTAGGGCTCTTTAACCTGGAAAAGAGACGGCTGAGGGGAGATATGATAGAAGTCTATAAATTAATGAACGGAGTGGAACGGGTAAACGTAGATCGATTGTTTACGTTATCAGAATATAGAAAGACTAGGGGACATGCAATGAAGCTACAGGGTAAACTATTTAAGACTAATAAAAGAAAATATTTTTTCACTCAACGTGTAATCAAACTTTGGAATTTGTTACCGGAGGATGTAGTAAAGGCTGTTAGTGTAGCTGAGTTTAAAAAAGGTTTGGACAAGTTCCTGGAGGAAAGGTCCATAAACCATTATTAAGAAGGGACCCAGGATATCAATGCTTGACCCAGTACAAGCATTGTGGAACCTGTGTCTTTTGGGGAAACTACTAGGTACGTATGACCTAGATTGGCCACTGTTGGAAACACGATACTGGGCTTGATGGACCTTGGTCTGACCCAGTATGGCATTTCTTATGTTCTTATGCCACTAAGCGGGATATTCAGCTGCCGAATATGCTCAGGTGCTGCTGTTACATGCTCCCGTGCTCCACAGTTAGCATAAGCAGATTCTAGGGCATTGCATGGGTTGCACCTGGGGATAACCAGCCAGCAGCAATATTCAGCCGTTGATCGGTTATCCCTCGGCGGTGAAAGTCAGTCACATTCAAGGCTGAAGCAGTGGCTGAATACCGATGCTGCCCGGTTAGCTTCCCGCGTTGGCGGCTGGATCTTCAATGCTGTTGGCCGGATATGACCCCGGCATTGAATATCCGGTTTAGTGTCACCGGCGGTGCTTAGCTGCCACCCTCGCTAAACATCGGACCCATAGTGTTTCACAAATGTATTGAGTCCAGCAATTTGCCAATGCAACTGAAACATCATAGACCCAAACCAAACTTGTGAGGTAATACTTGGCATTGAGGGAAAGCCTTTAATATGAAATAAGTCTCCTGGTTGAGGAAAGCATAGCACAGACACCACTGATCAATAAGGGGAAAAGGATACTTCCAGTGTCATGATCCGTGCATCTAAGACTATTCTGAGGTTTCTAGGGTGAGATCAGGTCATGAAAAGATCTTGTATTTGGGGCAGAGAAAAAGACATGAAATGAAGTGGAAGTACTGTGAACTTCTTTGCTAGACTGCAGTAAGAGTAATGGAATTACGGGAAGGACGCAGTAGGGCATCAAGCAGAACAAAACTTATATTATTTTGTTCTAGCAGTTAAAGACAACCTTAAGCTACCTGATGTGTTGGACTAGTATTCCTTCTTTATTTAGTCACAATGAGAAGAAGGCGTGCTCAGTTAGCAGATGATGACTACCCTAGGACAAATCTCAAACTGGAATGAAGAATTGAAGTTAAATCATTCCTCCACACCATTACTTACCATTTTGTAATTGTAAATGAAAATGAACAATCGTATGATTTACCACTTACAAATTACAAAATGTAAGCTACTGTGAAGCCTTCACACAAACCTTAGGAGCCCTTTTACTAAAGCGTGGCAAGGTTTTGCACTTACTGTGGAATCTGTCAGGGGTGTGGCCAGCACGTTCCCAACAATTGCTGCAGGGCAGTGTCCCGTAACTCATGTTGCACCAATCTAGTTACCACAAGTGCACTTATCACCAGCCACTGAGGAGGTGGTAAGGGCGCCCGCTGTAACTGCAACACTGACAATGTGTGGCAATTGCCCCTGTAGTAATCGCAAAGTGCTTTCCATTGGGGACTCTCTTCCCCTTTCCTGTCTAGTCCCTGCCCCATCACATGTGGGGTTATCGTGAAAAGCAGTAGATGGTAATTATTAGGCTTACATGGTAACAGTTACCGCAGACCCATGCTGACAGCAATGTTCCCTCTAATTTTCTGTAGACTGTGTGCGCATAAAATATCAGCTGTGCAGCTTTTGAAGGAAGCTTAAATTTTTGTGTGCCACATAATGACACTCGGAGTTATATACTTTAAAATTTGACTACAAGTCAGAATACAGTATGTACACCACATTGATTTTAATCAAATTAAATGAAAATAGATGATTACTAAATGAAGCAGAAAATTTCTAGTAATTGCAATCACAACTTTTAAATTTTAAGATGTCTGTGTTGTTTTCTATCAGAATCAGAACCGTAAATTTTGTGCACTCTGTTGTAAAGTATGTGCGCTCGCTCGGCGAGGTGTGTGTGCTCGCTCGGCGAGGTGTGTGCGCACGCGCACAGCTTAGAGGGAACAGTGGCTGACAGTTACTGCGCACTAATGCGTACGTTAATGGCACAGCACGTGGTTGCCTACATTTCTCATGTATTTATAAAGGTAACAACTTCTGCAAGGAATTTTGAATGCACAGACAGGGAGCGGAGGGAAACCATGGGATATCAAGAATCCTTTATTGGAGAAAAGCCTGACTTGGCCAAGTTTCAGCTCCTAGAGCCTTCGTCAGGGGTCTACAGGGAAAACCATACATAAAATTAATAAATGGAACAAACCAGATTTCAATTGCGATGATTTTTCCAAAAAATCAAAAGGAATCGTAACGTGCTAAAAGCATTAAACACTACATAAAAACAGAACATCCAAATTAGAAAGCACCTGCAGTAAGTAAATAAAATATCGCACCATACTTATACTTTTAGTATTGTTTTTCCTTGGTTTGAACATTTTTGTAAAATTTATTTTTTGTTACATCTTTGTTGCTTTTATATGTTTATATTAAACTTTTAGATCCCTGACGAAGACTCTTGGAGCCAAAACTTGGCTGAGTCAGGCTTTTCTTCAATAAAAGATTCTTGATATCCCAGGGTCTCCCTCTTTATATATTTATGAAAACAAAAATCTGACGATAGGGAAGACAGTGACTGATCAAAGGTAAAATCTGTCAATAGAATGAAGAAATAAAAAAGTCACGCTGAGGAAAGCTTTTTCTTTTTGCTTTATGTGGTGCTGTTTGGTGGGTCATGGTTGGATAATACACTTTGGTTTTGATAACGTTAAATAAAGAATTGAAATATGTGATACCTAGGATTTCTTCTCTGCCAAAGGAATCTCACATGGCCACATTACCATCAAGGAACTTCCCTGCTGACTCCTAAACTCCCAGGTGTACAGCGCGTGACAAGTTAGTCAAGCTACCACGCCCAGCAGCATCACCCAATGCTAGATTCTGGCTCATATGGCAAAATCATGGCTGTGGAATCTCCTTCCTCATTCTCACATTCTGCAGTGTCCTACATGAACTGGATTCTCCACTTGCACACGTCTATAGAAGTCAGACTTTCTGGGATAGCTTGGCGATCTCCACCTCATGGTGTTACAGCAGCAAATCACATCTATTTCAACCCCGCCACAAAAATGTTTGTGCAGAACATTACATAATGCTTTAAAGTGATGCACACTATCATCAGTATTCCTTACCAGGTGTGCATACATTGTGTGCTTTCAAATAAAGATGATTTCAATAATTATTTTTGCTAAACAGACTTTTTGACTAACCATCCAGTTTACTCTTCCTACTGTGAGACTAATAGAAAAGGCAGTCTTAAAGGACAGACTACAGGGCAGGGAACACATGTCCCCCCATCCTCTACTTGTATCTTCACTCCTCTCCCCAGCAAGCCCTCCTACCCACTAAAACCCTTAACCCTTAAAATCTCCTACAAGTCAGCCCATGTAGCCTCTCTAGTTCCTAAATATATCATCCTATCAACCTGGAAGCACCTTCCCTTCTTGATGCACCCACAATGAGTATCCACTAAGCTCCTACCTCAGAAGCCCCCTCCTACAAAAGGAATCCCACAGGTCTGGGTTTATGTGGTGCAGTGTCTGGGAGAGAAGGTGTCTGCACATTTAGATATGTGAAGGCATAGACACAGTTTACAGATGATGCCGAAGTGCAATCTTGGACGTCCAAGCCAGTATGTCTGGAAAAAAAAAAGCAGGTACAATTTCACAAATGTGTATGTGCCCGATGTGGACGTCTGCAGGGCATTTACATGGACATCCTCAGAATAGCATTCCAGACTGGAGACGTCTAGGAATGGCGTAATGGTCTGAGTACAGGGCTGGGACAAGGGAAGCCAGGGTTCAAATCCCACTGTGCAGAGTTCTGGGGGTGGTAAAGAGCCGTCTTCTCTACACCCTCTGGGTGTTTTATGGCCAAAATAAGCACTTTCCTGATGCCTGTTTGTGCCTGGAGCAGGTCTAAACATAGACAGGGTCGCAGACATCCCCAAAGTTTCTGAAATCAAGTTGGACATCTAAGTGCATTGCACAGCCCCTTATGGGCTTCTGTCATGTCCCCTGTCTACTTGGCGATCCCTGCAATGGCAATATCTTTAAAAGCCATTGGTAAAATGGCTCCAGGGATTTCCGCATGCATGTTTTTGGACATCCAAATGACCCCCTATGTATCTGCCTGCCAGTGAGTACGTGGGGTGTAAGTGAGTGTTTGGGCACATGCCCGAGAGTGAGTTGGTGGTGTGTTATGTGTGACGTGTGGGCTCTGTGTGTATGAGTGATTGGGTGTGACTGGTCCATCCTTTCTCTATTCATCTCCTGGTCTCTGGCTCTCTCGTGGCCCCACTTTCTTGTACTACACCATTCCCTCACTCACTTCTCCTTCATCCAACTCTTCCCAATGCCTTCTTTTCCTCCTCCCTTCCCCTTTCTCGTATAACTGCTCCAATGGCAGGGTCTTGAACTTGTCACACTGCTCAGAGTCTGATGTGCTGCCTCTAATTGGCTCACGGGGGCCTGGTCTTCGTACGAGTTGTGCCATTCAGCTCTCCCCATTCATCCATCCACTTCACCACCATATCTGAGCTCCCAGCCTGACACGTAGCATCACGGTCCCTGTGCTCTTCGTGTTTGTCAGGCTGTGGACAGTGCTGAGGAGCACAAACTAATACCCTTTTTGATCTCACAGATCCTTCCCCTGCTTTTTAACTACCACACACACATACCCTGGTTGGGCTATTCCGTGGCAATGGCTGGAGGACATGTAGCCTGGTTCTCTTTGGAGCATGACAATCAGGAACCTTTAATTGGCCATCTAGGTATTATCCACACACTAGTCAAAACTCCTCCCAAGCCCCTTGGCTGTGAACCCTACCTTCACAGCGCCTCTGGCCTTGGCTGACCCAGGAAACAGAAGTCCCGAAGCAGAAATGAACCTAGAACCTTCCACATGGACCTGCACGGCACTTACCATCTAAGCCACCAGACCATCCCAAACAAAGACCTTTTATTACAGTGGGGGACTGGGGCTCTGTTGCTGTTTTACAGTTGGTTAGTCACGGCTTTCCTGATATGATTGAAAAGGAAGTGATAGTGCATGTCTATGGAGGAAGGAGATAAGTCTGATATAACAGCAGCATGTTAAGTTCAGAGGGGTAACTTGGTTGATTTTTTGATTGCTTAACGGTTTTGCAAGGTCATAGAAAAGAGGAGGTAGATAGTAGAGGTGAACAGCTGCTCTCTGTAAACCAAGCTGCTGTGTGATTCCTGACATTCGTAAAGCACTGTCTTCCCCCATTAATATCTCAATGTTAGAAAGCTTTGAGTATGATGGCAACATATGTGCTCTGCTACAAACAGCTTTCTGTACTGCAAATAAACTGCATTGATTCCGTGGGAAGCAGTGAGCTAAATTTAGCAGCTGTGTAATTGTCAGCCTGTGCGCTCACTGGCCTGGAGCGTGAAATTGTTTTGAATTTGCTAGAGAAAGACCAATGACTTCTCTCTCTGCTCCTTGGCCAACCTGAACGGACTACGTATTTTGCCAGTCCACCTAATCTTTCCAGGAAAACACATATTTGCCCATTATGATACTACTTCATGATGTGGATAAAGAAATTGTATTACGCTCAAATGTGGTATGTTCTGCTTTCCTTTTAATGGACCCATTACCGATTTAAAAGCATTTTGTCATCTGATCCATTAGTTTGCTTTGCCCTGCAGTGGAAGCAAATCGATAATATGAAAATATTGAGAACCACTTGAATACATTAACCTAAAATGTCCTTCTGGAGAAGGTGTGCAGAGCAGAAACATGGCCTACCCAGTCTGCCTTTCCATAACAACCACTACAACAGTCCCCTTTTTCCCTTTAGAGATCCTCTGTGTTTCTCCCATGCTTTCTTGAGTTCAGACACTGTCCTCATCTCTACCACCTCCACTCAGAGACTATTCCACATATCTACCACTCGTTCTGTAAACAAATATTTCTGCATATTAATCCTGAGTCTATCCCCTTTCACCCTCATCCTATGTCTCCTTGTAGCAGAGCTTGCCTTCAATTGAAAGAAACTCTCCTCCTGTGCATTTATACCACAGAGGTATTTAAATGTTTTTACCATATCTCCTCTCTCCCGCCTTTCCTCTAAAGCATACACATTAAGATCTTTTAGTCCAGGGCCATACCGAGTGAAGATCGTGCCCTGTGCGACATGCACATCGAGCGCATGCCCCCCCCCCCATGGCGGGAGAGAAGAGGCACGCCCAATGTGCAAGTTGCCGGCATGCTAAGCAGATCTGTCCCTCCCTGCTCTTGCAGGGAGGGACAGATCTGCTTAGCATGCTGGCGAGAAGGCTTAAGGGACACATTTTAGCTGTCCTGCCATTGCCTGCCGCCGCTGAGAGAAGAAAAAGTGGCGGTGGCAGGCAACAGAAGACAGCTAAAATGCGCCCCTTAAGCGTTTGCGTCCTGTGCGGCCGCACCGGGCTAGGTATGGGCCTGTTTTAGTCTGTCCACATATGCTTATAATGAAGACACTGACCATTTTGGTAGCCACCCTCTGTACCGACTCCATCCTCTTTACATTTTTTGAAGGTGCGGTCTCCAGAATTTCACACAATATTTCAAATGAGGTCTCACCAAAGACTTATACAGAGGCACTATCACCTTCTTTTTCCTGCTGGCCATTCCTCTCCCTATGCACTCAGGCATCCTTCTGGCTTTTGCTGTCACCTTTTCTACCTGTTTAGCCACTTTAAGATCATCAGAAACAATCACGCCCAGGTCCTGCTCCTCTTTCATGGACAAAAGTACTTCACCCCCTATACTGCACCGCTCTCTTTGATTTTTGCAGCCCAAATGCATAACTCTATATTTTTTAGCATTAAATCTCAGCCGCCAAATTCTCAATCAGTCTTTTAAGTTTAGCTATGTTCCTCCTCGTGTTATTTACACCTTCCTGGGTATCTTCTCTATTGCAGATTTTGTGCTGAGCCTTTGAGATCGGTAGCCCCCCCTGCACCTGTCATGGGAGGGGTTCAGGAAGGGAGCATTGGATTCAGACCAAGCTGCACGACATGCACAAAATGGTAAGGTCTCGGAGAAAAGGCTCATCACCCTGACCCTCTCTCGGCACACATGGAGTTACCCCCCCCCCCCGCCCCCCAAAAATCGGCACGCTATGAAAGAGCAGCGCGACAGAAGAAAGATGAGTCCTGGGACAGCAAAAGACAGGCAATGACTTAAGGAGTTTCTTTCTCAGCGGCACATAGCACAATAAATATTACACCAGCCCAACTGTGCCGCTGAATGGAAAAAAATGGAGCCCAACATGCAGATAACATTGCTCCTATTACCGCCACTACTTAGCTTCTTCATAGCGCTACAAGGTGTATGCAATGCTGGATACATTCTAGTCAAGACAGACAACAGAACAAGTGGGGACTAGGATATATTTAGGGGAATTGTAAGGAAACATTTAGAAAGGGAACAGGAGACTAGAGGGACCAGGATCCAAAAGCAGTCTCGGAAAAGTGAGTTTTTAGCCTGGATTTGAACAGGGCCACAAATGGAGCCTGAAATACTGACTCAGGAGGTTTGTTCTAGGCATAAGGAGCAGCAAGGTAAAAAGATTAAAGTCTGGAGTTGGCAGTGGAAGAGAAGGGATTTGCCAGAAGAGCGGTGTTCCCGAGGAGGGCTTTAGGAAATAAGAGAGGAAAAGTAGTGAGGAGCAGCTGAATGAAGGCTCTTCTAGGTCAGTAGTAGAAGTTTGAATTGGATGAGGAAATGGATAGAGAGCCAATGAAGTAACTTGAGAAGGGGGCGACATGAGCGTAGCGACACTGGGAGAAGATTAGCCGTGCAGCTGAGTTTTGAACAGATTGAAGTGTGGAGAGATGATTCAGAGGAAGATCAGCGAAGAGAGGTTGCAGTAGTCTAGAAAGGAGGTGACAAGAGTCTTAGTTAGTGTGTTCAGAAAGAAAGGGATGCCGCAAACTGTGCCCTGGACGTTCCGAGCCATGTCAACATTGGGGAGAGAACGGGAAAAAGAGGAACATGAAATATTTACGTCTGTTCATGTGATGACAGGAAATTACTTAGAAAACTCACGAGCTCTCTATACAACTCTTCCCTGGCTATACCACACCACCTGCTGCAGGACTAAGGAGACCAGAGCAGCGTCGGAAATTCTGCATTACTTACGTATCTATTTATTCCATATTTTCTATACTGCCCTACGCACAATATCATTCGCATCAGAGTGGTTTACAGATCCCTGTTCACAAGCCCTCAGAACTTGTGTTAAAATCCTGGCACTGAGCTCTGCCTTTTGCTCTTTTCCCCATCTAAGTCCACTAGCTAATTACTTCATGACCATCTATTTCAATAACTTTAAGAAGGTTTGTTTTAGAAGCCCGATCTGTGCCTTGGATTCTGAAACTGGGTATGCAAATGCAATGTGTGCCTTCGAGTCAGTCCCGACTCCTGGTGACCCAGAAGCTCCTGGGTTTTCTTGGCAGTGTCACTGGAAGTACATTGCCAGGCCTTTCTTCCGAGGCAATGGAGGGTTAAGTGACTTGCCCAAGGCCACAAGGAGTGCCAGTGGGAATCGAACCCTGGTTGCTTAGTTACCAAGCCAGTGTCCTAACCACTAGGCTACTCCTCCACTCTGAAATTGGGTATAGAGACATCCAAAGCACAGAGACGTCCCCCCGAGTATTTTAGAAGCCGGGTCTGTGGATGTCCCCAGCGTGAGGAAGTCCAAGTCGGAACGGGGCATCGTGGAAACATAACTGGGGAGCTTCCAAGAACTTCAACATCACTGCCCAATTTTAGAAATGCCCTAGACGTCTGGAGCCATGTCAAAGGTTATACCTGCTCCAGGCACAGCTAGGCATCTGAAAAGTGCTTCTTTTGTGTGGAGAAGGAGGTACATTCATGTCCCCTTTATTTTACATTTGTCAACAAACGCTGACAGGGAATAGGGCTTTTATTTTCATTTTGCCATGCTGCTGCGGACCTCCCTGCCCCACAATTTCACAGCGGGGATGCTGGGTATCCATGTCGGGGGCACCTACGTTTCTAAAACTGGGCCGAGCATAGATGTCCCTGGCGTTTTTCGACATGTTTTGCCCTGAACATCCCAGATTGCACTTAGACGCCCTTTCTAAAATGCCACGCCACATGCACTGTACAGTGATCATCCTCCCTTTCTACATTCTGCTTCCACACTAGCGCAGAAACCTTGTGTGTATTAACACGCACAGATGACCACGCTAATGGCCGCACACTGTTCTGCACTGGCCTGTGTATCTTCCAACACATGCATGAATAAAGGCCACCCGTGAACATAAATGCATTCATATGCTCTCGTTGGATTTATTTTATATGATGTCTTTACATGGTGATTGTCTACTGTCCCAAGAAGGCTTATGGAATCCCCCTGTGAATGCCTGGCTGTGTCCTAGCAAGTTTCGGGTTAGGTGCTGTAGTCACACGAGATTTCCAGGATATGGAGGGCACCTGAGGATTCCCAACGTGTGTTGTTGTTTTTTTCAGATCCACATATATGTGCAGAGCATGGATGCAAGCACACACAGAGCATCCTAGAAAATAGGCCTTATTAGCTCTTGGTGAAATCCTTTGAGCAAGGGGGATGAAGTCTAAGGGTCACTTTTACTAACATTTAGCTCGAGCTATCTACCACACAGTCCATAGGAATAAAATGGGCATGCAGCAGACAGCTCGAGCTAAGCGTTAGCAGAAGGGGTCTTGCCATAGGTGCGTGTATGTATGTATCCGCCTAAACAAGCTGGAAACCTTCCTGGGATATTGCGCGGCAGTTCCAGCAGAGGGACTGAAACCGGAGGCCGGAAAAGAAAACTTTTTTGTTGCGATGCCAGGTAACCCAGCCTAGCAGGGGAAAAGGAGCCCAACACTACCTGCAGACTGCGACCTGGTAGGCTACTTTCCAGGAAGAAACCAGCGAAGGTAACTTCAACGATTATTCCTACTTGACCTGCCAAAGAACTGTGATAACCCTGCAGAGATAATCAGCGGCTGGAGGGGTCAATAATCTAGAGGATCGATCCGTCAGAGTCGCTGAAATACATTATTTACCTTTCATCAGAGAGAATTTTTATTAGTTTTTTTTTAACGGAGTTTGTGCCTTGGCTGCGGGTTTAAAAGGAGGGGAGAGGGAGGCACATGGGTTAGCTTGCTCGGTTTGCACTGGGCTGCGGTCCGACCGGGGCTCCCCGCAGTGACCGTCCGTGACCTTGCTCGCTCTTCCCAACTTTCCGTGTGCCCCCTGCCAAGGTCATGGCAAGCGCGGACACCAGCACGGCCCGGGAAGCCCGGCTTAGGGAGATCAAAGCGAAAGCCGCGAAGCATTCCAGAGCGCGAGCGAAGAACGTTCCCGGGACCTGACGTCACGTGACCGAAAGGTGCCTTTAAGGAGGGACAGGTGGAATCGGTTTCCCCCCGGCACGGGGCACGCTAGAGGCGGGCAGCCAACGAGCTGCTCTAAAAATACTTCCTTTCGCTGGAAGGGATTTTAATCGCCCGCTAAATCCCCCCCCACCCCTCGGCCTTTCCACTCTTGCCCAGCTGCTGCTCTTCCGGATTTTTTTTTTTTAATGGGATGATGAGCTGTTCCCGATTAAGGTGCGTGTGATGAAACCTCCAGCAGTCGGCAGCTGAAATAGCAAAGGGGTGCGGTGCAGAGCCCAGGACAAGAAAACCTCAAAGCTGAGCTCCGAAGCCGTCACTCGGAGGAAGGAGCTCGACTGAGCACATCGTATCGGCATCGAGTCCAACTCGCCCTTTCCTGCGGAGCAGAGTCATGGCTTTAACGGGGGCTCTAGGTAAGGATGAAGAGCCGTTTGCAAACTTCGGGTTGCCTCTTCCTTCGCTGCTCCTGCAGGGGATGCGAAGCCAGGCTGCATTATTATTCTTGCAATCCGAGAAAATACCTTGAAGTCCCCCTTGGTACTACGGCGTGAATCAGGCGTGAAATGAGATGCTTTTAACGCCAGTCGGGCAAAAATGCTTAGTAATACCGACTTCTCTTTAGATACGTTTTTAAATAAGGGAGAGGGGGGGGGGATGCGCCACTGATATTTATCCGGGTGGAAGAACGAGATTTCCTCGGGAAACTGAGAGAGAAACGCCTAGTCAGCCCTTTGCCTTCTTGAGTCTGTAGCGCGCTGTTGTTGCAGGTTGCCTGCTTGGAAATTCCTATGCGGCGGCGCGTTAAGGCCAGCGCGGTAGCAAATCTGGGTCGCGGCGGCAGCGCCTGGACTCTGCGCTTCAGGGCAGCGGCTGCTGTGGCGGAAGGAGGCGCCGCTGGCGTCCATGAATACAGCCTTCCGGAAGGAGTCGTGCCGGGTGGTCCCCGGCCAACCATTACTGCGGTGATGGCTGAGCTAAGTGAGTTGCATGTTAAACGAGGGGAGGATCTCGGGGAACCTGATCCCCAGTCAGCAGCATCCCAGCCAGTGCATCTGTTCTGCAATTCTTGCTATAGTTTCCGCGTTGAAGGGCCATTAGCATGTCTATTGCTTCTCAAGAAGGCAGCTTGAGTAGCAATAGAAATGGCACTTTTATTCTAACTCCCTCATTCATGCTTAATCCTTCTGAATGATTTCTCAGTAAAATTGTACTCAAAATGTTGCTAGGTAGATGAGGAGCTTGCTTTAGCTATTTGAGCAAAGAAAATGTTTTAACTTCCACAAAAGGACACCTGCTGATTTATAACGACGGGTTTGGCCAGATATTTGACGTGCTTTTGCCGAAAGGAAAATGATTTAATACTTAGTCCGTGTATGTAGGGAGCAATAGGTCCCGTTGTGCGCTGGAATTTTTTGGCACGTTCTCGCTGAGGGACGCTGACGCACTGCAGACTCTCGGCAAGCCAAACGATCTGACACGGGACCTGCACGTTTGCTGTCATCCTAAGATACCGTTTGCTAAAAAGCTTAACCCGTATATGAACAATTCCATTACACTTCTTATGCTCCGTTGGTTTATTTAAACGATTACTATTTTGAATACAAATAAATAGAGCAAATGTAATGACATCTGGCAACATTTCTGCATAGCGAGCTATTGGTGAAGCCTAAGGGTCATTAGACCAGATCTAATTCAGAACATCAGTACTGCGCGTCAACCTTTGGTCCTGAGCAAACTGCCCGAAATATGATCCAGAGCATGACGTCGGCTTCCGGCCGCTATATTTATTCCACCAGCGATGCTTTACTTATTGTTTATATTGTCTGAAAATAGCTTGCATTATTTTTAAGTTTTATTTTGGGTGACTTTTCCAAAGATAGACCTATTGGGCAAGGTCTGGGAAATGAACCCTGTTTACCATCCTGTTGCTTGTAGCTGTGCCCAGTGTTCCCGGAGGAAGACTCCTTGTCCAAGCTGTTACACTTTACATTGCTTTATAGTCTATCTGTACATTCAAAGATACTTGTGGAAGTATTACAATCCAGCTTCACATATTTAAACTTTTCTTAGTTTTCCTTTCAATATTATATTTTTTTCTAGCATTTATTGTCTCCGAAGAAATATATAATAAACAGGAATGTGCTATGTATTAACATCTTATTTATTTATTTACATTCTCTTATATACCGCGCTATTCTGCATCAGTGCGGTTTACATTGAACAAACTGAAATTACATTGAACAGGGCATTATAACTTGGAGATAACTATTTTACAGGGAACATGGGCTATGGAGGGTTAAGTGGCTTGCCCAAGACCACAAGGAGCACCTGTGGGACTAGAAACCCCAGTCCTTCCAGCCCACTACTACTAGTACTTACTACTAATATCTTACTACTAGTACTGCTACTTAACATTTCTCGAGTGCTACTAGGTATACCCAGCACTGTACAAATGCTGGAGAGACGGTCCCTACCCAAAGGAGAAATGAACTGAGACATGCAAACAAGACAACTCTGTAGTGATCCCTTAACTATTACAGAAAGGCATATCTGGCCGGATATTTAAAAACGTTTATGCTGGGTCGCCAGAGTCGGCACTGACTCCAAGGCACACATTGCATTGCAAGCGGTTGAAATGTCATTTTTTTTTTTAATCAACAGCCATTCAACTGATAATTTTGTGCCCAAAAAGGGGGCAGGATTTGTGACATTCCTGGGATGCTGCCTCTTAGGCATGCAACTTATACTTTAAAGCAAATATTCCACTGCTAAGCATGTGAGGACACATTTTAGAAAGGTCATTTAGGAGCCCCTTGGGATGTCCATATCAAAATGCCTGAAATGTCATGAGAGGGTGCAGCAGAAAAGGTGGCCACATGTAAATGCCTCCCAAAAACGACCTCTCTCTACCTCCAGAAAAGAACAATTCTGCAAACATATAAAGAAAACGGGGATGTCCAGACAGGTGCAGAGAGACGGCTGGTTTTAGAAACATGTCTGCGCAGCATATGGATGTCATCAGGGATGGCAGCATAGATGTGTCTGCGATGGCATGTCAGACCACGGAAGTGTATGTGTTACCAGCTTGCCAGTCAAGAGACATGCAGCGATGCAGTAGTATGCACCATGAGGTCTTGATTTTCACCCGCTATCTATCCTTTTATGAGGGGGAAATTATTGTGGTGGCAAGAGGCAGTGCCCCTGCTCTCCTTAGTGTAGAAAGCTGGCAGAAATGAGCATTTTTCAAGTTCCTATTTGTGCCAAAGAGCAGGTATAAATAGGGACGTGTCTGCCAGCGGTTTTAATGGGCGTCGTCATTCTGGAATTAGAGATGCACGTGAATCTTTTTATCGCCACCTTGGACATGCCTACATCATGCCCCCACACAAAACGGATGTGACCGTGCCAGACACGTGTAATTTGGTCCTTTATAAAAATGGCTCTTGGGGCATGGATATGATTAGCACATCCGAACGGGTGTTTTCAGATGTGCACATCACAACTAGAACTTCAAAATGACCCTCATAAGTTATACATCGAGCTGGGCTGCTGTCTGCTACTTGTGACTGGCAGCATTTCTCCCAACTGGCAGCCAGGGCCGGTGTAACCATTAGGTGAACTAGGCAGTTGCCTAGAGCTCCAGTGGTCAGCGGGCACCCTTTGATGCCACTGCTGCCCCTCTCTGTGACATGCAGCGGCATCGATACTTTTAAAAGGCGCTGCAGTGCCAGAGTTACTTTCTCTTCCGGCACCGCGATGCTGCTCATGCTTCCACCCCCCTCTGAGTCCAGGAAGTAAAATCGAAGGGGATTGGGAGCACAAATGGCACCACAGCACTGGAAAAGAAGGCAACTCTGGCACCGCGGTGTCTTTTTAACAATTCTGCCACCACTGCATAGAGGGGCAGCCATGGTGGCCATGAGCACGGGGACTGGAGCAGGAATGGCACTGGGAATGAAGCTGCTGACAGCAGTTTAGGTGGAGGACTCCTGTTCAGTGTGTTGGGAACATTGCTTGTAGGCTAAGATGTCACAGAACAAGGGGCTGTCCGCCTTGCCTCCTTGATCCATCTAATCTTCCAAACGGAAACACTTGGTGCTCATGTCTATGAACTATGCTTCCTAACCTATCTCTAAACATTTACTTTCCTTCATAGGCGAGATGCCAAGACATTTTCCAAAGACTAGTATCTCTGAAGTGGATGAACAGGTGCGGCTTCTAGCAGAGAAAGTGTATGCTAAAGTTCTCCGAGAAGAAGACAGCAAAGATGCCTTCTCGCTGTTCAGTGTGCCCGAGGACTGTCCCATTGGCCAGAAGGAGGCTAAGGAAAGAGAACTGGAGAAAGAGATGGCAGAACAGAAGTCGGCAGTAACAGCTAAAAGGTTTGTTCAGTACACTCAGGCTGTTGGTTGGTAGATTAGATGAAGTGTGGCGTCTGTGTGAAAAGTTTAACATGCATGGCAGGAAATGGTAAGCATCGGCTTTTCTTCCATGAAAAAGCAACGTCAAATGGGTTCTCTCATTTGTCCCTCTTCAAGAAAAGTTGTATGAACTGCTTTTTGCTTTGCAAAAACTAACCTGGAAGTTTTCAGAAAGATCCAAAGGTGTGTCTTATTGAGGAAAAAAATCCTCATTATAATAGACTGACCCTTCACTGACTGCAGAAACAGACTTCTTAATGACTACAAATGCACAGCATTTGCAATCTACTAGAGATATGTGTGGGAAACAATTTTAGGTAATTTTTCTGGTATTTTTAGAATTTCTTCCTGATTTTTTGGGGGGGGATTTTTTTCAAACATTTTTGATAATAAAAATGTTTTAACATATATTAGAACTTTTTAACATATACAGATTGAATGTAACTTCATAGGTTAACATGCTAAATCAATTATGTGTGCACTATACGTTTTAAGGCATACTAACAAACTGAGGGACATGTTTACTAAAGTGCGGTACTGGTTAGTGCAGGATTTGTGACATGCTAAGTGCACCATGCATGATGTTAGTGCAGGGCCCTGTGTTAAAAATCCTATGCTAGCCAGTTAGTACATGATCGGGCAGGGATGAAGTGGGCTAGGGACGGAACATGGCATTGATGTGCAGCTAGTACGACCATCCTTGGCGCATGCTAACTGCAGCTCTTGCTGTTAGTACGAGTGTACTTAACACCACCTCAGTGGGTAATGTTAAGTGCTGCATGGTTGCAATGGCAGAGGGATGGACACACCCACCTCCCATGGTTAGCGCAGGCCTTCATGCTAGATTCACTACCCAAAAGAAAGCTAAGCTAGCGCACTTTAGTAAACATGCCCCTGGATGCATGCTAGCAAATGCAAAGCCCTGCAATTTGCAGACAGCCAGAGGCTCGTAACTTTTTTTCACCTAGGAAGTGAGACCTTTTGGAGGAACAAGTAATGAAATTAGCTCCTGTCCACAGTCCTCAGATTTTTCAATTTTTGTTTTTAGTGTCATACTATGGACTTCTTCTAGTACAAATTATCTGTTTTATTATTATAATTATCTTCATAATCGTACTCATTTGCATGGGTTCCATGTATGTACAGCATTTTACAAGTACATAATGTAGTCTGATAGCACAAACAGACATGATGTAGGGCCTAAAACCATGGGGCCAGTTGCAAGGAGTGATACCCACTCAGAGTCCCTCTAGGGAAGCAGCTCTTGGAGAAGGAAAGGAGACCCTATGATGTGCTAATAACAGCTTAAAGGAAGTGTGTTTTCAGCCTGGATTTGAATCTGACAAGAAAAGGGGCATGGCCCATGCATTAAGGGAGGTTGTTAAAGGCATTGATGGTTAGTTTAGAAGCCTGCCCTCATGCAAATAGCCGCAAAACGGAACCCTAACAAAATAGAACGATCACTATAATGTCAATGCAAACCAAAGATTGTCCAAACCGCAAGCATGTAGTATAAACCACTAATACAATTTTTAAGGTACTTTGTTGGGTCGAACAGACCAGAGAAGAGTGAGCAAATAGCTCAACTCCAATATCTGTGAGACCCTTTTTAATCAGTGCATAAAAAGTGCAAGAATGTGACTTAGTTTAGTTGCAATAGCGTCCAGATATCCGTCACTCACTGGTATGAAACTGTACACACAACACATGTGTTTTGGTCCGACAAGGTCCTGCTTCAAGTGTAAACTGCTGTGAATACAGGATCCATGAATGTCCAAAGAGGATGCCAAAAATCACAAGACTCTTATACGGTGCCTGCAACAGAATGATTGGCTGACTGAATGACGTCATCCACATGGAAGACTGTCCAACGCAATAAAATGTTCCCACTGCACACCAAGAACCCCAATAAGGATGGAGATCGGATCAGGGGTGGGAGTCTTGCAGGGGGTAGTTGAGTCTCTTTATGCCAGAGAGTCCAGTGAAGGGCTTCATGCCGGGTGGGGGTTCAGATGGCTGGGGGAGTTTGGATGCCTTGGGGGGTGTTAGGAGGATTGGTCAATTTAAGGAGAGGATCAGGATGATCAGATGCCTTGAAGGGTCCAAGGGGGAGGTGCAATGTTGGGGGGGATTGGGGGAGTCAATGTTGGGGGGTGATCAGAGGTAGACTGATGCAGCAGGATCAGGATATGTGTGTAGATAGATAATAGCAGTTTTAAAAAAAAATTGCTCCCATGCACATGTGGGCTAATGTAGCATGTTTTATATACTTATTTGCAGCTTTATAAAACTGCTGTTCTGCTGGATGTAGGAAGACATCAGCGTGCAATCCTGCATGTCCTTGCATGTATTTTGCAACAGGCTCTGTTTGGCAGAGCCTCTTATAAAATACTGTGGGAATTTTCCATTTCGCAATCCAGACTTCTAAATTCCTCTCTCCACCTCCTTTCTAAAATCTGTCTTATTTTGTTCAGCAAGCTAGAAGGCTTGGAGATGAGATTTAGTGTGTGGGGGGGAAGGGGTCAGAAAGGCATGAATAAATGCAGCTTGCCCGCTGAGTGACGTTTGGGGAAACGGGATGTATAGAGAAAGGAGAATTTACCTTTGATCTTAGTGCCAAAATACATCGGAGGAACTAGCTGACAGCAATAGATGGTATATGTCTTGTTCAATGCCACCAGAAATTGGAATGTTGTAATATCTAGTCGAAGGCCTATTTTGCTTAGATAAAAGAAAGTTTGATGTAATGGAATTTGATGCAGGTAAGAAAGGACTTTGTTTATTGTTGGGAAAGCACGAGTAAGACATGTATTTTTTTTCAGACTTTTCATAATTAAAATGAATACTGCAGAAGCATTCATACTATGCTTCTGAACTTGAGCCATTTGGGAAAAGACCAAAATGTAATTTAAATCAATCAATCAATGCGCTAGTAGAATAACATTTCCAGGCAAAGTACGAGAGCAACACTTATTGTGGGATTTAGGAAACAAGTATGTGGGATGCTAAAAGGAGCAGCATTTGTGGCCCTTTGCCGAAAGCTGTTACTATATCTGGTGTATAGACAGAGGAAAGTGTGGTCTAGTTGGGGGGAAACCTCTGGTGGCTGCAAACGAAGGTTCGCGATGTCTCAATGTTGGTCCACCATCATAAAGTCCATTGAGGGCGCTGGAGCGTGTTCAGACTTGTCTGGATACTTAGATGTTGAAGAAGATGAGACTAGAAAAGGAGGCGCATAGAATAGGCAAAAGGTGCACAAAGTTCCCATGGATCAGTGCAGTCAGCGTCGTAGCTCACCCTGTGTGAGTGCAGCCGCACAGGGCGCAAAGGCTTAGGGGGTGCATTTCGGCTGCCTGCTGTTTTTGTTCTCTCAGTGGTGGCGGCACCAGTAGCAGCTGAGCAGACCTAAAATTAAAAACTCCAAATCACACGGGTCTTTCCGCAAGTCTGGTCCCTCCCTCCTCTGACGCAATGTCAGAGCAAGGAAGGATCAGTTCTGTTTAAAGTGCGGAGTCGAAAGACCCACGTGGTGGGTTGTGTTTTTTTTTTTTTTCTTCTTTTTTTTGCACATTTTAAAGTTAGGTCTGCTCTACTGCTGCTGGCACCATTGCCATGGAGAAAACAGAGGGTGGCAGCAGCAGTTTGACGGAGCCCTGGAGATATGGGGGGCGCGCTCAATGTGCAAGTCACACAGGGCACAATTTTGGCTCGTTACGGCCCTTGGTGCAGAGCAGGAGGCTGAGCATTTGAGTCTGTGGGGCTCTGGTACTTCAGCTCAGGGATTGCAGATCAGTCATTGCTGCAAAAGAGTACAGCTGAGGGCACGTGATCTGGAGAGACGGGTTATGAAGTGGGGAAATGTGTGTGCACATTGGGGATAGGGTGCAAAGACAGAGTGGAAAAGATCTCAGAACAGGCAAAATGCAGAGCAACCAAAAATTAGGAATGAAAAATGAAGCCAAAAGGGATGTAAACAGGGAAAACAGAGGCTAGTGAAGTTGTTCTGAAAAGGTGATATATTTTGATACCACAAACATCATAAATTAAGAACTGGTAATGCAGAATGCACACGAAATCTGTAGTGGATATGACTAAAAACTGTGCTCAATTTCTACTTTCTCCTGCGTGGTCTTAGATTGTTGTCTAACTAGCTCTAAAACAGTGATTCCTAAAGTGGGCATCATCCCCCCCCCCCCCCCGAGGGTGTTGGGCTAAACTAGGGGAGAATTGAAAGTCAAGGTGGCAGCGTGGGGGCGTTGCACTGCTTGTATGCAGTCCTGGTCCCTCCCTTCTCTGATGCAGGTCGCATTCGAGGAGGGAAGGACCAGGCCAGCCGTTCATTCAAAGGTGGGTCTTTGCAATTCCGCGTTTGAATGGCTGGCCTGGTCCCTCCCTTCTCTGATGCGACCTACATCAGAGAAGTGAGGGATGGACCAGAACTGCATACAAGCGTGGTGTTGAAGGACCTGTGGTGGTTTATTTTTATTTTTTTACTGGAAGTCGGGTCTGTTTCACTGCTGCCGCCTCTTAAAAGACAAAAAGTGGTGGCAACAGGACAAGGACAGGCAGCCAGCTGGACATGAAGGTGGTGAGATGATGGAGATGGGGGGGGGGGGGTGCGTGCCAGATGTGCGAGTCACACAGGGTGCAATTATGACTTGTTATGGTCCTGGACACTGTTCCCTGTAAGCTGTGCGCGTGTGTGCACGCACACACCTTGCTGAGAGAGCGCACATACTTTACAAGAGAGCGCACAAAAATTACGGTTCTGATTCTGAAAGAAAACACCACAGACGTCTTAAAATTTAAAAGTTGTTGTGTATTTACAGTTTTCACAAGTTCTACAATATTTTCTAGTGCAATCAATGTAGTGTATATACTGTATTCTGACATGTAGTCAAATTTTAAAGTATATAACTCCAAGTGTTATGTGGTGCACAAAAATTTAACCTTCCTTCAAAAGCTGCACAGCTGATATTTTATGCGCACACAGCCTACAGAAAATTAGAGGGAACATTGGTCCTGGATACAGGGGCTGGGGGGCTGACTGATGCTGGCAATGGGCTGATGCACTGAAATGTGGGGCTGGGATTGGAAATGGGCTGATACAGGGGCTGGGGGTATGGTACTGGAAATGGAATGATATTGGGACTAGGGGGACTGGAAATGGGCTGATACTAGATCTAGGGAGATGGGACTGGAAAAGGGCTGGGACTGGAAGGGAGCTAATTCTAGTGTTGGGGTCCTGGGATTGAAGGGGGTGATGCTGGTAAATTCTAGGGTTGGAATAGGAAAAAGAGGGAGATGTTGGGTGGAGGGGGGGTGAGAAGGGAGAGGACAGATATTGTGGGAAGTGAGGCAGATACAAAGGGAAGATTGAGAAGGAGCAGTGTAAGATTGCATGCTGGGGTAAGAAGGATGAAAGGAGGAGACAAAAGGAAGGATCTCTCCATGAGCAAGCAGATACAGATGTAGACGAAAACCAATAGTGAATGACCATGGCTAGGACATGATGATTTCTTGATAGATGTTTTATTAGGGACACAACTCAGCCAAGTTTCAGTAAATCGTGCCTGCATCAGGGGTCTTAAATCGTATCAATTCATGAACAAATACAAAATATATCTATAGCATGTTACATAGAACACGTTCTCCAAAAAACACCATTAGATGCTATGCCTGTTTGATTTGAAGCTGTGAACCATGACCTTTGATCAAGAATGATTGTTTACATATATGACTGCTCCCTAGTATGGATGGTGTTTTTTGGACTGTGTTCTACGTAACATGGTATAGATATATTTTGTATTTGTTAATGAATTGATTCAATTTAAGACCCCTGATACAGGTGCAATTTGCCAAATCTCAGCCAAGTTAGGTCCCTAATAAAATATCCATCAAGAAATTATCAAGTGTCCCAGCCATTTTCTGTTGGTTTTTGTCTACATCTATATCTGTAAGAAGGACGAAAGACTAGGTTAATTAATATTGGAGAAGGAAATAAATGGGTGGGTGCTGGGGAAGAGGGGTAGGAGGCATGAGGGCAGGTACTAGGGACATAGGAAGTGGGAAGGTGGGATTCTGACAGGTGGAGAATCTAAGATTGGGTGAGAAAACAGAAGAAAGACTCTAAGATAGGCTGGGCATTGGGAGTTTAAGTGGGGACTCAGAGCTTGGGTGGGATTGTGAGTGGGAGTTGCTTGGGGAGATAGTTGGGGCTAAGAAATTGACCAGAGATTTAAGAAGACAGTGGAGAAAGGTGATTGGGTGAGGGATATGAGTAGGGTTGTGAAGTTAAGGTCAGAAATATGGGGAGGGTAGATGGTTTGAAGGACCTGGAGGGGTTTTATTTAAAAGGATTTATATCCCAATTTATCCTACAATCAAAAGCGGTTTTCACTTCAAATGAATCAAAAGCAAAGTGCAGAGGTGTCAGCATGCAGTGTGTGTATCGTAGTGCGTGTGTTGATGTAATAAAGGTGCAGCTTGATTATAAGGTGCAATATATACAGGGTGAGCTATTTACAATGTGCTATATACAAAGGAGTTTGAGAAGTTTTCTAAAGTCCTTAATGTCCACTGTTGATCTTAAGCCAGCAGGGAGTGAGTTCCATAGGGTGGGCACTGCCAGGGATATTGTTCTCTTTGAGGTGGTTTGCCTCCTTCTGGTGAAGTCTTTGGGGGTTGTGATGGGGTCTGTGGTGCCTCTCCTCCTGGGTCTGGGGTTTGAGTCGAGACTGATGATGGTTGGGGGGGGCAGTTGAAAAGGACAGAGTGCTATGGATTGGACAAGGAAGGGACAAGTCGTCCTTGAAGCAGATGAAAGAGGGTAGAAATATGAGAAGTGAAAGGAGAAATGGAAGCCTGGATTTGGCTAAGACATAAAGGGCCTGGAGGTGGAGAAATTATAATTGTTAGGGAATGAGCTGGGCTAGTAAAAGAAGGAGAAGCAGAAGGTGGTAAACGAGATTGGGGAGGAGACATAGGCATTGGAAAGAGGTGGACCACATGGACCTTGGCTCCACCAAAAATCACGGTGGCAGGCAGCAGGCTACCCATGGGGATCCCATCCCCGTCAGGCAGAAGAGAAGCCATGATCGCGGCAAAGACCCTTCCTGTCTGCCCATGGGAGAGTGGATCCCTGTGGGCAGAACAGGAAGGGTCTTTGCCGTGATTGTGGCTTCTCTTCTGCCCATGGGGGGTGGGATCTCCATGGATATTCTGCTGCTTGCCGGCTGCGTTTATGACAAAGACCTTTCCTGTTCTGCCTGTAGGAATCTGAACTCCCGCAGGCAGAAGAAGAAGGGTCTCTACCCATGGAATGGAGCTTGTGGTGGAGTTAGGGTGGAGCTTGGGGGCTCCCCCCCCCCCCCAAGTAAAAGGCCTTCTGCTGCCACTGGGAGGAGATGAGTATAGAGAGGAAATGGTGGACTAGAAGATAGGTGAAAGACACGGTAAGGCAAAGAAATGACAGATGTGGAATGGAAAGACTAGAGAAGTAAGATTAGGAAATGGAAGGGTGAAAAGAGGAAGACTGAAGATTGTAGGAAAGTGAGAGAGGAATGGAATGGAATGGAATGAAACTATAGTTGGGTAAAAGGCAAATGGGAGAATAGAAGGATCAATGTCAGAGAGATGTATCGAAGGAAAGGACAAAGAAGACTGAAGAAACAGAAAATGGAAATGGGATCTTGAAAAAGGGCTTAGAAGAAAACCAACAAGAGGGAAGTAGAAAAGAGTCTGAGACTGGAAAAATAAGATGATCAGACAAAGGTACAAAAGTGTTAGTTTTTAGAGAATAAAATATGTCCGGTAATATTCTTAGGGCCTGATTTTTTTCAAAGGTAGTTACATGGGTAGCAGCCCATGTTACCCATGTAAATGCCTTAACCAGGATTTTCCATAGACACCTACATGGGTAGTGCCTTTGAAAAATCCTGGGTAAGTCCCTAACATTCCCGTATAGTATTGGGGTATGTTGGGGGCTTTCTGGGGCGGAGGCAAGCACTAACCAGGTAGCAGTGATTTTTGATGCTACCCAGTTAGCCCTTGGTGGCTTAAAGATAGGTGTGTGAAACCCTTGCCTATCTTTAAGGCAATGGAGCTAACTGTGCAGCATTGAAAATTGGTGCTAACCGGCTAGCTCCTGCAGCTTCTGGGTTGTGTAGCGATAACTGGATTTTCAATGCTGGGGCCGCATATGTTCTTTGGCATTGAAAATTCGGGTTAGACGGACTATGCACCGACATGGCACATAGCACCGCCCAACTGAATAACGGGCCCTTAGGTAATATTCCAGTTAACTGATGTGCCTTCTAACTATGCCCTAATTGAGTTGAGCCATCTTTACCATGCTTTGTTTTCTTGGACTCTGGTGGATTACAGTAAGGGAGGGTGGTAGAGCCCTGGGATGTCAAGGAGTGAACATAATATCAATTAGTGTAGTTCATTCTGCTTATCCAAGTGTGTGGGGTAAAATCTGATGTTCATGTTAGGGAGATGAAACAGACAGGAAAAAAGGAATGGAGCAGAGATTTGGGATTGCTGTATACTGATTGCTTTTATTTCAATGCATCTTAAATTTCAAGACGAGGAAGCGCGTTCTTCACCATTGTCATACCGCATGGATCGTACCTGTAGCATGTTGAATTGGGTTCATACTGTCCTTCTGGAACTTGATATTACTAAAGAGGTTTCTTCATGCTTATTGAATCTGACATGTGCTTTTCACTGGAAAATAGAAGAGGAGTGATCCAGTGGTTAGAGCATTTGACTCTGATTCAGGAGAAAAAGGGAACTTGATTTCAAGATTCCCCTGTACCACTGAGTATACTGTTGGGCAAGTATTTTATCTCCGCGTGCCTCAGCTCTAATCTCTGGTTCTGCCACTGATTCTAAAATGCCGGGCAAACACTTTATCCCCCTGGATCTCTGTTGAAAACAAAGCTTTTGCCTTAATCTGACTTTCCTAGTCAGTACATAAATAAAACTCAAAGCAGCCATCGGTGACATTTGTACTATTATAGATGATATGGGTTACTGTAATAACACTTTGGAGACCATAACAGTATAAATCTTACACCCCACCAACAGTTACTATAGCTATACTCAATCCTCTATTGTTAAGAAGTTCGTAATCTAGTAATGTTTTTCCCCTCCTTTTCCAGTTGAAGAACATGAATAACTTGTACGTCCTATGTCTGCATGTTTTCATTTCCTTGTTTTATGTAAAACTGTTACTGTTTCTTGTAAACCACTTTGACCTGGAGAAAAGCAGTATAGAAAAAATAGTCAATAAATAGAGGTTGTGTTGGAACATGGTCAGTGAACTAGATTCTGGATAAGGCCGAGAACCACTGAGAAGTTATTTAAATAAGCAAAAATACTGAGTTCACAGCTCAAGCCTTGATTCGGCCTTCCTAGAAGAGTTCGAGTAGTGACTAATCTATTGAACAGGTACAGAGATTTTGTGACCTAAGCTGTTTCCTGGTGATTTGGCATAGGACCCCTAGCTCTGAAACTTTTTAATGTTCAAACATTTTTATTAACAAAAAGCATCCAATACACACAATGCACAGCCAGTAAAAAGTAAGCAAATTAGTTTATTTGAATCATACCTTACTGGCAGTGACTGACTGATTCATGACAACATGAACTCCACAGCATGCAAAAACTCCTGTGAGACTGAACGCTGACAAAGCTGCCTGCTTTTGGTTGGGATGTACAGTGGTGAAATGCGAAACTGCTGCATACTGCATTTTGTAGGACTAATTACAGTACTGCGCATGCCGTAATTGTGCATGGCAAGCTTGTTTCACCTTTGCTAATTGGATTATTTCAAATCTAAACTGTTGTGCGAAATTTATTGGATTACCTGCCTCCTCTACTCAGAGTAGGCCGTATTTGTGGCACAGACTGTCCTTGGAGGATTTGGGGTCCCTGGACTCTATTTGACATACCCAAGAAGACCCATGAACACAATTGTGTAAGGTACTGAATTTTCTATGTTGGATTTATGATGCTTGACGCTGTTACAGTAACACTAAAATAGCTTATCGTAGTTGCTTGCATCTCTCAGTGTTTGGTTGGTTTTTCTAATCACGTTTCTTAGACTTCTGTTTGACATGTGATAATCTAAAGCAATCATTCTGAACATGTCTGGGCATTTGGACTTTACTTTCCTGGGACACTGAGATATTTTTTTAACATCTTGAGTAATAAGAATATCTAAGGGAGGTTGACCTACTACCAGGTGCAATGACTCATTTTTAAAGATGTGGGCTCTGCTCTGAGCCACCGATATTGATATCCTCCTTACAGTCCTCACTACACTGAGGTTCTTAAGTTATTCTTCCAGTAGTATCTGATAAGTCTCTTTTCTGCCACACAATAGAGAACTAATTTTTATTGTTGCATCACTAATAACAATGAATACTGATAAGAGGGACAACCTCATTCAGTGCCTTCCGCTGCCAGTGTCCTCCTCATAAGGTGGTATTTGTGGTGTATTCTTTAGGACTTTTCCATTAATATCCTTAAATGAGTTTCCATGTCCTTTCCAAAAACGTTTACTGTGCAGAGCTCTAAAGCCAGTGAAACAAAAGGCAAAATGAATGCAGGTTTTGCAATTTTTGTGTAATATGCTGACAATGTGATGTGGTTTTGTAATTATCAAGGTTTTTGAGGTAGCATGCAGGGACCAAAAGTGTTTTTAATACAGTATAATTTTGACCATTTTCAGTACTTTTATCTCATAAAATTATGCTTGCACTCTCATTACAAGCACTTAGTTGCATTAGGGAGAGACACATTGTCTGCCAGAGAGACATTTTTCTCACTCGGATACTTCAGCACTGTTCAATGCAGTGGCCCAGTCTGCGCAGGTGTCAGAAACAGCGGCTGGAGAGCTGTGGATGAGCTGCCTCCACTTGTCCAGGCTGTCTGGGGACTGCTGTTTGCTACTGCCATGGTACAATAAGGAAGCAGCCCTTGGCTGACAGATGAATCAGCTACAAGCAGGAGGGAAAGAAGAAGGACCTCCCCAGCAGGGAAGACTTTCAGCTGTGCTGAGCAAGCCGAGGTAGATACCACAAGAGGAGCCGACAATGTGCTGTGCACGACAGAACATGCGGTGAGGCAGGCCGGACCATTGCTGGGGAAAGAAACATACACAGTTTAAGCCCTTGACCACTGCGGTCAAATCGCTTTCTTTAATGCACTTTTTTTGCCAATGTTTAAATGCATGGAAGGAAATACAGTCATCCTAATTTGCTCACAGTGCACTCTGAAGTATACAGAATGTCAGGTATTAATGAAATTGCCATCTCATTTGAAAAAAAAACATGTTGAACTAATTCATCATCAACATGGGAACATGTACAAAATTTGTCATCAGTGTGAGAACGCACAAGTGAAAATGGACCCTGAAGGCTGGGTAAAGCAAATGAAGTTGCAAAACCTCAAACAAAGTTTTTGAATGCTAACCTCATCACAATGGTGGATCATCTCAGTTTAAATTTCACTGTTCAGGGATTATTGCCTATGAGGTCAGTTCAGTGATGAGCGTCCCCGGGCCGTCCAGACGTCCAGATATCGGGTTGGCCCAAGGATGCCCCTGATTCTGCTCCCGCAGGAGCTAGACAGTCCTGTGGGAGCAGAATCACAGCATAAGGCTGGGGTGTCCAGGACATGCCCCGATTCAGGCAGCCCGGATGACCCGACACTTACCCGGCTAGCCCAGCCAGGTTCCTGCATGGAGCCACGGTGCCATGGTGTCATGTTGCCATGACACTGTGGCTCCATGCAGGAGCCGCAATCCTCAGCACACCCCGACATTCTTCATTCCCCACCACCCGACCCCCGATCGGGCCTACCGTGGCCAGAATCAGGCTGCAGGAAACCCCCTGCACCCCCTCACCCTGCTTATTGACCCCAGCTGCTGACAGTCCTGCTGTCCAGGGGGATTTATTCCACCTCCGAGGTGGAATAAGTCCCCCGTGCAAATGGCCAACTCTGGACATATAGGTCCGACCTTGGAATTGACCCTGTACGTCTGGGATCAGGTTCCAGCCCACTGCCTGCCCTCGCTTCAACTCCGGCCCACCCCCTTCCACCCAAGAACAGAGCTCCCTGTCTTTTCTGTATGTACAGGGAGTGCTGACGGCTGCAGTGGCACCCCAGCATTTAGTGGGGATGGATGTCCAAACCGGAAGTGCATCCCTGCTAAACGCAAACCGGAATCTAGCCCTATGCAAATACTGGAGCTACTAGTTTGTTCAGCTGGTTCATGGGCTACAGCCAAACAGAACTTTGAGTCAAAGCATACTGAGGCAAAAAGTTGATGACTTTGCTACAGAAATTAAGATAAATTCTGGTTGCAGTTCTTTGCAAACATACATGCATCTCTACTACCATTAACTGGTCAACCCATGAAAAATGTAACATTGGGGTTACTGTCTGCTGAACTGATAGTCATTAGAGTAGAAGTCTGCTTGTTTGGCCTTAAGAAGATTTGAAGGGTTCACATACATTTTGACATATTTGCATGAGTTCTTAAAGACATTCATATTGGATTTGTCATAAGATGAAAATGAAAAAAAAAATAGATGGTACCAATTTAGTAAAAGCCTTTACTGTATTTGGACAGCATAACAGTGGCACAACTGATGCATTAGTTTGATATGAAGTTGAGATATTGAATGTTTAAGGGCTCTCAACTCCAGTGAAAATCTTGAGCTGCCTCAACATCAGTGCCGTTGCCTGGCATTTCTTAAACCTTGCATCTACAATGATGAATAGGAAGACAAAGGTGATTTGGTCTAAAAGAATTTCTTGGCATGCTTTCGCTAAATGGCCATCTGTATTTATTCCAAAGTCTTTGACATCATTGACTATATTGATGAAGTTACTGATTTCTTTTTGACTGGGACTAGAAGCCAAACCAGACATGATGGAAATCTATTTTCTGGCATTTGAGAGACTGCTGCAATTTGGTCCATCAGCATGGCAAAGATCGATTCGATGCTAGTTGCACTAAACTTGAAGTTCGAAGATTGTCTGTCTGCAGGGGAGCTAACTTTCTTGGTGGATTGTATCTGTAATGAAACCTGTTCAGTTTTTCAATATCCTACAGCCAGAATATAAGATACTGATGGCCTACGTGCTGTCAACAATTACCCTGCTTCATGAAAATCTCATTGAAAAGAGGGCATCTATGACAGTTTGCAAGCCTCTGCTGATCACCCTCATAAATGCTGTTTGATCAGTGCTTCTCTGAAATGTTTGATTCTGAACCAATTGCAGAAGTGATTCTACTTCCTAAGTTTCTTACTGGGTGGACTGACAATAAGATAATATTGGACAAAGGTCTTCAACATATTATGTGAAGACAGTCCAGAAGCAATCTTCACTAGCTAGCAGGTCTTTTGGTGACGATGATGGTGATCATGATAAAAGCATAGTGCCTACAGGAACAGTCTAAATATATTGATGAATAGTGAATGAGACCCAAAGTTTCAACTGGGCACAGTTATCATAATAAGTAAATATTCACTGAATTGTTTTTCACACCTTGGAATAAGAAATCATGGTGCACCTTTACTACATATTTTGAGTGGTAACTATAATTGTTAGCATACTAGGGATCTGATTCAATAAGAGTTTCTCCCGTCCTGTGTCTATGAAAAGTTGCTTAGTAAATCAGCCCCTAAAACCTCTCTGTTAAAGATTATGGAACGTTTTCATTGAACTGCAAGATATGTCGCATCAGAATATTGCAAAAGCAAGTCCACCTCAGAAGATCTGGGAGTAGCTGCACTGGGACTCCTTTTTCCTTGCCCCGCCCCTCTACATTGCAGGAATCACTTGGGTAGAATTTATGCCTCTGAAACCATATGATCATGAGACCCTAAATTTTTCCAAACTAGTCTGAAAGTCCAATTTAGTTATTCCTAAACCTAAACGTCCTTGGTGTTGACCTTTTCTTACTCTCCCATCTTTACCTCCTGTTTACCTCACTGGCTTTCTCTCTCTCTCTCTATGCTCCAAAAGGCTTCATTGTGTGAAAATAGTAGTGGGAGCTCTTTTTAATCCATTTCCATCACATAGAACTGGGGCTACCAGAGCTGGCATTAAACATTAGCCATTTGTCCACATGGTATGGTTTTCAGAGTTTATCATGGTTTCTTAATTAGCACCTGAATCCTCAATTTTTCTAACCACGCTACTTAAATATTTTGATGAAAGAGAATGCATAATTTTGTGACGCAATGCTTTCTGCATGGTTTTTTTTACATATGGATCAATTTTTGACAAAAGACCGCTCTGTGTTTTAAGAGTCTTTATGTGCAATATTTGTTTGTAGTAACCCTTTAGTGAATGCAGTGCTAATTTTGATCATGTGAAGAGATCTTTTTTCACAATAAAGTATCACACTTTAATAAATGGACCCCCATGGCTTGTGAAGTAAAAGACTTGGGTGGATGATATCTATCAGAAACTCCTTGAGAGGAAGATTCAGTGAGAAGAGACCTTTTTATCTCTCACTGAAATGCACCAGTCTGCAGATACATTTTAGGATGGAGGCAAAGAGAAATTTTTCCTGTAAAGAGCCCATGTTAATCACTGTGATGCTCTAGACTTCAGGCACGTGAAGAAGCCTTCTGTTGTAGATTTTAGTGTCCTATGGTATTGTTTTGTGGTTTACTTTCTGCTCTCCATGTCTAACTGGAGAATAACTTAGGTGTGGTAGACTCAGTTGTTGGTCTCTGCTGGAGTCACAGGGCCACTGGAATATTTGTAGAGATAAGAGTGTAATTAGAAAATAAATTCTGTTGGCTTTTTAAAGCATTTCTGTTTTACTTTGTGCTCTTTAAGCTAAACTTAAAGTAGACAAAGCGATGGGACCAGATGGGATATACCCTAGAATACTGAGGGAACTTGGGGACGTTCTAGCAGCTCCACTGACTGACCCTTTCAATGCCTCTTTGGAGTCGGGAGTGGTGCCAAAGGACTGGAGAGAGGCACATGTGGTCCCTTTATACCAAAGCGGAAGTAAGGATTTGGTTGAAAACTACTGGCTGGTTAGTTTAACTTTGGTGTTGAGTAAATTATTGGAAACGCTGCTGAAAGAGAAAATAGTGAGGTTTCTGGAGTCCAGCAGTTTACAGGATCAGAGGCAGCATGGATTCACCAGAGGCAGGTCTTGTCAGACAAATCAGATTTCTTTGACTGGGTGACCAGGGAGTTGGACCGACGGAGAGCCCTAGATGTGGTGTATTTAGATTTCAATAAGGCCTTTGACACTGTTCCGCACAGGTGACCTATAAACAAACTGAGCCCTAGGGATGGACCCTAAAGTTACTGCTTGGGTTAGAAATTGATTGAGTGGGAGGCGACAAAGGGTACAGGTAAATGGAGCTCACTCTGAGGAGAAGAAAGTTACCAGTGGTGTGCCCCAGGGATCTGTCCTTGGTCCGATTCTTTTTAACATCTTTGTTAGTGATATAGCGGAAGGGCTGTCGGGTAAGGTTTGCCTCTTTGCGGATGATATCAAATCTGCAATAGAGTAGACACCCAGGAAGGTGTAGATAACATGAGGAAGGATCTAGCTAAGCTTGAAGAATGGTCTGGAATTTGGCATCTGAGATTTAATGTTAAAAAATGCAAGGTCATGCATTTGGGCTGCAGCAATCCAAGGGAGCAATATAATATAGGGGGTAAAGTACTTTTGTACACTAAAGAAGAGCGTGACCTAGGCGTGGTTGTGTCTGATGATCTTAAAGTAGCTAAACAGGTAGAAAAGGTGACGGCAAAAGCTAGAAGGATGCTTGGGTGCATAGGGAGAGGAATGGCTAGCAGAAGAAAGGAGGTGATAATGCCTCTGTATAAGTCTTTGGTGCGACCTCATTTGGAGTATTGTGTGCAATTCTGGAGATGCACCTTCAAAAGGATATAAACAGGCTGGAGTCCGTACAGAGGGTGGCTACTAAAATGGTTAGTGGTCTTTGTTATAAAGCATATGAGGACAGACTTAAGGATCTTAATATGTACACCTTAGAGGAAAGGCGGGGTAGAGGTGATATGATTGAGATGTTTGAATACCTCCATGGCATAAATGCACAGGGGGAGAGCCTCTTTCAATTGAAAGCAAGTTCTGCTACGAAGGGACATGGGATGAAGGTGAAAGGGGATAGATTCAGGAGTGATATGCGGAAATATTTGCTTACGGAAAGAGTGGTGCATCCATGGAATAGTCTCCCAGTGGAGGTGGTAGAGATGAGGACAGTATCTGAATTCAAAAAAGCATGGGACAAACACAGAAGATCTCTAAAGGAAAAAAAAGGACTGTTGTAGTGGTTAATATGGAAGGACAGACTAGATAGACCATGTGGTCTTTTTCTGTCATCATGTTTCTATTCATAAAAGGATGTGCATGACCAAATAAAAGTTTGGTTGTTTGCAGATCTCCCAAATTTTCCCTGTGATGTATTTTTTTTTCATATTTTTTCACACCTTTTGTTTTCAATGCACACCTTGTATGCCTGCTAGGATATTATGTGTGCATACTGACTAAGTATATGTGAGTGCCAGCATTTTCTAAAATTTGTGGGCACCTAGATGAATCGAATGCTATGTAACAAATGCACAACCCTAGAAGAGTCACCGAAGAAAATTTCAGCTGAACAATGCAATGCT
The DNA here is from genome assembly GCA_033557465.1 of Ichthyophis bannanicus. Classification (NCBI taxonomy): domain Eukaryota; kingdom Metazoa; phylum Chordata; class Amphibia; order Gymnophiona; family Ichthyophiidae; genus Ichthyophis; species Ichthyophis bannanicus. The sequence continues at coordinate 53,467,048 of CM066047.1, read as the reverse complement.
GCAGATTGACACAAATATCAAATAGAACATGTAACCTAGGCCTTTCATTTGGGGCTTATTTTGCTCTTCAGAATTTTATTGAGTTATCTGAAAGACTTAAATGCTAACAATTTATACTGTCTAATCATTCAAGTGGTAGAGCAAGGACATGGAACCCAAGCCTTTTATTTTTCACAAAGTGATGGGTGATTGTCTAAAGATTAGCAATGTACACGGTCATTCAAATGAATAGTTTCTCTGTGCCAGACAGAAGCATCTCGGCGCTAAAGAACTTCCTAAGTTGGAATGTCAGGATTTCCACAATGATTATGCATGAGATAAAAAATAAGGGTAGACTGGAGCCTCAAGATGTGCACATTTATCTCATGTATATTCATTGAGTCAGTGGTGTAAATTCTGCCCACGTGGCCCCTGTGGTGCAGGGGGGCTCCCAGAAAGAAGGGGGCCCACTAGTAGCTGCTTCCACATCTTCTGACGTAGACTCCTCTGCTCTGGGGGCCCCTTTAAAAATTGTTGCTTGGGGGCCTGTAATTTAAATTTCTGCCACTAGATTGTATATATCCTGAAGACATGACTGGCTGTGAGACCTTTAGGAGAGGTTAGGGAAGCCTTGATGTAGTGAATCAGGCCCTTAGATGGAACGCTATCAATGTTCCTGTATAATGAATAAATGTCAGGCTCTTTATTGAGGACTCCTTTATATTAAGGACAGTTTACGTGATCATAGTAACATAGTATATGACGGCAGATAAAGACCAGTATGGTCCATCTAGCCTGCCCAGCAAGGTGGCAAGAGTAGGTGCATCTACCGCTCCGTGCAGGTCACCTCTCCCCATGCCTTTGTTTAGGGGTGTACCTACCGCTCCGTGTAGGTCACCCCTATTTGTTCAGATATATCCTTGTTCCATCTTCAATATACCAGTTACACACAGCACAAGTTAGTTGCATTATTACTTTGTGGTGTTACTTCCATAGAGTACACTTAGCTGGTGTGTTTGTTCGTCTTGTTCTTTAGCAGATGTTTGTTCGTCTTGTTCTTTAATAAATATCAGTTTCTGATTCCTTTTCCTTTCAATATACTGGATTATAGGAGGAAAAGCTTCCAGATCATTCGGTCCCAGTCCCTGTCATTGCAAATTCAAGACTGGAAGGGTCCATTCATCACTCCAGTTGTGTCTCCAGTCACTACTCCAGTTCAGCCAGTCCTCTGTACAGTTCCAGATGCTGTGAAGACCCCAGAGATACAATGCCAGGTCCCGGAGTTTCAGAGAGTCACTATTAGTGGGGATTACTGTGCAGGGGTAAGAAATACATCATTTTTTTTCAACACATTAAAAATATTTGCACTGTGTATCCACATTAAGAAAAATGAAGGGACACCCCTACAAAAAACACGAGGGGAAAAAAAGGAGCCAAGGGTGCCACTATTTCAGAAGACTCCTTTATTATACCCAACATAGTGATGCAGGCAATTTCTGCTGAAACATGGCTGTGTTGGGCGTAATTAAAGATTCTTTTGAAATAACGATGCCTCTGCTCTCTTTGTTCTCTATGGATCCACATATACATAGAACATTATTTCAACAAGAGATTTCCAATAGGCACAGTATATGAAGCCCTCTGGAGAGGTGATGCAAATATTGAAAGCAGATACTGTAAAAGGGTTAAGAAGTACTTTTACTTTGGCTTGCGCATATGCTATATGTAAATTTAAATCATGTTGATATGCTTTTATGTATTTTATTTAGTTAAAAACACGTCTACAGTATTCTGCCAATCTGTATTGGTTCTAAATGGATCCAAAAACATAAAATAATAGTAACATCTAAACATGATCAAACAACAAGTATTACTAGCAAAAACAAATAGCACAAGAAAAAATCATTGAATGAAATGCTTAATCCCATTATTGTTAAGAGCATAACTTATGTCATACTGGGTCAGACCAAGGTCCATCAAGCTCAGTATCCTGTTTCCAACAGTGGCCAATTCAGGTCACAAGTATCTGTCAGGTTCCCAAAAAGGTACACAGATTCCACGTTGCTTATCCTGGGGTAAGCAGTGGATTTCCCAGGTCCTCTTTAATAATGGTTTATGGACCTTTCCTCCAAGAACTTCTCCAAACCTTTTTAAAATCCAGCTACACTGCATTCTTAGAAAGACCTCTTGATGTCTGGCCCGGTGGCTCTTTGACAATGCTATGTACTTCCATGCAGAAGAGCCTGGCTTAAATTCCAAGCCCAGAGACACCACACCCAGTCCCTAGACTAGAGGGAGAGAATCAGTCATAGTGATCATGCAATGAGGACACCTAGTGGCTAGACTCTAAGCCCATGATTGCAGGGTTCTAGAAGGAGCTCTGGTGCGCAATCTCTGGCCAAGGACTGTAACTGTCACAGTAATTTAGGCATGGGGTGCCAAAATAAGGAAAAACTTTCCCAGGTATTTGCACATGAAGACTCCCATTGCCAGTTCCTAACTCTGGAAGCTGAAAGGAGCAGGAAAAAATTACTGGGTCAAAAAAACACAGCCTTATTTTCACTATGCAGTAACAAAGCCAATATTAAAAAAACTTGCTGCACTATCCTATGGCAGCCTAAATGACACAAAAATGTTGATAGTAAGGCAAAACTGTTGACCAGGTCAGTCAGGGCTGTGTTCTACCCTGCAGTTTTGAAGGTGATGAACCTGCAGTGTCTACAAACAGTATTGGCCCGATTAATTTTATTTTAAGATAGGTGGAATTTTTATTTCTTCAATTCAGAAAAAAAATTACTCTATCAGTATCCAAACTTTCACATCAGGCTAAATTTATTTCCAATAAAAGGAGAAAAAGGGCCTCAGAACCAAATGAGATCAAAGCAAAGACATAAAATATATAAGCCTAAGCCTGTCCTCCATACATCAACGGCCCTGAAAAAACTCCTATTATTTGCGTTTAATTTTTCCTTCCAATATATCAACTGCATTACAGAGGTACAGTGAAATAACACAATTTCTGCAAGTGACATGATGAGTCAGTGGTGAGTCCTGAATTCATATCCCAAGACTTCATCTGAATCACGGTCTAATCTAGCCCTCAACCCTCCTGCAGAAGGGGGATGTATGTATTTCATTGACTGCTACCATGGAACTGCTGAAGTTCGTTTTAACTAATGTGACTATGCTACGATAGCCCACTGCAGGGATGTGTTTTATGGCCAAATGAACTTTGAATGCATCACTAGCATTTGGCAATGAAAGACTATGAAAGAAGGGGGGATGCTGTGAACATTTGTGGGCTAAAATGTTTAGAGATCAAAAAAAAAGGTGAACTATAAAATGACTGTGAGGGGCTGCAGCTCCAGATGCGGGACTCTTGGCTAGTTTACTGCCAGCCAGACTGTAAAGTTTCTGTTTATTTCTAGTTTTCGGTCTAAACGCTATGGTGATCTAATCTTAAAGAAAGTTTAAATTGCACTAGCTTGCATGGTTGGTTTTAAATTGCATGAACTCTTGACTGCGTGGAATCCCAGGCTGCTCATGTCACAGTATGTGAGGTCTCCAGTCCTTTTGGACTCATGGTTGATCGATTTGCCCTTCTTGTCTCCATTCATCGTCCTGCATCTCTTCACGTGCTTCGGTAAGGACCGAGTATCAGCTTTAGGAAGGACAGTAGGCATCACTGCTTTGGATTGGAAGAGATCTGTGACATGAAACTACCCAAGCAGAATACACTATAGCACGCAGCACCGAGATGCAGGTTAAGAAGTTGCTCATATTTGCTTTGAACTGTTGGCAGTAAAAGGATCATTTCTCGTAGGTCACCGTAGATGATTATGAACAGGCCGCAAAAGGTCTTGCGAAAGCTCTACTGATTCGGGAGAAGTATGCCCGGCTAGCTTACCACCGCTTTCCCAGAACAACAGCCAAGTGTCTCTGCACCATGCATGATGAAAACTGGACACTGGAAGATGAAGTATTTCCAGGTGGGCTTCTTTCATTCCTTGTTGAACTTCAGTGTTATAAATGTAGATGGTTTCACCTTGGTATATCTATGATTGTGTCCACAATCACCATGCATTAAGTTTTGCAGTATGTATGAAAACACCAAGAGGGCTTCATTTTCCTGATCTTAACGATAGTGTGGCTATTTTGGTCAGTAGCAAATTAAGCCCCAGCATATAGTTTTATTGAAGATAGAAATGGATGTGTGGTCACCAGCCAAGCTGAATGGTGGTGCCCTTCCCAAGGATAATCTTCAGAGGTTGGTGGCGCTGCCTTTTTTACCTTGGACTAGCTTAATACTTGGGGACTAGCTTTTGAGAATATGGCTTTGCAACATGAGTTAGTCATATGAGGTTAGGAGAGTAAATGGTTGTCGCACAGTTGCTCATACACTGATTTCTGCTGAACAGTGTGGACTAACAGTACAACCACATTATTTTCCTCAAGGGTAGTCTGGAAATACTGTGCTTGGAATACCAGGACATGGAAAGAGGGAGTGGAGGAGGCGTAGCAAAAACATGGATGTGGCTATAACCTTGGATTAGACAGATGGTTTCAGCATTTCTCTTTTTACATTTAAAACTGAATTATTTAAATAGAATAGCTCCCCTCCCCTTAGGTGCAGTATATTGTCCCACAACAATCTTTATTCGCTGATCAGGTCCTACACACTATTCAGCCTATACCCTGGTCTGATCATGCTCTTATCCTATTCTCCTTTCCCTACTCCACTCACAGAAGTCAACCTCCTGCCCATCCTCAACATACCCGTAAATTTAAGCAATTCAATGCAGCCGACTTTCTAGAGCAAACAATCCCTTCTCTTGACCTACTAAATAGTAAGAGACTGAACCAAGAGTCCCACATCACTAAATGGAACGAAATCCTATCTGCAGCCTCTCTCCTCCCACCTAAACAATTTCCTCAAAAGCACCGCAAAAGAGCCCCCTGGTTCTCCACAAAACTAAGAACCCTCAAAAGGGAGCTTAGACGCCTGGAACATATATGGAGATGCTCTCATGACCCCAATGCACACATTGCCTACAAAATTAAACTCCAAACCTACTGCTCTGAAACCCTCAACCAAAAACGAGAATATAATGAAAACATGATCCAACGTTCACTTAATAAACCTAGAGAGCTTTTCTCCATTGCCAAATCCTTAATAAATGAACCCTCACAGCAGGACCAGCCACCAAAAATATCTGCACAATCTATAGCTAACCACCTTATCTCTAAATTCCCCCCGCCCTCACTAACCAATATCCCCCAACCTATTGCTGACTACTGCACTCAATCACATGAACCAACCCCCTTAAACCTATGGAATGAATTTGATCCCCTCACACTGGATAACGTATCCAATGTCATAAAGTATTTAAATGCCTCAACCTCTGCCCTTGACCCTTGCCATGTCCCCTGGATCAAATCCACTAGAAGTTCTCTCAGCCCCTACATCCTGTATATTGTACAAACCTCCCTCCAGACAGGATCTTTACCACCCCCACTTAAGTGTGCCACTATCCGTCCAATCCTAAAAGGAACAAAACTTGACCTCACCTCCTACAGACCCATTTCTAGCATCCCTTTCTTAGCAAAGATAACCGAGAAGCTAGTTCAAACTCAACTTCAGAACTATATTGATGATCACTCTCCTCTAGATTTATTCCAACATGGTTTTAGAACGAACCATGGAGTTGAAACCCTTCTTACTTCTCTACTAGATTCCTTATACCTGCACACCCAGAATCCTACCCAAGGATGCCTACTTATTTTCCTTGACTTATCCGCTGCTTTTGACTCCCTTCCTCACCATCAACTCCTAAGCAGACTCCACGAAATAGGACTGAGAGACACAACCCTAAACTGGTTCCGATCCTACTTAGATGACAGAACACAACAGGTCCATATTGGAAATGATACCTCCCTTCCATTTACCCTAAAACAAGGTGTCCCCCAAGGATCTAGTCTATCTGCTCTTCTATTCAATATTTTCCTTCAACCTGTCTGCAAGATCTTTCAAAGCTATGGCATTCAGTACCAGTTATATGCGGATGACATGATGTGCTTCACCCCATTTAACCTTACTAACCCTAACTTCACTAAACTAAGTGAATGCCTAACCAGCCTAAAATCTTGGCTCTCCCAGCATAACCTCCTAATCAATCCAAAACTGAGGTTCTTCAGGTGTTTTCCAATACCTCATACACCCCACCTCCAACCATCACTATTGGCGATCTCACACTCACTATAAAAACCCAAGTGAAATATCTTGGTATTATCCTTGATCAGAACCTCTCCCTCACTGAGCAAATAAAGAGAACTACCAATACAATATATGCAAAGCTACGTACCCTCCGGAATCTCAAACCTCTTTTAAGCCCTGACTCTTTCCGTTCTGTCTGTCAGGCCCTCACAATCCCTTCTCTTGATTATTGTAACCTCATCTATCACGGCCTTCCCAAGAACACCATACAACCGCTCCAACTAGCCCAGAACACGATAGCGAGGCTCATAACCAACAACCCCAGACGATCACACATCACACCAGTTCTATATGACCTCCACTGGCTCCCCATTCAATTCAGAGTTAAATTCAAAGTGCTTACCCTTACACACAAAATCATTTCCAGCGAGTCAGCTCCATGCCTCTCCCCACTCCTTTCCTTCCTTAACACAAGAACACGCCGCTCCAATACCAAAAACCAACTGACCATCCCTTCAACTAAAAGACATTCCAAACAATCTACCTGTAACAGGGCTTTCTCCCTCTATGCTCCGTCTTTATGGAATACCCTTCCTCTCGAGCTGCGAAACTGTCAAAACCATTCTGAATTCCGGAAGCAGTTAAAAACTCATCTTTTCCTCAAGCATTTCTCCCTACCACCCTAGTGCTTACCTTTTTTACTTCCACGTTCCACCCCTATCCCCTCAATTACCTATTATGCAGCCATGTGATATCTCTGTATATACCTTGTAAATAGTTGTTCAGTGTTCATTTAATTAGATTATATTGTTTACCTATTTATCCCTGTTAACTTGTTCTATGTAAACAGTTGAAACATACTGCCACGAAATGTTTTATGCAAACCGTCTTGATTTGTAGAAAGACGGTATATAAAAATGGTTAAATAAATAAATATTGTATAATACATTGCTTGGTTATACATTTTGATTCCAGAACTGGCCCAGTGGGTCATGGAGAAGATCTGGGCTCAGTTCCCTTGCCAAGACTTGGCTCACTAGGCCAGACTGGGTTAGGGATGCTGCAGAAGTAGCTTACATGCCCCTGAGCGAGCGGAAGTCCCAACCATTACGCCAAAGAGACATTTAATGGTCAGACATGCAGCCTTATTTATTTATTTAATTTTATTTATTTATTTAAAGTCTCTTTTATACCGCGCTATTCAGCATCAGCGCGGTTTACAATAAACAGTGAACATACACATTTCCAATAGTACTTTGTGTTTACATATGAACAGGATAATCAACTTGGCTAACAGGGTAACTATGTACAACCATAAAATATACAATATATACAATTTGTAGGTTGATCATGTGTTTGTGTGGTTTTAGACAGTAGTGATTTGGGTGGATTCGGCAAATGGTGCTGAGTTTCTATTAGGTTCAGGGTAATGTATGAGGAAGAGGTAGTGTTTCACGGCCTTCCTGAATTGGAATATGTCTGGGATTGATCTAATGTTGTGAGGGAGGTTATTCCAGATCACCGGTGCATAAAGATTGAAAGTCCTGCTGGATGTTGACTTGGAGCATTTAGTTATAGATCTTGGGACTATCAAGGTGTTTTGAGCTACTGACCTTCTGTCTCTGTTGTGGGGTGTCATCTGGATTAGCTCAGTTAGTGAAGTTGACGAGAGACCTTTGGTGGCTTTAAAGGTGAGCAGCAAGGTCTTGAATGTAATTCTACCTTGAATCGGGAGCCAGTGGAGTTGTTTCATTATAGGTGTGACATGGTCTTTCCTGGATGCTCCGTGCAGTACTCTTGCTGCGGTGTTCATTGCCATTTGCAGTGGGTTTAGGGTGGTTTGGGGGAGACCTTGAAGTATTGCATTTGCATAATCGAAATGCGGGATAATTAGTGCTTGATAGATAGTCCTGAAATCATCTGGCTCCAGCAGAGATCTTAGGTATCTAAGGGATCTAATTTTATGATATACTGCCCTTACAGTGTTACTTATATGAGCTTGCATATTTAGGTTCTGGTCTAGTGTGATGCCGAGGTATCTGATCGCGGATTTGGTCTGGAGGTCTGCTTCCTTCACTTTCAGTACTGTTGGGGCATTGAAGTTACGGTTTCTTGTAATGAACATCACCTCCGTCTTCTTGTGTTGAATCCGGAGGTTTTGGGATTGTAGCCAATTGGATATGATTGCAGGATTTGAAAAGGAGGCCGGGGATGTAGTCTAATTGCCAAGAACCATCCCTGCAATGATCTAAATTTTAAGGGGGCACAAAATAAGAGAGCAATCCTTGAGTACTTCTGAATGAAGGGTCATGGCACCAGATCCCAGCCCCAATTTCAATGGAGCTCGAAGCCCAAAAAAATGGGAGGAAACTGCCAGGCCAGAAAACAGAAATATTGACTTGGGAAACCCAGAATAAGCAAAGAATAAACTACAATTGCAGAACCAAAGATCTTGCATGTGCTACAGCGTGGAGCTAACTCTCAATTATTAGTCATCAATGTATAATCTCCACAACAGCCTTCAGTGTTGTTTTTGTTAAGCTGGAGGTGTGTAAGGTCATGAACTGAGGCAGCATGAATATGTTGCTATTTTTATAAACCTCTGGATTCCATTTCTAAAAATAATTTCTGTGGCTCTACTAGAGGTTAAGGGGGTCATTTTTAAAACTCCATACACGATTAGCACATCTGAAAACTCTCATTCAGATGTGCTCATCACAGCCATGTCCCAAGAACCATTTTAGCAAGCCCTGAATGCACATATGTTCATGGGGCGTGACAGAGGTGTGTCCAGGGTATTCCAAAAACAAATACATGTGTGCGCCTCATTTGAGAAAGGCGCCACACGTTTAGATCTGCTGGCAGACATGTCCATCTCTATACTTGCTCCAAGGAATGAATGACCATTTGAAAAGTGCTCATTTCGGCAACTTAACAACTGTATTGAGGAGAATGCCCTCACTCCCCCAATTTTCACTTCTTCAAAAAAGCATGACAGTAAAAAGAGGAGCCTTCTTCCTGACTGCTGCACACCACACATCTCCATTTGCAGAGTGGCAGGCCGGGACGTGTAGACAGAGAGCTACATGTACCCATTCTGTTGCCTGGGTCCATCCATATCTGACATATTTGCTTTTTTCTAAAATCGCCTTGAAACTTGCCCGTGTCTTGGGTATAATTCCCTGCGTCTTTTCTATGTGACAAAGACCTTTATCTTTTAGGGTGGAGACGTGGCAGTTTTACATGGATCCACCTTCGCTGCCACCCCTCCCACTGAATTTTAGACGTTTTGACACAGATGCCCCAGATTTCACCGACATGGCCTCTATTTTTCTTCCTTTATATATGTATATATAAATTATATTTATTTCACAAATATAGTGTAACAGCTACTGTATTTAGACAACCACACATATTCTTCCAGGAGACCGATTTTCAGTAAACCAACACAATTTGAGGTTCATTGTCCCGCAGTTAAACAAACTAGACAATATAAACCTCCCAGACCTGTTCTGTCTTTATCCAGTTTTTCTTCAACAAACCTTTACCTGCCTCCACCCAGCCTTCCCCCTTCTACGCCTTCTCCCAACCCCATTTCTCACCCCTCGGACCCTAACCCACCCTACCGAACTTCATACCTGCGGTCCTGCAAGTTCTGCTGTTTGTGCAGGGGTCAGTTTTTCCTAAAGGCATTACCAAGCATTCATATCGCTATCCGATACCATTTTATTCACATATAGCACACTCAAGCGTTCCATTTGCATCCAAGCTTTCATTATCTCCAGCCAATGCCCTATTTTGGGAGGAAGGGAGGGGCTCAATCTAGTTAACCAGGACACATTTCCGTGCCCAACAAGAGACCATGGTTAATAAAGTTGTTTCTCCCGGTCAAACACATGTTGCACTTTCACCCCTGACAACAATGACATTTCTTCCTCCCTGGGGAATGTGACTACAGTGCAGTTCTCCAGCATCATACGCACATCCGTCCAAAAGCCCTGCGGTTCTGGGCAGCGGATGAAGCTGTGTAAATATTCAGCACTCGGTAGCTGACACTTATCACACCTATACCCTGTCCCACTTTATGATATCTTGTTAATTAATGTGGCAGTGGTGCAATATATTAAATTCCATTTCTCTAAAGTCACTCTCATAACATTCCTTTTTGCTAGCTAGAAACCAAAGCCGGACTTCCTGCTGGTTTATTTCTCTCCCCCAAACCCTCCACCAATGTGATCCTTTAACTGCCAGTGCGTGATGGAATTTCCTGGTCTTTGGATTGGCTGCATAGTTTGCATGTTCTCATTCTGCTTTCCGTGTCTCCTCAGCCCATGCCCATGATGCCACATAATGATGAACATGAAGGTAGGCAACAAAGGATTTAAGCTCCAGCCCCTACTTACTCTTTAGTTGTTCAAATGAATACATGCTAGTTTCTTCTGCTACAAACAAATCCGTTCAAACACGTCCTCTTCCAACCACATTACCCCATAGGGGAATCGGACCTGACCTATCTGGCCTTTGCTTATGCAACTATCAGAACCATTGTTAGGCAGTGGTCACTGCTTTAAAGAGAAACCCAACTAGTCCCCTCACTTTAGCCTCAAAGTTGTGTACATCCTGATGAATCAAAAATAGGGAGCTATAGTGGCATTGGACCTCCTCCACCAGTCCTGCAGTAATAGTGCATTTGGCACTTCATGTTATAGATATGAAAAACAGGGATCTGTACACTTCCTCTTTCCCTAGTAAGAATCAGCTTAGTCCACGCTAACCTAGGTTTCCATCCCCACCACAAGACGTTTTGCATGGCTTGTTTCAAGATACTCACGTATTTCCGAGTTAACCAGCAGGACAGTATATGCAGATAATACACTAGTTTACGCATCACCATCATCTGGAAGAGAGTGCCCTCCCCCTTGCCAAACAGACTGGGCAAGTCTCACCAAAGATCCAGCTGCCTGAGAACTCCTTCAGTCGCCATCGTAATATTCAGGCAGCAGAGGAGATCCACCACTTGGGTGCCCATATTCCTAAATATTTTATTTTCTCCCCTTCCAACAGGATGGGGGAAGACCAGTTGTGGGCCATAAAATATCTGGTGCCAAAGCCATTACTACAGACTTAGTATTATTCATTCTAAAACCCGCAAACTGGCTGAAAGCATCAACCTAGGTCAAAACAGCAAGGAGCTCCTCCATAAAAACAGGCTGGAGTCAGTACAGAGGGTGGCTACTAAAATGGTTAGTGGTCTTCGTTATAAAGCATATGAGGACAGACTTAAGGATCTTAATATGTACACCTTAGAGGAAAGGCGGGATAGAGGTGATATGATTGAGATGTTTAAATACCTCCGTGGCATAAATGCACAGGAGGAGAGCCTCTTTCGATTGAAAGCAAGCTCTGCTATGAGGGGACATGGGACGAAGGGGATAGATTCAGGAGTGATATACGGTAATATTTCTTTACGGAAAGAGTGGTGGATCCGTGGAATAGTCTCCCAGTGAAGGTGGTAGAGATAGGACAGTATCTGAATTCAAAGACGCATGGGACCAACACAGAGGATCTCTAAAGGAAAAAAGGGACTGTTATATTGGTTGATATGGAAGGGCAGACTAGATAGGCCATGTGGTCTTTTTCCGTCGTCATGTTTCTATGTTTTTTATTTGATCCCCAAAAAAAGAGCAAGATGTCATCAGCAAACACGCACAGCTTCAACTGAACACGACCCACTTCTATTCCCCCATAGCATCCGGATCTTCATAGCCAACAGTTCTAACAAGAGAACAAAAAGAAGTGGCGAGAGAGGGCATCTCTGTCTTGTACCTCTTTTGAGTGGGAAGGGATCTATGACCATTCCATTAACCGAGATCCGAGCACTAAGTTTAATCCAGGCCAGCATGCCATCACCCAAGCCTCACTTTTCTAGCACCCAAAACAGACAGTCCCATGTTACGTTGTCAAAGGCTTTTTCTGCATCAAGACTTAGAACCAAGCCTTGTCCACAAGTCACTGCAGGCAGCAGCTTATGGATGTTCTTCACCCCACTCCAGCCTCTAGTAAAACCATCTTGGTCATCCCCTACTAAACATACGTAGCAATACTCCTCTCAATCGATTAGCTAAAACTAGTGCCAAAATCTTGGTGTCCACATTAATGAGAGCTATAGGCCAATAGGATTCCACCTCTCCAGGATGCTTATCCTTTTTATTTGGAACAATGGTGGATTCACCATTTAGGTTCATTGGAGCCAGCAGGTTTAAATAATGAAATTGAGTGGGCATCTCTGACTCATGATACTTAAAGTGTCTTTATAACAGTTTTGAAGTGTTTGAGTGGATGATTGTTAGTGGGTGTGTAAGTTGGAGGTCACATGAGTGTGTTCCCTCCTTATTCTGTCGCTATTCTAGATTTGGTTAACAGCTGAATGCTGGATGGCTAAGATGACTGGGTAAATGTTTGCATGTATTCCCCTGAAGCAAGATGTTTGGGTCTGAAACATGTCATGTCGGGTGATGCTTTGACTACCTTGTGTGTTACAGATGAGACCTATGAATGATATCTTTTAGAAATTTTAAAGTATTAAGAGTTAGTGCCTTCAATCAAGTTCCTATAATTGAGGTCTTGAATTTGTTTGAATAGCCATGTGGAGGCCTATGCTAACTTGGACGTCCCGGCCTCTGTGCATCCGGTCTGAACTGGACGCACAGAGGTAGACGGGATTCTGATCCCATGGGGCAAGTCTAGCCCTCACAGGATCAGAATCCCATCTAAGCCTGTACATGCAGGCCTGGACCCGATTCCGGTCAGCCTGCACATACATGCACCTGCCCACTAACTCAGTCAAGGCTTCTGAATGGAGCCACGGCACCATGGCGTCTGGTTGCCATGGAACCATGGCTCCATTCAGGAGCCACGATCCCCGGTTGTCAATCACTAAATTCATTCCCCACAATCCGACCCCCGATTTGGCCTCCCAAGGCCATGGTCGGGCTGCGGGGAATCTCCTGCACCCCCTCCAACCTTTGACGCACCTGAGCTTGCCATCCTCTGCCTTCTAGGGGAACTTCCATCTCAGAGGTGAAATAATTTCCCCATCTACTTTGCCGGCCCCGGATGTATAAGACTGACATAAGAATCGGCCCTGTATGTCCAGGGCCGCAGACCACCCACTGCCTGCCCCGTCTCCGCCTCTACACCACCCCTTTCCTCCCCCTATCCAGCTTCCCTGTACAAACTCCCTATTCATATGGGAAGCTTAGTCGGGGACAGGAAAGAGGTGCCTCAGAACAGACCCCATAGTCTTGTAAGTATAGGAGAAAATGCTTTGAATGAGTTTTGGAGTGAGTTTGTTTGAGTTGGTATCCTTTTTATGAAGCATTGCCATCAAAACGTGCCACATCTTGGTCTGATCCTATCCTGCTATATAGGCATTGTTGTATGATTGCTTCAAAGGTTGAAATACAAAGAATACCAGTATCCTGTAGAATTAAGAGCCTAACCCATCTAGCCCAGCTGCCTTGCCCAACTTTAATCCTGATATAGCACCATAGACTTCCACTTCATGTAGAGGGTGTTAAGATTATTTTTTTTTGTTCAGCCATCAAAGTTGGCCACTTCATCACTAAACAAAAAGCCTCCATAGCTTCCAGCTCAACAGTAGAACCGCCATAAAGGCTATGATAGAAGCCTACAAACTGTTGAGCTATCTCTGGCATAAATGTGCAAGCTGCTCTTCCAACCCTTTAATGGATGATATGGCCTCTTACATGTAACCATTTCTTAATCAATGCAGTCAGATCAGTGTCCTTAACCATCCCAGGCACTCCAGTCACCCGAATATTATTATTGCAGCTACACATTTCATAGTCTTCTAAATGGGCATGGAATCTCACTGTCTCTTGCTGCAAGACCGCAACTTGGTCCCTTAGCTGGCCTGACTGATCCTTTTGCCACAGAGACATTATTCTGCTTCCGAGAGCCTCCGGCCTTGACTCTCACTTGACATGTGTGTGGCCTGTCTATTGCTGTCCTGTGCCATTTTAGGCTCTTTATTCCATTGCTTGTCATGGCTACTGCATGCAGGCTTAACAGACATGGGAGTGGCTGGCACCAAGTTCTGAAGGTAAAACCTTACTTCCCTCTTAATGAAAATACCAGGCTGTATCTTCCAGGCCCCCTTTTCTCTCATCTATCAAGTTATTGATAATAGTTTATGAGGGGGGTGGACATGGAGCTCCCTTCTTCCAGATCTACATGACCTTTCTAAAATGTGCCTTCACAAGTTTTGGGAGCTAATTTTTAGCCACTTACACTAGCATGAATATCTGTGAAATGGGGTCATTGTTATGATGACTCATTTGGAACTCCATGTAGATGCTGATTTGATCTCAGAGTTGGATTGTCTGCTACTTGAATCTACTGGGGCCTGGTGATGTTACAGAAGCACGCTCATAGTCCCAAAGGGGAGAGGAAGGGAGTCGTGATCAAATGTTGAAGAATGACACTTGGAGGCTGGATTCAGGGTCCATGAATACAGGATTCTGGAAGGCACCCTGTTGCATAGTCCATAGACTGCAGTGAACAGGCTAGATGTATTGGTGAAGGAGGACGTAAAATAGAGGAAAAGAGCCTGGGTGGTTGTGAATGAAAACTCATGATGGTTTTGATTGAGCTGAAGGAACAAAGATAACCGAGCAAATAAATAAATATAATAAATTCCCGCAGACGGCATGTGGATGCACATAAGTGAGGTAATTTTATAAGGAGATGCCGCCTTTTATACCTGAAAATAGGTGCCTAAAAGGACATTTAGTCATTTATGCAAGTGATAGCCTCTTATAGAATTGCCCCTGCGTAAAAGGACGCCCATCAATTTAATGGTGCGCACTTTCACTGCGTGTGGGGGCGGAGCTTAGACAGAGCATGCCAGTATGTGCATCGACTATAGAACACTCTAATTTACACACTTTAAGGCAAGGTTTTGGAAACTTACGTTAGTATTTTATAAAGCAAAGTAGGCGCCTAAGCTTGAAATCGGTGCATTGTGGTCGCCTGAGTATACAGTTACCCTCAAAATGTGAAGTTTAGCTGGAGCAACTGAAGAGCAAAACCAGGGAAGAGGATTTCTTTGTTACAAATAGGACATGGTGACTGTAAGAAAAGCAACATGACCTTTATTCCAAACATGTTTTAAAACATAGGAAATGCATCAGAACGAAAAGAAAGGAGAGCTAGAAATGAATTCAAAAAGAGGAAGTGACTGAGTCCAGCCATCAACATACCTGATTCTTATCATGGAAGGGTGGAAACAAGAGTGTTGAGGGTGTGGGTGCTGCCCTATAGATAAATATTGATATAACTAAACTTGTTTTTCTGATAAGGTTAGGCAAAGGTGATGGTTTAAAAGTTGCTATAACTTGCACCAATCATGGTTTCTTTACCACATTGGTTTGAAAATAAGATGAGTGGACATTTTTCATGTTCAGAAATGCACCTAAGTCTTACATTCATGGCTGGAGCGCTGCAGATGCTGCCGGAGAGAGCCAGTACCGCCAGCAGGGTGCTGCATCTCTTCTCTGCCCCAAGACCAGCCTGATGATGGCTTCAACCCGCCTCGGGCTTTCTAGCTCACAGAGCAAACAGAGCCTGAGCGAGACATCAGTGAGTCTGAGCTGCCACAGCAGAGGATGGATAGGGTCTGGGCAAAGATGAGAGAGGTTAAGACTGGTGGGGAAGACTGGCAGAAGGTGAAAAGAGTTGGAAGGGTGAGAGAATGGCAGAGAGGAGGGAAGGAAGTTGGAGCACCATCAGTTTTGGTGAGTTACTGTATCTGTAATGTCCTACACTGTTTTTTCCAGCACCTTCAACTTTTATTGTTGAGCACCATCGGCTCTCCAAAGATTCTGTCATATTGATCTGAATATCAGGGGTCTTCTATTTGAGGCTGCCTTATATTTGAGCCAAGGCAGGTTTGAATAGGTTTAAAAGCTAGTGAATAAAAACCTCAGACTGTTGAACCGAGCAGGGAACTCAAGCTTGGCAGGCGATAACAGACGAGAGCCCATGCTGCAGGGGACTCTATTGATTTATAATTGCCCGTGACTGTAAAATGATATGAGTAGTTTTAGAGGTGGCAGGGGGTCAGAAAAGTAATTGGAGATTTTCTATATATGGCATAGAGTAGAGAGATGTTCAGTTGTCACTTATCTGCTGAACACTGTTCCTTGTCCACCGAGTTACTTATCCTATGCTAGCATGTCAATAGAGTACAACATGACCTTTATGCTCAGAAGAACATGGCTACTTTTCGTGTCAGTCAAATCTTATCTGTACACAAAATGAAATATATTTGCATTTATTTTACTGGACCTGTATCTGTGCAAAGCTACGACAAGCTTTCCTTTTGACTGCTTTTCTAGATTTAGCAAGCTGGTCATTCATAATCAGTCAACACCTTCAGCAAAGCATAGTTTAGACCAGGGGTCACCAACCTGCGGCCCACGAGGTCCCTTCGTGCGGCCCGCGAGGCTCTACCCCGGTTAACATTACGTGCGGCCCGCCAAGGATTCCCGCCATTGTATCCACGCGCTCGCAGCTCACCGACGACCACCTGCAAGCGTCCCTTCTCCTGTCAGTGTCACCTGTGAAGCCGGACTTTAAGCGTTTGTCTGCTAGCATGAATCATCAGCCATCTCATTAAATTCAATAAAGGTGATCAGCCATTGTTTTCATAATTTTGCGTTTGTTTTGTTTTTTTTCGCGGGGGCGGGGAGAAGGGGGGTGCGGCCCGCGAGGCTCCCAGTAGTCGGCTGTGCGGCCCGTGGCCCTCTGGAGGTTGGTGACCCCAGGTTTAGACTGTGTAAAAGAAAGGTTAGATGATATAATGGCAATGCCCCTCCACTGCTAACTTTGATCCATCGTTCTTTTCTTGTCCTGTACTGTAGATCTGCATCCACCTCCAGGCGAAGGAGAAGACCCTTACAATCTTGAAGATACTTTCAAGAACCTGGCCTATGTGGTGAAGATGAAGGGGGGAATACCCTATGTTTATGATAACTTACAAAAGATGGGGAATGAAGAGCCTCGAAGTCTGCCCTATCCGGACTTGGAGACCTACACACTGGACCTCAGCCATATTCTTGCTCTCATTGCCGATGGCCCAACGTATGTCCATTTTTCTAATGTAACCTAATTTTGACTTTTTCCCCCTGCTAAAATGATTTCAGTTTTAACTCTTTAGTACCAGTTTGTCTTATAAAAGCAGAATATTGTGGGTGTTATGAATGTCTTCCATACACTGAGGTCTCTGAGTCATACTGCCGTTTTCTCATAGTAACACAAATACATCATCTTCTAATATGTGTCTAATCTTTTCTTATATTTCATGATGACAAATGAAGAGCTGTTGTAATATCAAAAATGGGAATTCCTAATATAGGAAATGACTTTGTTAGTGGTTCCCTACCTGTGGTTTGGGGACCCCTGGGGATCCACAATAAAGAATAAAAAAAGAGAGAGATTGATGAAGACTGGCTGGGGGGGGGGGGGTGGAGAAGGAGAGCGAGCATGAGATGGTTGAGGACAGGCCGGAGTAAGAGAGAGACTGGCAGAGACAGGAAGGGGAAAGAGATAAAGAGTGCTAGTGAAACAGGCTTGGCGCTAAGGGGAGGGGGCCTGGAAGAGTAGTGAGGATGAACTGCGATCCCTGAACTTTTTTGGAGGTTAATAAGGAGTCCACGTAACCAGAAAAGTTTGGAGCTTCTGCTTTAAGTCATATTAGCTAAAGATTATTGAATACATAGGTTTAATCAATTTAAGAAGCATTTTGAAAAAACTGTTGACTCGTTTATTTTCTTTGATATTTGCAGTAAATTGCTGTTCATCTAAGTTTTTTTTGTGTGCTAGTCTATAGTACCCTCTTATGTATTGTATGTTCCCATTGTGATTCTCTCCAAATTTTCTAAAATGGTAGTTACCAAGCCTGTCCTGGGGGACACCCCAGCCAGCCAGTTTTTACTGGATAGCTGCAATAAATATTCATGAAATAGATTTGCATGCAGTGCCTCATTTGAATGCAGATTTCTCTCATGCAGATATCCCGAAAACCCAACTAGCTGGGGGTTCCCCAGAACAGGTTTGGGAACCACAGCTCTAAAACATGAAATAAATTTAAAACCTGTATTTTCTACAGGAAAACCTACTGCCATCGAAGACTCAACTTTTTGGGATCAAAGTTCAATCTTCATGAGATGTTGAATGAAATGTCAGAACTGAAAGAGCTGAAAGGTGTACCCCACCGGGATTTCTACAACGTGAGAAAGGTACCATACATCTGAACGACTCTCTCACTTGGTGTTTTAGGTGACGGTTTCTCCTGGAAGAGCAATCTTGGCACAACATCCTTTTAGGGTTCTGTGACTGTAGGGGCAGTTCTTATTAAGGGGACTATTTATTAAACCATGTTAGATGCTTATCCCAGCTTTTAATGTGTGTTAGTTGCTTAACACCAGTCTCTAAAACAGTTAATGTGCTGTGAAAACAGTTCTTGTTAACTGCAAGTTATAGTAAATATCTAATGTGGAATTTCAGTTAAGGGGGTAGAAAAGGGGTGCGGCGGGCATAGGGAGTGTGCCTTGCAGTTAATACAGGTATTAACATGCATTAACTGCTAATGTGGAAAGTCGTCCAAGTGCCAGGCGCATCCCTTGCGGGTCCTACTGTGGCTTAACTTTTGCAAAACCTTATCACCGCTTAGCAGATAGGAGCCCTGTTGCTTTCATCTCCGAATATTGCCTGTCATTGAAATAGCAAAAATTAGGAGGGTGATCTTGAGATACCATGAGTACGTAGAGTCAGAAATGGGGAAAAAACCCATGAACCTCCAGATCCTTGTTGATCAAAACAGATAAAGAAAAACACTATAATAAAGTTACAAATGAAAAAGAATAGGAAACTATTTTTAAGAGGCTGAGAAAATACATTTTAACAATGATTTGGACATACTATTTTTTTTTTATTTTAATGTTTATTCAACATTTTACAATGAGATCATCATCATCAACATCCATGAATACATACAAACCAACAATATTTCAGTTCTGACCAGAGTATGTCTCTACCTCTCCCCCCCTCTTTTGGGATTAGCAATATCGGGAAGAACACCCTTCTACTGGTTACCGCATCATAGTATTTCTAAGGTTCACGCAGTACTTGACAGATAAATAAAACAACTCTATTTCAAATTCTTATTGCTTCAGCGCTCATGCCTTTCTCCATTTCCTAAATGAACTCCAGATACTATTAAGAGTCAAGGTTATGATTATTCTTATATGCAGCCATTTCACACATTCTATGAAAGGAGTCCAGTTTCTGAACCACTCGTTCCATCTCTGGCAAACGAGGCTGTTTCCAAGCCCATGCTATTTCCATTCTAGCTGTTACAATACACATTCTTCCTAGTTTAGCAAGGCAATCCTTCATCTCCCCAGGCAACACATTCAACCCACAAAATTTCGATCTTCACACTGTCTGATTCAGTCATTTCCTTAAACATTTTCTCAGTACATGTCCAGAAGTTTCACACTTCCTCACACACCCATCACATATGGTAGAATGTCTCCACAACCAGGGCCAACCCAGGCAGAAACCCTAGCCACACTGACATCCCCCACTGCTGCCGATTCCATCTTGGGGGGGAGGCAGGTGATGTCAGTGGCAGTATTTTAAAAGCCATGGGTTTGTGCCATTGTTTTGTTTCCTTCAGCAGACCTGGCCTGCCGCTTCTGACCCCCCTCTGTGACAGTAGGTTGCATCAGAGGGGGATCAGAAGTGGCAGGTCATATGTGCCGAAGCACATGTCCTGCCATAGGCAACAAAGCGGCAGCACAAAGCCACCCTCCCATAACCGCCTAACTCGCTTAGTGAACCCTCTCCAACACAAGGAGTTACAACCCTGGTGCATTTTACTATGAGGGGATAAATTACATCCGATAAAGAATTTTAGAGAGATTTTTAAGAGTCCTGTCAATACTGATGACTTGGCAGTGGCTTCAAGTATAATAGGCCAATCTATTGTAGGACTCTCTCCCCCGATATCCGTTCCCAGCTAGTGAACACTTCAGATGTTTCAGTCTTTTGGTGATTGACCTCTAGTTTTACAGTACTTTTCATAAAGTTCCTCAAATTCTGTTCTAATATCTTTCTTTATACTAGGACTCAGCAGGGCCATACCTAGGGCTGTGTGAGCAGTGTGGCCACACAGGGTGCAAGTATGAAAGGGGCACTGATGTCGTCATTGGGTTTCCAGGAAGCTCAAAAATAGTGAGTTACTGCATGTGGAGGGGCGCACCAGATTCGTTAGTTGCACAAGGCACCTTTCTAGCTTGGCACAGTCCTGGGACTCTGTAAATAATGCATCATTGCATATAGGGGTTCTGTCTCTTGCAGCTCAAACTGTCTCCGGACATCATGCAAAATCCGCAGATTGCCCTCCTTAGTAAAAACATTTTCAATAGCACTCAAGCTCGCCTTTTCCCATCTAGATGACATTCTCTTTGCTTAGCTCAGGGGAAATTCAGGATTATACCTAATGGGGATGAATTTGGTATATATCTTATTACCCAATACCTTCTCTTAAGTCTTATCTCAAATCTTTAAGGTAAGGTCTACATAAGGATTTACGGCTCCTTTCTGCAGTGCCCTTATGCAGGTTTCCCCCTCGGGGATCCTCCTCCCAAATAAATGGTTCTAGCTGAACTCATTGGTCTCCTCTAGTAGTTGCCCCCAACCCAACAAAGCCCATGGTTGAGCTGCTTCATAATAGGCCAATAAATCGGGGACTCACAAACCATCAAGCACAATATTTGTCTACTTACTCTAGGGAGTGTCTTCCTTCAAATAAAGTCAAAAATACTATTTTGCAATCCTTTTGTAAATGAGCTAGGGAGAGCAATTTGCAAGGCCATAAATAGAAAGAATATCTTCAGTAGAATGTACATCTCCGCCGCCGTTCTTCCCGTCCCAACCCGTAAAAGGCATCTTCATACCATTTCTCAATATCTAAGGTAATCGTACTCACAAGGTGCTCAAAATTAATACAGGCTAACTGCTCCATGTCTCCACCAATATTAACCCCCAAGTACTTTAGTGACCCTTTTGTCCACTTAAAGAGATAGGATAATCATAGCCTCAGTCCCAATTCTGGATCCAATTTAGACTTAAAACTGCTGTTTTCTCCAGGTTTATCTTATAGCCTGAGACCTGACTATACTTTTCTATCCTTCAACAGAATAGGCAGGGTGGTCAGCAGTTGCAGAAATAAAAATATTACATCTGTGAAAAGGGCTGTCTTACATATGAAGCCCAACTGAAATATCTTTACTATTTATATTACACCTCACCCTTTCAGCCAATGGCGCAATAAGTAATGCAAACAATAGTGATAATGGGCAGCCTTGCCTTGTTCCCCTAGCTAGTCTAAAGGGCTCAGAGTATCCCCCATTTACTCAAATACGTACTTGTGGCTTCTCATAGAAAGTTTTCATCCATGAATAAGTGTGCTCCCAATCATACTCTTCAGAGCACTTGAAACATAAATACCCATTCTACCCTATCAAATGTATTTTCAGCATCCACTGTAAGTAATAAATCCTACTCTGTGCCCACCCTCACATTCCAAAGGAGCTGCAACACATGTCTTGTACTGTCACTAGTCTGCCTCCCAGGTATAAACCCAGACTGACGCTCCTTCACTAAGGAGGGAATAACTCCACAACTGGGAAGCGAGTACTTTGTGTCCAGATTATTTAAGGAAATCAATCAATAAGTACTGCAAACTGTACCATTCTTACCTGGTTTTGTTATCAGTTATATGCATCAAGTCTGGTAAACCCTTCCCTTCAATAGCCCCATTAAAGACAGATATCAAAGACATCCAGATATTTTTTATAAAAATGGGCTTTACCTTCCTTAAGTGACTTGATAGCTAAGAGGTCTTCTTCCTAGAGATAGGTTTCCTTTTCTCCTACAACCTCTAGCATATAATTGCTGATAATACTGCTTAGAAATTTCCATTATACCTTCACTATCCTCAACTTGCTGTCCTTTAGCATTCCTAATTTTAAACACCATTTGCTGTTTGTTTAATCTGGGCCTTAGGTTTGCATGCTAGCACCCTGCCTGCTTCATTGCCCTACGCTGGGTCAGTTTGCTTTTCAGCTGGGGAAACTTAATCTTTTTAGCCTATAAGTGGGCTAATTCCTTTCTAAGCCCCTCCAACTGCTTCCACCCCTCTCGTGTTGGTCTTATCCTGTGCTCTTCTTCAAATTTCCCCAATTTAGAAATAGTCTCCTCAGTAGCCTGTCTACTTCTCTGTTTATGGGCCGCTATAGCTATCAAATGCCCCCCTTAACATAAGAACATAAGATATGCCATGCTGGGTCAGACCAAGGTCCATCAAGCCCAGTATCCAGTTTCCAACAGTGGCCAATCCAGGTCACAAGTACCTAGCAGGTTCCCAAAAAGACACACCGGTTCCATAATGTTTGTACTGGGGCAAGCATTGGATTACCTGGGTCCTCTTTAATAATGTTTATGCTTTAATAATGGTTTATGCCTTACTATACTTTCCATCCATCCCAAATGATACCCATGGGGAGATCCCCATATTTTATTGAATATACTGCTGTATAACCTTCAACAGCCTAAATGTTACTGAAGCATGAACCACTGCAACTAAACCAACAGCTGAAAGACCCTGATCTGGTATGCATAATGTACACTTGCAAAACACGCCCAAGCCACCTATAGTAACTTGCCTCTCTATTAGCTAAATGGAATCCACTACAACCCCTAAAATCCCAGCAAAAGCTACAACCTGTAAAACGTCTCTAATTCTATAGCCTGATATCAATACCCTCTTTCACTGACTGACCCATACCGCCTACATCTTATTCTTTGTATCCTCCCAAATGTAATGGCTCTTCTTCTGACGTGCTTGTAGTCCTTTCTGATATAATCGGGTCTGATTGCTAGTTACCATACTGCCCTTGCAGAGACTCCTCATTATCAGGGTGCTGAACTTGCTGGTTCAGTGTTGCATCCATGCAAATTCCTCAGCTCCGGTTTCTTTGGCTTGTGGTACCCTTCTCTGTTTGTTTACTCTCTGCACATTCCGAGGTCTCAGGTCCCACATGGGCTATGTTGAGTGAGGCCAAGAGCGTTTTGAGATTCTGACTAGCCAAACCATAGTTATTTCCAAGACAAAGTCCTCGCTTCTATTCGTGATCCCTTCAAAATCATGCTTAAAATAATGTATCTTCCTTGTGGGAGGGGGGGCATAGTCAAAGGGATTATTGTGGTTTGTAGACCTGAAAACAACATTAATCCCACTGATGGAGATATTCAGCAATACATAACCTGGTTTGTGCTGCTGAATAAACCTTCCTAGGCTGATCAAATGCCCTGGTCTTGGCCTAGGTGTGTGTGTTAGTGATCAAATGCCCTGACACTAATTGGCTAGTGTTTGGTGTTCTGGGGCGGCGGTTAGCAGTGATATCAAGCCATTGGCCAGCTAACTAAAATGGTTAAAGTTAGGTCAGAAAAAAGGCTATCCTAACTTTAACCATTTTATCTTTAGCTGAATATCACCACTGACTGGATTGCTAAAACGTTGTCTGGCCAGATTGGATATTAAGCTCCACTGGCCAGATATGGCCTTGGCATTAAATATCTGGACACAAGTTCAAGCACTGGCCACTGCCGTTCAATATGTCCCTTCTTGCTTATCTTGGGTTACCTGATTATTTACCACGTTCAGTGAGCCTTCAATCAAAATCCCTACGCCAACGTTTTGTAGAGCAGCAATATTTGCAGTCAAAAACCACATGTTCACATTGTTTGGAGTGTAGTAACCTTCTCATGAGAGCACATAAGGTGCATCTCTTGTATAAATATGTCTGCTTTAAGTTGGGCTCCTTCCTGAAAAAGGAAACTTCTTCTGCCAAGACTTTAATCCTTTCACATTTAAGGAAACTATTTTACTTTTCCTTTGAATTGAGGGCATCTAAAACAACTCAGTAACCCTTGCTTTCTTCCTTATACCTCCAATCCCTGCAGAGCTCTCCTTCCCTCCCTCCCACTTATCACTACCCTCTCTTCCCTCCTTCCATGAAGTAGTGACTCTCGATCAATCAGCCATGTATCTATTTAGCTCTTCTCAAAGCAGCTGTTCTCCAAACACACAATATTCATGCCTACCCTCCTCTAACATTCATCCTATGTAACCTATCCCCACCTTTCCAACTCTCTCACAATACCCTATTTTCACATTCATAGCTGTAAAACCCATCACTTACACTCTCTACTCCAGATTCTAAAACTCACTTCCAGTCACAATCTTCCAAACATATTACCCCACATAACTAATATCTCACATCTGTTAACCTATAAAAGAGATGTCCAAAACATTCTTCATCCACACTTGACCATAGCAAATCACTTTCCCCACAAAAACAAAAGAAGCAAGTTCTCTAATTGTGTGAATGAGTTACTAATTTAATAGCAAAAGATTGCATGGTTCGTAAACGTTTAAACGCAGATTGCGGCAAGCCATGATATAAAGCATTACCATAATCCAGAAAACTTATAACAAGCAAGTAATGCCGGTTTATCAAGATATGATCTGATAGAATTAAATTTGCCTTAAGACCAAAAAACATGGTCTAACAGCAGTTGTGGTTTAAAAGTTAATTGGTTGTCAAGATGACAAGACTTTCAAAACTGGCACTCATGGTCTTCTTGGCCCACGAATAAGAGGAGCCTCATCAACAGAGCAAGAAAGGTCTGTTACCCATATTGCTTGACACTTAGCAAGATGTAATTGAAGATGGTCTTCTTTTAACCAACAAGCAATAGTATTTAGATCCATGTTGGATATGGATAGGTCAGGGTTAAGGGGATCCATTTAGGTAATCAACTAAATATCATTAGCAAAGAAATAACTGCTTATTCCAAGAGAGGGAATCAATAAAGCCAGTGGGCTTAAATATTGAATAGCGTGTGAAATAAAATTGAGCCTTGAGGCACTGCACAAGACAATAAATACCCTGCTGGCTTAGAAGAACAAAAAGAAACAGTATAGAAATTATCCTGGAGAAAAGACTGAAACCATTTGAAAACCTTCCCCTTTATACCTAAGTCAGTCAACTGAGTAGGTCTTCATGGTCCATCAAATCAAACACTGCTGTGAGGTCTAATGATGCAATAAGGGCAGCTTAACCCCATCCAGAAATGTTCGAATTTCACTAATCACAGCCACAAGGCTAATCTCGGTACTGTGGTTTGAATGAAAGCCCATTTGGCAGGCACATAAAATGTTCTTTCTACAAACTTAGACAGCTGAAGGAATACTGCTCTCATGACAACCTTTGCAGTAAAGGCAATATTAGACACCGGTCTAAGTGAAAAGGATCAAGATTAGACCTTTTCAGGATAGGTCAGATAATAGTATGTTCACACATGAATCTAAACTATTAATTGTTATAGCTAAAATAAAAGAAACAACTCTTGCAGGGAGTTCTTGATAAGCTTTCAGGCTAAAGGATTCAATAAATCCGAAGTTGTTGGATTCACAGCTGTAAGATTTTTTGTTAATGCAACAGATGAAATAGACTTGCTGCCCAGTGATAGAATCTCAAATTGGGTAGAGCGATTCCACCTTGTTGGACAGCTACAAAATGCTCGTTTCAATTCTGGCTAACAGGTTGTGCCACAAAAATGGATATAAGCTCTCACATTCCTTTTGAATTTCTCTCACTTCAGCTTCATTTGATGACCCCCTTCCTCCAGCTTTTCTTTCTGTGGAAAATGCATCCTTCTGATACCTTAGTGAAGTCTTGTAAATATTTAAATCTTTGTCTTACGTCTTTAGTTCTTTCAGCCTCTATGTTGATCCTTCTCTGAACTGTCTCCTCATTGCTTTAAATACATATTAAAAGTGTTCCTTTGAAAAGGGCCGAAGGCAAGTTTCTGCGCACAGTGAGTGCTGGGTGTTAACACTCGGTCCCTCTGAGCACATAGGTGAAGAGGATACTGCGCTCTCCAGGGGGGGAAACCTGGTTTCAAAATGTGCTGTTTGGAAGCATGAGACACAGCAGGCTCATTCCTTGTGATTCGGATGAAAATTTGTTCCCCATATGCACTTTTTCTCGAAACCGAAAAAAACAATGCACAGGACAAATGAAGGGAACTCATTGATTGATTAATACAGATATGCACAATAATATATAAACATAGGCTCAAAGCACAACTATCACTGTATCTCTTATTCTGTCCTATCTAATTAATGGCGTTCTTTTCATATTTTCTGTAACTTTTATGTAATATTGTAAACCGCTCTGATGCTTTGGCTTGAGCGGTATATCAAATGTAATAAACATATGAGGGAGGAGTAGCCTAGTGGTTGGGGCAAGGTACGTCAGGCCGGAAGGTCGGGGGTTCAAATCCCACTAGAGGACAGCAACCTTGGGCTGGAAGGACTGGGGTTTCTAGTCCCACAGGTGCTCCTTGTGGTCTTGGGCAAGCCACTTAACCTTCCATTGCCCATGTTCCCTGTAAGTATTAGTGTGTGTGTCTCATATCCCCACATGTTAAATGTATCCCCCAATTTTGTTGTGACCACTTTGATTGAAGGATAAGGCGGGATATAAAACTGTCTAAATAAATAAAATAAATAAATACATATATTTACAAATGTTTGCTAAAGAAAACAATAGGCTGTAGCAGTACAAAACGGTTAACAGTACAGTTTATCCTGTTCTATGTTTATATAAAACTCTTTAGAATAAACCGGGCCTATGAAGTTCAATACACTAGAGAGGCTTCTCCTTTCCTGAAAACTGGCAGGGGCTCTGCAGTAGCAACTTAAACAATAATATATTTGAAACGCATAGAAGCAAGGACTTTCCGTCTTGGAAATAACTATGGTTTGGCCAGTCAGAATCTGGAAACGCTCTTGGCCTCACTCAACACAGCTCGAATGGGACCTGAGACCTCAGAGCGTGCAGAGAGTAAACAGAGAAGGGTACCACAAGCCAAAGAAACCGGAGCTGAGGAATTTGCATGGATGCAACACTGAACCAGCAAGCTCAGCACCCTGATAATGAGGAGTCTCTGCAAGGGCAGTATGGTAACTAGCAATCGGACCCGATTATATCAGAAAGGACTACAAGCACGTCAGAAGAAGAGCTATTACATTTGGGAGGATACAAAGAATAAGAGTAGGCGGTATGGGTCAGTCAACGAAAGAGGGTATTGATATCAGGCTATAGAATTAGAGACGTTTTACAGGTTGTAGCTTTTGCTGGGATTTTAGGGGTTGTAGTGGATTCCATTTAGCTAAGAGAGGCAAATTACTATAGGTGGCTTGGGTGTGTTTTGCAAGTGTACATTATGCATACCAGATCAGGGTCTTTCAGCTGTTGGTTTAGCTGCAGTGGTCCATGCTTCAGTAACATTTAGGCTGGAATACTGTGATAACTTGTACCGTGGTGCTTCTAGTTAATACAAAATATGACTGCATGGTTAATTGAGAGCTAAGATTTAAGATCATGTTAGGCCAAATCTCAGCTACCATATGGTACTAGGTTTAGATTTAAGATCTTATGTCTTATTTCCAAAGCTCTGTTTAACAAAATCCCCTAATATTTGGAAAAAATTTTAATTCCTTAGTCTCATCAAGGAATTTGCTCTCTTCACAATTCCATCTATCTGTGTCTAATGAGGTTAGAATAGAAGACATGAATGATGGGGTTTCTGCCTTCTATGTGCAGTTCTCTGACTCTTCATCAGGAGAGAGACTTGTTGTCATTTCTCAAAGAATTTATGGAATGAGTAGGAGCCAGTTATTGGGCAATACTAGAGTATTTTTTATTGTTATGGTTTATATTCATGGTAACAGATTTGGATTTAGCTCATGCCTTTTCTCAGAAGCTCAAGGTGAGTTACATTCAGGTACAGTAGGTATTTTCCTGTCAGTGGAGGGCTTGCAATCTAAGTCTGTACCTGAGGCAATGGAGGGTTACGTGACTTGCCCAAGAGCACAAGGAACAGCAGTGGGATTAGAACCCTAGCTTCTGTGGTTCAGTGGCCCACTGCTCTATTTGGCTACTCTTCCACTCCTCTGTGCATAATGCATGCTACTGAGTGTTGTTTGATTCCATAACTCACTTAAAGTAATTGAATAGGCATGTTATTAAATTAGAATAAATACATATCTCCAGGAACAAGCAGGAATGAGTCTTCACATATGGGTACGTCGGTACCGACGGAGCCTGCACGGGAATGCTCCCCAGCATCCAATCAGAAAGCTTTTGGGAGCATCCCTCGCGCCTGTGCACTGCCTTCCCGCCTTTTCCACTGCCTCTCCTCAGTTTTCGTTTTTCTGCGGAGCCGGCAGGACGTCCTGCTGTCACCGCAGAAACATTTTTCTTTAATTCTTTATTTCTTGTTTTCTTGTGGTCGCGGCTGTTTCTCCCGCCGCCACCGGTACCGCCGGTGGGTTTTTTCTTTTCTTTTTCTTAAACTCAGGGAGATTTTTCCCTCAGTTTCTGCCTTTAAATTTTTTGGGCCTGCAAGGCCTCTCCATCATGGAGCCTTCTTCCCCTAAGAAGTGCCTTCACTGTGGAAACACAGTTTTCTTTTTAGACTCCAATGCCTGGTGTCTAACCTGTTTGGGTCCTGACCCTTTTTCCCCTGAACAATCAGGCTGCGGAACTGTGAGAAGAACTTCCCTCTTTCGAGTTTCCCTCGATACCGTTTTCCCTCCCGGAGTGAGGGCACCGGCCTTTTCTTCTCTACAGGATCAGGTAACCCACTAACAGTCTGTTAAGACTAGCCAATCCTTGAGTGGTAGGTCTCATGCCAAGCATGATGACGACTCTGGCCTTGCCCTCAAGACCCCATTGGCATTAAAACCCCGGCGGGAGTCTCTGGGCTCCAAAGCATTTCAGGGGTTTCAGGTTGTTCCTGGGGCTCACCCCTCACAGAACATACCTGAGCCATGCTCGGTGGTGGCATCCGCTTCGAGCGGTACCGATACCCCGGCATCGGCTCCGGTGTTGAGTGATCCACTCTTCACCAGGGATCGTCATCTGGCGTCCTCGGTACCTTCGGGACCGATCGATACGACCCAGATTGACTTTCCTGTATCAGCAACATCGCCGATACCACCACGACGTCGGTACCCTCTAGACATGCATCGATGGACTCGCTCCCTTCGATGCCGAGTCTGGAATCGATATCTAGTCTAGATGACTGGGTACTGACGCGTCTCGGAACTGACCCTTATCGTTTCCGGATACGCAGTACCGAGGATATTCACCAAGCGTTTCTGGTTCCCTCGGTACCGCTTGAGCAGCCTCCGATGACTGATGCGATGGCGTTATCGTCTCCGATTCCGACTCAGCTACCGGTATCGGTATCGATGTCGGTTCCTGCAGTTACATCGGTACCATCGATCCTTTCTATGCCTAGTTTGGAATCGATACCTGGCATGGACGATGCAGTACTCACTGCCTCAAATCGTGACTGCCAGTACCACTATCCTTCTAGTGGGGTTCTTTTTCTGTACCAGACCAGTACATCCTCTGGTGCTCAGGCTGCTCCTTCAACCTTAGCCTGCCCAGGGATAGTTCCCATTGGAGATCCCTCTTTTCAGAAATTTCTCCTTGACATGGCAATATTTCTTGCTATTCCTATCCCTGGCTGTGATCCTACTCGAGGCTCTCCTGCAGAAAAGGAAAATATAATGCTTCCTTTCCATCACTCTTTGCAGGATCTTCTTCTGAGAATATGGGAATCACCTTTAAGGGTTCCCTCACCTTCTACAGCAACTGATGTTCTGTATCAGGTGCCCCCCTCTCCAGGGTTTCAAAAAACTCAACTTCCCCATCATTCCATTGTAGTGGAATCAGCAATGAGGAAGGTAAAAAGCAAGAAGAAGCATTCTTCTTATCCGCCAGGTTGTGCATCTAAAGCACTTGATGCCTTTGGACGTCAAACCTTCCAAACATTTATGCTGGCATCAAGGATTATCTCTTATATATTTTATATGAGTCTATCTCTCCAGGAGGTCACAAAGAAATTATCTCTTTTGACTCCTTTTCTATCAGAGCCTAAGGCTGCAGACTATTCTTTGCTTCTTAGTCATAGCCAGAATATCTCTTGGTTTCTTTCTCGTGCTTCTCTAGACTCTTTTGAGTCTGTTAGCAGATCCTCTGCTATTGCCATAGGAGCACGTCGTAGAGCCTGGCTCCAGGCTTCAGACTTGAGCAGATGGGCACAACACACACTGGGTAATTCTCCTTGTACTGGAGAAAATCTCTTCAATAAGGAGACTTTACGTCAGGTTGCTCATTGCTCCACTGACTTCCCTGGTTCTAGGGACCATCCTAAGCCGCCTTCTTCCCCAGGAGGTAGGAAATGTCCTACCAAACCTTCTTTCCCTAAGAAAAGAAGGTTTCACTCTTCTCCTGCCCATCATCCCGATGTACCCAAGCAGGGGACATCTCATCTTGGTCTGAAGAATCTAAACTCTAACCAGTCTGAGCATACCCAGCAACCATAGGTTCCTAAAGGTTGCAACCTACAGTTAACCTCTTCTTAGCAGAAGTTTGGACACTGTTTTTTTTCTTTAAAGCTCTACACATGGCTTCCTTTCTTCAGGATGTACTCAGCTGTCAGGATATTCTTGTCTATGGGTTACAGATTTCTCTTCTTCTTCCTTCCAAGAAGAGAAGTTAACTACTAACCCATGATAGTTTCTGTCCCAAACATGAACATTTTTTTCTTCAGCTGACTCACCATATGGTAAGTCACCCTTCATTTCCTGTTCTTCTACCCTCTCATCCCGGTTTTCTCCTGAATGAGTGGTACCACACTGTACACCTTTCATTTCAGTGTAGAGTTTTTTTCTTTGACTAAATTCTCTGGACAGCTTATCAGACAGGGACAGGACTATTTCCTCTCCCTTTGTCTGTTCTCTCTGTGTTTCACAGGAAGATTCTCTCTGCTGTCTCCTTCAGTTGCTGTTCATGCAGGAGTTCCAGTGATTCATCTACTGGTACTTTCCCACAAGTTTCCAGTCTGTCTAGCCTTAGTAGTGATTCCAAGATAGTCCTCATCTATCTTGGATAATCCTACTCACTTCAGGCTTCTCACATTATCTTCTTTCTGGCCATCTCCATTTCCTTGGATGTGGCAACACAGCTGACCTACAGTCAGTTTTATCTCCTGATTCTCCTGCATAATGCTCTCTGCAATCTTCAAAGAAGCTTTCTACTATGGGCCCTTGCTAGAGAGCATTGAACTTTGTCTCTGATGGCTATTCTGTATAGTAGAAAAGGCTTATCAGTCATTTTCCATGACTGAGGGTTCTCCACAGCCTCTTGTCTCCTGTTATAATACAGGACATAAGCTTTTTCTGCGTGAATGTCCAAGGAGTTTCCCAATCCTGCAGGAATATGCTCTTTTTTCCTTACAGCTTGCCCTCATGCTATCCTACTCCTCATGGACAGCACATATTCTACTAGTAACGCATGATACCCCTGTGTCCCTCCAGTGGGTCACTGTTATCTCCCTCTATGCGTTTTTCTGTCCATTTACCATGTCAGAGTTCTACAGAACTCACGACTTGCTCTCTACAGACTGATATTATCCTCAGTTTTTTCAAGCAACCATCCTGGTTATTTCACTGGATAGCATTCCTGCACCCTCTTAGCCCAGAGGAATAGATTCTCTATATATCTTTTCAAGTAGGTTCCACCTTCTTGTTAGATGAATCTTTCTCCTTCACATCTCTCATGTGAATGTTCTCATGGGGCTTAGTTGCAGACATGTATCTTCAGACGTACATATTCATGTATGTATATATCTCTATATATTCTATACATACATATGTCTGTAAGCTGTGTGTGCATAGAGAGAGAGAGAGAGATATCCCTCTATATATGTACCTGTCGAGATG
This sequence comes from Ichthyophis bannanicus, assembly GCA_033557465.1. Taxonomy (NCBI): domain Eukaryota; kingdom Metazoa; phylum Chordata; class Amphibia; order Gymnophiona; family Ichthyophiidae; genus Ichthyophis; species Ichthyophis bannanicus. Next base: position 53,434,832 of record CM066047.1, on the reverse strand, counting down.
CTTTTTATAGGTCGATATGTATTACATATTATCTCCCTAATTGTCTATGCTATAAAGGTTTTTACCTTCTTAGAGGTTCCAGACAGTGGGCCGGCATATCTTCATACTGTCCCTTGGCATTTGCATAAGGGGCCTCATTTGCATAAATATTTGCATAATGTTACCATATACTAACTTTTAGTAAACGTGCCTCTTAATGAGTGTATGGATAAAGAAAGACTAAAAGATTTCTACATTACTATAATCCAGTGCCAACTGCCAGACACATTAGGAACTACTACAAACACTGCCCATTTAGAACCCATAGTAAACCCGCCGTATCCTAACAGCACTACCAGGACTCACAAAGCACCATACTCTACCAATCAAAAGGCAACACTGCAAATATTAAACCAATACATTTCAGAGAACAACAATACATGACCTACTGGGGAAAGAGAACAAGTGGCAATGTCAAATAGGAATTATATAAACAGAACACCTCAGCTCAGTTACACATGCAGAACATAGACCATCACCAAACAAGTAATCACAATTTAGAAACAGGAAGACAATAATTAAACTGGGAATCCCAAAAGCCAAACTTGGAATGTACAACACTGTAGAAATAAAACTATACATTAATTTGCTCTTGTACTAAACAAAGCGCAGACGTTAATGATGCACATTTACCAGAGCTGACATATTCCAATTAATAAATTCAAAATAAAGAGATTTTTCTACCTTTTGTGCATTTTTTTCAGCTGCAATTGCTCCAGACACTTTCTTCTGGTTTCTTCGTGTCTTCTGCTAACTCTCCATCGTCTGCTGTCCATTTGTCCTTTCTTCTCTCTTCTAGATTTTTTTCCATTCTCTCTCAACATCTGCTTTAACATACTAATCTTTCTCCTTTTGCTCTTTCCTCATTCCTATTTCATCCACTCAAATTTTACCCCTCCATCCTCAATCCCCACTTACTCTCCCAATACCCGGCCAATTGTAGATTTTTTTATCCCTCCCACACAATATTTTTCCCTTCTTCATTTTACTCTTCCAGCCCCATCCCATTCTAATCCTCCCCCAACATCAGCTCCCTTCTAGTTCCAGCCTCACCCAGCATCCATTCCCTTCTAGTCCCTGCATCAGCCCATTTCCAGTCCTAGCCACCCATCAGCCCATTTCCAGTCCTAGCAACCCCCCAACCCAATACCAGTCCTAGCCCCCCATCAACCCACTTACAGTCCTAACTCCCCATCACCCCATTTTCAGTTTAAGCCCCCCCTATAACCCATTACCAGTCCTAACCCCCCATCAGCCCACTTCCAGTCCTAACCCCATCAACCCATTTCCAGTCAGCCCCCCATAGCCCATTGCCAGTCCTACCCCCCCCATCAGCCCACAGCCCATTACCAGTCCTAACCCCATCAGCCCACCTCCAGTTTTAACCCCCCAGCCCATTTCCAGTCCTAGCCCCCCCATAGCCCATTACCAGACAACCCCCATCAGCCCACAGCCCATTACCAGTCTTAACCCCCCCAAAGCCCATTACCAGTTCTAAACCCCCCCCAACAGCCCATTACCAGTCCTAACCCCATCAACCCACCTCCAGTCTTAACCCCCCAGCCCATTTCCAGTCCTAGCCCCCCATAGCCCATTACCAGACAGCCCCCATCAGCCCACAGCCCATTACCAGTCTTAAGCACTCCAAAGCCCATTGCCAGTTCTAAGCCCCCCCAACAGCCCACAGTCCATTACCAGTCCTAACCCCATCAGCCCACCTCTAGCCTTAACCCCCCCAGCCCATTTCCGGCCCCAGCCCCCCCAATAGCCCATTACCAGTCCTACCCCCCCCCCCATAGCCCATTACCCGTCCTACCCCCCCCCCCCCCCGTCGGCCTAAAGTAAATTTTAATAAAAAAAAAAAAAACCTGCTGGCTGCCGCCGCGGGGCCCCCTCTGCTGCCGCGGCAGCACCGACTGACCCGCAGGGGCCCCCTCTGCAAGCTGACTCCGTCGGTCCCTCCCTCCCTCCGTGCACGCTGTGAGAGGCGCGAAGGCAGAGTGTCTCCTCGCGTCTCTGTTAAGCCCGCAGGGGCTGATGGGAAATTTCCCATCAGCCCCTGTGGGCTTAACAGACGCGAGGAGACACTCTCCTTTCGCGTCTCTCACAGCCTGCAGCCTGCACCCTGCACGGAGGGAGGAACGAACCGACGGCTTCAACTTGTAGAGGGGGCCCCCGCGGGTCAGTCGGTGCTGCCTCGGCAGCAGAGGGGGCCCCGCGGCGGCAGCCAGCAGGTTTTTTTTTTTTAAATTGTATGTATTAAAAAAAAATTAAAACTTGTTCTTTTTTTGTGGGCCCCTGCCGGCTGTGGGCCCTACGCCATGGCGTACATGGCGTATAGGCAAATCCGGCCCTGGTGGTACTAACAGCTTCCACTTTACTCTAGGTCTCTCTATCCCTGAAGCATCACGCTTCAATATCTTTCCTATCTCTCAACAGCTAGGAAAGACAGTGTAGATCTCCAGTAGTTCTGAGGTTTCAGCCCTTCACAAATCTGTCCTCCTTGGGAATACGGGCTTTTTCCATACACTCTCTTCCCTCCAGGACTGGGCTACTTGTCCAAATCGGTCAGTCTTCCTCTTTTACTCCTCAATGTTAATACCTCTGTAGCTAAAAGTTTTCAGCTTTTTCCATAAAGCTTTCCACTGAAGACCTGCCATTCTTATACTACCCCAGTTGACACCTGGGTCACCTGCCAATTCCAGATTTGGACCTTCACCCTCACTGCTGTGAGGTCACCTTGAGGATTCTCTACTGAATCTCCAGTAGACCCCATCACGCTCTCTACTTCCTACAATTCAGTAGGTAAGATCCATTTTGTGATTGTTCATTAAATATTTTTAATGGTACTTATCATACATACCAAGGACTCCTCTCCTGTAGTCCTTAGCTTTGCTGTTTTTTCTTACAGCTACCTCTCCTTTCAACTCCTACCCACCATTCCTCATGGGATGCCGGAGATCCATGTGTGGGAACTGCAGTCCTGATCCAGGGACACGCATTTTATGGGATCTCCCCCTGGCATCTATAGCTAGGGAGTCCCCATATGTGAAGACTCATTCCTGCTTGTTCCTGTAGATAGCACAGTTACTTACCTGTAACAGGTGATCTCTGGGAACAGCAGGAATAAGTCTTCACAACCCACCCACCTCCCCTAGGAGTTGTATCTATCTATCTTCCTTTCCTCTTTCTCTCCTTCTGTCTCAGCTATGAAACTCAACTGAGGAGAGGCAGTGGAAAAGGCGGGAAGTCACCGCGCAGGCGCGAGGGATGCTCCCAAAAGCTTTCTGATTGGATGCTGGGGAGCATTCCTGTGCAGGCTCCGTCGGTACCGACGTACCCATATGTGAAGACTTATTCCTGCTGTTCCCAGAGATCACCTGCTACAGGTAAGTAACTGTGCTTTCCTCATTGTATTGCAAGGTCTATCCAAACAGGCATTAACACAGTTGCAAAAGGCTCAAAATATAGCAGCTCATGTAATCACGAGAGCACCAAGATCTGAGCACGTCACCTCAATTCTATATAAGTTACATTGGCTTCCTGTCCCTAGTAGGATCAAGTACAAAAACGTAGTCACCATTTTCAAGTTGCTCCATAAGACAGCACCTTCTTACCTCTCCACCTTAATAAACAAGATACCAGACATTAGACAGAGAAGGGGATGCACCCAAAACTCCCTAGCCCTCCCGGCTGACTTCCACAAAACCAACAAATCAACAAGCAATAGAGCCTTCACATATGCCCCGATCTATGGAACAGCCACCCACCAAAAATAAGGGACATATGAAACCTTGTGGACTTCCGCAAGAGTATCAAGACTCTACTCTTCACAGAACACTGAGACACATCAAATAGAACTAGGTACATACCCAACTTAAGTACCATGCACGCGACTCATCAAATATACTGCTCTCCCCATTGAATATAAATAGTTACTGAATGTTACTAAACCCAACTAATTGCACTATAAATGCAACTGTTACTCTGTATATAATTAATAACTTTTGATATACATAGTTAACCCTGTTATGATGTAATTGTTTGTTATGTTATCTGTAAACTGCTTTGATTAACTGATAAAGCAGTATAAAAAAACCTTTTAAATAAATAAATCGTCCCTCCAGTCCAGATGCATGGGTTATGCCCTATCAGCAGCAGGTGGAGAACCACTGACTTTGATGTCATCCTATAAGGGATCTGTAGAGACCTGCTAGCCCAGTATTTCTCAGTCTCAGCAGATGGTGATGAGCTCCTGTGCAGACTGGACTTCGGAAAAAAAAAGTTAAGTGTGGTGATGTTGTAATGCAGAGGGCCCAATGCTGAGTTAAATACTTTTTGGCCTTAAGGGTGCAGAACCCAGTGGTCTGGGTCCCTCCCCCACAATCCTCCATCTCACGCCTGGAGTACTTGTGGCCCTTGTGGGTACTTCAGTCTTTCTTGCCAACTTTTGGGAGAAGGCTTTAGTACCGTATTGTAGCTGATCTAAGCCCTTTAAGATCTTAAAAATAAAAGAAAGACAGATCAGACGGCCAGGCTCTGTAATTCTTGTTGCCGTGGCATTTGAGGAGCACTAGCAGAGCATCAGATGGTGCCGTTGGCCTGATCAGGAGGCTTGTCGGCTGTGTGGGGTGAGAGAGTGTTGTGACCATTGTTGGAGCGATCGCGTGGCTGTGGCCTGTCAAGGCCGTCAGCCCACACAGTCTGTGTGGCCTGCAGGAGCCACCGGGGCCAGATGACTGATGCTGGTTTGTGCTGCGGCTGCAACACCAATGGCCGGGCCACGGAGGATTTTTTCCGGCCATGAAGGAAAACCAGAAGGCCTGGGAAGTGATTTAGAGAGGTGGCCCATTTCTCCACAGTTGCGGGAACCCGTGGTTTTGGTGGGAAATGCGGCCATGATGAAGGCAACCAGGTGGAAAGCAGAGGAGCCCTCAGGAGACCAGATTGCTACTCTGGGAAGCCTGGGAGAATAACAGGGCTAAGTGTTGGAGACTAGAAGAGGAGGTCTGGGATGACCTGAGTTTAGTATGTTCTTGGGGCTCTGAGGATCCTATGGAAGGACCCTCTGGGTGCTGGGATCCTTCGAGGGAGGAGCTGGAGGACGGTGTGCTTTCTCCAGGGGAGGATCTGTCAATCATTACAGTCTTTAGGCATGAAGAATTGGCAACTCTTATTTCCCAGTCACTGGCGGCACTGAATATTGTGGAACCTTCCCTGGCTAAGGAGAGGAATTTGGAGGATCCCTTGTTGCAGGGCATTCTCAAAACCTCCAATTTTTTTCCACTACATGGTGCCATCAGAGGCTTGATTTCAGCAGAATGGGAAGTCCCAGAGGCCAGGTTATGAAACGGCTATGCCATGGGACTTGAACCTGGTTTTGTCAGCTCTGGTGTGGATTCCGTTCGAATCTCTGAAACGAGCTTCCTTGAAAGACCTTACCTTGAAGGTGTTCAATTTTGGTAGCCATTTGCTCGGTACATTGGATCTTCAAGCTGCAAGCCCTGTCATGTAGGGAGCCTTACCTGTAGATATCGAAAGAGTTTGGTCAGCTCCTTCCTTTCTACCTAAGACGGTGTTGGCGTTTCACCTTAATCAATCGGTCACATTGCCAATGTTTGCTAATTTGGGAGAAGATTCTGATTCTTGTCAGCTTCAGCTGCTGGATATTAGGTGGGTCCTTAGGCAGTATCCAAGGTGGTACCGAGACTTTAGAAAGTTGAATCGCCTCTTTGTCCTTTTTGGGGGACCCTGCAAAAGGGAGGCAGCATCAAAGGTGTAAATTGCGCATTTGCTGAAGGAGACTATTGCTTCCGCCTATTTACTTAAGCATTGCTCAGTTCCGGAAGAATTGTGGGTTCGCTCCACAAGGGCTCAGGCAACTTTGTGGGCAGTGTTTGGGCTGGTGCCTCTAATGGACATTCGTAAGCGGCGATGTAGTCATCACTTCATTCCTCTATAGGCCATGACCATATGGATATTCAGGCACAGGGAATGTGTGGTTTGTTGCCCAAATGTTGCAGGTCGGGCTCATATGTCCCTCCTGTGGTTAAGTACTGTTCTGGCACATCCCACGCATCTGGACTAGACATGAGGAAGGTGAAATTAGACCTTACCTGCTAATTTTCTTTCTTTGAGTCCCTCCAGTCTAGTCCTGGACCCACTCTATCAGTTTTTGGTACGAGCTTGAACATGTAAAGTTTGATAATATGTGATTGTGCCTATCTGGTGCTTTGGGCACTGGTACTCCCTGGAATTTTCTTGTGGGGATCCAGTCTTTCAGATTCAGGGGGGCACCCTGTTTTCAGTCCTGTATGGCCTCTCCATTCCTGAGACTGGTTTTTGTACATCGTTGACTGGTTTGGTTCACAATTAGGCTAAAATTATGGTGCAGTCTGCTTTGTTCAAAATACTGGCTTAGCAGGTCTGTGCAGATCCGCTATAGGGTGACATCATCAAAATCAGTACTTCTCAGTCTCCATCTGCTGGTGATAGGGCATAACCCACGCATCTGGACTGGACTGGACTGGAGGGATTCGAGGAAAGAAAATTAGCAGGTAAGGTCTAATTCACCTTATCAATTCCATTATACTGTGCTAGAAATCAAAAACAATAATTTAGAAGGAGACCTTGAAAAAAATGGTAATATTTTAGCTAAAAAGAAGTCATGTTTCACCTAAATAATGAGTTGACTGTTATGACAGAACACTGCATAATATAAATCTCCCGGTAACAGGCCACACAATTGTTTCCTCTTTCAGGTGAATTAGCTCATGTTTCGTGTCCCTCTCAAACGTTTGGTTTGCATGATGATGATGATGGTCCCAGTCAACTGTTTTGCGACTGGAGCTTTATGGTAATTTCTGTTCATATTGTAGGTTGATACTCACATCCATGCTGCTGCCTGCATGAATCAGAAACACTTGCTCCGATTTATTAAGCATACGTATCGGACTGAGCCAGACAGGATTGTTGCTGAGAAAGATGGAAAGAAGATGACGTTGAAGGAACTGTTTGATAGTCTCAACATGGACCCCTATGACCTGACTGTGGATTCCTTAGATGTTCATGCCGTAAGTCTGTTTGTTTTGGCATATACAATGCAGAAAGTACTTTAAAAGATTTTCATTTAATCCAACAACTGTTTTGTCTTCATTTGCTAAGCAGTTCTGCTATTTGTTTTGGATCTAGCTTATTCTTCTTTCAATAGTAGTTCAAGACAAGTTTATATTTGCCCAAGGTCACAAAGAACATCATTTCCTAAAATGACTACTGTTTGTGCTGTGACAGGGTTAACCATAAAATGCAATGCATTTAAATCCAAGTCTGGCGCTACCAGGAGGCAAACTAGGCAGTCACCTAGAGGGCCAAACTTTGGAGGACAACCTGTTCTTGGCATTGCTGCCACTGTCAGGACCTGCAGTAGCAGCAGCGATGAAAATAAAACAACAAAAAAGCGCTTAATGGAGCCTGGACTGCTGCAGAGCTGCACCTGGAAAATTCAGCTGAGCCAGCTCCGCTCTAATGCAGACTTCCTGTTTGCATGGGGGCGGAACCAGCTGGCCTTTCAGAGCGCAGCAACAGCATGCAGCGGTCCAGGCTCTCTTAAGCACTTTGTAGCTTCATTGTCATTACCGCAGCTGCAGGTCCTGGAGAGATGTGGCAGTGGGGGTGGGGTTCGGGGGCAGGAGCAGGAAGCAGTGAGAATGAAGGTTCATTTAGGGTACCTCATATCCTTACGCCAGCAGAAACGGCACTGGAATCTCTCTCCTCTCCAGGGCCGTCAGACTTTTCATCGATTTGACAAGTTTAATGCCAAATACAATCCCGTTGGTGCCAGTGAACTGAGGGACCTGTACTTGAAAACTGAAAACTATCTTGGAGGTGAATACTTTGCCCGTATTATCAAGGTAATTCCTACTTTGGCTTTCTATGGTGATTCTAGCTCTTTGTGAAATGCTAAAATGCTTTCTCTCCTTAGTCTTGTATCACTGTATAAGGTAAGTATTAAAAACAACGGATAGATATTTAGCAGGACGGCCACCACACAACTTTAAATCGATAAGGTACTTGTTTAAAATTATGCATATATTCAACCAGCTAAAACTCACAAGTTGGTCGTCTGAATATATAGGTATAACTTTAAAGGAATAATATATCTAACTGCTATATTGTATGTGAGGCCAAAGTTAATTCTATAGTTTATATGGAGAATTGCTGAATTTTTTCACATTCTGTATCATGTTTTGGCCTGTCCCAAATCCCACATCGAATTTAAACACACAACTTTGACCATAACAGAGTGCTTATAAAAATGCACCTATTTTATGCAAGATAGGCACTTATGTGCCTTTATAAAACAGGCTTCCAGATACCAGTTGCAATAGCACACAATCTCGAGACTTTGGCCCGGGAGAGAAGAGCCAATGGCTTGGATTGGAGGCAGAGCGGCAAGCCACCCGGCTTTAAGGTAAGCTTGCCGTGCTGTATCGGAAGTGTGGGCCTGTTGGCATGGGGGTGCATCCACAGTGTGCCACGAGGGGGGTGCCGGCTGCAAGGGGGGATGACCTCCCCTGGGAACCAAGGGGGCTTGGAACGCCACTGCCTGCTTGAGCATTACTTGACACTACTTTTGGCTCACCCAAGCAAGACTGCACCAAGCTGGAGGATTAATGTAACTGGTGGGGATCCCTAGGCTTTACCAGCTGAAGAGAGTTGGTGTTGCCACCACCACCACTAACAGGATGATGAACAGGAGCCCATCTCTCTGGTTCCTGCCACTCAGTCTTCTCTCGCCCATTGCCCACACAGTGAGCGTATTGGGTACTCGTGTGCAGCATCTCCTGGCAGTGCTAGTCACCCAGCAGTAATGGTAGCAAAAGATTGAGTACAGGGGAGAGAAGGTACAAGCTCCCACTGCACCCATCACCCAAACCTTCCAGGAGCAGCTCCCTTCTTTCTTCTATTTGTGAATGTCGGCACTGAAAAGGTAAATGAAGTTGCCACGGAGTCCTGCTGCCATTGGGGTGGGACTGGCAGGGGCTTTGAGGGCACTTGAACGTGAGGCTCCGTGGTGGCTTCCTTTACCGTTTCAGTGCCAACATTTAGAAATAGCAGAAAGAAGGGAGCTGCTCCTAGAAGATTTGGGGGGGGGGGGGGGGGGGGCCGGGGTGATACCAGTGATGGCTAAGCTGGCTGTTTTCTGTTGTGGCTGCTACCCCTAAAATTGTTACACCCTAGGCAATGGCCTAGCTCAGCTAGTGAAAGGGCCCGTCCTAGGTAAGAGGCTGAAAGAAGTGGGCAGATAATCATTTAAGGTGCGAAGTAGAGACAAATGCTGAGTGGATGGAGAGGTACATTCTGAGGGAGGAAGGGGGACAGCAGGGGGTAGGGGCAGATGCTGGGAGGGGGAATGGATGCTGGGAAAGGAGGCAGTGAGTGGAAGGCAGGGAAAGGGGAAAAAGGCAAGAGAGAGAATTGTACAAACACATAAAAGATTATCAGTGAACTCAGGTTGGAGGCAAAGAGATCTTCGGAAGGTGCGCAACAAAGAGACTGATCCATGGTTTTATGGGGCCAACATGTGGCCTCACAATTTGGTGACATTTAATGGAAATAGCTAGATCTGTTAATCGACGAGGGGCATGTTTACTAAAGGTTTTCATATGCGTTAATGAAATGAATGTGTTTTAAGTGTCCACAGCTATTTTATTTCTATGGGCACAGTTGCACTTAACGCATGTTGATTTCATGGTATGTGCAAATTTAACCAGTTTGGAGATATTACCCCTGGGAGAGACCCACAAAAGCCTGCACGGTATTTAATTTAACTATCTTGTTATAACAGGAGGTTGCCCGTGAGTTGGAGGATAGCAAATACCAGTACACAGAACCTCGACTTTCCATTTATGGGCGCTCTGCAGGTGAATGGGACATTATGGCGAACTGGTTCATCAAGAACAAGGTCTATTCTCCCAACATGCGCTGGATAATTCAGGTTCCCAGAATTTAGTAAGTAGAGAGCATCTATTGCTAATATTACTTGATTGCAACGCTGCAAAAAGTGCACATTCAATGTTATGGTCTATTTTCTCTCTTGCTCTGTGGCAGCCTTTTGTACATGCTGATATTGAGAAGGCTTCTTTCGAGCTTTCTTGATATTCCTTGCTGTGGTTTGTGGCTGAGATTTCTCCTTTCCTTTGGTGTTCTTCCATTTCTTCTGTTTTTTCTTTCTTTTCTTCCTTCTGCTCTCCCAGTCTTTATTTGAGTGAAAGAAAGTTTGCCTAAAGCTGTTATTTTTTCCTTGGTCACAGAGGGAGAGGAAGTTTCTCTTTATTTAAGTTGGGAAATTGCATAGTTTGTCTGTACTAGGCTTTTGCAGGCAATGTTGTGTTTTATAATCCATATCAGTTGTTAATTTTAACCATATATGTGTTTGGTTTTAATGTTCTTGTATGTTTGTACTTATTTTATGTACAAAATTGTATAGTTTTGCTTTTTTATTGTCTTCGATTTTGACCGGTTAATCATGCAAAGACAGAATATAAAAACAGGAAATTAAATTAAAAAGGCTGGAAGCAAAAAGCTGAAATAAAGTAGGTCTATGTATGTGGAGGAGTAGCCTAGTGGTTAGAACACTGGCCTGGTAACCAAGCAACCAGGGTTCAGTTCCCACTAGCACTCCTTGTGGCCTTGGGCAAGTCACTTAACCCTCCATTGCCTCGGAAGAAAGGCCTGGCAATCTACTTCCAGTGACACTGCCAAGAAAACCCAGGAGCTTCTGGGTCGCCAGGAGTCAGGACTGACTCGAAGGCACACATTGCATTTGCATGTATGTTTGGCAGAAGCATTTCCCAGTTGAGGAGGTGCATTGAGCACTTTCTACCCATGTGTCAGTACATTGTAAATAGTGTCATAGTTTGCCTGTTATCCCAGGCCCATTCATGTAAATGCTGCTCAAAACACATTGCCAGTTTATGGAACCAAAAGAAAGTGTTTTTAAGCCATTAAACCTTCACAGAGGTGCACAAGCATAACAGTTGGTTTCGCCAAATTTAATGCCATGATCATAGAAAAGGTCGGTTTCTGAATGAAGAAGTTCAGTGTAGCTCTTAAGAGTGTGTGTTATGATGAAATGCTTCCCCTATGTCATATCCAGGTAATTTCATAAGCAACTTCAGCTTTACATGCTCAAATAGGTGCTTATAAAATGACTGTTTTTCATTTATAGTTTGTGAGCTGAGCAGAATACTTATCACAGAAAGTTCATGAACAAGTTTTTGCTGTGACTTGTAAAAGATAAGTAATGCTGCCTATTTTTGTGCTCGTATGAATCGTTCATGAACTTTCTATACATGGAGCCCAATTCCGGGAGGGGAATGTTTGGGCTGTCCAGACATCCATGATGAAGACAGGGATCTTAGGACCCGATTCTGGTCTGCGGGAAGAAAATGTTGCCGCGGTTGCCGGAATCGGGCCTGTGGATGGTCTGGTGTGTGCCCCTTCTACCTGCAGGGATGTCCTTTCCCCAGGCGCCCCAACATCTGCGGCTCCAGCCCCCAATATTCCTGCCACCCGACCCACGGCTGGCCTGCCATGGCCTGGATTGGGCTGCGGGGATCCCAACGCACTCGGCCCCTGCCCCAGAGGGGCTCTCTGGGTCTGATTGTCCACAAAGTGCTGCTTATACCACCTTTTGAGATGATATAAGCAGCACGCCCCCACGGGCCTGGTAGCATGTACAGGTCCGCGACCTGAATCGACCCTGTACGTGTTGCCAGACTGACCCGCCCCCCACTCTGCCCCATTCCCCCCCCCCCCCCCTGCTGGTTCTCTCTGTCCTGATGCACAGAATGGGAGAGCTGGAGGGAGAATCAGACCCACAACCTGCGTTCGGGAATGACCTCCATAATATGGATATAGTTGCAGAAAGTCAAACGTGGGCAAAAGACCTTTTAAACCTGTGGAAATAGCTTTGAAAATGGCCCCCATAATGTGGGAAGTGAGAACTGACCTTATATCTCTGCTTATCTCAAAAAGTTCACATTATTGAGAGACCTGGCGTAGAGTATTGACTAAGGTCTGACCCCCGAGACTTGAGATGCAGTAACTGGTTTAACGCAATTTAGGAAAGCCCTCAAATTCCATCTCTTCAAGTACCTTTTAGAGTCAACGACACCCATTGACCTCGGTGTTTCCACCCAGTTACTCAATTCCTCGGTGTCTCAATAACACGCCAAGGCTGACTCTCTATAATTACTGAATATATTCTTAACAACTGTTCCTAGTAACATGTACCTATGCAGTAGAATTACCCCTGTAAATAGATTGTAAATAGTTTCCCTTGTTATCCAAGTTCCTTCCCTTGTTATCTGTAAACTCATGCATGTTGAATGTACTGAGATTTTTGTTCTATGTGAACCGCGCTGATGCTGAATAGTGCGGTATATAAGAGAATATAAATAAATAAATAAATAAAAATAAATAAATAACACAGATGTCAAGATGGTGGAAACATCCGCCAGATCATTTAAAAACTGAGAACTTGTATTTGTGTTTTTCAGTGACATATTTAAGTCAAAAAGGATCCTGTCTAGTTTTGGGAAAATGTTAGAGAACATCTTTTTACCTCTGTTTGAGGCAACGATTAACCCCTCACATCATAAAGAACTACATCTTTTCCTGAAATATGTAAGTATTAATGGACTGCCTTTATCTTCCTTGAAACTGCTCCTCTCAGCATCATTTGGGTACCCTCTCATTAAGTGGGTTCCTGCTTTTTGGTGCCTGTCGGGGTTGAGGAGGGGAAGGAATCTCCTTAGTGAAGAGGCTGCACTGTTATGGAGGAGCTAATTGGAATTGCTAAATAGCGGCTTGTACTGGGGCTAATTATTGACAAAAAACATTCCAGACTTTGTGTAGTCAAGTAATTCAGAATGATATTTTCTCCCTGAGGAAAGGGCCAGTGATTGCAGGGAATGGCAGACTGGGCTGGTTTGTTTTGCCCTTCTGGTTTCCAGTTCAATGGTCCAGTGGTATTTATTTCCAGTTTGCATATACATTGGATCTGTTTTTTTGTTTATATAAACTCCTTAATAGCAAACTTAAACCTTTGCCTCAGTCATTTTATATTTATTAAGGCTGCCAAATCCTGCTAGAAGAAGTCCTTGTTATATTGGACTTTCAGGGAAGGGAAGTTTAAGGTTTTAGGTGTGTGTGCAAGGGCATTACTTTTTTGGTTTTCTTTTTATTTTATTTGGTTGGTGGGGGAACAAGGAGTTTATTGATTTTTGTACAGTTTTTAATTTCTTTTTCTTTTCTTAAAGCATTGGCAGATATCCCTGGGCTCATTCCCCCCCCCCCCCATCAAAACACCTCCCCCTGCTAAAAAGTAAAACACCCTCCACACACTTTTTTTTTTTTTCCTCCCCCCCCCCCCCGGCTTATTGCCACTCCTAGGGATCTTCGAGGGGCAGGAGACGTCCCCAGTTGCTGGTGGTCTGTGTCAGACTGGCCCCTGAAGATTCTATGCTCGTGGGGGAGGAGAAGGAGCAGGGGAGGAGGGTTTGTTCAAATTTGCATAAAATAAGGCGGTCATTTACAAACGGGCGCTAGCTGTCAGTGCGCGTTCTGGCGCCCATTGAAGGCGTGCCTGGGACGCATTGTCAGCTGGTGCAGGCCCATGACACTGAGTGCGGGATGATTCCAGCGCTAACTGCGTGAGCCACTTTAGGGTTGTGAGTGGGCGGGTTAGGGGTGAGAGTAGGTATGGTGAGCTCAGCACAGCTAGTGTCGCACGCTAACCGCATTTGTGCAAGTTCACCTAATGTCAGCTCAGTAGGTGAAGTTAAGTGCACGCGCGTAATGCGGCCTGCGTTAGCGGGACGTGCTCTGCATTAACTGCCGGGGAAATGCTTTCCATACCCCTGACAGTTAACGGACACTTTTGTCACATTAGGTGCAATGCGCTAGCAGCCGGTAGCAAAAGGGCCCTTAAATGGTGACATTTTCTATTTCATTTCGAATGAAAGCACATCCCTGTTAAGGTTGGCAGTGAAAGGGAAATGTATAGGGTCTGATTTTCAAAGCGAGTTATACATTTCCCAGGTGGCCATGGTGATCCCAATGACAGTCAGGTTTTCAAGGGAACCAAAATAAATATGCATGAAATGTATTTGCATACATTGTCTATGTAAATTTATCTCATGCATATTAATTGTGGATGTGCTTAAAACTTAAACGACTGTGGGAGTCATCAGGAGAGTTTTAAGAGGCCCTGTCCTGCACTATCATTTGGGAGACCTGGGTTCAATTAAGGTCAATTAGCATTCTTACAGAAACACCTTGGGCTGATCCTATATAGGTATGCACTTCAAATGTGTGTAAGTCCCTCTTCCGAAGGACTTACACACATGACTGAGCACTTAACATGTGCACTTCGGGCACTTACTATTCTGCATGCGTGCATGTAAGTGCTCAGCCGTCGTGTTGAGATGTGCATGAGGTTGGAGCATAGGCAGAGACTAAATCTACACGCAGAAGATCTAGAATACTATGACTTACATACATCACTGCACCGATTTAGGTACAGACAGTTGCACCCGCTCTAGAGCACGCACGACTGCCGCGACTAGACGCAAGTGTATTTGTATGCCCCCATTCTGTAAATAAAGCCCATGCATGGTGTACTTTATAGAATAGGTCCCAATACATGTGGCAATGCATTTTGCCTGTGTGTGAGGTTATAGACTTGTCCTCCACATGGCCAGAGCAGTATGGCAAGACAAGTGTGCACTTTGCATCTTGATTTTTCAGTCCCAAGCAGCAGGTGCAGAGTTTCAGAGGGGCTGGAGGGAAAATGACAAAACACTGATGAAAAGTCTTACTGGTGAATATGAATATCAGAAGCAGTTATAGCACAGCGCAGGGCTTCCTAAACCTGTCCCCAGGAACCCATGTTCAGTCAGGTTTGGGATATCCATAATTAATATAAAGATGTTCATAATAAGTAGTACAAATTGCTCTGCAGGTCTATAAGCACAGAACTCGATATTCAGTCCACTGTGGTCATCATTTTTAAAGTGTTTGGCCACTCTAGCCTTTGTGGCCAAAGAGACCAGTGTTCAAATACCACTGGTGCTATTTGTGGCCTTGGGCAAGTCACTTAACCCTCCATTGCCTCAGGTACAATCTAACAGGCCGATGCAGAAAGCAGGTGCTGAAGTCGTACGCTGTTAGCTATGTGCACGTTTTTGTAGCCCGCCGATAGCGCAAAACCTCAGCGCTAGTACGCAGCAAAGGGCGTGTATGCAAATGAGCTGTGCACAAAACTTTGGCATAAAGTTGAAAGGAGGGGAACCAACATATGCGCAAACAATAGACGCGCTACAAGTGGCCATGTGCGCCTGCGCGTAAAAGTCAAATGTTCACGTTAGGCGCATAGGATGTGCAGGGTCCTTTGGCGCTCGCCACATAATAATCAACACTGTTAATCCCCACAACATTTTATGATGAAATCACAACAAAGAGACATACCAGTAAATGGAGAATGATATAAGTGAGTCCAAAGAACGCACAAGGATAAGAAGCGAAAGACATTTCTTGAACGCTTATATGCTGAAAGATACACACACAAAAATTTTCACGTCAAAGGTAACTGCTCATCAGTGCATACCCTGAAACAGTCTTTCTTTACACCTGCAAGATTTTTAAGCCACCTCAGACCAAGCATAGAGATTACGGCACTCCTGTGGGTTATATAATCCTTTACGCGTTTCTCTGTATTGGGTACAGGCCTTATTAGCATTCCATTTTAGTATGCACAGCTCATTTGCATATTATTTAAATACACTTGCTGTTGCTGTGTGTGCATGCGTTTTTTTTTTGTTTTTTTTGCTGTTAACGTGCTCGTCAATCTCTTTTCTGCATTTGACATAGCGGTACATGTGCGTATATGTTGCATTATCTGGGTGCAAAGGGGGCGCTAGTTTTTCCTGCATCGGCCTGTTAGATTGGAAGCCTTCTGGGGACAGGGAAAAACCTACTACTGGAAAAGTGGATAATCAGCACCAGAAACTGGATAACCACTGATGCGGCTATACAGACAGCAGCATAAACGAAGGCATAGAGGGGGTGACCTGCATGGCGCGGCGGGTACTCTACTCTAGCCACCTTGCTGGCCAGACTAGATGGACCATACTGGTCTTTATCTGCTTTCATATACTATGTTATGTTAACAGCAATATTCAGCCATTCTCTGGATAGCCAAACCGCATAAAGTTGCAACAGCTTATCGAGGCGACCTAGCTTAATGCGGGCACATAAGTTCTAGGACAGCCCTTGTCCTGCTCACAGGGTGCCCTGGCACCATCCAGACAGTGCCGCAGCGGATATAATGGCGTTGGCTGAATGTCCCTCTCAGCAAGGTTTATCTGGTTAGCAGATCCTGTTATCTGGATAAACTCTTTGCATATTAGGCCCAATTTTTGACTTAAATCCATACATTTAGTAGAAAAAAGGGACTTTTTAAAAATTTGGGGCTTGATCCATTAGTTTCTGGGAAAACATGAATCCTTTTTCTAGGGTTATATACATACAACCACCCTGAAAATATGATGGTTCTAGGTTGAATGGTTTGGAAGATAATGGATAGACAGACAGACAGACAGAGCAAACACACAGACAATATTTTGAGAAAAATGCTAAAGCTCTTCGCAGTGAGGTTTATTTTCCGGGGCTCATTTTTGAGACACAATCCATAAACAGTGGGTTTCAAACCGGCATACTGGGGTTAAGATAAAGCAAACGGCTATGAACGGTGGAGCTGTAGCTAGCTGTATATAATACTTTTCCTGATCATATTCCTGGCTTCTGGTATGTTTTTGTTAATTTTCTCACTCCTGGCGTTGTTTCTTTAGATGCCAGTCATTGTTTGTGCTGAATGGCTTTTCTGTGAGTGTGTTTGTCTGTCAGTACTGTACATGTCTCTGCGTGAGAGCTGGGTCTTTTGGAAAGCTGACAAAGAACAGTACATCTCTGTGTACTGACCAAATTGTGTCTCTATCTCTGCTTTCTGTTCTGATGAGGATCTCGTTAGATAACGGAGTTTATCAAGAAGCGCCTTGCAGGATTGCAGAAGCGAGCTGACTCGCAGTCTGTCTTCTGGTATTTGTGGCATACAGAGGGCAAAGGCTGACTTTGTAATGCATTTTGAGCTTTCAGAAAGCTGCTTTGCTTTCTCTAATTGGCCTCATATCGACATAGTTTTGTTTGCAGCAATTGTCATCATAAGCAGCCGTTAGGCACCTCACACTAGATTTGTGCCACGGCCGTCCCTAGAGTTCATTCTTGGTGCCCTAGGCAAACTTGAAGCCTTTTGAACCTCTGGCTGTCAGAATCTTTTGTTTAGCTTTGAATGTCTTGCTCTGTTCCACCTCCCTAGGTGACTGCTTAATTTGCCTAGTGGTTGGGGTGCCCTGATTTGTACCTTCTAACAGACTGTGATGGGTCAGTGCCTACAGAGGTGCCTGCAATGCAATGTAATGCAATGTCTGTTGTGGAGTCAGTGCTGACTCCTGGCAACCTAGCAGCCCCTGAGGTTTCCTGGTAAAGTGTGACCAGAAGAAGATTGCCAGGCCTTTCTTCCAAGGCTAGGTCGGGTAAAGGAACTTGCCCGAGGTGTGGCAGTGGGAATCAAACCCTAGTCTTTTAGTTACTAGGCCACTCCTCTACTCCAGAGTTGCCATGGTGGGTGCTATTTCATAAAGACAACTAGGCGCCTTTTTAACTGCTATGTGGCAGAGAGCACACCTTGAATGTAGGCGCGATCGCTTACACCTGTTCTTGAGCACATGTAAATGATACAAACATAAGAAATGCCGTATCGAGTCACATCAAGGTCCATCAAGCCCAGTATCCTGTTTTCAACAGTGGCCAATCCAGGTCACATGTACCTTTCAGGTTCCCGAAAAGGTACACAGATTCCACAGTGCTTATCCTGGGGTAAGCTGTGGATTTCCTTGGTCCTCTTTATAATGATTTATGGACTTTTCTTCCATGAACTTGTCCAAACCTTTTTTAAATCCAGCTACACTAACAGTTTTTACTACATTCTCCAGTAACAAATTCCAGAGTTTGATTACTTGTTGAATGAAAAAATATTTTCTCTTAAGTCTTAAATGGGCTGCATTGTAGCTTGATTGAGTGTCCCCTAGCCTTTCTACTTTTTGAAGGAGCAAACAACCGATTTATTTTTACCCGTTCCACTCTGTTCATGCATTTATAGACCTCTATCATATCTCCCCTCAGCCATCTCTTTTCCAAGTTGAAGTGCTCTAACCTTTTAAGCCTCTCCTCAAAGGGGTATCTTTCCATCCTTTTTAACATATTGGTGACTCTTCTCTGTACTTTTTTAAATTCTGCTATATCCTTTTTAAGATATGGCGTCCAGAATTTCACAATATTCAAGGTGCAGTCGCACCATAGAACGAAATAGAGGCATAATATCCTTAGTTTTATTTTCCATTCCTTTCCTTATGATTCCTAGCATTCTATTTGCTCTCTTGGCCACCGCTGCACACTGGACAGAACATTTTCCATGATGACGCCTAAAAACTTTTCCTGGGTGGTAGTTCCTAATGTGGAACCATAGTTTGGGTTGTCCTTCCCTAAGTGCATAACTTTGCAATTGTCCATTAGATTTCATCTGCCATTTGGACATCCAGTCTTCCAATTTATCAAGGTCCTCTTGCAAGTTTTCACAATCCTAATAATAATAACTTTGAATATTTTTGCGTCATCTGCAAATTTGATAACCTCACTAGTTCCCATTTCCAGGTCATTTATGAAGATGTTAAAAAGCAGCAGGCCTAGCACAGATCCCTGGGGTAGTCCACTATTCACCTTTCTCCATTGAGAAAATTGGCCATTTAGCCCTACTCTCTGCTTTCTATCTTTTAACCAATTCCTGATCCACAATAGTACACTGCCTCCTATCCCATGACTTTTTAATTTTGCCAAGATTCTCTCATAAGAAACCTTGTCAATGGTTTTCTGAAAATCCAGATACAGTATATCGACTGGCTCACCTTTGACTATCTGTTTATTCAGATCTTCGGAAAAAATATAACAGATTAGTAAAACGAGACTTTCCTTGGCTAAATCCATGCTGGCTTTCTCTTATTAAACCATGACTATCTTCATGTTCAGTAATTTTATTCTTTAAAATAATTTATACCTTTTGCCCGTTACTGATGTCAGGCTCACCGGTCTGTAGTTTCCCGGATCGCCCCTGGAAACCCTTGTAAAAATTGGTGTTACATTGGTGTTCACAGATTTTTAATAGTAGGACTGAAATCTCATATTTCAGTTCTTTCAATACCCTTCGATGTATACCATCCGGTCTAGGTGATTTGCAATTCTTCAGTTTATCAAATAGTTGTAATACATCTTCCCGGTAATCAATATGTCTTTCAATTCTTCCGATATATCACCTTTAAATACAATTTTAGGCATGGATAACTTCCCTACATCTTCTTCAGTAAAGACCGAAGCAAAGAAATTCATTCAGTCTCTCCTCTATGGCCTTGTAGCGCCCCTTTTACCTCTCTATCATCTAATAGTCCAACTGACTCACAGGTTTTTTGTTACAAATGTACTTGAAAAAGCTTTTATTATGCGTTTTTGCTTCCACGGCAAACCTTTTTCAAATTCTCTTTGCCTGCCTTATCAGTGCCTTGCATCTAACTTGCCAGTGCTTATGGTTTATCCCCGTTTCGTCTTTTATTTATTTATTTAGCTGTATTTATATCCCGCTTTTCACTGGGTCAAAGCGGTCAATTGGGGGATACATTTAACACGAGGGGATATGAGACACATACACTAATACTTACAGGGAACATGGGCAGTGGAGGGTTAAGTGGCTTGCCCAAGACCACAAGGAGTGCCTATAGGACTAGAAATCCCAGTCCCTCCGGCCTGAGATTGCTGTCCCCAGGTGGGACTTGAACCCCCAGCCCTCCGGCCTGAAGTACCTTGTCCTAACCACTAGACCACTCCTCCCCTTTTGGCTCCTTTTCCCATTTCCTGAAAGACGTTAGGGTTTTTTTGGGCTACAGTAGCCTTTCTGACCTCACCTTTAAATCAAGCTGGCAGTTTTTTGGGCTTCCTTCCATTTTTCTTAAAGTATAGAATACATCTGATCTGGCCTTTTAAGATAGTATTTCAAACAATGCCCATGCTTGATGTAAATCTTTTAACCTTTACAGCTGCTCCTTTTAATTTTTTCTTAACTATTTTTCTCATTTTATCAGTCTCCCTTTTGAAAGTTAAAAGGTAGTATTATGGATTTCCTTGCCATCCTCCTTCCATTTATTAAATCAAATGTGATAATGCTATTATCACTATTGCCAAGTGGCCCCAACACCCTTATCTCTTGCCCCAGATCCTGTCTTCTGCTTTTTATATGGAGTTTCTATCTATAGAGATTCTACAATGTGACCCCTCCACCAATTTGATCTACCCTATCATTGCGTTATAGTTTGTACCCAGGTATCACAGTGTCCCACTGGTTGTCGTCCTTCTACTAGGTCTCTGAGATACCAATCATATCTAACCTTCCATTTAGTGCTATATTTTCTAACTCTTCCATCTTATTTTTAGATGTCTAGCATTTGCATACAGACATTTTAGAGGTTGTATTTTTATTTATATTAATCTGGTTATTAGTTGATAGGGGTAATTTGATCATGCATACTTTACACATGCACACACATAGATTATAAAATAACTTAATCTACACGTGTAAGTGCAAATTCTACCCATGGTCTACCCAGACCATACCCCTGGCTATGCTTACCAGCCAAATATGCACCTGCATGCCAAAGTATGCATTTTTATACCAGACAGTGTGTTATAAGAAGCCATTTACATGTTGTGGCCGCATATGTGTGGGAATGACGTTATAAAGTTACCTCCTAAGTGTGGTGCATAGCTTCATTGCACTCTACCCATGTGGGAAGTTAAATTGCCCTGCCTGTTCGCACCGCCTCTGGTTAGAGCTCATTTTGGAGATGAGATTTCATCGCTACTAATGCATTGGCATTACCCCCAAAGTGTTCTATTGATCCTTAGGGGAGACATTTCTGCGAATAATGTTAGATGATGACTGCCGGGATAATGGACACTTAATGGCCTTCTTGGAAAGAGTTTACCCCAAAACAGTCTGAGACAGCATATCATTCTTCTTGGAAAGCATGGCACTAGATGGTTTAAAGAATAATAATGAGCAAGATGGTCTCAGAATGAGCAGAGGGGAGGTTGAAAAGATGTACCCCAAGGTGGGTTTGTCAGGGAAAATAAGGAGAGCAGATGGTGTGCTAATGCCCCAGGGGGAGGAGAGAATGATGCTGAATGGTTCAGACTTATAGCAGAATGTTCTCATTTTCTATCTCACCCATTAATCATTAATGGAATAAGTTGTAGCTTAGATAAGTGGTGAGAGGGGGAGAAAAGTAGTGATAGAAGACCAAAATCTTATGCGCTCATGAAATAGACCACTCCTAATGCAAAACTTATTTTACTGCAAATACTGTTAAATGAACTGCAGGATGAGCAGAAAGATATACAAAGCAGGACAGCAGATGAAGCCTAAGCTTCTGTGGGCTATATTCTCTTCCTATTGCGGCACCTTAGACTCCCTCTTTACATCGTCACCATTAAAGATCCTCTGGGCTTATCCCATCTTTTCTTTGCTTTCCACCATCTCCCCAAAAAACACACAAATACGTGACACCCATTTTCAAGAGGACAGGCAAAGCATGAAGGTGTATTTCATATATAATTCCTCAGATAGCCCCTTAGCATTTAGTACAGAATAACATTTTTATTTATAATGTGCTTTATCAGTAGATACTCAAGTCCTCCCTCACTTGGTTTGCAGCTTGTCGTGCTGTGAGGGCTTTTGTGCATCAGTGATGCTGAAAGCTCAGCTACCGATAGCTTAATTACTGGCAGGGTCTCCTAAGATGGACAGGTCTCAGCTGAGGTGCCAGGCCAAGACAAACCACCCATCTGGGCAACAGCAGAATGGGAAGGTGTTGGCGGCAGAGCATCTCATTTCTGTGACAATGGCAACAACATTAGAATAACCTGTGCAGAAGAAAGGCCTGGCAATCTACTTCCGTATCTTGCCACGAAAACCCAGTGGATGGTCACAGCAAAACAAATTGAACTATAGTGCTGAAAGATGAGTTCCTCAGGTTGGAAAAGCACTCAACTGATTACTGGGAGGAGCAGAAGGCTTTTCAGAGTAAAGCCAGCATTTCTGAAGTAGTTGGATCAAAGCCCTCGGGACGTCTGACTGCTGATGTACTTGCACATGGAATGAGAGTCAGAAGCTGTAAAGATGTCTTACAAATTGGGACATGGAACATATGAAGCATGAACCAAGAAAAGTTGGAGGTGGTCAAGAATGAAATGGAACGTGTACGACTCGATTAGTTGGGGGTCAGCAAACTGAAACGGACTGGCATCGGGCACTTTGCATCTGATGATCACATGGTGTACTATGCTGGAAATGAAAGACAAAGAATAAATGGTGTTGCATTTATAATCAATAAAAAACTTGCAAGAACTGTAATGAAATATAGTGCAATCAGTGAATGCTTAATTTCTGTTTGTCTATGAGGAATGCCCATCAACACAACTATAATTCAGGTATATGCCCCAAAAACAGCTGCAGAAGAGGATGAAGTTGATGAGTTTTATGAACAGGTACAAACTGAAATTGACAGAACTTGCAAACAGGATATCCTGATAGTCATGGGTGACTGGAACTCAAAAGTTGGCAACAAAGAAGAAGGCAAAGTGGTTAGAAAATATGGACTTGGCAACAGAAATAAAGCTGGAGAAAGATTGATAGAATTCTGCAAGACTATCAATCTATTCATCTCAAACACCTTCTTCCAGCAACACAAGCGGCGACTGTTTACATGGACTTCATCCAATGGATTGTATAAAAATCAAATTGACTACATCTGTGGAAGTCAACGATGGAAAAGCTCTATAACATCAACAAAGACAAAACCTGGAGCCGACTGTGATACAGATCACCAACTAAGAGTATTCAAACTCATGCTAATGTTAAAGAGTCAGTCACTCATGAATGTAGTAAAAAATGACCTTGAGAACATATACTGGAATTTAAAGACTGCCTGCAAAATTAATTTGCTGCTTTAGATACAAATGACAAAGCTCCAGAAGAGTAATGGGATGACATCAAGAAGGTTGTGTTGGAAGAAAGTGAGAAGTCTCTACAAAAGGTGAAAAAGCAAAAACAGCCAAAATGAATGACTGAAGAAAATGAAAATTGCCCAGAAATGCAGAGAAGCTAAAGCCAGAGGAGAAAGAGAGGCAATCGCAGAACTCAACAGATTTCCAACGTGCAGCAAGACAAGACAAAGAGAAGTACTACAATGAACCATGCAAGGAAATAGAATCAGAAACTATTAGAGGAAGAACAAGATCGGCTTTCCTAAAGCTACAGGAGTTAAAGAAAAAAATTCCATCCTTGAATTGGAATGCTACAAGATGCTCAAGGATCCATGTTGAATGATGCTGAGAAGATCAAGAAAAGGTCGAAAGAATATACAAAGTCATTATACCATAAAGATTAAGTGGGCCAACAGCCGTTTCAACCTGTACCTTATGATCAGGAGCCATTGGTGATGAAAGAAGTCGAAGCAACATTGAAAGCCTTATCAAAGAATAAAGCACCAAGCATTGATGGCATTCCCATTGAAGTATCACAGCAATCAGATGCAGCTGTTACCATACTTACAAGGTTCTGCCAGGAAATTTGGAAAACATCATGGCCAACTAACTCAAAAAGATCTGTGTTTATATCAATGCTAAAGAGAGGTGATCCAATTGACTATGGAAATTATCGCAAGGCTTTTGACTGTGTACTGTAAATCATGAGACACTCTGGGCCACATTAAGAAGCATGGGTATACCAGAACACCTGATAGTTCTCTTGCACAACCTTTACATTGATCAAGAAGCAACAGTGCAAACGGAACAAGGAGAAACAGAATGGTTTAAAATCAGCAAAGGTGTATGACAAGGCTGCATATTTCCTCCTACCTGTTTAATTTATATGCAGAACAAATCTCAGAGAAGCAGGACTGTATGAAGACAACTGAGATGTGAAGATTGGTGGAAGACTCATTAAAAGCCTCTATGCTGATGATACCACATTACTGCCTGAAAGTGATCTAAAACATTTGCTTCTCAAGATCAAGGAACATAGTCTTAAATGGGCCTGCACCTTAATGTAAAGAAGACAAAGATCCTGACAACTGGCAAAATCAATAAGTTCATTGTTGATGGAGAAGAAATTGAAATAGTTGACAACTTTAACCTACTTGGATCAACTATCAATAAAGAAAGGACAAGCAATCAAGAAATCTGATGACACATTGCTCTTGGCAGAATGGCTATGAAGGACATAGACAAGATTCTCAAGAGCAGAGATGTCTCTCTCCATACAAAGATTTGACTTGTTCAAGCCATGGTATTTTCAATAACGTCATATGGATGCGAAAGTTGGACAGTGAAAAAGATAGAAAGGAAGGAAATCGATGCTGGTGCCGGCAATGAATACTGTGTATACTATGGACTGCCCGAAGAACAAATATGTCAGAACTAGAGGAGATCAAACCTAAGCTTTCCTTAGAAGCTCAGATGACAAGGCTTCAACTTTCATACTTTGGACACATCTTGTGAAGAGACAGAGAGAGAGACATCATTTTTGGCAAGTTGGAAGGTCAATGTAAGAGAGGAAGGCTAGCATTAAGATGGATCAATACAATAACAGTAGCTATGGGTGCCACTCTATCAACTATGAGCCGCCTGACTGAAGACTGAACACAGTTTTGGACAACTATCTAGAGAGTCGCCATGAGTCTACACTGACTCTAAGTACTTAACAACAACAACTTAAGGCCTGGGACTCTGCAATTTGTAGCTGTTGCCTTGTCAGGACACAGCTTTATTTTTGCTGACTCATGCTGTATACAAAATAATATTTAGTTGCTGGCAGGCTTGTCCAGGGGCATGCCATACTAGCTTTCTTTTCTCTGTTGACATTTCAATGAATTGGCACCAGATAACACCTCGTGTCCCCTGGTGCCCTCTGAGTCTTTCTGTTCACTTAATTACCAAAAATACTAGGCTGCCTCCTGGCATCTTCATCGTATAGCATACAGTGCAAACCCCTATAAAATGGTTCCAATTTCTGCATGCAGTTGGCTGGCACCTGGAGGAAATTCTGGTGATTTTATGTGGAGCTGCCATGGCTTATGCTGTATCAAAGAATCATGCCAAACTCTCTCTAAAGCCCTGGCATGCCTGGTGAGCTTATGCATCACAGCAGAGAGAAATCCACCTGTAGGCTTGAGGGGATGTAGCTTAATACCTGTGTCCTTCTTGACGTCTGTTTACCTTCTTTACATTAGACAGTTCTAGTATTCCGAGGCTCTCGGTTCAGTTACTGAAAACCTTCTTCTGTTCCAGGTGACAGGCTTTGACAGTGTTGATGATGAATCCAAGCACAGCGATCACATGTTTTGCAACAAGAGTCCCTGCCCTGATGTCTGGACGTCCGAACAGAACCCCCCATACAGTTATTATCTCTATTATATGTATGCAAACATCATGCTTCTCAACAACCTTCGGAAGTAAGTAGCACCTGGATGAATCGGCATGGTCATTCTGTCTGTGCCTCTTGTGCTGGCTTCACTGCTGGGGAAGGTGAGGATGGGACATTATATTTTGGATAAGTATTTGTCCCCCAGCCCTTAGATGTGTTAGCAATTTTTAGCCTAGGAAATTTTGAGAAGAAGATTCTAAATAGCACAGAGAAGGTAGCAAATTATATAAAATGCTTGTGTCAGGGGCTCAACCGGCAAACTATTAGCTTTGAAGGGACAGAGATCTGATAACCTGAAGAGGCCAATTGCTCTCTGGAGCAATAGACCCCAGAATCCTGCAGCTCGGTAATTATGTGTAGAAATCGTAGTTCCATGCTCTCCCTTCCGTGACTCGCAATCTGCTTATGCTGTTGTACCTCATGCGCTCCTGTCCTTAACATGCAGGTTTGTGCACAGGGAATACAATTTGGTTTGCTTTCACTTCATTTGGCCTTTCCTGCTTTTTAGACTTTTTTTGTTCATGTCATACAATAGTGTTAGGAGTACTTGTTTATAGGTTAATGTGTTAAATGGATTTGGGGCGCACTGAGGGGCATCTTTACTAAACTGTGCCACTAAGCAAGTTGCAGTAACCATTGCCATGCACTATGTAAAGATGGAGCAGCAGTAGACATCCCAGGGTAACCCCTAACACGGATTTGAGCAGAGGCTGGGTGGGTCAGGGGTGGAGTATGGGTGTGAACTGCAAGTGAGGTTAGCTCAGGCATCAGCGGCGTGCACTAATCACAAAGGCTGCAGGTAGCACGGGTGCCCTTGCCGACTCCTCAAGGGGAGGTAGTAACTGCATCCGTGGCAATAGTGGCAAAAGGCTTAGCACCAAGTGGTGCGGACCCCTGTGCTAAGTTTCAGGGACAAATGTGCAGTAAGCTGCCACATTTTGGTGACGATACCCCTGAATTTTTTAAGCTATACTATAAAACTGAATGCACACTAGAATGTGCATCCCTAAAAGTCTCTCTGTTGTACTGTATTTAGTATTTTGCTTTTAGTCAGTGGCAACTTATGCTGTAGGAAAGGTGACTTGGGACCAGAGAGTTAAATGAAACCTTTTTAATTAAGCTGTAGTATTAGCATAGAATCTGACAATAGGAAAATGCGGTATTCCTGACAAACAGATGCAGCAGAGGACAGTACGTATGTATGAAAGATGTACTTCACCTCTCATGCAGGCAATCTCTGCAGTTTAATCGGTATGTTTTGACTGTTGAAGGTTCCAGCCCAGCAGGATATTGCCCCAGACTAAGAACTAACTGTTTTTTAAATTATAAATCTAATAAGGCACTGGAGTTGTAAGTAGTACTGAGATATCTCAGGTGTGGGATAGTACTTCACAGCATATGTCCTGAAGCTCTTTACCGCTTCCTAAGTCAAAAAAAAGGTTTGCTTTGATTCTTGCCATCTGAGTTAGTATAGCCCAGGCCGATTAAAGTACAGTATTGCATCCTTCTATTTGAAGAGAAGAACATTATGAAAAGCCCTTAAGTTTCTCACTCTTCAAACACATGTTTGTGTAAAGGCTGCATGGACTTTTTATCCACATACTTTACATCAATTTTCAACACACTCCAGATAAGACACAAATATGGAAACACTCACACTCAGACACAGCTCTCATACAGTCCGACAGTGTGTCATCCTTAAGACACACATTTTAGCAGGTCTCTTCCCACCAATTCTCCCACCCGGAAATGCATAAATTTGCAAATGGATGAAAGGGAAATGTGCCTTTGTGTTATGTTACAAGCATATACTTTTCAACTTTTTTTTTTTTGCTGGAGGGATCCTGCTTGTCCTTATGTATAGATTTGTCTGCGCAAATGCGTACAGACAGACAACAAAATGGACACAGGGCTGAATCTTCGCTAATAGGCTCTATCGCGTTAGCAAAACGCATCTGAAAATGTCCCTCTGAAAAATGACTTGGGAAAAGTACAGACACCATCTCTTTCTGTAAATACTTTATCCCTGAAAACTTACCGCAAACCTTTGGATTTCCGAGAAGTGCACTCCGCCCCAACCTCATCCCCAGGAATGCCTCCCTGATATGTGCATACGTCTTATCCCTGTATTTCTTTATCTGAAATACTCTGACTGCAAATCACACATTTCTGAGTAGTTTACAAGAAACATTCAAATGCATAGCTCAGCAAAGATAAAACCGTACAAGCCCCTGCTACCCAGATCAGCATTTGCCTCTGCTGGAGCCCCGGAACAGCTTATGTGGCCCTGCAACCATTGGAGAGCGCCTGTAATGCTGCAGACTTGTGCTACTGCCAGCTCCGCCCTTCATGATGACATCCTTAGGCTGACACCGGGACTCTGTACGTGTGGCTTGCAAGGCAGACCTCCATCTTAGGCATGGCCCTTGAGTGTGCTAGAAAGAGAGAGAACGAACTGGATGCGGGTTTGTATGGGGAAGAGGATATGAATATTTGTTTGATCATGATGATGGAGCTTTGTTTTGGGGGTGTTTGGGTAGGAGAGTGTTTCGCTAGATAGAAACATAGAAACATGACGACAGAAAAAGACCACATGGCCTATCCAGTCTGTCCTTCCATAACAACTACAACAGTCCACTTTTTACCTTTAGAGATCCTCTGTGTTGGTCCCATGCTTTTTTGAATTTAGTTACTGTCCTCATCTCTACCACCTCCACTGGGAGACTATTCCATGGATCCACTACTCTTTCTGTAAAGAAATATTTCCGCATATCACTCCTGAATCTATCTCCCTTCACCCTCATCCCATGTCCCCTTGTAGCAGAACTTGCTTTCAATTGAAAGAGGCTCTCTCCCTGAACATTTATGCCACGGAGGTATTTAAACATCTCAATCATATCACCTCTATCCCGCCTTTCCTCTAAGTTGTACATATTAAGATCCTTAAGTCTGTCCTCATATGCTTTATAATGAAGCCCATTAATCATTTTAGTAGCAACCCTCTGCACCGACTCCATCCTGTTCACATCCTTTTGAAGGTGCGGTCTCCAGAATTGCACACCATACTCTAAATGAGGTCGCACCAAAGACTTATACAGAGGCATTATCACCTCCTTTTTTCTGCTAGCCATTCCTCTCCGTATGCACCCAAGCATCCTTCTAGCTTTTGCCGTCGCCTTTTCTACCTGTTTAGCTACTTTAAGATCATCAGACACAACCACGCCTAGGTCCCGCTCTTCTTTAGTGGACAAAAGTACTTCACCTCCTATACTGTATTGCTCCCTTGGATTGCTGCAGCCCAAATGCATGACCTTACATTTTTTAACATTAAATCCCAGCTGCCAAATTCTAGACCATTCTTCAAGCTTAGCTAGATCCCTCCTCATGTTATCTACACCTTCCTGGGTGTCTACTCTATTGCAGATTTTGGTATCATCTGCAAAGAGGCAAACCTTACCCGACAGCCCTTCCGCTATATCACTAACAAGGATGTTAAAAAGAATCGGACCAAGGACAGATCCCTGGGGCACACCACTGGTAACATCCTTCTCCTCAGAGTGAGCTCCATTTACTTGTACTCTTTGTCGCCTCCCACCCAACCAATTTCTAACCCAAGCAGTAACTTTAGGGTCCATGTTTTAGATGTTTTAGATTTTTGTGTTTTTGTGTGCTGGTAAAGGGAGTGAGTATGATGAAGTAATGGGTTGTTTTATTCCTACGAAACAGGGAAGGGGTCGATATGGGTATATTAATGAGAAAGAAGGTTGGGGATGAAGAATTCAGCATAAAATCTATAACAGATATTTGTTAGAGCCAGAATGGTTAAACTTGAAGGAAATGGTTAAGAGGGGACATTATGATTTGGAAAACAAGATAGTGTGGGTATGTTAACACGAGATCCACACTTAATAAGAATGTTTTAGTACGAGAAGAGGTGGCTGGTAACCACTTAGATGCTCTTTTTATAACCGAAACTTGGTTACCTGCAGTGTTCAATATTTAGACCCTGTGGGTTATGATTTCTTGCACAACCTAGGCTGGGGGAGGGGGGGGGCAGAGGGGAGGAGGGATTGTAATTATTTTTAATAAGAAGTTAAATGGCAGAAAGTTGATATCTATTTTTGAGGGGGTCAAGGCTTTGTTGGTGGGGTCTGCTGTTGATAAGAATTTAGTATTTTTATTGGAGTATTTCCCACCAGGGAGAATGGACCTTGTTCACGAAAGGTGTTTAGAATGGCTATTTAACCTTTCAGTGAAATATAAGAGTATTATGGTTGTTGGGGATTTTAATTATCATATGGATCATGCTAATGAACCCCATTGTACAGGAATTTGCTATTTTTATTAGTTTCTTTGTTTGAAAACTTTGACTAGATTTTCCAGCACATATGAAGGGATATATTTTGGATCTTGTTATGGTTTCTAATCACTTTAGATAATTTTGGAGTAAAGAATATTTTGGCTTCAACCCTTCTCTGGCCAGATCATTACTTTACATGTTTTAATATAGAGGGGATTAAAAAACAATGTCTGGAGGAGCTGGTGGTAAGACACTTTAAGGAGATACTGGTGGAAAGTTTTCAGAATCAGTTGGAACAAGGTATGATTTTACAAGCTAATAGTAGTTTAGAACAGAAGTTAAAAACTTCAAATGGAGTGTTAGCTAATGTTTTAGAAGCAGTCGCTCCAAAGATTAGGAAGAAGAGGAGGAAAGGAAGGAGATGGCCTTTTCCCTTCTCTACGGAGGCTAAACAGTTACGATTGGAGGTTCGATGGACAGAAAGAAAGTAGCAAAGCAGGCGAAGTCATGAGGTAAAGCAGTTATGGAAAGATAAGTTTAAGATCTGTAGGCAATTATTGCAGAAGTCAAAGAGAGGTCAAAGGCGTGGTCTAGTGGTTAGGACAAGGTACTTCAGGCCGGAGGGTCGGGGGTTCAAGTCCCACCTGGGGACAGCAATCTCAGGCCGGAGGGATTGGAATTTCTAGTCCTATAGGCACTCCTTGTGGTCTTGGGAAAGCCACTTAACCATCCAATGCCCATGTTCCCTGTATGTATTAGTGTGTGTGTCTCATATACCCTCGTGTTAAATGTATCCCCCAATTGACCGCTTTGACCCGGTGAAAAGCGTGATATAAATACAGATAAATAAATAAATAAAATAAAGGCAAGAGAGGACACTGGTCAAGAGACCTGTTCCCTCTGATTTCCAAGAAGATTCCCTGGATGTCATTGGCACTAGAGCTACCTTAATGGTTTCCTTTGCCAAAGATACTGATTAAGTGTTAATTCTAAAAAGTTATTTTAAGTTTAATGAATCCTTTTTATAGTGCTCGAATACAATTGTTCTAAAGCCACCCAGGTGAGAAGGGAGACTTTTCTTTCTTTCAAATCTCGAATATTAGCTCTTGCTGGTACCTTTTACCTTAGATTCCCCTGCAAATGTGTGATGACATTGAATGGGGTTTGATGTTTTCCAAGATCCATCCTACCTGGAGAAGAGTTTGAGGGATGGAGAGGCCACCACCCCTTAGGATAGAGTCTAGGAGGTAAATAGTGCCATATGCTTTGGCAGTATTGGAGTAGAGGTTTATGGCAATAATTATGTGGTTTATGTTGCTTGATTGCTTTGTTAAATTGATATTTTGGGGGGGGGGGGGGGTTTGAATGCTTCCCGTGATGTGGGCTAATTTTCCCTTTGTTATTCTTTGGAATTTTTGTCATCTTGTTTTTCTTTGAGTGGGAATTTGTTTCCTTTGTTCTTATTTGAATGGTAAATGTTTAAAAGCAAAAAAAAAAGAAAAAAAGTAATTAGCATAGCCCATGTAACTGGAAGGATATATATGGGGGACGGTTTTTCAAAAACTCCATTTCTGCACATGCAACTGGATTTTATGTGTGGAAATGCTTTTGACATTGCCTTTATAAGCTTAGAATCATTTTACATTTGAGGCTTTTATCCTATTCATGTGGGACATGGCTGCCAGTAACCGTCCTCTGCCTTTGGGTGCTTTTGGCATCTGAAGTACACATACAAACATCCTGTTCAGAGTTTTTAGAGTTCCCACACCCACCCACGTCTGGCGGAACAAAACGATAAAAAACATAGGTAAACCCAACCAGTAGGGAAGATTTTCATCAGCGGTCCTATCTGTTGAACTGGTGCCACTGAAAAGCCCCAGATAAAGTTAAATAAGTAAGATATCTGTTTGACTTTAATAACAAATAACCCCAGCCTCTCCTGATGTTATAATGTATTCAAGTTATTGAGTTGAATGTAAACCATGTTGTTACAATGTAAACAGTTGAGTTCAACGTAAACCACCTTGATTTAAGGAAAAGGCGGTGTATATATATATACTATTAAATAAATAAATAATCATTTTGCCCAGTCATCCCCTTTCTTCAAACAGATATGTTGTAGCCTATTGGCTATTTAAATTGCCAAAGTTATCCACATATGTGACCAGCATTAAAAAAAAACCCAAAAGCACTTACATGTTTGGTGCTGGAGCTAATCAGGATTTTTGAATGTTGACTCATTTATTTTTACTACAATGGGAAAGTGAAATTGGGTTTTGATGTGGGGCATTTGTCCATCCCAGGAACTGTCCGATCATGGTGCTGAAGAGCAGTTGCATGCATTCACTGTGCCCTTGAGTCAGTGCTGACTCCTGGTGGCCCAGCAGCTCTTCTTGGGTTTTCGTGGCAGGGTGACCGGACGTAGATTGCCAGGCCTTTCTTCCAAAGCAATGAAGGGTTAAGTGACTTGCCCAAAGCCACAAGGAGTACTGGTGACTTGGTTACCAAGCTAGCACTCAAACCACTAGGCTGCTACTCCACTACGAAGAGCAGTTGAATAGATGCTAAAAAAAAATGCCAAAGTGATTCCTGTTTTGTTACTTTTTGACTGCTCTGTTTTCATGGTCTACTATTGTTTTGGCCTGAGACATTTCTAAAGGTACAAAAGCAAAAAGGCAGGGGAGCCACCTATGAGCTACAAAAATGGGATTCTTTAAATAGAAAATACGGCATGATTATTGCTTTGATCTTTCTAAAGCATGTGTGGACTTCCAGATTGATGCTGCTGAAGTTTTCTTGACCTTGGATTAGGCCTGACGTTCTGGCCGAGTCCTGGTCTCTGTAAGGATCATGTGTGATGCTATTCAAATCTAGACTAAAATCTCATGTCCCCCCCCCCCCCTTATTCTCCTGTCTGTCTCCATGTGTATTTTAATCATTTCTCGTAAAGATTTACCTCCGTCCCCTCTCTGTTTGGTTTGGTTTGCTTGTCTTAATAGATTGTAAGCTCTGTGGAGCAGGGACTGCCTCGTAGCACTGTGTATGCCTAGTAGCGCTATATAGGTAAGTGGTAGCAGTAAAGATGTCCTTCCCGTTCTATAGGGAGCGAGGGATGAGCACCTTCCAGTTCCGACCACATTGTGGGGAAGCCGGCTCCATCACGCATCTGGTCTCCGCCTTCCTGACAGCTGACAACATCTCGCATGGCCTAAACCTGAAAAAGGTAAGAATTTCTCACCATGTGTGGAATCGAATCAGAGCATTTCCTCTTCCTTAGAGCCGCGCATATTTCTCTGGCACCTCCCCGTTCATGCCACATTCATTTTTTTTCTGAGACTTTGAGAAACAGTCACAAAGAAGGTGCATTTTACAGATCAGAAAAAATTCCCAGAGTATGTAGAGGCCACTGTGAAGCAAAGCATAGACTGCATGTAGCCTTTTAAATTCCTTTCTCTGATCAGAAGATTGTAGAAACTATTATACCCATGCGGGGTCATTCCGAGGCACAAATAGCGGAGATGGTCGTCCCGTTGGGCTGTCCATCCCCGCTATTCGGGCCTTTCCCGATCCTGTCTACCTTCCCCGCACATTGTATGGGGAAGGTAGATGGGGCGGATCGGGGGCGGCATTAGGGCAGGCAGTCGGCAGTCGCCTGCCCTGGATATGTAAGGCCGAGGCAGCCCCGAGGCGCAGTACGTGCAAGGGGAGGCAGCAGACATTCTCTACAGCCTGACCCTGGACTTTGGAGGCCAGATCTGGGGTCGGGCTGCGGGGAATGCGGCTTTTCAATGGAGCCACGGGGCCATGGCATCACATCTCCACAGGAAAGTCCTGACTGAGCTAGCCAGGCAAGGCCTGTACATGCAGGCCGGATGGAATTGGGGGCCCGACCTGCACATACGGGCCTGATCGCAATTCCGATCCCACGGGGCTAGATGTGCCCCACAGGATCAGAATCGCGGCTCCCTCTGTGCGTCCGGTTCTGACTAGGCACACAGAGGGCCAACACGTTCATGTTGGAATCGGGCCTATGGAATCCAGATTTCAAATGCCCGATTCCAACATGAATGTGTTGGCCCTCTGTGCGCCTAGTCAGAACCGGATGCACAGAGGGAGCCGCGATTCTGATCCTGTGGGGCACATCTAGCCCCGTGGGATCGGAATTGCGATCAGGCGCGTATGTGCAGGTCGGGACCCCAATTCCATTCGGCCTGCACATACGGGCCTGATCGCAATTTGTTTTTACCATTCTTTGCCAAATGCTTTTGAACACAGGGTCCAGAATATATAGAAACATAACATCAGAAAAATACCATATGGTCTATCTAGTCTGCTCTTCCATATCAACTACTGTACTATAGTCCCTTTTTTCCCCTCCACCAACAGTTGTGTTGGGTTGGCCTCAAACCAGTGACCCTTAGATTAGGGGCAGTTTTATTCCACACTGAGCTACTATGTCTGGCTGTTATTCACGTGAGCATAAATTTCTAGATTGAGGGGGTTTCTAACTTACCCAAATTAAGTTTGGATTGTTTGAAAGAATGGTCCACTTGAACACGTACAACTAAATTGTAGATGAGATGATTTTATTGGAATAAATTCAGTATGTCTGTCTAGCTTTGGAGAGCTGTGTTCACTGACCTGATAAAGGGAGCATAGCTTCTGACAGCTATTTGCAGGTATCTCCTATAACTTGTTTGTGAGCCTTTATTTCTGTAAAATATTTGGTAGTGAATGCAGTCGGCCACTAGATGGTAGATAGCGATCAAGTAGTGACTAAATTCCAGACAGACAATATTATCGCATCAGTCTTTTGTGAATCGGTGCCTGGGCTGGTTCATTATGATGCTGCAATTTACAGCCAAATGACTTCAAGTATCCTAGCCAGGGACTGCGTCGTTTTATGAGTTGCTTCTGAAAATGACCCTCTACAAACTCTTTTCACTCATGTGCCTTCAAGCTGAATGACAGAATCAACGTGCTTATGTGGTGCTAAGTTTCAGAACCTCTATAAGTATTTTACCAGTCGTCTAAAAAGTCTGGTATAACATGTGAGCAATGACTTATGCCACCGGCAGCCCAGATGCTCCTGATGGCATGGAAAGAAGCAGCGCAGAAGTGAAAGGATGCATTTGTCTCGGCAGTTTCACGCACTTTGTCTTTTCCTTTGATTCATACGTTTTGCGAGCTTTTTGATTTTCAGGAAGGGGCTTGAACGCTTGTGCAAGCACGCGCACGCTGGATCTGCTTGGTCATCTCCACCCCTTGTGCACTTGGGGCCCTTTTACTAAAATGCATTTAAAGTTTGCAGTTACCATGCATTAGTAGGAAAAGGGACTGTGCTATAAGTGCAGATCCTCTGCGTTTGCTGTTGGGGGCATGGTCCATCCTTTTCCCATATGGCTAACCCAGAGGCATAAGCTCACCACATGTCAACTGCATTGCAGATGTGAGAGCAGTTAACCCTGCCTACTGAGGTGACGTGAACTGCTCTGTATTAGCTATTGCATTAACAGTTCACACAGAGTAAGCTGCAGTGTGTTAACTGCAAGGCACATTACTGCTCATTCCCCGCCATACAGTTATGGGAATTAGTGCACACTAAGTGTCAAACCACAGCAAAGCATTTAGTGCCTGCCAACTCCCATGTAAGCTGCTTAATGTGCTTTAGTTAAAGACCTCCTTAATGTTTGTTAAAAGTGTGTGCCTGTTTGAATTTAGAGCTCGTGCACTCAATAAATAATGCTCTTCTTTTGTAGAGTCCGGTTCTCCAGTACCTTTATTACCTTGCACAAATCCCCATTGCTATGTCTCCACTAAGCAACAACAGTCTCTTCCTGGAGTATTCCAAAAACCCACTGCGGGAATTTCTGCACAAGGGGCTGGTGGTTTCCCTTTCCACAGATGATCCGATGCAGTTTCACTACACTAAGGTCAGTGTGGCAGATTCACCTGGACGCACAGGAATGAGGTTACAAATCAGGGGCACTAGACTGTGCTGTAAGGATCTATGAATATTAAAAGAACCAGGCTGACGTGAAGGGATATGAATCTGCTGGTGAATTTCTCACATAAATCATAGACAGACATCAAAACGTATGACTGGGGTCATGTTGCACCTCAGTAATGGTCATTCTCATTGTCCTGGTCAGTGCTTCATCTTACTGGTAAAATCTGACACAGCCAAGACCTGGTTCAGACCCTTCTAGATTTAAAGGCTTCCAGGCTACCATTTGACTTGAACGAGAATCTCATTTGGCAGTAATAGTACTGTTAGAACTTTGTCAGAGCTCATTTAAATTAATTACATTTCCTTTTTAAGTATTAGATGTACAGTAAAACATATTTCCTATGATATGCACATCACTGGAATCAGTCCTCAAAGACACAATCACTATTACAGGCCTCCCTGCTCCAATTAGATTAAACTCAAATCTTGTTCCTCTCTGTACTTCCTATATATTTGTTTGAAAGGTTCAACTCTGCTGCAGCAAGTCTGCTTTGAAATAATTTGATGCCTTCCAGCCCATATATCAGAAGGACCATTAGAATCAGTCAGTGGACTACAGAATTAGAAAGCTGGAAATTAAAAGAAAAATAATTAGTTATGCTTTTTGTTTTTGGATCTGGCCATTTTTGCCCCCTCCTGTGGACTGGGATTTGGTGCCATGAGCCTTCATGTTCTTTTCGTCTTGTATCTTATGTAAACACACCTGTCTTTGGAGTAACAATCCCCATCCGGGGGCCATAGCCAGGATTCCTGGAGCTCTCAAATTATGGGACTTAATTTGTCCACCAGGGGGCATGTTTACTGAAGTGCAGTTACTTACTGTGCATTGAGCCCCAAAACGTAGCATAGGGGTGGTGCTGAACCTGTGCCCAGCATGTCCCTATGTAGTTAGCACAATTACACACTGCAGGAACTCTAAGTTGTTTGCTGCAATTACCGCAAGTGCATTTAACACCACCCATGCGACGTGCAGCATTAATGGTTAATGCTTACTGCAACGTGCACGCTCCGCCCAAACCCGCACTAAGCTGTTAACGCATCTGCATATCTGGTGCACGATAATGGTTACTGCAGTGCTCTCGGTGTCATGCTAACCATTACTGATGCTTACTATA
Source organism: Ichthyophis bannanicus (assembly GCA_033557465.1). Classification (NCBI taxonomy): domain Eukaryota; kingdom Metazoa; phylum Chordata; class Amphibia; order Gymnophiona; family Ichthyophiidae; genus Ichthyophis; species Ichthyophis bannanicus. Next base: position 53,397,660 of record CM066047.1, on the reverse strand, counting down.
CATGCCCCTAGGTGTCGCTATTGCACAATAGCAGGAATTCCCTCCCCCCAGGGGCTCTGAATACTGGCTAAAACCAGGAAATGAACCCAATTCTCTGCATACTGCCACTGAGCTACCAATCAGCTTATCTATGCTTTATTTTTATAGCTAGATCATGTCTCCCCTAAGCAGGGATCATTCTCATTGTCCTGGCCAGTACTTTCTTTTACTAAGACCTGGTTCAGACCTTTCTAGATTTGAAGGCTACCAGGCTACCATTTGCCTGGCAAGGTAAAGTGTGAAAGGAAGGTAAAATATGATTAACTATGGGCTTGATTCACCCAAATTCATTTTGATCCCATGAGGCCAAAAATTAGAAAATATTTGGGTTTTGCCAAAACAATTATTATCATACAAGGAGCTATTTTTTAGCTATTTGACTGAAAAAGAAACTCTTCCTTGGTGCACACTTCATGCCTATTTTCAAAGTCAAGTATGGCACGCTTCGATTTAATAAAATAAGGAAGCGCTGTGGTGCGTGAAGTGAGGCAAGTACTTTTTGGATTCTTGCTCTTAGTTCCAGCCATCATGATGATGGGAACATGCTGTCTTGGGCTTCCTTCATTTGGCTCCAGATTTGTAATTAGGTCAGGATAGCAACACTGCATAGTCAGCAAAGGCATAATGAGAGATTTGCATATTGTCATTAAGTTGTTAAAGTGTTATGCAGAATTCAGGCTAAAAATCCATCTAAAGGGTATTTATTTGATTTTACAGAGTTATGTAGGGCCTCTAGGATTCTATGATCTTTATTTCTTACATGCCAGAAAGCTTTTCGAGCCTCAAATGTGGGCGAGTCAAACCCTACATATTTAGCCATATAGTCGTAGACTAATGACTTGCGCTGGTCTGACGTTTCTTGTGTTCTGGGCTACCACAGGAAGCACTCATGGAAGAATATGCGATAGCAGCGCAAGTGTGGAAGCTGAGCACATGTGACCTGTGTGAACTTGCACGAAACAGTGTCCTGCAAAGCGGATTATCGGATAAGGTAAAAAGTATTCTTTGGAATGGAAATAATGGCATTTACCAAACAGAACAGAAACGGACAATAGAGGCATGATATGTTATATATAATGATGGCAACATTTCTGCTTTCTTGGTGACACAAAGCGAGAGTTTGTTACAAGGCACGTGGAACAGTTCAGTCGATCAAGTACTTGGAGGTTGATGTAGGGATTATCTATATCTATCTATATATCTATATATATCCTGCCTTGATTGTAAGAAAAAGCGATATAGAAATACAGTTAAATAAATAAATGAGTTTTCTACTGGGACTCGTGTGCAAATGAGCCCTGTAGAAAACTTTACAAACAAGATAATGTCACCTGTACAAGTCTGAGGTCATAGGTTGAGCAGTGCAGAGTTGCGATGTACATACATGTTTTATAAAATACGTGAGTATATGCATAGAATACACACACACATTTATTCAATCTTTGAAGCACAACTGGGGCTGGATCTCGGTGCCTATTTTCTAAGGCACATAGATGCCTATATTACATTTATAAAATCGGCACCTTTTTGGACTTTTATCATGGGTGTCGTGTTATAAAATGATTTCCGAAATGTCAATGGTGGGGGTGGAGGAGTGCAATTTCATTATATGCTTTGAGTAATAGGACTAGGTTTTCTTCATGAATCTATAAACCTCATAGGATCACCTTCCAGCTTGTGGCATGGGGGAAGACTCCAGGTTGCTTTAGAAGTAATTTCTTAGGGAGTGTCATGCGGTAAAAGGCTTATTCAAGATTTGGAATAGTGGGTTGTAACATACCACCGCAAGAGCTTCCTTAATTTGAAAAAAACCCCAACCTGACAGAGCTTTACAACATGTATTTAAGGTCTCTGACTTTCCATATGCAGTCTCCGAGTTAAGCAGGCACTATAGATAGAATCTTGCCCTCCAGACTATTTACATATTCCAAAGTAGATAAAATAGTAACATTTCCATGACATGTCTGTTCTTCCATAGGAAAAGAAACACTTCTTGGGCGAAAACTATTTGAAAGAAGGCCCCGAAGGGAATGACATTCGCCGGACAAATGTTGCACAGATTCGAATGGCTTTCAGATATGAGACCCTAACCAATGAGCTGAGCTTCCTGGCCGACGCCATGCAGTCCGAACAGATTACAACGCTAGTGCAGTGAACACCGAACCTGAGAAACAAGGACATCTCAGTGCCGGATGTGAGCTTGTGTTTTCTGCTTAGAGTGTTTGTGCCTGACCACAATCACAACACAGCCATGAGGCGCACATGACTGCTGGAAGCACCACGACTTCTCCTTGGTTAGACTGGAACAACCATGAGACTGTAGCGAATCTGTGTGGGCATGTTTCTGGCTGTGCTGTTGCCCCTCATATGGCAGCTGTGCTAATTTGCTTTAACATATTCTCTGGTGAAAAATGCCAATAGCAGCAGCATGTGCTGTTTGGGATGATTCAGACGGTAGGAAGGTCATTGTTTAAAGATGTCAGCTCCTAAAAGAATTATCCTAAAATCTATTGTACTTCTACTGAGCAGTAATTGGACATGTCAACGAATGTTTGTATCTGAGCAAATACCAGTTCTAGAAACAGAGAAAAAATGATGGCAGATAAAGGCCATATGGCCTACCTAGTCTGCCCTTCCATTCCAGCTAGAGTCCCTTTTGCCTAGAGGCCCTCTGTACTTGTCCCATGCTTTCTTGAATTCCAATACAGTCCTTGTCTCTGCCAACTCCACTGGGAGGCTCTTCCATGCATCTGCCACTCGTTCTGTAAAGAAATATTTCCTGAGTCCATCCCCTTCACCTTCATCCTATGCCCCCTTGTTGCAGAGCTTTCTTTCAATTGAAAGAGGCTCTCCTGTGCATTTATGCCATGGAGATATTTAAATTTCTCTATCCTATCTCCTGCCTTTCTTCCAAAGTATACATATTGAGATAGTTAAGTCTGTCTTCATATGCAGAAGATCACTGACCATTTTAATAACTGCCCTCTGCTTCTCGTTTATATCCTTTTGAAGGTGTGGACTCCAGGACTGCACATAGTATTTTGGTCTCGCCAAAATAGAGGCACTATCACTCCTTCCTGCTGGTCATTCCTTTCCCTATGCACCCAAGCAACCTTCTGTCTTTTTCCATCGCCTTTTCTACCTGTTTAGCTACCTTAGGATCATCAGAAACAATTGCCCCTAGGTCCAGTTTTAAGTCATAAACAACTTCAGAGTCAATAAAAGGAATCCTTTTCAGAAGGCGACATCGCTAGAGGAATGTACCAGAATCCACTTATAATGGGCAAACCTCTGGTCCCAAAAGGGAAAATAAACCTTGAGGAGATTGGATATCTGTGACTTTACAGTGAAAATACCATGAGAATCATTTTGTCTGATTTTATGACAAGGCTCACTGGAAAGGGAAGCCAGGTAAGAGCATTTGCACTTTAATGATCGATGGTCGTAAATGGCAGATTAGACAGAGAAAACAGTTACAAGGATCCTTTACTTACTGAACTCTTTCTAATATGTCATTAATACAAAGTATGGATTGCGTTTAGGAATAGTATTTGGCAGTTTTCCGGGAAAAATGGTAGAAACCATCATAAAGAATAAAATTACTCAGCATGTAGATAGTCATGGCCTAATGGGAGACAGCCAACATGGCTTTAGACAAGGAAGATCTTGTCTTACTAATCTGTTATATTTTTTTGAAGGTGTGAATAAACAGGTGGACAAAGGTGAGTCGGTTGATATAGTGTATCTGGACTTTCAGAAAGCCTTTGACAAGGTCCCTCATCAGAGACTTTTGGCAAAACTAAAGAGTCATGGGATAGGAGGCAGTGTACTATTGTGGATCAGGAACTCGTTAAAAAATAGAAAGCAGAGGGTAGGGCTAAATGGCCAATTTTCTCAATGGAGAAAGGTGAATAGTGGTATACCACAGGGATTTGTGCTGGGTCCGCTGCTTTTGACATATTCATAAATGACCTGGAAAGGGGAATAACGAGTGAGGTTATCAAATTTGCAGATGACACAAAACTATTTAAAGTTGTTAAAACCCAAGAGGATTGTAGAAAATTGCAAGAGGATCTTGATAAATTGGAAGACTGGGCATCAAAATGGCAGATGAAATTTAATGTGGACAAGTGCAAAGTTATGCACCTAGGGAAGAACAACCCAAACTATGGTTACACGATGCAAGGTTCCACATTAGGAACCACCGCCCAGGAAAAAGATTTAGGTGTCATTGTGGATAACGTGTTAAAACCCTCGGTCCAGTGTGCAGCGGCAGCCAAGAGAGCAAATAGAATGCTAGGTATCATAAGGAAAGGAATGGAAAATAAAACAAAAGATATTATAATGCCTCTATACCGTTCCATGGTGAGACCGCACCTTGAATATTGTGTGCAATTCTGGTTGCCGTATCTTAAAAAGAATATAGCGTTATTAGAAAAGTTTCAGAGAAGAGCCACCAAAATGGTAAAGGGGATGGAAGGATACTCCTATGAAGAAAGGCTAAAAAGTTTAGGGCTCTTTAACCTGGAAAAGAGATGGCTGAGGAGAGATTAACGAACAGAGTGGAACGGGTAAACATAGATCGATTGTTTATGTTATCAGAATATAGAAAGACTAGGGGACATGCAATGAAGCTACAGGATAAACTATTTAAGACTAATAAAAGAAAATATTTTTTTCACTCAACGTGTAATCAAACTCTGGAATTTGTTACCGGAGGATGTAGTAAAGGCTGTTAGTGTAGCTGGGTTTAAAAAAGGTTTGGACAAGTTCCTGGAGGAAAGGTCCATAAACCATTATTAAGAAGGGACCCAGGTTATCAATGCTTGACCCAATACATGCATTGTGGAACCTGTGTCTTTTGGGGGAAACTGCTAGGTACATTTGACCTAGATTGGCCACTGTTGGAAACAGGATACTGGGCTTGATGGACCTTGGTCTGACCCAGTATGGCATATGTTATGTTTTAAATCAGAGTTATATAATGAAACTAATGGTAAAACAAACATGCCTTTATTTATTTCTCAGTAATTTTCTATGGATGATCAGTGCTCAGTTTATGATGATAGCATCCTAATATTAACATGCTGTATTTTAAAAGTGTTTAAATTATAATTTTGCTATAAAGAATGCACTTTGTATTTAGTGTCTGTGACATGTTCAGCACAATGTAGGAATTATTCTAGGCGTAGGTAAGGAACGTTCTCACTTGGCTTGAGTAACAGAACCTATTCCCTGCAACTATATCTGCAATACTGCAGCTCGGATGTTTGGCCCCATCAAGGAGGTTTGGTCAGGTGATCAGCCCACGGGATTGTGATTTGGGAGGCGGCTTGGGCCAGACGTCTAAGACTTCCCTCTGCCGCTGATTTAGCAACTCGTGTTTATTTTCTTGAGAGACCTAGTTGAGGCATTTGGGTTTACTGTTCAACAGGCCATAAAATAAAAACAAATGTACATTCTCTCTAGAAAAAGTATTTCGCACAGTATTATATGTCTGCTTACATTAAAATCATCCAGAAGCAGATTCTGTCATATGCATTTCATTAGAAATCATCCTGCAAGAAGGTTAATAACCTTGATCAGTAATTTTTGAGAATAAAATGCTATTATTTTTGGGGAGGGGAGGGTAGTGAGGAGAGACAGGATGGCTGGCAATATTCCTTTTACTCCTTTGGGCTTCCAGCTCAGTTCTATTCAGATCTAGTGTCATAAGCCTTCATTTGCAACTACCCAGATATTTTTCCCTCTGTTTAATATACCTTAACAATCCCAACTCACCCAGTCTAGTAATTGTAGTGGCAGCCTTAAGCCGGCAGTCTGATACGCTGCAATCATAGGCCTTCAATCTGGCCAATGGGCATGGCCATTGTATGATGACTAGGGTGTGCTCCTCTCTCCTCCCCCCCCCCCCCCACTCCAGGGTTGTGAACACTATCTCTTTAGCATGGCCAGCCATGGGAGCAGAAGATCTGACCTGAGAACTGAGTCACAGACGAGTCTCCACATCGCAGTGCATAACACTACCACTGAGCCACCAAGCTGGCCCCATTAACTTTATTTGTGATAAAAGTGCTAATCAGATATTCAGTGGGCAGCTCTCAGCTTGTAATTCAGCATCATTGCTGCTTGCACCATAGCTGCTGGACATAATGCATAGTGGCGTCCTCTTAGAAGAACATCCATGAGACCAGATAAAATGCATTTTATAAGAATTAATCTTTTGGGAAGGAACACTGTGGGTCTGGGAAGAAATGTTATTATCAGGATGTTCAGGAAGCGAGGATTCGTACAAGTTGACCAGTATAATTCTGTATTTGCTGTGAAAAAAATGACTGTGATTCCATTTTTAAGGGCTTAGTTAAACATTTGCAGTGATATTTAAGATTTGTTTTGTTTTGCTTTTTCTTATTGCCCATTTTTTAAATCTGTTTGCTTTGCTTGCATCTGTTTTAACCACAGTGCAACTATGTCACATTTTAAGCTCACACATTTTAGGGTTCTCTGGTTCTATTGGTTTTGTAAATACTGGCGTATTTTATGATTGTTTTAAATGAATATAAGCACAATTCAGTTTGCTTAAGAAGGAAGATTTGATTTTATAATCTTTTTAGAATTTAATGGCAGCAGTATCATGTGGGTTTGTGGGAAATTTGTGTGTCATCATTTGTTTTGCCCTTGGTAAAAAGAGGGTTTTAGTGTCATTTTATTTATTTATTTATATCTCCTTAAGACCTGGTCTGGACAGCTGTTTTTAATGCCACTTAGAAATGTTCTGTTCCATACAAGTATTATCTGAGCTTTACCATTACTTTCACATTGGACTTTTTAAATTCTTTTATTGCAAGGATCATTGTTTTTCAGCATCACAAAAATTGCTTATTTGAATAGAAATACTTTTGCTCAGGGTCCATTCTGTCTTGTTGGATTTGCAATTTTGAGTCTGGGGGAGGGGGGGGGGAGGCCCATGACAAGTAACTAGTTGAGTGGTTCTCAATCATGTTCTGGAGATGCACCTAACCAATTTGTAGCAAATATGCATAAGATAAATGGACCCAATCTATCTGTCATGCACATTCATTATGTCTATTCTGAAAACCAGACTGAAGTGTGGCTTCAAGACTGGATTGAAAACCACAGTTCTAGTAGACAATTAATTGGCAGTCAGATCCAGTATTTTTTCAGTTAACACTCTCAGAAGATCCATCACAGTCTGGATGGAGAATAGTTTCACCAGGGCTCTACAATGGACCTTCCAAGGCAAGGGCCACATTCAGATCTGGTTTCCAGAATGATCATGCCTTAGAAACTAGACTTGGTCTTGAGATAAAATGTATCAGGTAGAACTGATGAATATTCATTGTGAATATCCCAAAACCAGATCCCTTCAGGACCCTTATTGAAAGCTTCCTGTTCCATAGGCGTTGGGGAAAGGGCTATTTTTTTTTTTAATCAATCAGTTTCCTCCTTTTTCTTTGCACTTCTAGCTCAGTTGGAATCAGGGCTGCAGTCGGACAGCATGAATCTTTACCTGGGGGGATTCTTCTCCTATTTTATATCCCCTTCCATCATGCTTTTGACAATCATCATAGAGGTAATTCTTGGTTAGTGGCCAAGCACTGGGACTCCTGGAATCATGGATCTGAAATCGAGGGGTCACCATTGCACAGTAACTGACCTCTTCCACCATTGGGGCTGTGAACACAGGAAAGACTAAACTGAATTTCATCTACATCTACTGGCTCTTAGGCAAGTAAAATATGGCACAACAGGTCATATCATGTTCGTGTTCTTCAGTATACGGCACTTTTCAAGAAAGTAACATGAGGCAATCAACCGTTTTGCTCTGATCTCTGGGCAGACAAAAGCTGCCTTAGAATCATTCTCCATTTTCTCTGTGTGGAGACGTTAGTTGGGAGGGGGGTTGGGGGGAGGGCAGCAGTCATTAGATCAGCAATAGTAAAAGTTAAATCAAATAATTAAGAGCCCCCTTTTCTTTTTTATGTATATTTTATACCAGAGTCAGTATTAGCATTTATAGGTTTTGAAGGCATCTGCCTTTAAGCTAACCCTACGTGAGTAAATGTGAGTACTGCTTTCCTAAACCCTATTGTCCCATGCACTGCACTACCACAATTGGGGGGTCATTTCAGAAGCTCTATTCATGATTTGCACATGTGAAAATGATCATTCATACCTGCAAATCACATCTGTGTCCCGATATCAATTTTAATATGAGCTGAATGTACACGTATCCAACCTGGAGCACTGTGGAGGGGACAGGCCAATTTTAGAACACATTTACATGTGTTCACCTTTTCCATTGCACCTTCTATGGACTTTCGGATGGTTTCATCTGTACATCCCAGGGGGCATCTAAACAGCCTTTCTAAAAGATGCCATCACAGGAATGGATGTTGCATGAACAGGTGAAGAATGAACTAAAGTAGATTTCTAAAACCCAGCAGTGTAGCCAAATAAGTGTAATCTAATTATCCCAATCTAACAGTGAATAAAGTAAAGTGAAAGCACTACCGCATGTTGGGACAAAAATGAAAGAAAAAAAAAAATAAGACTCCGAAAAACAGAAGTAGTGCCAATTTAAAGTTTACTTTCTATTCTTTTACTGCTCGTTGACATGGTCAAAACCTAGGCCACAGAGTCTTTGTGAAACCGTTATCACTGTTCAGCTGATTTATTATTTCAGACTCATCTTACCAAATGATTATGGTGACATGTGCCAAAGATCTAGCATTTACTAATTATAGCTTTCTAGATTTGTACTATTTCCATCTCATGACAATTTAGTATTTTGCTAGCCGCTCACTCTTTATCAGCAGTGAACTGCGACAGCCTCTTTCTGCCATACTTTGCATTTCTTGCACTCACACTAAATTTCCTCCATCCCTTCTAGTCCTCCTTCTGAAGTACAACGCTAAACAAGCTTACCCTTGCTGGTCAATGACATTTTCTGGTTGTTGACACAATGTTTAATGCGGTTTAGCTTCCGTGTACATGATATAGATTGTATGTGGATGATATGAACACTTTATGTAATGCATAAGAAGTAATTTATTAAGAATGCTAAACACAGAATTGCATTAAAAAGTAGTTAAAGATGCCAGTTTCCTTGCCTTTCTTCTTCCGTGTACCACACTGAGCATGCCAATGAAAAGTGGCAGCAAAAATCTATGTAATATACCCTTAAAAAAATCTAACAATATCAGAAGCCTGCTTAAACATTAGAAAAGAATATCAAAGTGGCAAATCCTACTTAATTTTCATTAAACTGGAAAACCCAGCATGAAGAGAAGCAAGCAGGGGTTTCAGTAATTCGTAAGGCATTGAGAAAACCATTTAGCATTCTACATAGCAATGACTTGGATACAAGTGGGTAATAGTCAGTTGCAAGGAACCTTAGGACGTGTATACACTAGGTGCAATGCAACCTAGTCTGCAATGTATTTCTCTAATTGGTACCTGTTAGCAAATGGCTCACGAGCATCCTCTGTGCATCTGCGTCATGCTTGTTCGGATCCAAACTTTGTGTCAGTTTTTGCACAAACACAACGGGGTGTGCCGTGCCAGTTGGGACGCGGTTCGGAGCATTTCCCTGGTTAATGCTTGAGAACGAAGTGGATCACACTGCGTGCAGCTTGTTTCAGAGAATGCACGCTCTGTGTCCCAGTTAGCTAGAGTGCTGTTGCAGGTTGCATTGCATCTTCTGATCGCCAAGTGCATACGCCCCTTAAACTTCCATGCACATCTTAGAGCAGGACAGCACTAGCTGGAAAAGATAACATTGGGGTTCTTGTACTAAAGGTTTCAATGCGCATTCGTGAAGTGAATGCGCATTAAGTGCCCACAACCCTTTTATTTCTATGGGTGCAATGGCACTTAACACACGTTAATAAAATTAATGCGTATTAATCTTTAGTAAAAGGGCCCCATTGCTTTCATTAGTTTGGGTCTGGAAATGTAGAATTAATGATGGACAGTCTACATGCTGGGAAAGGAAATAGCAAGACTGAGAATTACCCTGGTGTTGTGCAGCCTGGTCAAGTGCCTACATCACATGTATTTAAACACATGCTTCTTTTTAAAATGACCCAAGCATAATTTATAATAAGTAAATATGACTTAGCATACCCTAAATAAAAAGAAAAAAAACTAAGTGAGATGCATTAACACTTTATGGAACTCTTTTTACATGTTTGACATGGAAATTTGCACATGCTTATATAGCTGTGTATAGTAAATATACCATTACATATTAGAAAATGTTAAAGCTGCCTTGCTGTGGTTGAGTGTCTCTGGTCACCAGCTTACTTCCTCTTACCTAATTTCCTATTTCTGTCATCCAATGACAAGGTGAATATAAAAATAACCACCACCAATGGCAAGGTAGCATTAAAAATACTCCCTTGCCATTGGTGCTCTTATTTCCTGGAGATTTCAGTAAAACTAAACTGGGCTGGCTCTACGTGGAAATCAAAGGTACATGAACAGCGAGTTGGGAGGGCACAGGACAGGCTATCTGTAGCACAGATTTGAATCTAAGTGGATGCATGATTTAAAGTTATTGCAGAAGGAACAGGGAACCAACTTACTGCTCTAAGATTAGCATCCAGTTTGGTTTCTCTCCACAATAAATACATAGCTAGATGAGCCACAGGACAGAAGAATCAGATATCAGAGACTGCAAAATGCAACCTTGTGCGACTGTGTCAAAAATACTGCACTCCTGTTAAACGTTTCTTGATGAATGGAAACAATTTAGACACATTATCCTTGCTACTTGATCTCCAATAAAATATTTATTACACAATTTGTAAGCAAAGTTTTGATGACATTTAAATTTACAGTTTAAATATAGTGAGATTTTATCTTTCATATCAACCCTACCAAGCATCTTCACCTTGTCTTGGAATATAGTATTGTGGTTCTTTTCTCAGTTGTAACCTGATTAATCCTGCGAGTAAACAAACTTAATTTCTAGGTATCAAATTCATTACAGCACCATAGCGTCTTACAAGCACAGTGTGAAGTGTCTGACTTTTTCTTATGCAAGTAAATGGAGGCAAGAAGGCACAACACAAAGTTCAGTTTCTGTCAGTGGCACATCACACATACAGGAAATCAACCCCCACAAATTCTGAAAAACATGCCCAGTTCCTTTATAAAATAGATCCCTTCACTAATCCCCAATAACATACACTCAAACACCAGTTTATAGCTGCTCCGAGGCAGAGATGTGTGCATACCTGTATAAAGTATGGGTGCACAGTGCGGGTAGGTGCTCCACCCAAATTAGCACCTGGGAACGTTTCTTCACAGATCTCAGAAAAGCACACATGTTCTTGACAGCACGCATGTACACCATACACCTGCACAATGTTGTAAGAGCCATTTTCTGCCTGTAAAACATGCTCTTGAAGGACTAGAAAAAGGGACTGTTACTTCTGGAGAGAGATCTGCAACTGTGAGTATATACTTCTGGTAATTTTCTAAAAGGAATTCTTTGTATTAAAGCTAATTAATCTGTAAACTCACTATTTTTGTTAAATCAGTCAGGGCCTAGTAGCAGCAGTTTAAGTTTAAATTGAAAACACAGAGGAGAACTTTCTGGTTACATTTCATACCCAGCAGTGAGCTTGTAGCTTAAATTTAATAGTCACTCAGGGCCTAGCATCAGAAAAGTACTTTTAGCTTAAATTTAAAACACAGAAGAGAGCTTTCTGGATAAATTTAGAACCCAGCAGAGAGCTTGTAGTTTAAATTTCATAAGAAGTTAGAACCTAGCAGCAGCTAAGAGCTATAATTTAAATCAAATCAGAATATAGCTTACCTCAGCAGCACAAGACAGGGTACTGTGTAGCAGCCCTCTTTTAATAAGTGTTATTTCCCTCCCTCCCCTGGGATAATCGTAGCTTTATAGGTACTTACACATCTTACAAGACAGGAGGTGCTCTCAGGTGAAGCTCATTACCCAATTCAGTCATACACTAAGGACCTGAGATTCGTTAAGCTTCAGGTGAACAAGGTATATTACACGTATTAGGTACAGTTTTATTAGTATAAATATCCATAGCAACCCTTAGTAAGTAAAGAACTTAGATCTAAACACAAACTTAAAACGAAGATGCAGACAGCAGTCCAGCAGCGGGATGGGGGCTTTCCAGTCTTTTGCATTGAGTGTCACATGTATGATTTTCTCCCAGTTGGTGAGAGGTCTTATGTGTGCACTAGGTGCAAGGAGCTCTTTGCTCTCAGGGAACGAGTCCGTTCTCTAGAGGCTAAAGTAGCAGACTTGGAAAGCATAAGACAGACAGAGAGGTACATAGACGAGACCTACAGGGATATAGTCCTGAAGTCCCACCTCCAGTCTGGCAGCATCCCTGTTGCCATGGAGGAGAGAGGTCACGTGACAGGAGAGCATCACCCTGGTGTGGCAGGAATTGATCCTGTAACTAGGACCTGTCCTCCAGGTGATGTAAAACCCTCTTGCACCGAGGAAGTTTCTCCAGGGCCATGTGCCCATGAGGGAAGGGTTAGGACAGCCGTTATAGTTGGTGATTCGATCATTAGGCATGTAGATAGCTGGGTGGCTGGTGGACGTGAGGATCGCCTGGTAACATGCCTGCCTGGTGCGAAGATAGCGGACCGCACACGCCACCTAGATAAGGTCTTAGATAGTGCTGGGGAGGAGTTTGCTGTCTTGGTACATGTCGGTACCAATGACATAGGAAAATGTGGTAGGGAAGTTCTGGAGGCTAAATTTAGGCTTTTAGGTAGGAAGTAGAAATCCAGAACTTCCAGGGTAGCATTCTCTGAAATGCTTCCTGTTCCACGCGCAGGACCCAAAAGGCAGGCAGAGCTCCGGAGTCTCAATGCGTGGATGAGACAATGGTGCAGAGATGAGGGGTTTGGATTTGTTAGGAACTGGGGAACATTCTGGGGAAAGGAGGGGCTCTTCCGAAGGGATGGGCTTCACCTTAACCGGGATGGAACCAGGCTGCTGGCATTAACCTTTAAAAAGGAGATAGAGCAGCTTTTAAACTAGATATTAGGGGAAAGCCGACAGTCGCCCAAGAGCGGATGGTTCGGAAGAATGTATCTTTGAAGGATACTACCAAAAGCAGAGAGGTTCCACAAAAGAGTAAAGTAGCCCAAATGCCCTCAAGTATGGAGCAGACAGACAGAGCTTAAAGATCCTAAATTACCCATGTCTAACAATAGCCAAATTAATATGAATAAAATGCATTCTCTAAAATGCTTGTATGCAAATGCTAGAAGTCTAAAAAATAAGATGGGAGAGTTAGAATATATAGCATTAAATGAAAAGTTAGATATGATTGGATTATCAGAGACATGGTGGAAGGAGGACAACCAGTGGGACACTGTGATACCTGGGTACAAACTATATCGTAATGATAGAGCTGATCAAATTGGTGGAGGGGTTGCTCTCTATGTTAGAGAGAGCATTGAGTCAGAAAGGATTAAAGTTTTTTGTAGGAAACAAAATCTGCTGTAGAATCTATATGGATTGAAATTCCATGTAAAAGGGGGAAGGCAATGGCAGTGGGGGTGTACTATCGAGCACCTGGCCAGAATGACCAAATGGATGATGAAATGCTCAAAGAAATCAAGGAAGCTAACAAATGTTACAGCACAGTAATAATAATGGGTGATTTCAACTACCCCGGTATCAACTGGGTCAGTGTCACGTCAGGACATGCTAGGGAGATAAAGTTCCTAGATGAAATAAATGACTGCTTCTTGGAGCAGCTGGTTCATGAACCGACCAGAGAGGAAGCCATATTAGACCTAATCCTTAGTGGAACACCAGATCTAGTGCAAGAGATAAGGTTGTTGGGGCCACTTGGCAATAGTGATCATAGCATGATCACCTTTGATTTAATTAGTGGAGGAGGGATAGTAAGGAAATCCACAGTACTACCCTTTAACTTTCGAAAGGGAGACTATGATAAAATGAGGAAAACAGTTAAGAAAAAACTAAAAGGAGCAGTTGCAAAGGTTAAAGACGTACATCAAGCTTGGGTGTTGTTGAAAAATACTATCTTGGAAGCCAAGACCAGCTGTATTCCACGCTTTAAGAAAAGTGGAAGGAAGTCCAAAAAACTGCCAGCATGATTTAAAGGTGAGGTCAGAGAGGCTGTTGTTGCCAAAAAAGCAACTTTCAGGAAATGGAAAAAAGAGCCAAACAACGAAACCTGGAAACAGCACAATCACTGGCAAGTCAAATGCAAGGCATTGATAAGGCAAGTAAAGGGGAGAATTTGAGAAGAAGCTTGCTGCGGAAGCAAAAACGCGAAGTAAAGACCTTTTCAAGTACATTCGTAGCAAAAAACCTGTGAGAGTCAGTTGGTCCATTAGATGGATAAAGGGGTTAAAGGAGCACTAAGAGGCGACAGCGGAGAGACTGAATGAATTCTTTGCTTCAGTCTTTACTGAGAAAGATGTAAGGATGTTACCCATGACTGAAGTGGTATTTAAAGGTGTGGAAGAATTGAAGGAAATATTGATACATCGGGAAGATGTATTACAACTATTAGATAAACTGAAGAGTAGCAAATCACCTGGGCCGGATGGTATACATCCAAGGGTGTTGAAAGAACTGAAATACGAGATTGCAGACCTGCTATTAGTAATCTGTGAACTATCATTAAAATCATCTCTAATACCTGAAGATTGGAGGATCGCCAATGTAACACCAATTTTTAAAAAAGGTTCCAGGGGTGATCCGGGAAACTACAGACCGGTGAGCCTGACATCAGTACCGGGAAAAATGGTAGAAACCATCATAAAGAATAAAATTACTCAGCATATAGATAGTCATGACCTAATGGGAGACAGCCAACATGGCTTTAGTAAGACAAGATCTTCCTTGTCTAATCTGTTATGTTTTTTTGAAGGAGTGAATAATCAGGTGGACAAAGGTGAGTCGGTTGATATTGTGTATCTGGACTTTCAGAAACCCTTTGACAAGGTCCCTCATGAGAGACTTTTAGCAAAACTAAAGAGTCATGGGATAGGAGGCAGTGTACTATTGTGGATCAGTAACTGGTTAAAAGATAGAAAGCAGAGGGTAGGGCTAAATGGCCAATTTTCCCAATGGAGAAAGGTGAATAGTGAATAGTGGTGTACCCCAGGGATCTGCTGGGTCTGCTGCTTTTTGACATATTCATAAATGACCTGGAAAGTGGAATAACGAGCGAGGTTATCAAATTTGCAGATGACACAAAACTATTTAAAGTTGTTAAAACCCAAGAGGATTGTGGAAAATTGCAAGAGGATCTTGATAAATTGGAAGACTGGGCATCAAAATGGCAGATGAAATTTAATGTGGACAAGTGCAAGGTTATGCACCTAGGGAAGAACAACCCAAACTATGGTTACACGATGCAAGGAACCACCACCCAGGAAAAAGATTTAGGCGTCATTGTGGATACCATGATAAAACCCTCGGCCCAGTGTGCAGCGGCGGCCAAGAGAGCAAATAGAATGCTAGGTATGATAAGGAAAGGAATGGAAAATAAAACAAAAGATATTATAATGCCTCTATATCGTTCCATGGTGAGACCGCACCTTGAATATTGTGTACAATTCTGGTCGCCGTATCTTAAAAAGGATATAGCGATTTTAGAAAAGGTTCAGAGAAGAGCCACCAAAATGGTAAAGGGGATGGAAGGATACTCCTATGAAGAAAGGCTAAAAAGGTTAGGGCTCTTTAACCTGGAAAGGAGATGGCTGAGGGGAGATATGATAGAAGTCTATAAATTAATGAACGGAGTGGAACGGGTAAACATAGATCGATTGTTTACCTTATCAGAATATAGAAAGACTAGGGGACATGCAATGAAGCTACAGGGTAAACTATTTAAGACTAATAAAAGAAAATATTTTTTCACTCAACGTGTAATCAAACTCTGGAATTTGTTACCAGAGGATGTAGTAAAGGTTGTTAATGTAGCTGGGTTTAAAAAAGGTTTGGACAAGTTCCTGGAGGAAAGGTCCGTAAACCATTATTAAGAAGGGACCCAGGATATCAATGCTTGAACCAATACAAGCATTGTGGAACCTGTGTCCCTTGGGGAAACTGCTAGGTACTTGTGACCTAGATTGGCCACTGTTGGAAACAGAATACTGGGCTTGATGGACCTTGGTCTGACCCAGTATGGCATATCTTATGTTCTTTACGTGTAAATGTTTTTTATAAAACTACCCCCATAATGCAGACATTTAACAAACCTATTCACGCACAATATCCAATTGAATTTAGAATATTGTATATAGTTAAAGTATATATAGTGTAAAGTTAACTGTACATAGTTATCCCGGTTATCCCATGTATTATCTTTCCCTGTTCTTTGTAAACTCAATGTTGCTTGTATGCATTGCAGTATGTTTTGTTCAATGTACACCGCACTGATATTAATAGCGTGGTATAGAAGAAATGTTAAATAAATAAATACCACAGTAATACATAAACTAGAAAAACGTTAAAAAATAAAGCTATACAGAAATATGAAGTTTACATTTTCACATAAGTCTGTCTACAAGAAAAGAATAAAAAGGACAACTGGTAACTTTAAACATAGGCTGCAAATCCTTTGCAATTTGCTCTTCCCAACCTATTTTCTTCTTTCCTCCGATCTGTTCTCTCTGTCTAACTCCTCCCCATCCATTTTCCTTTATGTCTGAACAGACAATTCAAATGTTTATTTCCATGCTACATTCATTCTAGTGGTGCTTGTTTCTACAGTTCATGAGTGCCATACAATGGTTACAGCTTATTTACAATATAATTAAGAATGCATCTGATTCTCTGGCTCTACAGGGGTGGGGGGCGGGGGGAAATCGAGAGATCTTTAGGGACTGTTGACGATCAAGTCATGGATGAACTCTTTACTCTCCACTTCTCTCCCTCTTAATGAAGCAGCAACCAGACCACTTCTGATGGTGGCTATGGCCATATCAGAAGTGTTTTGCTTTTCTTAAAATTATATTCATGTGCAATTGCTATGGGTCAATCTAATTTGTATTCCATTTCTTCTAATGACGGTGGCTTGAGACAATATAATCCAGGTGGAGCACACAGATGGCTAAACGTAGGAGATTCTGTGGATAGTTCCATGGAAAGAAAGAGAAGCACTTCTAGATTTCCCATAAAAATCTGTAATCCCAGAGCAGTTTGCCCTCTATGCTCTAAGGGATAACGCTATATGAGATGTTAGCTCAACTGATTAAAAGATTCCAAATGTAATGTTATCTGTTTTTTATTAGATTCCTAGGCTCAGTAGTCAAAGGAGCTTATACATATAAACCCCTTTCTCCTAGGACAAGCAGGATGAGTCAGCCACACTTGGTGATGTCATCTGATGCTCAGAAGGGCTTTTCGCCCTTCTGAGCATGGGCCAACTGGCCCCCACCCCCTGCCCGCCCCTAGCTAGCCAGTTTCAGTTCTTCCGCCTTGCCAGCAAGACAGACTTTTCTACTCTGCACAGAATCTAAACAATTAAGAAAATTCTCATCTTACTGTGTATGTATATAATCAGATTTTACACTTGCCATTAATGTTTTTTCCAAAGCTGCTTCTTTAGATCTGTTCCAGGGCTGAACTTGAGCTCCTAGACCAGCCATGTGCTCCCTGCAGGCGACAGAAACCCCTATTGGTAATGCCCAGGGCCATGGAGACACACGGCCCACGTACCAGGGCGGGACTCCGCCGCTAGCTTCTGCCTCTGCTCTGGGTGTGCCTAAGGGCCTCCACCCCCACCCACAGGCTTAAATGGTCGACGCGACATCCCAGAAGCACTGAAGGTTAAAGCCCTTGTGGGAGCCCAGGACGCGCCTAAGGCAGCCTCCATCCCCGGCTCCTCTACTCTCCAGGGTCCTTCCTCACACGTGTGGGCATGGGGGTGGCCATCTTGTTCCAGCTGTGCTGCAAGCTGCGCCCCCTTTGACAAAGAGCCAGCAGACCTGCGTTGCCGCCGACATACGGATGCCAATGGCACGAGGATGGATCCCCAGAGAGAACAGGGTTGTCTTATAGCCACGGCATGGTATGTGCCACTATGCACAACTCCAGCTTGGTGCAGAGATGCCGCACAGAATGGTGCTGGTAGGTGGGTTGAACGCCAGCATGCCCGGAAGTGACCCAGCATCCTACTTCCCCTGTGTCACCATTGGCGGAGGCCACGGAAGCCACTCCTCTCTGGCACATCATCATTTCAGCCTCAGCATGAACCTCAGCGCCAAGAACTCTTCAAATCAGGAGCTCTCCGTCTACTGAGGCTTGTGTGAAGATGGGGCAGCACGGCCGGCCACGATGGAGCCGATACTCCTCCCGCACCAGCTCCACCCCTTGCCTTGGACGGCAGTGGGGCATGCTCACCAGTGCGTCTTGTGCCCATTGGGACCTCCTCACTGGGCCAGAGAGAGAGAGACAACTCTTCGGCCCCGAACCACTGAATGCCACGACAGCCGGGAGCAGCGACACAAGATCATAGCAGCATGGTGCTGAAGTGCTGTAAAGGCTCACTGGAGCCGAGAGATAACTTCTTGGCCCAGAACCGCCAAACAGCTCTAAGACTCTGACAGCGACAGCAGTGAGCCCTCTGGCGCAGACAATTCTAAAGCTCTGATAGCGCCAACGGTGAGTCCTCTGCCACAAACAATTCGGGCATGGTCTGACCTTCAGGCACCCGGGCACAGGTAAGGCAGCTGCCCAGAGGGGGGAACCTCAGGCTCCAGGGTTACAAAGGAGGAATTCAGTTTTGCAGGAGTGATGGCTCCACGAATCAGTTACTGCCCCTACAAGTTACTGGCCATTAGGGCAACACTGGAGGGATGTTCGCTGCAAATGGCGGCGCACCCCCCCCAACCTGTTACCTCTGTGGGGTCCTCACAGCTACTCCTCCTCTACCACCAAGCATCAGCCACAGCCAAGGTTATACCAGGAATTTACCAGCCACCAGTGGTATGGTCAGATTTCAAACAGCTTCTCCTGCAAGTGCAGGGTGACCAATGTTGGAGGATTGGCCTAGGGTTCAGGCAACAGCTCAAACCCTGAAGACCTGCGTGCAGTGTCCACAAAGGGCTGCGGAATCACTAGAGTTAACCTGCCTTGTACACAATACCAGGGGTTGAACCCCACCTGAGCTCCTTCAGACTCAACGCCCTTCTTACCAGGTGAGCCTCCGGCTATGGGACGGGCAACACCTTATTTAACCATGGAAGCCTCCGGTGGTGCAGAGTCTGTGACCTGCAACTTCAGTCAGTTTGACCTTGAGTCACAGAGAGCAAGATCCTCCAAGTGGAGGCATAGTCTAGTGACTAGCACACTGACTAGGGAATAAAAAGACCATGGCTCTATTCCCACTAATACTCCTTGTGCCCTTGGAGAAGTCACTTAACTCTCTAGGACGGTGGGGCAGAGGCCCTGATCTTATGTCCTGGAACCTCAACCAGTGTGACCTTGGGCCACTGAGAACAAGGATTCTAGATGGTGCACAGGGATTAAGAGACTCCCTCCACATTGCACTTCCACTTCTCTGCCGGACCCCAGGGACTGGGCAGGGCAGCGGTAGAAGTAGAAAGAAAAGATTCCAGCCCCGCTTAGTCTCCGGTACAATCCAGATAGCTGACTATCCCGATTCTAAAGGGAACAATGGGTACCGGTTCAGCCATGGGCGAACCTCACAAGTCAAGTTTGGTGACAGCCAGCGCCTCAAAACCCAACTCAGCTCTGCCTCACCGCACTAACTTCAAGGCAATATGGCTCTCATATATTTAGGTCACCCAACATAGGTCATTCAGAAGACCAATATGTATAAGGGCAACAAGCGGACTTGACAACTACATACAAATGTGACAACGCAGTGGTCGAACTTTAGCTCACCACCACAATGCTGATACAGTCTCAGGTTGTCAACATCAGGGAAGGACTTGGCCAGGTGATCACCTTCAGACAAAGGGGACTCTGCCAGGCAGAGATCATGGACCCCTACCAGGGCATCCACGAAGATCAGGAAACTCCTACCAGCAGTGTCACAAAAAAAAACAACCCACATCTCGGGCTCTGGTCCGGACATCTCCGAGTAGAAAAAGGAGAACCTGCCCCATTGCCAGCACCCCTTAACGGCGATACTTTAGTACCAAACCACCCTAAGGTGGTACAGTCAAACTCACGAGCCACACCTCAGCGGGGACCTGCCAACCACGGTCCCAAAATTGCCTGGTCTTAGATAACTTACTGTGAGGACATATGGGGGTATCTTTCCAGAGTGCCCTAGGTTTGCTGACTGGCTTATAATAGTCTTACTCACCCGTCCCTCTCAGACAGTGTCCGACTGGGGTGGGCTAACACCAAGAACAGACTAAGGGTGGGCTAACGCCACCCGGCCGGCAGTGACTGACTGATAGTGGACTCGCCCACCTTCCTTCCTTCCTTCCTTCCTACACAGGTTGGCACTTAGGGCATCCTCCCTGTCTCCCTGGTGGCGACGCCCTAGGTTGATATCTGCCACAGAGGTGAACGCAAAGCGTCCTGTTGCCCTGCATTGCCTATACCAATATCACTCTGGACAGAGCTTGGACCATTCTCAATGGAGACGTAGCCTAGTGGTTAGGACCACTGCCTAGGGCCCGTAAAAGATCAAAGGTTCAATCCTGCTCAAGTGCAATCCCCGCTCGCTCCTTACGGTGGGAAAGTCTCTTCACAACATGCGCTAGTGCCCGTAAAAGATCAAAAGTTCAATCCTGCTAGCGCTCCTTAGGGTTGGGCAAGTCTTACAACTTGCCCTATCACCAGCACTCGCACTAAGAAGCCATCCCTGCCTTTCCTCCCTACGACAAATGATCCTGATACTGACAACAAGGACCTTCAACAAAAGGCCCGACATTTGACATTGTAATGCTTCAGCCCCCAGTACAGCGACTGGATGTCTTCGACTGTCATGCTGCACCAACTGGACCCCTTCCACAAACCCTCTGCTGCCTCATCCCTCAACTGGACGTCTTCTCCTGTCAGATTGCACCAACTGGTTCCCTTCCATGAATCTCCCAGTCACCTCTACTGTAGATCGCACTCTAAACACCGCACGGAAGAACCTAGCACAGGCTATCCAGCCTCTATCAGCCCAACATTGTCCTCAATCAACTAAGACGTGAGTCATGCTAGCTCATGTAAACTGCTGAGATGAAGTGGTTGTCGCTGTTAAGTGCCGTTGTGTCGCTGTCGACTCCTCTCAGGCAGCTCATCATTGGTAGACCCGTAGCTGCCGCGACTATATTGATCCATCTCATTGCCGGCCTCCTATCTCGACAAGCAGGATGCCCATTCTCTAATGATATCCTCCGCAGGATGATCCTCCAAGAGGATCGAGGAACCACAAGCCTCATGGTGCACCCATCTTATGCGCAGTCCTTCCAGGACTGAGCCACCTCCCAGATCAGGGGCGCACCATGCTTCTTTGGAGGAACAGAACTCTACACATCAGGGCCCTGCGCATCTACTAAAACAGGGCATTACACCAGTCTTGAGAGACTCTGCATCTGATTCCTGTGCACCTACTGACACGGGATAACACACCAACGTCAAGGGACCCAACCCGGGTTCCTTCGATCCTTCTGTACAGGACACCCTTCACCAAGGAGACGGCTTACAGCAGCACCTTCTGCATAGACCGATAGGAGCCCCAGCCAGATACGAGAAAGCATGCACCAGCTACAGATGCAGGCCACCACCTTCGCCTCACGCATACCACGTCGGTGACTGACATCGGTGAGACAGCCACCTGATTTCTGACAACACCGCTGCCCCAACCTTGATGTGCGAGTGGTTCTGGCCACAGTGCAGATGCCAGCAGCGATGAGCAAGCATGCAGGAAGTGAGGACACACACCCTGAATGCAGGGTATGACTGGATTGCCAAGCCTGTAGCATTGCTGTGCACAGTATTCCATTCCAACAGTGGCCAATGTAGGTCATGTCTTCCCAGAGACACAGGCTCCCAATGCTGGGCCAAGCAGTGATTTCCCGGTCCCGGTTACCCTGCTATGCTAACGGTTCTCGACAAGTCCCAGAGGTGGACACAGAGGTACACAAACAAAAAAAAAAAACCACACCTCTCTTTATTAGTGAGGTATTCATGCTCCATTTGCACCATTGTCATGGCCAGCGCTATTGCTGCCGTTCTTCTTCATTACTGCTTGACGGACCTATCTCTCTGTTACCTCACAAGTGTGCCTTGTACCGACACCCTCTGCACATGCGTGCATCGTGACTGCAAGCCGACTTACAGTGCCTTATAACTGCACCCCCCTCAACGCTGCTACTGCACATGCGTTTGGCGTGCATGATCACAACGGGCCTACATGTTCTTGTGGCAACATGCTGCACCATAAGGCTGCATGCTAGCCTAGCCTGAAGAAGTGTCTCGGCCTCCCCCTTCCACCACAGCACATGGCAGCTTGGGAGTCACCAAGTGTGGCTGATTCATCCTGCTTGTCCTAGGAGAAAACAGAGTTACTTAGGAGTTCTCTGTGGACAGCAGGATAAGTCAGCCACACATACACGCCCACCTCCCCTGGAAAAGGTCGGCCTCCGTCCTGGTGCCCGCCTCCTAGTGGCAAAAGGCTCAGCTAGTGATGTACTGGCTAGCTAGGGGCGGGCAGGGGGGTGGGGCCAGTTGGCCCATGCTCAGAAGGGTGAAAAGTCCTTCTGAGCTATGGAGAGTACTTCCGCCTCGGCCCGTCGGATGACGTCACCAAGTGTGGCTAACTTATCCTGCTGTCCACGGAGAACTCCTGTTACAGGTAGGTAACTCCGTTATCCATGAACTTTCAGAAGCACTATATAAAAAATACTCTGAAAATTCTTACAGACCATCTTGGCACTATCTGGATAGTGTCGGACAGAGTGTGAGTATTCTGCCTAACTGTATGGACAGTCTGATATTCAGCTGCTATGCGGATTAAAAGCTATAGATATATATTCAATGCTGTCATTCTACAGCTAGCAGCACTGAATATACATAAAATATTTAGAGGCCGCAGCCGCCATTTAAAACAAGCTCCACTGATTATGGGGTTTAAATACTTACCTGTTAATGTTTAGGTTTTGTTTTTTTTATTTTATCTTTATTAATTTTCCATACACTCCAGAATAAACTGAATGTAAACAGAATATGGAAATACATCATAAGCAAAAACAGCATCAAAGAAAAACAAATCAGACTGGATTAGACCACAACATATACCTCAATACCGTCCCAAGAAAAAAGAAAATAAAAATAAGGAAAATACATACAAAGGAGCCCAAAACCAAGGCATCAATGTAATGGAGCTTAGCTATTAAATGTGGCAGCAGGTGCAGGATCCGACCCTTATCCCCTCCTTGCCCTCAAGAAAAGAACTCAATTGAAGGGGTTCAAAGAAAAGAAACTGCTTTGTATTGTAAACAATTAAACATTTACATGGATATTTCAACTTAAACTGTACCCCCAGGGCAAGAGAGCGCTGGCGTAAAGCCAGAAACTCTCTCCTCCTCTTTTGGGTATCCCTAGCTAAATCAGGGAATATCAGTATCTTGGACCCCATAAATTGGGAAACATTCATCTTCATGAAATATAATCTCAGAACAGAATTCCGGTCTGACTCGAAAGCAAAGGACACCAGTAAGGTGGCCCTACTGGTCACCACTTCGAGAGAGCTGTCCAAAAATCCTCTTAGGTCCAATTGAGCCGGCTCAGCAGTCTCCACAGGTCTTTTCCCACCAAACTCTTCTGAAGAAGAAATTGAAACGTACTGGACCCGAACTATAGGAGGCAAATTTTCAGAAGGCATGAGGAGAACCTCTGTGAGGTACTTACGAACCAGCACCATGGGATCCAACAGAGGAGATCTTGGAAAGTTCAAGTGGTGCAGATTATTCCTCCTCGCTTGGTTATCCAGAAACTCCAAACGTCTAGCCATGATCAGATTATTTTTAACCTGGGTAACACCCAGGTCCTGCAGCTCTTCGGTCTGGGTTTCAAGTCGCGAGAGTCTCACGGCCTGCCCTTCTACTTTTGAGCTTTCCGACTCACTCTGCGCCTTCAATTGAATTAACTCCTTGGAAAGAGAAACCACAACAGGGAGAAGGGACTTCTGAAGGGAGGAGATGGCGTCCCACAAGCTCTCCAATATCACCTTTGCCGGCTTTTCCAAAACCTGCAGCTCAGAAGAGACCAGAGACGAGGGAGAGACCAAATCCACAACCTCTAGCCCACCGCTTGCCCCTACCTTCTCCAACTCCCCTCCTCTGACAGGCAGAGCAGCGGGAGCACTCTCACTCTGGTACGGGGCGGCACCCCCCCACTGCAGGCAAACTCCCGCTCACCGGGGTTAGACCAGCAGGCAAACCTTCCCCGATGATGCCTCCGGGTTGCGGCAGCAAATCCTGTTTGGGGCTCAGCTCAACCCCATTGCTCAAATCAATCAAAAACCTCGATTGATCAGCCAAAGCCACAGCAGCTGCCATCGGGGGAAAGAAAACCGGAATCACCGACTGAGACGAGCCAGCGGTAGGAGTAGAGGTTTCAGGGGGGTTCTCGGCTCGTTGCTTCCTCTTTCTCCCCATTAGAGCGGCCCAGAACAGAGACAGCTAACAAACCTCCAACACAGCGCACAGCTCCTCTTCCATCTTGGGACCCCCCCATTTTTTTTTTTTAAAACATGCAAGACTAAGTTTTACTTTGAATTTAAAATATATTATATCCATAACTGTTATACAAAATGCTTGCTTCTTTAATGTTCTAGTATTAAGACATGTCCCTCTTGCCTTTTCTGTCAGTTTACACAAAGAAACCGTGCTTGTGAGTAATATTTTGCACTAGAAACTTAAAGTGGCTCTTTAATAGAACCCAGGCTAACAGATACCTAGAACAGCATGAAACAGGTAACAGTAAATGGGGCAATTACAATTCTTTAATAAAGAAAAATGTGCAAAACGTTACATTCCAGGTGTCAGTGATCTTTATTAAAAAGAAGACATAACATTGGAAGTACACAAAAACAATTTACTAAGGCTTTACCTAAGCTAAGATTTCACCCTGGGCTAATAGAACAGTCCTTCTTAACCTTGTACTGGGGGGAGATCTAACCAGTCTTGTTTTTGGGACAGCTAATATGAATATGCATGAGATAGAATGCATATACTGGGTCTCTCAAGTATGCAAATCGTTCTCATGCAAATGTATTACAGATATCCTGTAAACCAGACCCCTTGAGGTGTGCACTCGGGGCAGGCTCCAGAAAGTCGCAGCTTACCTGAAAGTAATCACTCTGACAGAAAAGACAAGACTGCTTGAAAACTGTTAGGTGGATTTTCCAAAGGTCTGGGTGCTGAATTTTAAGGAGTTAGCAACTAGACTTTTGAATTTAAAACAAATTGCCTTAAAATTTAGCTCCTGCCTCCGGTGTCTCTAATGAGGTGCTCAGCTGTTTTGTGGAGGCAAGCCTCTACAGTAGTCAGTTTGCATTCTGCTATCCTGTGATAGTTTTATGTCCAAGAAGCATCTGCACTAAATCCACAGCTTGTTTGTGAAGCATTAGGGGTTATGGTCCAGCTCTGTGATCTCATCTTAATCTCCAGAAGCTAAGCAAGGTTGGGCCTGGCTAATATTTGGATGGGAGACCACCTTGGAGTAGCAGGCGCTGTAGGCTTGCTGTGTGGAAGAAAGGCCTGGCAATCTCTTTCCAGGGGCTGAGTCGCCATCTACTCAACAGCACACAACAACATTTTAAGCAGCCCAAAGAAGTACAGCCATATTGGCCCTGAAGAAAACCAAATTCTTTCCAGGCTGGGATATTCTGTACTGTATGGGACTAATACAATAATTACCAAAAGATAACGGTGCACAAGTTTTGTTTGAAAAAGAGACCACCTGTGGTCTCAAGGGCTCAGGTACAGCGTCATCCTTGGATATTTCTTAGGTTGGGCCAATAACCAATGCAGTGTTGGTTGACTGAAATATTTGTATTCATACTGTTCCCCACCCAGGGAGCTATGCAGCTGTCAGGCAAGTAAAATAGCCAGTGAATCAATAAAAGACCTCACAGCTTGCAAAATAGCCAATATTTCTGTAAATACTACGGACGGTACAATCATGGGCAGAAGGTGCACCCTAAAATTTCAGAAGCAAGTCTGGAATTCATCATTGTTAAATCTTACAATTTTCACATTCTGTTTTTCCAAAACATTAAAAAGACCATCAAAAGCTCAGTGTATGCTCTAAGACCATAAAATACAATGTTTATAAATAAAAACTACATAGCAGAAGATTGCCCATCTCCATATAAAAAAAATCAAAAGTGTTAATTATAATGGTTTATGTTTTGAATAAGTAATTACTTATTCAAAACATAAACTATTAAGACCATTACAAAACATTCGAAGCATAAGAAGACAGAAAACAGTTAATGTATTCCGATAGGTTGCCTCCATGTGTTAGTAGAACTGAGTAGTCAGACCCAGAGTAGATAATTACAGTAATCAACCATGTGAAATTAAGGTGAAAAAAATATACACCAATGACAGGAGAGACAAACTATGCAAACTAACAGGTACCTCCTCCCCTGTATGATATATTTATTCCATTAGCAAAGCTTGGTCCTCAGTACTACGGGCCGTGTGGCTGGCCTGCCTCATCTGCTAGGTTGAGTATATAGCTTGCAACATCATCTTCTGTTGGTGCATCTGACACCACCCAGGAATCCTTTGACCCTGCCACATGGAGGCGACATATTGGACAGTTCCTGTTGCGATCACTCCTGTTCAAGAGACAGCCCCCACCCCCACAAATAAAGTTATTCATCAATTTTAAAAAAAATGTAAATTAAAGACGCAAAGAGGAAAAAATCCATTTAGAACCAAAAGGAAGATGATGAAAGCAACAGAAATCAACTACAATGCTACAGGATTATTTTAATAGGTGAAAACCTGCAAGAAAAAAACACGTGGAAGTGCATGCAGTCTCCCCACACACATATTTAACATATGTAACTAGGGTGCAGGGGGATTCTTGAGCCTGTACCAGTTTCTGTTTTCTCCCAGGATTGTGTAAATGCCTAGCTACTCCTGCCTTCCAAGAGAGAACTTTGGGTAAATGCAGACTTCTGTTTCTCTCACTCTGGGGCCCAGAAAGAGGACTCCCTGACCCCATGCTCACTCCCTTTTCCTCTGGCTAAGGGTGGGGACGCACGGGACAGCTCTCTCTCTACTCAAAAGGGTGGAATTCTAGACCAGTGATAACTGTATTACAGAAGAGACTGACTGTACCAGTACAGTCAGTCATTTTACAACAGCAACTAAAATATCTACCAAGCAAATATTTTGTTGGACTGTGTCAGCTTTCTCAAAAATGCTAAATGTTGGCAAAAAGTATGTTTTTTATTCTTCCCAAACACACCTTAATCATGTGTGTTGGGCAACAGGACATGCCCTATCAGGGTATCCATACAAACAGGGCAACGTCCGTATTAGGAGACAGAAGGAAGAAAGTATTCCTCTAATAATAAAAGATCTGCTTTCTTGCTTTTCTATATTTTTTTCTTGCGTTTGTTTTTTTGCCCAAAACTCTTATTACTAATATTTTTGCATGTACATTCAGCAGTGTAAGTTTCCCCATCAATGGCCACAGTGATTTTGAATTTGCAGAATGTAGCACAAACTTTCTGGAAAGTTCCCCCCCCCCACCCCACCAGAAATAACCTATCATCACGGTCTATCCAGTCCAAGGGCCAGTTCTCAAACAGATAAGAATATTTGAGGAACTACTGACCTTTAACCCTACTCTATAGGTCAGCATCAATGTGTTTCCTTTGCTTCATCTGCATAAACACTTGGTGCCTGATCCTAAAAAACTAAATAAATAAAACCCCCTGTTCCTTCTGTGTGTCTAAGGGAAATCGGTATTGTGGCTGGAACCTGAACGTATCAATCCATATACTAGCTGAAAAGGAAGGACACAAAATTGAATGTCACTTTTAGGCCAAAGATAGCTATGCTCTACCAAGTACTTATAACGGGAGTACAATATACTTTCCACACGACCCTGTAAGAATGATTTCTTGTCAACAATATAAGTGACTTACCTCCAAAGTAAGTTTGTGAATAATTCTTTGTGAATAATCATTAACAATGAGAATTTTACAATTACCTTCCCCACTGATATCGCTACCTATTCCTATTTAGCAATATTAACTGCACTGTGTTAACTATTAAAATACAGTAATTACCTCCATGTTAAATGTACAGTGCACTTTCTTCCCATTCTCCACCTGATCAAACTGTTAACGTGGAAACTAGCACACGTTAACTGCAAAGGTGTCACATGAATTGATAGCATGGGTAGGGAGTGGTGGCCTAGTGGTTGTGGCAAGTTGCCTCCAGCTAGAGGGCTGGAGGTTCAAATCCCATTTGAGGACAGCAACCTCAGGTGTGCCTTGTGTCCTTGGGCAAGCCACTTAACTGTTGCCTCAGGAACAACACATAGATTGTGAGCCCTTCAGGGACAAGGGAACTATATACTGCACCTACATGTACACCTCTTTGACCCGGTGAAAAGCATATATAAGCATTGCTACATAAATGTATTTATTATTGGAACTGCCCATTTCTATAGAAGCATGGGACAAACACAGGGGCCCTCTAAAGGATAAAAAGGACTCTTGTAGTGGGTGATATGGAAGGGCAGACTGGATAGGCCATGTGGTCTTTTTCTGCCGTCATGTTTCTATGTATTAACCACTGTGTCAACAGCTAACACGACTTAGTGAACAGGCCCCTGAATCTCTTACCATTTGTCAATGCACTTCTGACAGAAAGAGTGCGCACACGGCAGAATGAGGTCAGCGCGGCCATCCATGCAAATGCAACATTCTTCCTCCTCGGTCAGCTGCTTGACCCTGCAATACACAGGAGTCTACCGTAAAGCCCTTACACAGTCTGCCTTATTGCCAGGTGATAACTATGTGGAAAAAACACATAATGTAACTAGTATCCATCTGTTATGGCTTCACAGTAGGAATGCAGCAAGGTTAAAAAACCATAAATGCAACGGCCAGGTAACTTATTCCAAGTCACAGAGCAGATGGATGGCAGTGGATTCAAAGCTGAAAGCTTAGAAATCAGATCTCCTCGATTTCTGCTGTACCCCAAGACACTTCTGCTTCAGTCAATGAATTGTAACAAAAGACTCACACTAAGCTCCAACGTAAAATCAGACATCGCTAACCCAGACTGCATATCCAGAGTCCAGATCCAGCTAGAGGTTTGCGAAACCAATATTGCTCTTTGGGGCTCTCAGTGTAACTTGTTTACACAATGGAATGGTAGTCTAATTAATACCTATATCTTAATCTTTTTATGTTGATCAGCAGCTGTCTCCTGCTCCTTTGGGCTTTCAGCTTAATTAGATTCGCCCCAACAGGAGGAGCAGTGGTCTTCATTCACAGCTACCGGGAGTTTTCCCATTTTTATTTCTGACCTCATCTAGCCCAAATAATGCAGTGGCGGTCTCCTACAACCCCCTGCAGAAAAGACATGGGTCGCGGTTCCCTCCCAAACCTGGAACAGAAACCAGCCAAGTAGGTATTGCTCATGAACAATGAGAGAGACTCTCTCCTTCCTCAGGACTGTCTCTGGGAAAATAATCAGGATCTGTGACGCAGCTAATCTTAGAAGCAGCAGACTGTCACTCTTTCAGCTTTAGTTCACCAATAATGAGATTTAAGAATTGGGAAAAAGTTGGAGCTGCTGATCTACTACAGTCTGTGATAATGGTACCCTGATTTGACAGTAATTTAACATTTAAACTGATCAATACTTTGCTTTTGTTAGGTATTGCTTATGAAAATTGTATTTTTTTACTTCTTGCTGCTATGGGTGTCCTCTGGGATTAGAAAGGTGGAACGCAAGTGGAAAATAGTAAAAACAGACACACAAGATGAAGCAGCACATAAGAAGACTGCAATTTTTTGTATTTTACACGAACGTAAGATGGGAAATCAAGATCATTTTTTAGTATCAATTTTTAAAAAAAAATCAAAATACTGTAGCAAAACAGCCCTTTTTTTCTCTCTTTGTACAATAGAAAAATGTGATGGGATCTATAGAATGTTACCGGTCCCCTCTCCAAAGTGAGTATCAACTATCCCCTTTAAGAGAGTCTAGAGCCCAGAGCTGGGAGGACATGGCTCACAAGAAGAGGTTAAGAACCCCTCAGGCTGCAAGAGGGGAAGAAGCCCGTGGAGCCAGAAGTCCTTCCAAGACAAGCCGTGCAAAGGAGTTCTGAAGTAGGAACTTTAACTGGGGTTGGAGGAAGGGCTGGGAGAACCAGTTTGTGGAGGTTTAACAAGCTGGGAGAGAAATACAGCGGATTTTATTTTGCCTGAACTGCTGTCTGTTCTGGATTTTGCTATGTGGAGGTTTGACAAGCAGGGACAGAATTAAAACTGCTTTCGTTTTCCCTGAACTCCTGTCCAGCCTGTGTTTGGGAAAAAACAAACCCTTCCCACCTCCTGCCACACTACCACATATGGTGGCAGCCCGAGGATTTCCTCTAACCCCAAATCCACGTCCCTCCAGGTCTAGGCCTCTACAGCAGGTCAGAACTGTTTTGTTTGTCTGTATAGGCTAAGAGGGTTAGGGAGCTTGAAGAAGGGATAGTCCGTGCTGGGCAAGCAGGCTTTGTTTTGGCCATTGATTCTGGCAGGTCAGCAGCAACAATGTCAGTAGCAGTTTCAACACATGCTGCTGGAAGGGCAGCAACAGCAGCAGATAACCGGATCTTATTTGAGCGCAGGGGGAGCTACAGAAGAGTTCCCTAGCTCAGTTGACCCAGGCCCTGCAGAGAGTACAACTCCATCCTCCAGTGTAAGTACTTCTTAAAATGACAGCAGAAGATGAACCAGACCATTTTTTGGTGAACTTTGAATGAACAAGCCAGGTGGCCGGAGGAAACAGGGACTACTTATTTGGGGAAATCTGCTGATGGGCAGCAGTCAGGCTGCATTCCAGAACGCCAACTCAGATGGGCAAGCTACTTATGCAGCTGTCAAGGCCGCCATAGTGGAACAGGCTGGCTATACCCCAGGAGTCTACCGCCACTGATTCAGAAAGGGCGGGGTGGGGGAGGCTCCAGATAAGAGAGTCCTCAGAGGTTCCTCTATTGGTTGAAGGATCTCGCATGGAAGTGGCTGCAACTAAAGGGATTCACTGGAACCTAAAGGTGTTCTCCACCCGCCTGGGACGAACCCACCTCATTTGTCATGATATCGTTACCGACCCTGGGGTGGTTATCCTGCCACGACCCTACTGGAGGCCTGGTGACAAGCCATTGCCAGGAGCTGGAAGAAATGCTTATCCTGGGAATTATGGAAGAGTCTATGAGTGACTGGTGGTCACACATCGTTTTGGTTCCTAAACCCAACAGAAGTATCAGATTCTGCATTGACTTCTGGAGGGTCAATGCAGTTTTTAAACTGGAAGCACATATCCCATGCTCTAATCAGGGGTGGGCAATTCCGGTCCTAGAGGGCCGCAGACCAGTCAGGTTTTCATGATGTCCCTAATGAATATTCATGAGATTTGCATCCACTGCCTTCCATTGTATGGAAATAGATCCATGAATATTCATTAGGGACATCATGAAAACCTGACTGGTCTGCGGCCCTCCAGGACCAGAAATGCCCACCCCTCTAGGTGGATGAGCTAATCAAGTGACTCAGAGGAGC
Source organism: Ichthyophis bannanicus (assembly GCA_033557465.1). NCBI lineage: Eukaryota > Metazoa > Chordata > Amphibia > Gymnophiona > Ichthyophiidae > Ichthyophis > Ichthyophis bannanicus. The sequence goes on along the minus strand of CM066047.1, from coordinate 53,365,819 downwards.
ACGCTTTATATCAACCTTGGATCTGACCAAGGGCTCCTGGCAGGTGCTCTAGACTCCAGCTGCCCTGGAGAAGACTGCTTTTTTGACACCGCAAAGTCGTTTACAGTACTGCCCTTTAAATTACACGGGGCTCCTGCCATGTTTAATGCCCAGCTGACCGCACTATTACTACTACCACCACCAAATATTTATAAAGCGCTACAAGGCATATGCAGCGCTGTACAAACTCAGAGACAGGCTCTACTCAGAGCTTACAATCTAATCAAGACAGAGAAGACAAAAGGATAATATAGGGAAGGGTAAGGAGACACAAGGGAAACAAGGGATCAGGATCCAAAAGCAGTCTTAAAGAGGTAAGACTTTAGCATGGATTTGAAAAGGGGCAGAGATGAAGCCTGACGTACAGATTCAGGAAGTTTGTTCCTGGCATAAGGAGCAGCAAGGTGAAAGGACCGAAGTCTGGAGTTAGCAGTGGAAGAAAAGGGCAAAGAGAGGAGCAAGCCAGAAGAGCGGAATTCATGAGGAGTATGCATACCTTGACAACATCATCGCCTACAGCAGAGACTGGACCATCTAACTCAAATAACAAGCCATGCTGACCAGCCTGCAAAAGGCCGGCTTGATGGTCAACCCCAAGAAATGTTTTCTGAGAGGTCGGGGCATTCAGTACTTGGGATATTTGATCAGATATGCACAGATACGACCTCAACGGAAGGTAGTTGCTATTGCCCAAATTCCCACCCTGAAATGAAGAGGTTTGTGTTTTTCTTAGATTGATTAGTTATCGCCGCTGGTTCATCTCAAACTCTGCAGAGATAGTGAAAACACTAGACTGACCTTCCAACGCCTCAAGAAGGCTGTGTGCTCTGAAACTGTCCTTATTAACCCAGATTTCTGTCGACCATTTATTATGCAAACTGATGCCTCAGGAGGTAGGCTTAGGAACTGTTCTGGCTCAGAAAGTCAGGGGTGAAGGATATTCCATAGCATTCATTAGCAGGAAGCTGCTTCCTTGGGAACAGCATTATACAGTGATAGAGAAGGAAGCCCTGGCTGTCAAGTGGGTGCTTGAGACCTTCAAATACTACCTGCTTCGCCATCAGTTTATGCTGGTAACAGACCACCAGTCCCTAAAGTGGCTGGCTCAACAAAAGGAATCCAACGGCTGTATTATGTGGTGTTTTTTTGAGTCTCCAACCCTACCAGTTTTGGGTTCACCAGAGGGCTAGTCAGACTCACTTGAATGCGGAGTTCCTTTCCCGGGTGAGGTAGGCACTCAACAGGGCATGGTTGAGCTGAGGGGGAGTGTGTGTGATGGGTCTAAAGAATGTTAATACTCCTTTTGGAGAGGGACAGGTAACAGTCCCCTTTAAGAGAGTTTGCAGCCCAGAGTTCAGGGCTGGGAGAGTGTAGCTCACAGGGAGAGGTGTTAGGAACCCAACAGGCTGCAGGAGGGAAAGAGGCCCGTGGAGTCAGAAGGACTTTAATTAGGGCTGGAGGAAGGGCTAGGAAAATAAGCTTGTGGAGGTTTAACAAGCTGGGAGTGTAGTACAGCTGATTTTGTTTTCCCTGAACTGCTGTCTGTTCTGGGTTTTGCTTTATGGAGGAGTTTGACAAGCTGGGACAGAATAAAAACTGCTTTTGTTTTCCCTGAACTGCTGTCCGGCCTGTGTTTAAAAGAAAACCCTTCCCATCACATGCCACACTACCACATAAAGAAACACTTGAAGCCATTTCTTTCTGACAGCTAGCTGATTCAGAAAAGGCTGAAAAAATATTTTCCAAGTACAGAAGTCTACAACGGATTTTTTTTTAAAACAAATGTCAAAACTGCTGAAGACAGCGTGTTCAAAATCATAAGGCTGAATGTTGCTGCTGTAAGATAAACAGGAAACCGAGAGTGAGAAGCAAACGCCTATCCTGATTCCAGCTGATCAGGGTGGGAAGGAGGTACAGACTCCTCGGAGAAGGAAGGGACGTCTGTGGAGCAAACCTTTTCTTCTTTGTGCTGTAGCAGAAAATGACTCGCACAAAACAAACTGGTAATGTTCAAGAACACGTGCAGGATTCAGATTATAAGACATGCCTACTGCACGCTCCCATTCAGACGTCGACGTTCTCACCCCGGAGACGTCCACAGATCCAGCTTCTAAAATGGCTCCGTCTCCATGACCATTTTCAGATGTCCAAAGAACAAATAAGGCTTCTAAAATAACCCCCATAATCTATAACTATTCAAGAGCTTTCCATTGCCTTGATCAATAGACATCCAATATAAAGTAGAAAAATAAATGAAAGTTGCAAGGAAGCAGTATGTAAACTAGAAAAAGTAGAGGGATGTTAACTACAGGCTAACGCGTGGTAACGGTCATTAGAGTGCAGTAAGTACCACCGTGGACCAATTTACTTCTACAGCCATGGTGACACTTAACGCAGTCTAACGGACATTACCGTGCGTTAAGCTTTAGTAACACGCCCCTGCAATCCTACAGTCTGAACAATACCATGTGTCAGATAAGCTGATGTTTTCTAGAAATTGTAACCAGTCTTGCAAGTAGACTGGTGCAACCTTATATATTCAGCCTGAACCTCCCATCTGTCTCCTCCGTCCCCCTCCACAGTCTGCTTTTCTTATATAGATAGATTCATGAGCAAAAGCTTAATGTCCGGCCAATTCATCAATCACGTAGACAAATGACTTAATATCAAATCTCGGACTAAATGTTCAGAAGCAGCTCCTTTAGCTAACCATGTTCTCCAGTTCAGAACTTCGCTAACAGTTTGTTCACAATGTTTTCTTATAGATATAAACTTCTATTCTTAGATTAGAACTAACATCCACTTATCCTAAAGCCAGAGATGTGGTGTTTCCAGAAAATCTGAAACTGGATAATTTTCTGAAAACTTTTCAATGCAAAATGTCTCATTTGTATGAAGTTTCCAGCATTTTGTTTTTCTCAGTAAACTCTACAGTGCAAATTTTCCTGAAGCCCTGACTAAATCAGTGATCTGATCTGGCATGTTATAATGCTCTACATATTTAGTAAACAACACTATATTATTTTATCACACTGTACCTTAAGGTTTTTCAAGCAGACAAGTAGTTAATTACAATTTTGGATTGGGGTGGGGGAAGTTTAAACAGTATACAGTTTCAGTCCTTGAGGGCCGCAAACAGACCAGGTTTTCAGGATATCCCTAATGAATGTGCCTGAGAGGGATCTGCTTACATACTAACTCCATTGTATGCAAATGTATCCGATACATATTCTTCATTACAGATAGGCTGAAAACCTGGCCTGTTTGTGGCTCTTGAGGACAGAAGCATGTTCCCCTTTGTTAAAATGAAAAAAATTCAAAGCTTGTTCTTGTCAAGCTTGATCAGTATTGCACAGACATCCATTCACTGGGACTAATGAAACTGATGATACATTTTAGAAATGGAAAATTTTCCACAGAAAAACACAGCATAGGAAAATGTTCCATCCCACGTACCTGCCTAAATCAGGTCTTCTCACTCCACACTGCTTTGGTGAACGACTTAGTCCCATCTCACAACTAGCTGATGTTCAGACTATATATTTATGTTTTCAGAACCTTTCCTGTTAACATATGCAAGTTTCCATATGACAGCTACAAATGATAAAACACAGTCAAGTGCTGAACATGTTGCGCTCCTTTCCTCTCCTAAACAGGATGTCAACATTTCTGAACCTCGCTGTAACTATCATGAAAAAGCTTAAAAGTTGTGCTTCGCCTTGCTACCACGTCTTCCACTTTCAGCAGCTGTGGACCTTCACTTGCCAAAACTTAACAGAAAAGGAAAAATAAGTTTAAAGGGAACAAGTCTGTGTAAATAAACACTACACCTCGACTTTGTAATTACAGGGGATTTCATTTCCTTCTGGTACATCTTTCAGAAGATACTGCGCAGGCTGGGTTCACATCCATTAAAGAGCCCTGGCAAACGGACAACAGTGCTCCAGCTGCTCGTTCCAGTCCAAACACTCGATGAATCATTTGTACTCTGCAGCAACCAGCCAATTGCTTGCTAAACTGCAACGACCTGATGCCTCTCACACATGCTGAGGATTATTTGAGAAGCACCACACGTGTAAATGGCAGCATTTACATGTATAGACTGGCATACAGCACACGTTTAAATGCCATTTTAGAATCTGGACATGCTTACCATGTTTACATTTCCTGTAGGTGTGGCAGGGAGCACAGACATGGATTTCTCATGTCGCAAAGAGAATTCATCTCTCCAGGGAAAATTCCGGACATCGGTATTTACAGGTGCCATGAAGCATGTATAAGTGCCTGCTGGCCGGGGCCGCTATCTCGATCCCTCCCTCGATGAGGTGTGCTGGCTTCTAATCATCTCCAACACCCTCACAGCATCCAGATCCCCCCTCCCCAGCAGATGGACCCATCAGTAGCTGCATCATGAGATCATCATTAGGGTCACAGGGTCTCGAGCACCACTTTGGAGCCTGAGGCCAGACAAGCAGGAGCAAGTAGGGATTGTTCCTGCTGCACTAGAAACCAGGGGCCTCCAGTAAGGCTGGAATGAGGGTATCGCCTGTTGGGGGGGGGGTCTGGAGGTGATCAGATGTCAGAACGCTTCATCAGAAAGGAATCAAAGTCAGGAGAGACGGGGAACTTCGCCTGCCGGTTCCGGCTCCCCATATCCAGCAGTGCAGTGATTTTAGAAAGCTGCTGCCTTGCATACGTTGAGGTATTTCTATGGTTTTCTCCCATGTACAGTTTTCTAAAATTGCTGCTTCTGCATGGTGTGGAGGCTATACACATGCAGTCCTGCAATGACTTTACAAGAAGCTCTAAGGCCTACATTTGGCAGCGTCTCTTGTAAAATACTATGGGAATTCTCCACATCATAACCCGGACGTGTGAAATCCCCTCGCCACCTATTTGCCATGCTCATCAGATACCCAAACCACTAAGAGAAAACCATATCTGTGCTCATAGACTTCCAGTATCTTCATATTTAACATCTTTCGGATTAACTGACTGTGCGTAAACCGGCACACCATATGCAGACATTTCCATGCAAGCCCCAAGAGGAGTGACGTGCAGTACCTTCCCATCCACAAGCTGGCCTGACAGGAGGACACGGATGACAAGCTTTCAGCACCCTCGGGGGCAGCCATGTCCTGCGTAAAAACTCCTGCAGCTTGGCTGGTAATATCCTTATACAGCTGAACAAACTGATACAGATTCATAATCCTTGAAGCTTCCAAAATTCCACTGCTTTTGTTAATCTAAGAACAGAGAAATTATTTTTTTACCCAAGGTGCAGGATCACCGTTCATCATTCTCTAAAGCTAGGAGATGTGGGCATCTTTAAAGCAGCCCCCACCCCCTTTCAATAACATGCACAGAAGTGGCTGACTTCAGCATTGTAAGGGCTTATCAAGAACCTATCACAGTGCAAATTACTTATTATAATCTTGCAAACATCGTGGTTATTTATTTATTTTATTTTATTTATTTAGCAAGCATTTGTATACCGCGCCTTCCAGCGATCAGAAGCGGATATGATTACATAGAAACAGCTGTCGAATCAAGACAGAAAAATTTTTGTTGTATACATATAGATTCGTAAGGTAAGCACGGCACATAGAAAATTATCTTTTATTTAAGAAATCTGAATGTAGAAATCTGGCAGAAAATGTAGACACCTGGATTCTGAAGCAGCAGTTTTCTAATTACATCTCTTGTTTTATATTAAAACTGAAAAAGTACACAAAGGGGGTCTTTACTAAAGAGTGCTAGCTGTCAGTGTGGATCTGGTGCATGCTAAAGGCGCACGTTGGACACATGTTGACAGCCAGCATTGCTGGATTTTGGTGCTAACTGTCCATGGTGCATTAGGATTGCAAGTGGGAGGGTTAAGGGTGAAGAGTGGGTGGAGCAGGCGCTGCGCAGGCAGAGCACTCGCGCTACCTACATGGCGGGCTAGTAGCGTGGGTACACTCACCGCCACCTCTATAGCTGACACCAAGTACATCCATGTTCTGATAGTGCAGTGCATACGGCCATGCACTAACTGCCGAGAGCATGCTTTCCATGTTTCTGGTAATTAGCTTTGTGGTGTTGCCCTAACTCACTGTGGTTTCGTGCCTTGGGGGCGCGTTAGGTGCAACACCACAGCGCCCTTAAGTAAAAGGACTTCTGAATGACTCACACTTGTGTTAAATTAGTTTATATGTTTATTTAAAAAAAAGAAAAGGAGTTTATACCTTAGTTAGGACATTGATGTATGAAAAGTCAAAAAGATAAGATACGCCAGAAGCTGTTAACCATAAAGCAAGGGACCCAAACACTCTGGAGAATCCTCCTTTATTTTCATCCAAGAGGAACTGATACAGTTGTGGTCAACATTGTCACCCTTGCAGTTCAAGCCCTTAAAGTCCAACATCTCCTAAAAAAAGTGGCCAGTGAAATAGCTTTGAGCTATATAATGCACACATATTTGACACACAAAGGAACCAAATAAAACAAGTCCAATTAAAAAAAGAAATGGTAGGAAATAGTAAAAAAATCTGAGACATTGCCAGGACATGATTATTGGCACCCTTATAAACAATTCAAATCAGTTTGAACAGAAGAACCACATTCCCATTGCAGTAAAATTAGACACACCTGTGATCAATTGTCAGTACTCACATGACTTGATTTAACCAATGAATGATGGCTCTATTGCTTAAAATGGCCACATCCACTCCCTATTCCAGCTTCACAATGATGAAGACAAGAGAGCTGCCTGAGACAGTCAGAAAGCCATTATCACCAAACATCAAACTTCAAAGGGGTAAAAGGCTATCTTCAAAGACCTTGGGATTCCTGTGTCTACCGTTTGCAATGTTATTAAGAAGTTTTCTGCTCATGGAATTGTCAAGAACCTCTAAGGATGTGGTGGGAAGAGGAAAATTAATCCAAGAAGTTGTGATGGCTAGTGCAAACTGTTGGAAAAGCACCACTTACAACATCCAAAGAGCTTAAGGCTGACCTGGAGCAATCTGGAGTGGTGGTTTCAACCCACACCATAAGCCGTGCCGTAAACAAAAACGGACTTCATGGGCGAAGACCAAGGAGGACCCCACTGCTCAAAGACAGACATAAAAAGGCACGCCTGATCTATGCCCAAACTCACCTTGAGAAACCACAATCCTTCTGGGAAAATGTTCTATGGACAGATGAAACCAAACTTGAGCCCTTCGGCAATGCAGACCAGCAATACATTTACAGGCAAAGAAATGAAGCTTATAAGGATAAATACACCCTTCCTACTGTTAAATATGATGGAGGTTCCATAATGCTGTGGGGTTGTTTTGCTGCCTCCGGAACTGGAGACCTGGAATGTATTAAAGGAAACATGAAGTCGGAGAACTACCAAAGTATTTTGGAGTGAAATGTGCTATCTAGTGTCAGAAAGCTAGATCTGGGTCAAAGGTCATGGTCCTCCAGCAGGACAATGACCCAAAACAAACATCCAAAGTACAAAAGAATGGTTTAAAAGGAAAAAATGGACCATTTTAAAATGGCCAGCAATGAGTCCTGATCTCAATCCAATTGGGAACCTTTGGAAAGAGCTGAAATCTGCCATTGGTAAACAGAATCCAGGAAACATTCATAAGCTGGAACAAATTGAAGAGTGGGAGAAACTACCAACAGACAGATGTACAAAATTTATAGATGGTTACAAGAAACGTTTGGAGGCTGTCATCACTGCCAAGGGCTGTACAACCAAATATTAGTGAAGAGTGCCATTAATCCTGTCCAGGTCTTCTGTGTTTTTCTCAGAAATTACTACATCTAAGTTGCACAGAGATTTTTTTTGTTATATACTTTTGAACATACTATTAAAATATTATGATGACATACAGTTGGAATATTTCCAATTAGTTCTCAAGATCAGGGAGGAGTGGCCTAGTGATTGGGGCAAGTTACCTCAGGCCCGAGGGCCAGGGGTTCGAATCCTGCTAGAGGACAGCAACCTTGGGCTGGAAGGACTGAGGTTTTTAGTCCCACAGGTGCTCCTTGTGGCCTTGGGCAAGCCACTTAACCCTCTGGTGCCTCAGGTATACAAACGGAGATTGTGAGCCCTTCGGGGACAAGGGAAAAATATATATACAGTACCTGAATGTACACCACTTTGACTGGTAGAAAAACGCTATATAAGCCTAGTTAAATAAATGCATAAATAAATAAATAAGATATTGTACACAACATACCTAAAATGCAAGGGTGCCGATAATGTTGACCACAACTCTACTTTACCTCTTGAAATATATTCCCTAAAAATTAAACTGAATCGGTTTGATTTTTGAGCTAGGCTAAGATTTGTTTAAAAAGTGTCTAAAGTTTAACCCACCTTAGTACAGACTATTCTAACAACCACCTTCCAAAGAGCTGAGGAGTCAGACCCTGGCTGCACCTCAAACAGAAGATGCTTGTCTTGACCAGAAGCCAGTTTTGCAGTTCTGCAACAAAAGAAAAAGATGTAATTCTGATACAGGTTAATAAGAAGGATCCTGTATGTTGTACCTTATGCTCTGGGCACAATTTTTAAATGAAATGTCTCTTATTGGTGGCATCTGAAAAACTATAATTTGTTAATGCTAATTCAGAATGCCTACAGTTAGCCAGGGGAGGCCAACTCCAATCCTAGTGCAACACGATCCAGCCTGGTTGTCAGGATGTCCCTAATGAATATTCATGAGGTATATTTGCATACAATGGGAAGCAGTGGGTGCAAATATACCTAATGAATATTCATGAGGTAGATTTGCACCCACTGCTTCCCATTGTATGCAAATATACCTCATGAATATTCATTAGGGACATCCTGACAACCAGGCTGGATCGTGGTGCACCAGGGCCGGAGTTGGCCACTCCTGAGCTAGACCATTTGCTAACTTGGATTGCATGACAGGTTATGCCTCAATTGAAAGAATCATACTGGCTACGTATTGTCTGGTAGATATGCTTTTTATCTGCTATCAACTTTAATCTCTCACGTTAATGGGTCACATGTGTACAGCTTGCTGTGACCCATTATCATTCTTTTTTCACTGTTGAATTTTTTTCCCAATAGATAATCAAAGTGAATCTATTTATCCTTCTAGAAAAAAAGATGAAACCTCACCTTTTGGCCTCATCTTCCTAGTCTGTATTTAAATTTCACTGTGTTCTTTGTTATGGCTGGTCACATTGCTCTATGTTGGATTTTGTAATGCACTCAGAACGTAAGCAATATGAAATAAGTACACGAATAGGACTAACCTAAATAAATCTCTACAATGGCTCTTCATGATATCCTTGCATACAGTAGTTCTAATAAGCCATTTCATCTGCACAGTTTGGTTTGCACAGGCACATTTCTGGAATACACTTAACATCTCTGACATTCATCGAACCGTACAAAATGATAGTAAAAGAACATGGACCTTTTGGTCTGATCCTGCATAGCAATGCTTACCAAGCCCAGTTTTCCGTTTCCAACAGCAGCCAGTCCAGGTCACAAGTACCTGACATATCGTAGAAGTTGCCAGATTTCATGCTACTCAGCCCAGGGATAAGCAACGGCTTTCTCACGGTCTGTCTTAATAACAGTTCATGGATTTTTCCTTAGGGATTTGTCTGAACCTTTGTTAAATCAAAGTCCCAAATCTTTGAGTGCCAATCTTTAAAATCACAATGTTTGGTATGCCCTGTTCCTGAAGTATATGATCCTTTTCATTTAAAAACACTTTTCGGCTCTTTTACTAAAGGTTAACATGTGCTTATGAAATTAACGTGCGTTAAGTGCCACGGTGCCCATGGACATAAAAGGGCTGTGGGCACATAACTTTGTAAACGCGCATGGAAACCTTTTTACTAGAGGGTCCCTTTGTCCAATTATTTCACTATCCGTTTTGAGACTGAACTAACAGACTGATATTCAAAGACCTCACTGTATCCAGACAAGGACGTTCTGCGAGATATTCATCCAGACAGTGGCACTAAATATCGTCACAGATGACCTTGGCACTACTCGGTTAGTGCAGGGTCCGTCTGTGGGTGGTCTGACCTCTAAGTGCCAACATTATCTGGAAAGTGGAGATTTGCAGCTGGCACATAGGCAGCATGAAAGCCTAAACGGCTGTCCAGTTAAGCGCCGACTGAAAATCACCGCTATCTAGATAGGGCCCGCTCAGTCTGGACAGAGAGGATACTGCCGGTGCTGCTGAATATCTGGTTTATATTTAAATACTATGGCGTTTAAAAATTGGCCCTATATACAGCAAGGGTCGCTAGGGTTAATGCAGCGAGCCACCTGCACTGAAATCTAAATCTTGCTATTAAATGCCAGAGACATTTCTGGCCCTGGTATTGAATATCAAGGTTAGACATATTTTCTGCTTGCTAACCGGGCAATGGTAATATTGAGCCACTGCCTGGTTAGCGATATGCCCAGTTAGCAATCAATGCTGCCCCCGCTCCATCCCGGAACATCCCCGACATGCCCCTTTGCCATGCAGCTAGCATCGGGGTGTGTAGAGGCAGCACCCACGGGTATTCAGCAGTATTTACACAGTTTGCAGGTCCCTAGTACTTTGCACCCTTAAATAGATTTTAAATTTAGTGAATAAAATTCAATGCATCCAATAATACAACCATATGCTGTCTTCATCTTAATTAGTCAATATTCTGAGGCAAATCAAACATACATCATGGTGTATTTATCTTTAAAGCCTGTTGGGTGAAGGATATGAATGATACATGTTTTGGCAGTCATGTAGGTTTTTTTTTCTCCTGCCAACAATATTGAAGAAAAGGAAAACAATTTAAAGCCTTACACATCATTAAGTTCGGCTACTCTGCCCAGAAACTCCTCATAAGTAAGGAAACCGCTGTCACGAACCAGAGCGACATGCTTTGCTACTTTCTCCGGCAGTCTGTTTATTACAGTCTGTGTCTGGTTTGAAATCTGTTGTCCCATGGTTTAAAGCAATGTTCCCGATCAGCATTCAGAGAGCAATTCCGTTCCATTCATTTGTGCAGTTTCTGTTAAACAAAACAGTGTTAATATAGCAATCAGTGTGACAAGGCTTTAAAACCTCAGTCCACAACTGAAGAAATAAACATTACAGTGATGGTTTTCATGGACTTCTATCATTTAATCTTGCAAACCACTTTGATACAGACTGCCAAAGGTGGTATAATCAATTTCATAAACACAATATCATACATTTTATGTATAATAGTTGTGTTTTAAGGTACTCATAAAAATCCCCATCACTTCCCTGCTATTTCATGACAGCACTGAGATTTGGTGGGCTACCCCCGAGTGGCAATAGTTACTTTGTACTTTGATCAGTGTAGTTTAATATTATATCTTTAGCATTCAAACGTTACTGTGTTTTTCTGGCATGATGTACAATGCTGTTACAACTAGGCATTAGGTGACTGCACCTAGAAGTTCTGTTTGGAATCTTGTTGAGTCAAAATTTCTTCAAACTGTGTTCCTGCAAGGTTGACAGGAATTGGAAGAGCTGCGAGTAGTAAAGCTTGGTATGGGATGATAGCTGGGGGCAGAGAAGGGAAGGAGGCACATTTTAACAGGACTGAAATGTTGTGTCTTATGTACTGAAGACGCTATAGCTATTCAGCATTTTGCTGATTACATCCACAATAAAGACACTGAACCTGCATGGAGATGTAGTCAGAACCCTAACCACCTTGCTAGGCTGACTAGATAGTAAATTATGGCAAATAAAGACCAACATGCCCTATGTTACATCAGTCAGATTTAACTGTACCGGTATAATTAGTTAAAACGAAATATACACAAGTGTTAACAGAATGTGGAAGGGAGAGACGTACAGGTGACCTGTCACCTGGCTGCAGTTTTCTCATCTCAATGGTCAACGATAGTAAATACACATTTCACTACTTCTGCAACACTGATTTGTAATGATTACAAGCTTTTGCGAACACACAATTTGTTGCAAGAGCTTCCCTTTCTGAACATACATACATTAAATATATGCCAGAACATCAAGGGCTATCATTTGGAAATGTATAACATTACATTCACAGTACTCTGTACCCGTATCCTTCAAAAGGCCTTATCAACAGGCACAGAGCGAGCCCCCGTCTTTCTGTGGGATGAAAAAACCGAAAAGCACAAACTGCTGCAAAAGAGGACAAATTTCAGATAATGGAAGACGAAAGCGAAGCACAAGACAACTTTGCTTCGGTCGTGAAAGTGTGCCATCCTCTGTCTAGCCCTCGCTTCAGATGCTGCCTCACTGCTTTCCCCGATTTTGTAGGGTTCCCATAACATAAATGCACGCGCATCCGCACTCCTTTCCGGCGGAGGCCCGGCCCGAGACGCAGCGCGTGACTCACTAAGTGCTGCGGATCGGCTCCTCGCGCTCCCACCACTCTCATCGCGCGCGGCCATGCCAACCCCGGCGCCCCCCAGTCCCCGCAGACGAATACGTCACCCGCGCGACGGCGCCAGCCGATGACGTGAGCGTGGGAATGTGGCGCCCGGTTTTCCTGCTCTAAGGACGGAAACGAAACGAGTCTACAGTGAGGGAGGTGGAGGGGAGGGACCGTTATGCGGTGGGTTCGGTTTCTGTTCTTTCCTGCCTGTCAGATGCGCAGGATATCCTCAATGAATATGGATGAGATATATTTGCATGGACTGTCCCCATTATATGCAAATATATGTCAGGACTCTGCAGAATAGCACTCCAGCATGCGCCCATAACATTGCCTGGTGCATTTCGCCTGCTGTTTTTCTTTTCAGCAAAGCCATAGAAAAGTTGCCGGTACTGCGCAGTCAAGAAATGAGCATAAATTCCTCACTCGCGCTGACCGCACATATATGAAGTTGCGTTAAAATTCCAACCTTTAGGTCTTCTGTAGATTTCCCTGCATCTTAGCTGCATAGCTAATTGATTCGTTACCGTGCATTCAAATGCACCGCGCATTGATTATGCCCTCTTTAGATCCCTCCTTGCATTCTGCGCTCACGCTAGCGCATAAAATTCTGCACAGTCAGGCCGGTGCAAAAAACTAGCGTGGCCTTAAGCACAGATAACGCCACCTTTAAGCACTCTTAATCCTACCATGAAATGCAGGAAAGAGATGGACGCGCTCTTGAACAGCAACTGAAAACTAATGCATAGTTAACACCATGAGTACTTAAATGTGTTTAAATTATAGGCACATAAACTGCTATGCAAAAATGCAGAGACATAGAGGATTTCCCATCCCCCGAAGTAAAAATAAACCCGTGACCCAGCAGCCCCGACCTCTCCACCAGCCAAACCAAAAATTAACCCTGGTGGCCCAGTGGCCTTGATCCCCCCACCCCCTGATATAAAAATAAACTCTGGTGGTCCAGCAGCCCCCAACCACCAAAGTAACAGTAAACCCTGCTGGCCCAGTGGCTCCAAACTCCCCATCCCCCAAAGTAAAAATAAACCCTGATGGCCCAGCAGCCCCGATTCCCCCCACTCGGCAAACCAAAAATAAGCCTTGGTGGCCAGCGGCCCCAAACACCCCACCCTGTATCTTCAGAAATGAGTGGAAACACTGCCAGAAAAATGGCAGCATCTGGCCCTGCGTGGTGTGTCCTGGGATGCACCGGGCAAAGTCAGACTACAATATAAGATAGAATGTGCCTTATATGGCAGTCTAACCATGTCTGATGCATCCCAGGATGTACCGCACAGGGCCAGGGCCACCATTTTTCAAGATGGTGGGGCAAGGGCAGGAGCACATGGGCAGCACTCCTTGTTTCTGAAGATAGGGAGAGGGGGTGGGGTGTTTGGGGACACTGCGCACCAGGGTTTATTTCTGGCTTGGCGAGTGGGGGGATTGGGGCTGCTGGGTCACTAGGGATTATTTTTACTTGGGTGGGTGGGGGATAGGGGCTGCTGGGCCACCAGGGATTCGCTTTCTGTCGGGCACTGGCCTCAACAGTATTTTGATGGCATTGGGGGCTTTCCCCGTTGCCTGGATCATCTAAGGGGAATTTGACATTTTCCCTCAGATGATCCAGGCATTGGAGAAAGCCCCCGATGCCATCAAAATACTGTTGGAGCTGATAAGCAAATTAGCTATGCGGTGCCTATTTCTCTGGAAGAGTATGCCAAACTAGTGCCAACGTCTTGTGCACTGGTGTTTGGCTTGCTCTCCCAGTTTAATACTGCCATTTTGCACCCGGTTTAATGGGCGGCTAATTTGCATGCTCACCTCTTTCTGCATCCGAGCGCTGAAGTTGCTATTGGTGCACCTCAAATAGGCATTAAAAGCTGATAGAGCATGACTTCGGCACCAGTTTTCTGCATCGTCCTGAAACACTGCACTATTGCCTGAACTAACAGCAGCGCACTTTGCTGCATTTGCAGTTAATCAGAAAGTAATTACTTGCGTGTGTGCCTTTTGAGTCAATGCTGACTCCTGGCAATTCAGCAGCTCCTGGGTTTTCTTGGCAGTGTAACCGGAAGTAGCTTGCCAGGTCTCATACTGCTCTAAAAGGACCTTTTGGCATGGGAATGAGAAGTGGGAGGTCCTTAAACAGTAACTAGCAGTCTGGAACACAAAAGGGAAAACTGGGCAAGCAGATTGCAAAAGGACTTGTATTAAGAGTTAAACGATTCAAAAGGATGTACTGTACTTTAATAGAAAATGTCTTTACTTGTGTATAAACCAAAAGTGAGATTCTCATGCAGCTGTCTTATTTATAGTTTAATGTATCCTATACTACTGTGTATTGTTTTACAACGTTCCATGTAACTGAGTATGTATCTGTTTATGTACTACTCAAATTGTTATTTGTAAACCGCGCTTGATCTTTTGGAAAACACGGTATAGAAATTTTTAATACATAAATAAATTTCTTGCACTTTAGTTGTTTTTACAGTAAAAAAAAAAAAAAATTAAATAAAAACATTCAAAATTCTTATGCTTTTTTTCTTTGCACATTGGAGTTCTGAAGGAAAACATTTCCTAGTAGCACCTTTCACTTCCAACATTGCAGTAGTTAGTGGTATCCTAAAGGAAAATCCAAATGCAGGCAGAAAGGAAGAATGCACTACCACAGGTCCTGTTTCCAATCAGTATCTATGGGATAAAAGCTTAGGGCCCGATTCCAGTGTGGACGGAGAACCCTCTGTGCGCCCGGCCGGAACCAGATGCACAGAGGGCATTGCTATTCTAATCCTGCGGGGCAAACAGGCCTGTATGTGCAGACCCAAACCCTGATTCTATCTGGCCTGCACGTACAGGCCTTCGCCAACTAACTCAGTCAGGGCTTTTAAATGGAGTCACGGCCCCATGGCGTCCAGTTGCCATGGCACTGCAGCTCCATTTAAAAGCCGCGATCCCTGGCCGCCAGCCTCCAAATTGCTTTTCCTGCAGCCTGACCTCCGATCTGGGCTCCCAGGGCCAGGGTTGGGCTGCGGGGTATGCACTGCGCCCCCTCCTGCCGCTGCCATGCCCCGGGCTCGCCATTCCTGCCGCATCGGGGACGTTATTCCACCTCGGAGGTGGAATAACGTCCCCGTTCAAGTCACTGGCCCCAGAGGTACAGGGCCGACATTAGAATCAGCCCTGTACATCCTGGGCTGGCGATTACCCACTGCCTGCCCTAACGCCGCCCCCGATCCTCCGCTTTCCCACTCCCGTCCAACTTCCCCGTACAACATGCGGAGAAGGAGGATGGGGCCGGGAAAGGCCACGAATAGCAAGGATGGACGTCCCAATGGGACATCCGTCCCTGCTATTTGTGGCTCGGAATGACCCCTTTAGTAAATAAGGCTGTAAAACAGGAGAACATTTATAGAGCTCTGCTTCTAGGAAGCTCGAAATAGCACAGTGCATGTGATTTGACATCTCAGCCTGTTCTACAAAATTAATTTCAAATGGCAGGGCAAGCCGTAGGAGGGTGCAGGGCCCTCTTAGTCTTTGTATATAATTAAAAAGTTCATTTAATTAAAACAAAAAACACACCAGCATTCTTGTCCTCCATCCTTCACATGATTTTATGTCTTACTTTCCCCCCTGCCTGGTCCCTCTCGCCCCCTCCTCCTCCCTTCATAATCCTCGCTCATAGGTTCTTCCTGCTCTCTTCCACCCACACACTCATGTTTTCCTCTCTCAGTTCCCTCCCACCCCCCAAATGAATGTTTCTTTCCTTACCCTTTTCTGGTATGGGTCTCTATATCCCTTCTTCCTGAGTACAGAAGAGCCACTCCCAAGCAACATTTAGAGTTGACGTTCCAGAACACTTTCAGGCCCTTCCCAAACTGATCAGGGGTTTCCCAGACTTCCATGGGGACTCTGAAATTGTGCCTCTCTGTCCCAATATTCTGTTTCTTTCTTCTTCCCAACAATAATGTCAACTCTGTGAGGGATTGTTATAATGGGATCTCAGCTGGGGGGACTCTGGTTTCCTTGCTTAGTCCTCTTGTATTCTAAAGGTAGAAATAAGAAACGGCACCTTTCCCTTCCCCCATTAACAATACAATATTTAAAAAACACCACTATTTCTAAGAAATTAATAAAACAGTGAGACTAGTGAGAGGCAAACTATATTATACTCCATGTCTGACTTCTTACACAATCAATAGTAATTTGCAGAATAGCAATTTATGTAGTGGTGCCTCGAACGTTTAGGTCCTGACCACTCTGTCTCTGAGTGTGTTGCCTGTGGGATGATGTTGAAAAGGGGCCGGCAAAACCGAGCTGCTAAACTTAGCACCCTTTTTCCCTCCGATGCAGCCTCCGTGGCATCGACGTCTTCCAGGGCTTCGTCTTCCTGCCATGGATCTCAGGTAACTAAACATAAATCTAGCCGGCCCTCAAAGGGTAGATCTCCTTCTAGACATCGAGATGCCTCTGGTGTTGCCCTTGAGGGACTTTCACTGGCAAAATTGCCCCGGTGGGAGGCTTCTTTCAAGATATTTCAACTCTATAGTGATACTTCTGATATTATTTACAACACTTGTATATGGTAGTAATGGATGGTTTGACATTTATTGCTCTCTTACTTAAAACTGAGGATGTCAAGGAAGTATAACACTTTGAATGTAAGTTCAAATCTAAGTCGTAACCTTTGAAGTGTTCAGGTTTTTGGTGGAAGGTTTAGAGAGCACCTCCCAATTTACAAGGTCAGCTCCCATCTATGCAGTTTATATACAGTAGGAATTGCTGTTGGTTTGTCAGGTTTAAACAGATCATTACATCGTAGTAAATAACTAGCAGCTGGAAGTTTACAGAATTATGATATTTCCTGCACAGTATCTTATTCACTTTGTACACAACAATAAGTATGAATGAACAATAACATCTAGTCCCAACTTTGGTTGAGCCTCACTGGGCTATGAAGTTTTTAAATATTTACCATGACGCTCTTTTTTTTTTAAATAGTGTTTTTTTTCTTGATTCCATTCAGAATTGCATGGATCTCATTATAACCTTTGCAGTGTTATAAAAAAAAGTTAATGTACCCACCACACTCTTAATCTCCATAACATATCCCATTCTCCTCATATTGGATCTCCTGGGACATTTATGCAGACTTCAGCAGGAAACTGTGAACTTATATTTCAGTCTTCCGGCATTACGGAAACAATGGCACCGTCATGAGGTTAAAGTATTTTCTTTGCATTACAAATTCTGTGTATCTAGTTGGTCCTTTCATAGCGTTTGTTTTAAATCCACTGTAGCATCGATTGCTGTCTGTGAAGTTCATTTTCTCTGCAATTTGTTCGGTACATAATTACCAATTCTCGACTTTTGTGGTCACAGTCCCCTGAGGAAGGCCAGATTGGCCGAAACATGTGTAGGATGGACCAATGAAGTTGTTTTCTTCCAAGGGACCTCGTTGTCTGCTTTTGTTTGTGTGTTTCTCGGACTGCAGGTGGGGTACTTTTTTTTGTTTATGTCTTACATAAATACAGACTGACAGTGAGGCAGCTCACATAGGTCGTTGTCCACGCTGGATTGCAGTCTTCATTTCTACTAATGAAGTTCAGTCCAGATTGTCAGATCATATTAAAAACATATTCGCGAACAAGGAAAGTTTTGATTTCCTTGCAGAAATGTAAAAATAGCATTTTCCAGGCTAATGTTGATTGGTAGCAAGTTTTTAGCCTTTTCTCTACA
The DNA here is from genome assembly GCA_033557465.1 of Ichthyophis bannanicus. NCBI lineage: Eukaryota > Metazoa > Chordata > Amphibia > Gymnophiona > Ichthyophiidae > Ichthyophis > Ichthyophis bannanicus. Next base: position 53,347,621 of record CM066047.1, on the reverse strand, counting down.
AAAAATTAAAAACAATAGTCATATTAAAGAATGGTCATATATATATTTGCATACTATTAAAGAGATCAGCAAAATTCCTACTTTCTGCCTTATCATTTTATTAGCGCGCACCATAAATTTGCTAATTGTAGCCTTTTAACTATTTTCAACTCCTAATGGCCTAATCTACACCTGCGTATGCAACTGAACAGTTTTGCTTGAGGTCCTTTGAACAATTGTAGTCATTCATTTAAAAACATTGTCTCCATGAACCTTGCTACAGAAAAGCTTTTGTTTCAGGCCAAAATAAAAATACTGTTTTGCTTCTGTATAGTAACGAGGTAATTACTGGTTGTAAGAAGAGGGGGCCACACGTATTGAAGTATTGAAGGAATGAACCCACCCTTGAATCCTTTCATACTTCTTTCTTTGAACACAGTCGAACAGAGATAGTGACATGATAAAACCATGTACATTTACAAAAATCATGGGCAATGTTAACATAGCATGTACTAGACATTTTCTTAGTTGTAACCTTTAGTCAGAGGTAAACTACACACTCTACTTTCCTCGAATACTATGGAGCAGACCCTCACTAATCCACTCCTATTAAACCATTAAAATAGCAACACTACGAAGTTTGTACATAGTTAAAACATAACTCTCCCAGTTCTCTCCCCCTGTACTCCGTTTTATAATGTCATGTAACGAGCACAGTTTGTATCTATTAATGTTAAGTTGCACACTGTTATATGTAAACCGTCTTGACTTACAGAAAAACGGTATAAAAATGTGGTTAAATAAAAATAAAAGTGGCTGAGACAGAATTTGTAGTGCTTTCTCCTGCTTGTCTTTTTGGCACTGAGAATATTTAGCATTGGATGATGTTGTTTTCAGCCCTAGAATGATATCCGGATATCTGCCTTGTGGATTAGTATTTCCACATCTGCCATCCCAGGGATACTGTTGCATGTGATATGTAAATAAGGATAAACATTTGTAAATGCTTTTCCGTCAAGGGTAGGCATAGGTGGTCGGTGATTCAGCTGTTTGGGGAGGCTAAAGTGAGATGGGCTTCAGCAGATCACAGGGAAAGACCCTTCACTGTGCTGCTCTGTAGAGCTGCGCCTGCTGCCTCCTACCCTGTACCTCTGTCACTGAAGACACTCCAACCAATTATGTGCCAAAATAAACAACATTTGCAGTATTGTAGAAATCTGTAACACTCGGTTATCAGTCAGCCCTAGACTCCTAGAGCCAGCATCTTTCTGATGGTCATGTAACGGTTGTGTCCAGCAGCTCTGTAACAGAAATCCTATGGTCACTGGCAACTATAAAATGATTTGCTTATCAGCTTTTTTAGGTAGGTTGCCAAATAACTATAAGGCTTCAAATCTGCTGGCCTTTAGTATGCAGTATGAATTTTCTGTACCGATGCCTATTAACATAAATCCTTCCCACTATCAGACACATTGTGAATTAATATAAAATACAGCCAAAATCACTCAGGACCTATAGAGCAAGTCTACCATTCCAAAACAGTATTAATTTTCAGAGATCACATGACAAGGGCCTACCTAGGAAAAGGCAGCACAGTAAACACTGCAGTGGTTACTAGAACATCGATGCACCTATTGGGGAAACTGCACAAGTCAGATTGCTACAGATCAGTTCTATACGGATATTGAAGCCTAACAGAATACTTGGCCTCTCACACTTGCAGAACACAGGTAGACCCTCACCAAGCGGTAGAATAACTAACCACAAACTAAAAATAGAAAACATATGTGGAGAGAAATTAAACTGAAGCCAGACTGTGCATGCAGGGCAGCTCCAGAGAAACAGAAACAGTGATGCATTTCCCCTGTGCTGCACAAAATATAAAGATAGCAGATATTTAGCCCACATGAACTCAATTAGCACACATCAAAAAGTTCTAACACATGTTAAGAAATTTTATTACAATTAATTTGTGAAACAAAACTGAAAAAGAGTCCAGAACCTGGAAAAATCCTAAATAAACCAAAATTGAGCCGGACAATTTTTCCTTATGCACATGCGTGCCCCAGATAAATACCAAATCCTTTGTACTGCATGTAGATAAATGAGCCTCTATGAGTTTATAATCAATAAGAAAGACGGATGGCATATTATAAATTGTTTTAAGGCTTGGGTGTGCATATGAAATAGTGTCGTGCTACATCAAGGGATTTACCACAAAATAAGTTAGAAGCAGAACAGTAAAATAGGTGGGGGAGATGATAGTTTTGTAATGGTAGCAATTGTTCAAAGATTCAGGATGTCAGGACTATTCAGGTCCTTTTCACAAGGAATCGGGCTGACTGCAGTGTCACATTCCAGAGTGCTCTCCAATGGAAAACAGAACTGGATTCAGTGCAGTAGAATTTTTTCAGGAATTTCTATTTCATGAGTCAGAGCTTCTGTCATGCAAACTCTGCAGCGCAGGAAGTTCTGTTCATTTCATCTGCTCTCAGATATATGGACAAATGCAATATTTTCAGGTCTGAGTGTTTTGAGCCTCTTCAAAGTGCTTTTAAGGGCCCTTTTATTAAATGCCGCTAACCAGTTAGCGCATGTTTTAGCATGCAATGAATGCTAACGTGAAGGCATGCTAGCTACCGGCTGCCAAAGTGCACATTAACTGGCAATTGCCCCTAATGTATAGAGTGGGCGGGTTCAGGATCGAGTATGGGCACGGGGAGCACACTAGTGAGAGATCACTCTCAATGTGGCAGTTAGTGTGGGTGCACCTGATACCTCTTTGGGTATCATTAGGTTCACCTGCGTTAATTGTGCCCCATGTTAATATAAGTGTCTGGAGGAGTAGCCTAGTGGTTAGAACTCTGGCTTGGTAACCAAGCAACCAGGGTTCAATTCCCACTAGCAGCCCTAGTGACCTTGGGCAAGTCACTTAACCCTCCGTTGCCTCGGAAGAAAGGTCTGACAATCTACTTCCGGTCACACTGCCAAGAAACCGCAGGAGCTTTTGGGTCACCAGGAGTCAGTATTGACTTGAAGGCACCATTGCATTTTTGTTAATATGTGCATTCATGTGCTAACGGCTGGGAACATACTGGCCTCGCCTCTGATGGTGAACATGGAGGCTTTGCACTTACTGTTCTTTAAAAATGTGCATTAAGTGCACAACCTTAGCAGGATTTAGGAAAAGGCCCCTTTAGTAACATAGGGCCCGATATTCGGTGGCAACTAGCACCTCTAAAGTGCATAGCCATCACCGTTGGAGTTTAACCCTGGATATTCAGTGCTGGGACCATGTAGCCACCAACTGCACAGCCAGAAGCTAAGCAGGCAGCAGCGATATTGAGCTCCTGTAGGTAAGATAGCACTGCCTTTGCTGCCCCTGTCTTTACCCATGGGTCGCTGAGCCTCTGCCCTGTTAGTGATGGGTGCCACCTCTGCTGTGCGCCAGAATACCCATGACTGCATAGTATCGGGGAAACCACAGATTTCCAGTGTCATTAACCGTGTTAGTACTGCTGAATATCCCACTTAGGGGCATTTACATGGTTTACAGGTCTGCAAATCATGTAAATGCCTTTGACTATCAGGCCCGTAGTGCATAATGACAAAAAGATGAACTGGTCACCCAGCCTTAAAGTTATATCTTAGCTGCCAGCCAGAGTGTGAGTGCTTGTGAGATATCGTTTCTTATTCAAGATATATTTTGTCATCTTCTTCCTTTGTATTTCACCTTTTGGGTTGATGATCAGATTGGGATACAGATTTTGTGCCTTACTGGCTAAGTAACAGTAGACTAATCACTAACAATATCCATAATTCAACGTGTCTTTAAATCAGGACTGTACCAAGCTAGCAATGCACACTGTGCAGCCTGTAAACCTTGTGCTCCCTCACCCACCCAACTGCATGCAGGAAATTGCTTTGATTGGGCTCCCTGGAAGCCCAGTGATGACATTAATGCCCCTTCTGTACTGGAACCATGTGCGGCTGCACTGCTCACACAGTCCTTGGTACGACCCTGCTTTGAATATTCACAGCTCCCAATATCCCATTTGATGATATTCAGTCCAAATACTCCATTGAGCTATAGAGTCCCATTAACTGCTTTTTGTTGTGTGTCCTATCTAAACTCCAAGGATTAGGGACTGGCCATTATATATCTTTATAAAGCACTATGTACGTTTTGCATGTGTTATACAAATCATGATAAGAGTGATCATGAGAGATTCTCTATTTGGTTCATGCTCACTCTTTCAATATTTAACCACAAAGATTTTAAATAGGGGAATGGATACTAAACTGCAGTACGTTTTTGCACTTACCACATGTTAAGAGCAAAGGTTACTATGCAGTAAGTGAAAAGGCTGTGTGCTAATTTGGGGTTGGGCCCAGCACGTCACCCTCTGTCATTGCACAGAAAAGTTCCTTATAGTGTGTTAACACCATTCACAATTAATGTGGGTGCAGTTAATGCCGTTTCTTGAGGTGACATTAAGTGCACCCGTGCTAACTGCAGTATCGACAATTAACTTACATTAATTCCCTTGCACTAATCGCAAGGTGCGGTCCACATCCATTCTCCTATCTTAACTCACCCAGTTCTGCTCTATCATGCGCTAAGCAGTTAGCATGAGATTTTTACTGCACTGGTTGCTTTTGGTGTACAGTAGCCATTACTGCAGGGCCCGCAGTAACTGGTTAGCGTGCGCTAAAACACGCATTAACCATTAGAACACTTTAGTAAACATGCCTCTAAATATCTACCAATAAAGGCATGCTTGAATTCTCAGTCTCCCATGACCTTTCTGATACCCCACCACCAATCTGCTGTACCAACCCAGTCAACATGAGGCAGGCACAATCTCTCAGACAGACCCAATTGGCAGCTATTTCCCTAGGACCTCTAGCTATTACTGTAGTTGGAGCCCGCCAGACAGACCCAGCCGCACGGTTGCCAGAATTTCTGCACTTGTAATTTTATTTTCACATCCTGCCAGACTGACTTGGCTTCAGGGTTGCCTGTGTTTCTGCTAGTATTTCTAGGTATTTCATACTTTTCACTTTGCTATTCATTTTAGCTGATGTTGAACCTTTTGAGTAGGGCCCTTTAAACACATGGTTCCACTCTCTCTTCACTTTTTTACAGCTAAAGATCCTCTGCGCTTATCCCACCTCTCGAAGTCTGTTAAGAAGCACAAATGAAACAAAAACACTAAGAAAGAATTCATTTACTTGATTTTTATTTTTCAGTTGAGGCTTAAAATTTGCTTGCCACGTATAAAACCTAAATTTTCTAAAAGCAAATCTAATACATTACATAAGGCTTCCCATAGGCATATTTCCCTCTGTTTTAATCCGCCAAATTCAAGAGTGCAAAAAACTAGGCACTGGAGTAAATCTCTGTGGGACAGCACCGAAATGGTAGTTTAAGAAAACGTTCCACAAGCCGTATTTGCAGGTGTTTATCCATTTACATGACTAGAGAATCTAGCAGAACAGAGGCCTTTGCAATAAACCTATTCGATGAGTCATAAATTTCTCATTCATTTGGCATTTGGAAATTCTCTCTTTTAAATCAGTAATTAGGAGTGAAATTTATACAGATTTTACGTCAGTTGTAATTTCAATAAATATATACAAAAGCATTGATAAAATCATGATAGAGTATTTACTGAATATATATATATATATTTTTAAACAATATTTTGTATTTGAATTGCGCTGTTCAGTGCTGGATGCTCACATAAATATATTTCTTACAAGGCATGTTGTCTTCTGTTACTGGAAGCATGTCATGACCCGACAGCCTTCTTCTGGAAGTTTAGAAATGGACCCTGTAATTACTATGCCGCTTTGATCGCTGTGTACAGACATTTATACATTTTAGTAATGGGCAGATGAACACCATTTTGATTGCAGGGGCCAAACAGACCAATCTCCAGCCCTACCTCCAAGCTCTCCACTGCTGAAGCCGTGTTGAGAAAAACACTGGTGGGCCTATTACTCCTGTGGCCCACCCCTTTCTGTTGCCTGTGCATTTAGTTACGCCCAGATTTACTCTTACACACTAATACTCAAGTTAAAAACAGAGTAACAGGAGAATTTATCTCCTGGTTTTGCTCTTCGGTCAGGAATATCTAAGGGTTTCTCAGAGATAAGCTTGAGTGCGGGAATCGGGGTGCAAGGTTTAAGCCCCTTTCTTCTGCTATACTCTTGCTAGGAAGGGTTTCATCAGTCATTCATTTCTGGAGTATCTCTGAATAACCCGTTATTTTAGCAGCATCCTTCTCTCACATCCAACTGTATTTTTCAAGTGATTTTTTTTCTGTTCTCCCTCCCCCTTCCCCCAGATCAAGTGTTATCATTAGCATGGAAGAATGTGATATAATCCACCAGGTTGCAGCTGATGTCTTTGAAGTCTGATAACTGATTTGTTAAATTTCCATTCTGTAGGTTACAAAGTTCTTGCTTAGAATAAGCATTAAAATAGTGGGAAAATACTGTTGCATCAAGCGGTCTTCTTAAACTTCTTCTTCCACACACTGGGCTGTTGCTGCCGGCTTCTTTTCTAAATTTTCCATCGGTTTACCATTTTTTTGTTCCTTATCAGTCGTATTATTATCACCTGTTGTGGTTTCATTGAACAATTTGGTCTCAACATCTTCTTGTGGCCTCTTTTTACTTGAAATTGGAACCTTTTCCATGTACCTTGGATAAAAATATGGCAAAGAATTAGCTCTTTTTCTTGAAGAGATGAATATACAGTATCTAGTTCAATGTGCTGCTGGAGAATGAGTCATTTGATCCAATAATTTCTGGGTATGGTTATTCATGTGCTTACACACCATTCCAAATAGTTCTAAATTTGCCCATAATCGCAGATAGACTTAAGCAGGGCTGTACCGAGGGCTGTGTGAGAGGTGTGACTGCACAGGGTGCAAACGCAGTAGGGGGTGCTAATATCACTGAACCTTCAGGAAGCTCAAAAAGAGTGAGTTATTGAATGTGGCTGGTGGAAGGGCCACTAAATCTGTTAGTCGCACAGGACACATTTCTAGCTTGGTACAGTCTGGACTTAAGGGGTCAGTTTTCAAAGGGTGTACTAGGACCTACCTTACAGTTCAATGCAGAAACCTAGTGCTAGAGGCCGGTGTTGAAGCCAGATATATGCACGCAGGGATCTGCGTTCAGTCTGGCACCTGTGTGAATGGACTGGATTGTTTATAAAAAGTCATCTGAGGTGGTGATTGGCACTTCATGTCAGATGACCAAGACAGACCACCCAATCGTGGCTCCCCCCACCACGCTGACACTACAGTGGCTCAGTAGCCCAAGACTGCCCACCTCCTTGAACCAGATAAATTGTCCTGGTGGCCCAGTAGTCCCTATGCCCATCCCACCAAACCTAACAAACTACCTTGGTGGCGTACTGGCCCCTACTCCTAACCCTCTCTCACCCCTGGAAGCATTGTGATCACCCCAGTACCATAACAATTTGGTGGGCAGGAATTATGCCTACATGTTCTGGCCCCCATGCCACCATCTTGGAAAATGGCAGCACCTGATCCCACCCAGTGCATCCTGGAATGCAACAGGTGTGGTCAGCCTGCCATTTAAGTTGCAATGCAGTTTTTTACATAGGGAGCATTTACAAATTTTCTTCTTTTACATTGGATTTGCATGGTTTTGTTCATGATTTTCCAATGCTAGCTAGCTTTTTGCATTGGGGAGAAAGACTAGTGTGGGAAAATGCTGCACTAAAGCAGGGCACAGATTGCTGCATCGAGCGCTTAGGGAGAAAAGCACCTGACTCAAGCACTATGTAAATTGACTACGGCTGAATGCTTACATTTAGGACCCTGTTTTCACTAAGGGGGTCATTCTGTGCCACGAATAGCAGGGATGTATGCCCTTTCGGGACATACATCCCTGCTATTCATCCCCCTGCCGCCCCGGTGCAAAGGCTCCCTGTGCATATACAGCTGTGTTGTATGGGGAACCGTAGGTGGGGGCAGGAGGGGGCAGTCAGGAGGCGGGACGAGAGCAGGGCATGGGTGGTGTGAGACCCTGGACGTACAGTGCCGATTCAGAGGTCAGCCCTGTATGTCCGGGGTTGGCCGGGTAGACGAGGGATTTATTCCACCTCTGAGGTGGAATAAGTCCCCCTGGATGTCAGGGGACAGCAGCAGACAGCAGGGACAGACAGGTGAGACATGAAGGGGGTTTCCCCCTAGCCCGACCCGGGCCATGGAAGGCCGGATTGGGAATCGGGCTGCAGGGAAAGGGCATTTTGGGTCTGCAGCCGGAGATCGTGGCTCTGTGAGTTAGCTGGGTATGTGGCTGGGAGTGCGGCCAATCAGAATCAGGGCCCGGCCTGCAATTCCAGGCCGTAGACCTGGTTCTGATCTCATGGACACGTCTAGCCTCTGCGGGATCAGAATCGGGTCTACCTCTGTACGCCCCGATTCAGATCGGCCGTACAGGGGCTTGACGGCCAGTACAGAATCAACCTCTAAGTATTTCAATTATAGTTCTTTAAAAATGGGCAGGGAAGAAAAGTTAAATGCTTAGCAGCGATTTTAGAACTAGAATCCTAAATCTATGCTGGTGGCTTGCAGGCCTAAATTTAACAACATTTTCAATGGAAAACTTAGGAACTGAAATTTGGCTGAAAATCGTTCTAAGTTTATGTTCCTAAAATGTAAGCACAAGCAGCTTGCTCTTCTAACCACTCCTCTGCTCTTATAAATTGCCAGAAGGGAGAGAAGGCAGGCTGAGATATATTCTTTAAAAAAATCCAAGTTATCAATGTCCCTGTTTAATGTACATTACTAATCTTAAGTTACAATGTAAACTGCTTTGACTGAAATGATAAAGTGGTATAAAAAAACAAACAACCTGTTAAATAAATGAATGAATTCTTTGGAGGAATGATGCACCCTTTTTCTTTAAAGAGACAAAAACCGCAGTAAAGTTACCTGGTCACATTTTCAGCTGAAAATCCCTTATAAAACTGGCTAACAGTAGCTGGATATCACATTTGCTCAGCAGGTTTTTGAATGCCTGCTATTAATTTACCGATTGCATCATTCCTCCAAAGATCGTATCTCAGCCTTCACGTTCTATCTTCTATTTGCAGCGATAGACTATGCAAAAAAAAAGGTATTTTTATAAACTGAGAAGATCTGAGCTAGATGTCATGGGTCCGCTCCACACAGGGTTGCCATTGTAGCTCCAAATGCACCTGGCAAACTTGATCCAGTCCTGGGTTTACCCCACTACATACAGGGATAGACAGTTCTAATTTCTCCATTGCACTTCATAAGAAAAGCAAGACTACAAGTCCCTGCATGCAGTGGGGGTAAACCCAGGACTGGATCAAGCTTGTCAGGTGCATCTGGAGCCAGTTGGCATCCTTAGCTCCACTCAGCCTACCTGCAGATCTTCTTTCTATAAGGTAAATTCTATCACCGGCAGTTCACTTTGAGAATAAATTCTTACGGGAGGGAAGTGAAATAAAGAAAAGGAGCTTACTTTTTGACATAGCAAACACCAAGAGCAGCTGCTACTGCGAAAAATACCAAAGCCAGCACCAAGAGAGCAGTGGGCAGACCTGAAATTAAACAGAAGGAAATATCAGCTTATTATATCTTGTGCATGTTTGTAACACATATCAGGTAATTCATGACACATCTTGAATTGCCAGCAAGTCAATTTCCTTTTTCTTTCTTACATTTTGATGCTGACTTTGGAATAGGTTTTCTGCATTTTCTGAACATGCAATGCATTTCTGTTGACAAAGGATTTGTCACTCCTGAATGGGATAGTAAGAGGATGACTTTGGAAGCATCTCCATATATAAAGAGCGGCATCTATATGTGTAGATGTCATCCACATGTAAATGGCAGTTTCAGAAGGCTCTATCTACATGTGGCGATCTGGGTGGTCTTGGTCATACCGTGCAGAGATTTCAAGAGGGCATGTGGAAAAATAGCTTGGGTGGGCTTGAAAGCTGCATGTCTATTCCCCATTTTACAATAGGAAAGATTATGGCAGTAGCCTAATTGTTAGAGCAGCAACCTCGGTTCAAATCCCATTGATGCTCCTTGTGATGTTGAGCAAGTCACTTAACTCTCCGTTGCCTCAGGTACAAACTTAGATTCTAAATTGTCTGAGGACAACAAAATACTTTACCTGGATGTAACTTGCCTTGAACTCTTGAGAAAAGGCGTGGGCTGAATATAATCCCCTTCCCTGTCAGGTTTATGTCAGCTAAATGCAGGTTTTAGCTAGGGCGTTACAAGAGGGATTAAGGGAGTAATTCTTAATCCCTCATTGTTTATCTTTTTCTCCAAAATGAAAAACAACAAATTTGGCAGATTCCTTGCTTAATTGGAAGCACTTATAAGTATAGGTTTGCAAATGGACCAGGTATCCACGGAAGCTGAACCACTTGCATGCAGAGGTTAGGAAATCTCCACTTCCACATATAAGCTGCTGAGTTCATGCTGCACCATTTTTCCGTGGGAATATTTGTAAAATGATTGCTCCCACTGTACATGTCTGCAAAAACACGAGCACTCCTGCACACCCGTCTATGTATTTTACATGAGGCTTCCTGTATAATAGCTCTGGAATTAAGTATGTCCCAACCTCAGGGCCGGCACCACCATAGACAAAGTAGGTGGTTGCTTAGAGTAGCGATCCTCAACTCAGTCCTCGGGACATACCTAGGCCAGTTGGGTTTTTCAGGATTGCCACAGTGAATATGCATGAGGTAGATCTGCATACATGCAAAGCTACCTCATGCATATTCATTGTGGGAATCCTGAAAACTCAACAGGCCCAGGTGTGTCCTGAGGACTGGGTTGAGAGTCACTGGCCTTGAGCCCCAGTGGTCCGAGGATGGCCCATTGCTGTCGCCCCTCTCTGGGATCCGCAGTGCCGACAATGTCTTTAAAATGGCGCAGGACAATGCTTGCCTTAACCTCCGGTGCTGCGGTGCCATTCCTGCTTCTCCCGCCCCCCCCCCCCCCGATTCCAGTTCTTTTTGCATGCGGAATTTGAGTCTGGCTTTGTTAGTTTGCACCCTACTGCTACTTTTCCACAATCTCAATCTATGCTTCCTTGAAAGGCTGCTGTACAAGTACGAAAAGCTAAAATTGGTTCAATTTTGACTTTGCCAGTATATGAAACATCTTTATGGGCAATGTAGGCCTGAGGCCAGTATTTGAAATGCACCACTTTCGAAATGAAAATAAAATCAGTAATATATTGCCTGTATTCCCTTTGTTTCAAGTTATAGCAGAAGATGCTGGGTGGAGCTTCTCTGTCTTGCAACTACCAACAGAACATTACTAGACTGCAAGTTTGCGTTTTACTTTACCCTCCCTGTTGCTCAGTTCTTTCAGTGCTATGGGTACACTGGAAACCATGTACAGGCTTCCCCATTGAAAATGAAGCTTGCAGGATGACAGTGAATACTTAGTGCCCATACGAGCAAATGTATACACGGAAAGCCCTGTACAATCCTCCCCTCCCCAACCTTTCTTTACCACTTTTCCAATGTGAGTAAAAGTACTGGCACCCTCAAGGAGAATTGGGTGATTTCCAGCAGGGTGTTTAGCCACAGAAAAAGCACTGAAAATTGCCCTGGTGGAGGCTGATTCAGATAGACAGGGTCATTTTGTACCCGATTCTGCAACTGTGGGAGCCATACGTTCCCGCGGGCGCAGAATCAGGGCACCTAGACGGCCCAGTGTGCCCTCTATTCTGCTGTGGGAGATGCCCAGCCTGCCCTCTATTCTGCTGTGGGAGATGCCCAGCCTGCTGCCCAGCGTGCCCTCTATTCTGCTGTGGGAGATGCCCAGCGTGCCCTCTATTCTGCTGTGGGAGATGTCCAGCCTGCTGCCCAGTGTGCCCTCTATTCTGCTGTGGGAGATGCCCAGCCTGCTGCCCAGCGTGCCCTCTATTCTGCTGTGGGAGATGTCCAGCCTGCTGCCCAGCGTGCCCTCTATTCTGCTGTGGGAGATGTCCAGCCTGCTGCCCAGCGTGCCCTCTATTCTGCTGTGGGAGATGCCCAGCCTGCTGCCCAGTGTGCCCTCTATTCTGCTGTGGGAGATGTCCAGCCTGCTGCCCAGCGTGCCCTCTATTCTGCTGTGTGAGATGTCCAGCCTGCTGCCCAGCGTGCCCTCTATTCTGCTGTGGGAGATGTCCAGCCTGCTGCCCAGCGTGCCCTCTATTCTGCTGTGGGAGATGCCCAGTCTGCTGCCCAGCGTGCCCTCTATTCTGCTGTGGGAGATGCCCAGCTTGCTGCCCAGCGTGCCCTCTATTCTGCTGTGGGAGATGTCCAGCCTGCTGCCCAGTGTGCCCTCTATTCTGCTGTGGGAGATGCCCAGCGTGCCCTCTATTCTGCTGTGGGAGATGTCCAGCCTGCTGCCCAGCGTGCCCTCTATTCTGCTGTGGGAGATGTCCAGCCTGCTGCCCAGTGTGCCCTCTATTCTGCTGTGGGAGATGTCCAGCCTGCTGCCCAGCGTGCCCTCTATTCTGCTGTGGGAGATGCCCAGCCTGCTGCCCAGCGTGCCCTCTATTCTGCTGTGGGAGATGTCCAGCCTGCTGCCCAGCCAGCTTTCTTAATTCTCCAGCGGCATCCTGTCGCCGTGGCACCAGCACATTCAGCCGGAGCAACAAAGTCCCCTGCCATGGTAAAGCCCCTTTAGCCCACCACCTGGCCCTTGGGTGGGGGGCGGGGTGAGTCCCCCAAGACAGGGATCGTCCACCAGGACCACCCCTGCAGCAGTGCACTGGGGTGGGGGGCTGCAGTCCTTAATCAGAGGGATGACTGGCACTTATTCCACCTTTGAGGTGGAATAATCCAGGTATCCATGTTGATGCCACCTTGCCACTCCCCTGCTCTACCTCCATCCCACCCCCATCCAGGGCTCTGCGCACAACAGCACAGTACATGCAGGGAGGCAAAGGTGCGGAATACGGTCCCTGCAAATATTGGAGGATGCATGTACAACCCGGATGTACAACCCCGCTATTCAGAGATCAGAATCTACCCCTTAGAGGTAGTTTTATAAGGGGATGCCTACTTTAATCTTGAAAGTAGGCACCTACCTAGGCACCATTTTATAACGACACACAGGCGCCTATGTATCTTTAGAAAATATTGGCGTAAGTGGCATAAAACATGTCTACATTGCAGGTGCGGGCATTTATACCTGCCTGGGATCAGGTGTAAATGTCCGTGAATATTTTGTTCAGAACATGCGTAGATTATCATACTGTATAATCTATGTATATACTTGTGAACTCCGCCCACGCTCCATACTGTATAATCTATGTATATACGTGAACTCCACCCACGCTCCATACTGTATAATCTATGTATATACTTGTGAACTCCGCCCACGCTCCATCTAATTCCACCAATTTACATGCGTACCGGCAAAGCACATACCCTCATGTCAAAGCGCATACTTCTATGCTGGCCATTATTTTATAAGAGGCCATTTATGTGAGTATGTAGCCACAGACATGGGAACAACTTTATAAAATTACCTTCTGAGGGGGTAGTTTTAAAACCCATTTACTCACATAAAATAGAGGTTCGTGTGCTGAAATGTGTGTTCTAAAATTGCCGAGAGGATATGGGGGTAAAAATAAGTGCATAATGCCACCGCACACATCCTTTAGCCCCAGAGGAATTCTTGAGGATAGAGTCAGGGTAGGATTTTGACTTAAGCACATACTTGTGAATTTTCAATAGTCTGTGTGGAAATTTTCCAGGCACGCAATGGCAGCTGTAAATGGACACATGCTGTTTTGATGTGGAAATTTTCAGAGGAAAAACATGTGTGCACGTTCCCTTTGAAAACTGGAGTAACTTATGCGCATACCTGTGGCACAAGTATTGTGGCCGGCTACATAAATGACTCTTGTGGATAAGTAAAGGCATCTAATTAAATCCTTATGTATCACTTTTACCTCCAAATATCACACGGTCACTTAAAAGTACAGCTTTATTTGTAGGAAGTATTTCTGGGATTTCTGCATTAGTCCCCTCCGTTGGCAACGAGGATGCAGTGGGAAACTGTACAGGGCATCCTTTGCTGTTCACACATTTAGTCGCTGCAGGTTTTAAGATCTGCAGTATCGTGGAACTGTCTCGTGATACTGGTTTCAGTGTTGCAGATGTTATAGCCCATGTGCTTGCTGATTTAGTCAGAGGATTTGTTGCAGCTGTTGCAGTGCTGTCAGGCTTGCAAGAATTAATCCATATATCTGTGGAAAAAAATGCAGTTCTCACATAACAGAGTAATACAAGATTGTCATAATCAAGAGTTGAAATAGGAAAAAGGAGGGGGAAGTTTCTCCTCCCCACTTCCCTCTGGCTTTCCTAGATTCTTTTATTTTCTCATTCCTAATTATCTCTGGGTTTTAATGCATCAAAAAAAAATTAGCAAACATATGCAAAAGCAATTAGTATAATTTTCTTCACAATATATTAAGTGGAACAGTGTTTGAATATTCTTAGAAACACATACAGGTTCTTTAATGCATTTACAACAATGCGTTAATGTTAATATCATTCCAGTAAACATCATTCCAGTAAACAAAGAATATTTCTGGGATTAAATGCCTTACTCCCTAACTCTATTCTTCTTTCACATGGGCATGCCAAAAAAATCCCCACTCAGGTATACACCCGGCTGTCATCTGCATTCAGCATGGTGGTGCAATATGCTATCTCTGTAACATTAGAACAAAATAGTTTTGTGTTGTAGGAGTAAAGGTTTTGTAGTAAATTAAAGTCATATGGAGTAAACATTTTTTTCTGCCATCTCTGTTTTTTTTTCCTAAAATTTTCTGTCTCATTACCTCTCCCCCTTCTGCATCCTAGATGAGTTTCTTCCTCCTACTGTTACCCCGAATAAAGAACCTGATTGGCTGCTGCCCCCATCGGGCACTTTGACCCTCTCCTTCCCCATCAGAGACCTCCCTTTCTATTCGAATCTTCCTCCCCATCAGGTATCCCCTTTCTCTGTCCCTATCAGCTCCCCTCTTTCTCCTTCACATTCCACTGTTGATCAAACCTTTGTTCTCCCGACATGCTGATCCAGTCCAGCACTCCCCTGCTACCACCAATAGACTCCAGCAAGGTGTTCAGGCACATGGAAGCCTGAAAGAAAATTCTACCAGGACCTACTCAATGCCGAAGAGGAGGGATGAACTGTAGCACATAATGAACATAAGACCAGCACTTTTCCCCCTTCTCTGCAGTCCACGGGGTCCTTATGCAAGCTGGAAGGCAGGAAAGTTCAAAGCAGCAACCAGCACAGGACCACTGGCTGCCCCTATGTTCCCAAAGGTGAGAACATACAGCAATATGGTTAATCCTGGCCGACTGCCAATTACTTCTGCCTGCTTTTGCTGCGCCCAGCTGCACTATGTTGCTCCCTCATGTGTGCTGTCCCTGCACGTTCAGGCCTCTATACCTGGAGGAAGTATGCAATTTAGCACAATTATGAACACACTAATAAAGTATGTGCAGAATGATGCGTGCACATACTCACATAATTCCCTGGGGTATACCTTTCACTCTCTTCCTCCCTCTTCCACTATTCCTAGTTCCTCTTTTCTCTTCACCTTTCCTGGTTTTTACATGCTTTTTTTTTTTTTTTCGCTCCTGGGACTGTGGTACTGATAACAGCAGTATGGCGAAACTAAGAGCGTGAACTGCAAGTTCCTGAATCTGCACGATCACCTTTCTAGACAAGAAGCAAGCATGAGTGGAAGAGGAGCGGTCCCAGGGATTAGCAGTATGTGCGTTCTTAGTGCCTTGAGGGGAAGGAGGAAGCGGAGTGGGACTGGGTGGGAGTAGAGGGAGGAGGACGTGTAGGGCTGATGAAGCAAGCAGAGGAGAAGAGTGGGTTCTCTCTGAGGACACGATGGACCTGCCTGGGTACAGTCACTCTGCTTCCTCTCCTTTGCTTGGCTGGGGCACAAAAAGTCTTGATACAACGTACAAGCATCAACTATTCAGTTTCTGTCCTATTCTTATTGCATTCACAACTATATTGATATTTAGAAGTGCTTTCTGAGATGTCTGCCACTAGGAAAAGACGATGGGCCAAATTTACTAAGGTTTACTTCCATTGATGGAGAATGCAATAAAAGCCTTAGTAAATGTGGTTCGATATGTAATAATGCAGATTGCCGAGATCTGCTGCAAGACAACTTTTGTAGATGTTCTAAAGAGTGTGCAATTTCATTTGAAAATTGTTATAATATATAGTAATCACAGGGGTGTCCCATCACTAAAATGCACATATCTCAGTATGATGTTGAAATATCTCATTTGAAAAGTATTTATTTATAAAAACTTGTTATACTGCTCAATGTATTTGCTTATTGATTTTGGTTTCTTGGTATACTGCGATTTGAACAATATTTAACATCCATATCAGTGTACAATCATAACAGGATATCAGAGGAAATAAAGGCCAACCAAACAACTATTCTAAAAGTGCTCAGACCCAGCAGGAGGGCAATGCAGTAAGACCAATAAAATCAAGAAACAATAGGAGTAGAAGCTTGGTGAGTCTCCCCTCCACAAGCAACTAAGATGAGGGGAAGTCTTCGCAAAGCAGTTTACAATAAAATCATCAGTTAATCATGAGGAGGTGAAAGGACAATAAATTTACAACCAACTTTGAATAAAAGGTAGTTTGAGGGAGGGAGAAGAAGAAGAAGAAAGGAGAAAAAAGAAAACGGGAGGAAAGGGAAAATATTCAGGTGACATCTGAGGCTATGGTTGGGGACTCATCAAAGGGAAAATAAAAAGATACGTTTTTAACCCAGATTTGGACTTGCTATGATCTAAGTCCTCTCTTAGATGATGGGGAAAGGAGTTCAATAAATGTGAACCAAAACAGGAAACAGTAGCATGTGTAGTTATTTCTAAGTAGCAGTTTTATAAACAGAGGGACGAACAAGTTGTTGAACATAATGTGAGTGAGTTAGACGAGAGAAGTTGCATGAGATGACTAGGTCGGAAAGGTGAAAAGGGATTCCTGTATGAAGGACCTTACGAATAAATACACACATTTTATACTGGATCTGGAAAGATATGGGAAGCTAGAGTAGAGCTTTAAGTGCAGGTAAAATATGATCAGATTTGTAGGGGAAGTCTGTTTGGATGGAGGGGGCATAACCAAAGCATACTGTGGACAACATGGGATGAATAGTGCGTTTAAATATAAAGGTAGATCTGTATATATCAAAGTGGATACATCACCTTACATTAACACATAATTAAATCATCCATAAAAAATGCAATTATCCAAAAATAAAATAGTAATCCTAACAAATATACCTTGCAAATCCATAAAACTAAAGGTTATTCATCATATGGGGATAGTCTTAAAGATCTCAGTATGTATATACTTTGGAAGAAAGGCAGGAGATGGAGAGAGCCCTTTAAATACCTCCATGGTATAAGTGCTTGTTTTGGTCCATCTTCACTACATTCCAATTCTTCTGACATATGCTCAAAAGATACCAAGTTAAATGGTTTCCCCTTCAATTTATTTATCCATGGATATATTCCTCTGGGGCAATTTCTCCAAATGGGCTAGCTTTGCACATATGACTGTCACAAACCTCATTCCTAGGCCAGGATATGTATGTGCTGTCAAGTCAATGCTGATTCCTGATTCCATGTATCAGTGCGAATTGAACCCTGGTTTCTTGGTCACCAGGTCATTGCTCTAATCACGAGGCTATCTCCCCACTCCCGAAGCCAGCATAATCCTATTGATGTCGTTTACATTTTGAATTGTTTAATAGAGTCAGTAAATTGAATTATCTCCCTTTGCAAATTCTAGTCTTTTTGCATTCCTGATTTCAAGTTGTGTTTCAATTTGTCAGTCGATTCCTTGATACTGTTTTCCATTTAATTAGTGGATTTAAGTAGTAGCAGCATTAAATCAAATGCAGAATTATTTAAAATTCCATTTTACTTATCCAGGAACACTTTGTCTTGAGTAAATCATTTTGGTTCCTTAACTATTCTTAGTCCCCTGGGTGTAATACACCGTTTGACATATTGGACCAGAGTAGCTCCATGTAATTGTGCTCAGAAACTTTCTTACAAGGGATTTTGAATTCTTCCCATGATAGTTGCGGAGTATCTATCCATGCATCCTCTGACAATATTTTGTTCTAAAATCTATTTAACTTGATCTTCCAAATAGATGAAAGTGTCTGACCATTTTAACATTGTTGCCATTCTCTAACTCGTGATTCCCACAAAAATACTCTATTTATAGACCGCCCAGGACCAACATGTTATAAACGCATCCAAAACGGAATCTCCTTTATTTCTTCTATTTATTAAAATTGATTCATCACTCTTCTTCAACCCTGTTTCAGTCCAAAATAATACATCAATGACCTTATGCTTAATAATATCACAAGCGAATTTTGCTTTTCTTAATATAGACGGAATATTCAAAGGCTAGTTCTCTGTTCATTCAAAGCTCTAATGCAAGACACTAACAATCCGATATCCTTTGTCTTTCCTCTAAATACCTCCTCCTGCCATTGACCTCATAATGAAGTAATTTTCTGAAAACACGTAAATTAATAAGTCTTTACTCAACTCTTTATCCTGGCTTCATTAAGGGGTTTACCAAGGGGCGAGTTCCTCAGACTGGCTTCTCTGGCATGTGGCTGCCAGCAATGACACTTACCAGTGTCACTATGGTTGATTTTACCCATAACTGACCTGGCATATTTTGATGACATCACAACCTGGAAGCTATGGTTAATACTGTCCCCTTGAGATATCAATCGTCCCACAGCTACAGAGGGAAGTAGCAAAGGTCTTTCCGGGATGGCAGTCCAAGCAGGTAGATGTTAAGACTAATAAGAGAAAATATTTTTTCACTCATCGTGTAATCAAACTCTGGAATTTGTTACCGGAGGATGTAGTAAAAGCTGTTAGTGTAGCCGAGTTTAAAAAAGGTTTGGACAAGTTCCTGGAGGAAAGGTTCATAAACCATTATTAAAGGGGACCAGGGATATCAACTGCTTGCCCCAATACAAGCATTGTGGAACCTGTGTCTTTTGAGGAAACTGCCAGGTACTTGTGACCTAGATTGGCCACTGTTGGAAATAGGATCCTGGGCTTGATGGACCTTGGTCTGACCCAGTATGGCATATCTTATGTTCTTATGTGCACACACACTCTGCCAGTGTCAGTATGGACATTTTACATGTGATCGATCTGCCATATAGTATATTATTAGAGTTATCACAAGGTTTCAGTTTGATATTTCACTGTTGTGTAACTTTTCCATCATTGGTCTATCTACCATTTATATCTACCAAACTCTTAACTATCCACCCATCATACCTGGACTATATTTACACCGAACCCCCACTCTGCCATGTAAATAGTTCTTTTCACATTGTTTAGTTTCACTTACTGTTACCTATGTTCTATGTAATGTTCTTGAACGTGGTTGCTATGTAGTTTTGCTTGTCTGATATGTAAGTGTCTTGAAGGTGTAGGCGACTGAAAATCATAAAGTCCTAAGTTGGTGCTGCTTCTCCGCATAGCTGAGGGACCCTCAACCTCTTTGTTTGCTGATATAATTAGTTTTTAAGGTTACTGCAACAACATATCATACAGTAAAAATTATAGACCTATACGTCACTTAAGGTATACTCAAATGAAGTCAACATTCCACTTCCCTGAACTTCCAGGATTCTGGTTTATGGATTATCTTTTCATGGGTTATTTTGTTCATAACCAAACTGAAATGTATTTATTTAGCAACTTTTCTATACTGCTGTATCTACAAGTCACAGCAGTGTACATGGAACAAATCAACATAAGAACATAAGAACATAAGAAATGCCATACTGGGTCAGACCGAGGTCCATCAAGCCCAGTATCCTGTTTCCAACAGTGGCCAATCTAGGTCATACGTACCTAGCAGTTTCCCCAAAAGACACAGGTTCTGCAGTGCTTGTACTAGGTCAAGCATTGATATCCTGGGTCCCTTTTTAATAGCGGTTTAAAAAGGGACCCAGGATATCAATGCTTGACCTAGTACAAGCATTGTGGAACCTGTGTCTTTTGGGGAAACTGCTAGGTACGTATGACCTAGATTGGCCACTGTTGGAAACAGGATACTGGGCTTGATGGACCTCGGTCTGACCCAGTATGGCATTTCTTATGTTCTTATGTTCTTATGTTGATTTGTTCCATGTACACTGCTGTGACTTGTAGATACAGCAGTATAGAAAAGTTGCTAAATAAATACATTTCAGTTTGGTTATGAACAAAATAACCCATGAAAAGATAATCCATAAACCAGAATCCTGGAAGTTCAGGGAAGTGGAATGTTGACTTCATTTGAGTATACCTTAAGTGACGTATAGGTCTATAATTTTTACTGTATGATATGTTGTTGCAGTAACCTTAAAAACTAATTATATCAGCAAACAAAGAGGTTGAGGGTCCCTCAGCTATGCGGAGAAGCAGCACCAACTTAGGACTTTATGATTTTCAGTCGCCTACACCTTCAAGACACTTACATATCAGACAAGCAAAACTACATAGCAACCACGTTCAGCTGAGTTCCTCACCCCTATGAATAATCTTGACATCCTCAAACAATACAGGGCATTTTTCAAAACTGGGGCACTCCTCAAATAAACTTGTTTGCTAGTTGCTGCCCCTCTATTGTTTGTTGCACCCATCTCCAGATTGCCTAAACTTGCCAATGCCCATCCTTCTAATAACAAAAGCCTTGCTCAAGTTTAGAGAAGGCTCAGTACAAGGATTCTTATAGCATTGTACTGGCTTGTCAGAACTAGTTTCCTCCTCTCAAAGGACTTTCAGTTCTACTTCCGTTCAGGCTCCAAACCTTTCCAACCTTGAGAACACAGAACAGGATTCCTTTATGCATCCCAACCTTAAGTTACTGGTAATGATAGCATGGGAATTGAGCAGTGCCTAGTTGCCTCCTTGGGTCTATCATCTCCAATTCAAGATATCTTGGTGGCAGCAAGGAACTATCCATTACATGTTCATATGTGTTTAAGTGGAAAACGTTTTGAGTCTGGTGTTTCGCTAATGAACATGACCCTTATTGGTGTTCTCCATATACCAGTCTACAATACCAAGATCATATTTACCTCCTAGGGCTGAAAACATCCTCTATTAAAGTACATTTCAATGTAGTCTCAGCCTATAATATCCTCATAAACCGAGGCCAACTCAATGTTCAATCATTTTGACATTTGTGAAGGGGCTTCTCCTTGTCAAACCATCAATATTGGAACTCTCTGAGGCATAAGACCTGAATGTTGTCCTCATTTTTCTCATGAGACCATCTGAGCCTACAGAATCCTTGTTTCTCAAAAATCTTAATGTGGAAAATGCTCTTTCTGATTGCAATTGTTTTGGCTAGAAAAATCAGTGAACTTCAAGCATTAGTCATGTATGAAACATACACTCTTTAAAAATCATAATAAAGGAGTACTGTGGCTCATCGAAATAGTGTCATGCCTTCTCATGTGAATGAAGAAATAATGCTTCCTGCATTTTATCCTAAAACACACATGGATCCATATTCTGGTCTCCAAACAGACTCTCACTTACTATCTTAAATGAATGGAATCCATCAGGAAGTCTATGCAGCTGTTCATCCCTTTGAACCTCAACAGACGCTAGATAATTGACTACTATTCTGTATACAATTCTAAGCAGACTGATAGCCCTTTAACCAACAGTCAAACCTCATCAAATCAGGACCACTGCAATTACTGTAGCTCTCTTGAAATCTGCTTCACAAAATAGCATCTGAAAAGCTGCTATGTGATTCTCATTTCATACCTTCACTTCACACTACTGCTTGGGCCAGTTCCCAGTCTGAGACAGCACATTCAGTCAAGCAACACTGACCAACCTGGCTTTGTGATCTATGGAACGTTTCCTTCATTGCTTATGTGGGCCACTCCTCAATAATGGACAACCTATCTATAAAATTGAGTGGCCCGAGTTTGAGAGCTTATTGAAGGGGAGAGGAAAGTTGATTACCTTTAACAGGTGTTCTCTGTAGAAAGAATCATAAATTGGATGGATAATCCTTCCTATCCCACAAGAATTACATTATTTACTGAGCTTGGAACTAAGGGGTCTGAGGAGACCGCTATACATGTTCATAACCTTAAACTAGTTTGAGTTCTGGGAGAGTTGTTCCGCCCCAGTAGTATGCAATGATATCACCCACTTGTGTGACTCTTTAATTGTTTTGTCTATGGTGAACACCTGTTACGGTTAAGTTACTTTGTTTTTGTTTCATTTTATTATTCTTTCCAAACAAACACAATGTCTAGGAACTGTTCCATTCCAATTGCCTCTCCCCTCTCTCTCCTCCAGGTTAGAGAGACACACAGAGGCAACACAATTACCAAACAACACACACACTCACAGAGGAGTTGGAAAGAATTCCATGAGTCATGCTCCGCATGCTTTTCCTCACTTTCATTTCTATGCATTTAAAGATTCTTTGGGTTTATTCCGTGCTTTCTTGAACTCTGTCTCCACTGCCTGCACTGACATCTATGCATCCATTATTTTCTAATGTTAACCCTGAGACCTTTGCATTGAAAATATTGGTTGGTGACATCATGAACCAGTCAGCCCTCTTTGGCATACCCCGATAAACATACTGTAAGTTCCATTTGTGTAGATTTTCTTTATGTTGTCTAGCACATCTACAGACAAGCCATCTAACATAACTTGGAGTTTGTCTCAGCTTACTTTCCTGGTCATAAGATATGCCATACTGGGTCAGACCGAGGTCCATCAAGCCCAGTATCCTGTTTCCAACAGTGGCCAATCTAGGTCATACGTACCTAGCAGTTTCCCCAAAAGACACAGGTTCCACAATGCTTGTACTGGGTCAAGCACTGATATCCTGGGTCCCTTTTTAATAATGGCTTATGGACCTTTCCTCCAGGAACTTGTCCAAACCTTTTTTAAACCCAGCTAACAGCCTTTACTACATCCAGAGTTTGATTACACGTTGAGTGAAAAAATATTTTCTCTTATTTGTTTTAAATAGTTTACCCTGTAGCTTCATTGCATGTCCCCTAGTCTTTCTATATTCTGATAACGTAAAATAATCAATCTACGTTTACCCGTTCCACTCCATTCATTAATTTATAAACTATCATATCTCCCCTCAGCCATCTCTTTTCCAGTTGAAGAGCTCTAACCTTTTTAGCCTCTCCTCATAGGAGTAGCCTTCCATCCCCTTTATCATTTTGGTGGCTCTTCTCTGTACCTTTTCTAATAACGCTATAACATTTTTTAAGATACGGCGACCGGAATTGCACACAATATTCAAGGTGCAGTCGCATCATAGAACGATACAGAGGCATTATAATATCCTTTGTTTTATTTTCCATTCCTTTCCTTATGATACCTAGCTTTCTATTTGCTCTCTTGGCTGCCGCTGCACACTGGTCGGAGGGTTTTAACATGTAACCGGGTAGACGGACCCGGCGCTTCCCCTTCAGAACCCCTCCCCTCCCAGCACCCCAACCCTTTCAGACCCCCCTTCATCCGAACAGAATCAATTGACAAGGTTCTTGGGAAACAATTGGTCGCAGCTTTATTTCCAACAAAAACTCATTAACATCAAACCATAATACATATCCCAACAAACCCCAGCGGAGCGATATGTCGCCAGCCATGCATTAGCAAAGCGACCCCGGCTCCACTCCGGCCATGGTCCCACCAACGGCCAAGTTCCTACCGCCCCTATCCAACTTCGCCATATTACTAGCAAAAGTCTTCCAGGGGCTGTCCGGGTAAAGGGGCACCCCGCCCCCGCCCCAAGTCGCCTAAGGCTCCGGACCCCGGAAACCTCCGGGATCCCGCCCGCACCCCGCTGCGACACCCCAAGGTTGCCCTCCCCTCCTCGGCCAAACCAGAAGAGGGTGGGCGGGTGGGCTGCCTACCCGACAGCCTGGCTACATGTGCTTCAGCCACGCCGCCAGCGCTGAAGCACATGTATGCCCCTCCTACCCTGATTGGCTCCGCTCCGCCAATCAAGAGCGGAGACATTTTATTTTAAATGTCGCGCGCGGCGTTCGCCACCCGCGCGCTTCCCCCCCCAGCACCAGAACGAGCAGGGTCCCGTGCCGGGCCAAGCACCCGGTTACGGGCGGGCGCCGGGACCCTGCCCGCGCCCTTAAATTTATCCATGATGATGCCTAAATCTTTTTCCTGGGTGGTGGTTCCCAATGTGGAACCTTGCATCGTGTAACCATAGTTTGGGTTGCTCTTTCCTAGGTGCATAACTTTGCACTTGTCCACATTAAATTTCATCTGCCATTTGGATGCCCAGTCTTCCAATTTATCAAGATCCTCTTGCAATTTTCCACAATCCTCTTTGGTTTTAACAACTTTAAATAGTTTTGTGTCATCTGCAAATTTGATAACATCATTCGTTATTCCCTTTTCCAGGTCATTTATGAATATGTCAAAAAGCAACGGACCCAGCACAGATCCCTGGGGTACTCCACTATTCACCTATTTCCATTGGGAAAATTGGCCATTTAGCCCTACCCTCTGCTTTCTATCTTTTAACCAGTTCCTGATCCACAATAGTACACTGCCTCCTATCCCATGACTTTTTAGTTTTGCCAAACGTCTCTGATGAGGGACCTTGTCAAAGGCTTTCTGAAAGTCCAGATACACTATATCAACCAACTCAACTTTGTCCACCTGTTTATTCACACCTTCAAAAAAACATTTACTAATCACCTGGACCGGATGGTATACATCCAAGAGTGTTGAAAGAACTGAAATATGAGATTGCAGACCTGCTATTAATAATCTGTGAACTTTCATTAAAATCATCTGTAATACCTAAAGATTGGAGGATCACCAATGTAATGCCAATATCTTATTCCTTGTCTAAAGCCATGTTGGCTGTCTCCCATTAGGCCATGACTATCTACATGCTGAGTAATTTTGTTCTTTATGATGGTTTCTACCATTTTTCCCGGTACTGACATCAGGCTCACCGGTCTGTAGTTTCCCGGATCACCCCTTGAACCCTTTTTAAAAATTGGCGTTACATTGGCGATCCTCCAATCTTTAGGTATTACAGATGATTTTAATGAAAGTTCACAGATTATTAATAGCAGTCTGCAATCTCATATTTCAGTTCTTTCAACACTTTTGGATGTATACCATCCGGTCCAGGTGATTTGCTACTCTTCAGTTTATCAAATAGTTGTAATACATCTTCCCGGTATAGCGATATTTCTTTCAATTCCTCTGCAGTACCACCTTTAAATGCCACTTCAGTCATGGGTAATATCCCTACATCTTCCGCAGTAAAGACCGAAGCAAAGAATTCATTCAGTCTCTCCGCTATAGCCTTGTCCCCTCTTACTGTTCTGAAAGAATGAAGTAAAACGAAAGCATCTTACCTGAGGAGTTGAAACAGTAAGCATGAAATGTCTTTGAGAAGTTAGCAAACCAGCGTACTATTCCAGTGTTGTTCTGACCACATTTTGGGTTTTGTTGAATCCGGGAAATGATACCTGCACCATCCGATACCCATCCATAACTGCAGGAAACATATTAAACTATAGTGATAACCAATATGGCCATTAGTGCTAGGTAGGGGTCCCCAAATCTGGCCCTTAGGGGCCACAAACCAGTCCAGTTTTCAGGATTTCCACAGTGCATATACATGAGAAGAATTTGCATGCGCTGGCTTCATGGTATGCAAATATACCTCATGTTTATTCATTATGGAGATCTGGAAAGCTAGACTGGTTTGCAACCCTGGAGGCCTGAGCTGGGGTCCTCTGTGCTAGATGAAGCTAGTTAAATGGAAATATCATTAAATAATTCACATACCTGCATGTTTCATAGCCATTTTGATGGGCTTTCGCGATTTGCGATACACTTGCCAAGCTTAAGCCCAATAGCTTGCAGACAACTTCTGCTGTTGTATAGTTGAAAAGGTAGGTTGAATTGACTTTAATTAGAGATATGCCGTTAGTTCTGCATTTAGGAATCTCCAGATCTGTAAGATGACCATATCTGGTCAGTTTACCACATTGCAATTTGTATTTTCCATATACAACTTACCATCTCTTTGACACACATTTTTATACAATTGTTTCTTTTAATAGATTTTCTCTTAACCCATGTACGCAGCAAATATATTTTTCAAAATAAAGCCCGGTGCTGTATGCCCATGGATTAATGTCTCCAAATGGATTAATACTGAGCATACCATGACAGAAATGATGCCCCCGAAGAACATTCACACTGACTTATCAAGAGAACATGAGCACAGCACTTGGAAGCTGCCAGCCTGCTGAGATAATATGAAAGCAAAATGATACCCCCATGATCAATATATTCACAGCGTAGCTGTTGTAGCAAATGGACAACATAATCATTTTTGCACAGAAAGGAAAGGAAAAGATGCCATGCCTCTAACTACATTTGGAATTCTTAACCTGCAATTGGAAATCCACTAATGTGGGATCAAGCCCCACTGACAACTGCTAAAAGAATGAACACGTTGTCTGGTGTCTAATTAAGTGCAAAAAAACTTACAAGCCAAATCCATTACTGGGACAAAGCTCAACCTTGCTCTATTGAGGAAATAAACTCTTGAGTATTGACTTTGGATTTAAGTAGTTCATTCCCTTTGATGAAGAAAAGTTTGCATATCTGGACAGCGGCTTTTGTTTTGATACTTAAAGCAGTGTATTATTTGGATGGTAACACAATTCTGCTATTTCACTTGGAGTAAAATGCTCAGATAAGATTTATGTGTCTCCTGACCTTCCTGTTTGCAAGGCAGCCCCAGTACCCTAGTGCATGATTTTCTGTCAGCTATTCTCAAGGTGGAGATCCTGAAATAAACTGATAACCAGCAGCTTCTCTGATGGTAAATTACATGCAGATTTGTCTAAAATATTGCATTCTTCAGCAAATTGAAAAACTGTTCACTTGCAGTTTGACACAATGGCGCACTTCTCCCATTTGCAGAATCAGGCATGTGCGGGATCATGTGTCTATCTCATAGGAAGTATCGGGGCTGCATACCTGCATTTGTGTGTGTTGGAGGGTGCATGTGTATGTGTGTGTTTGGGTGTGTGCGCGTGTGTCATAGGGAGTGTCGGGGCTGTACACGTGTGTGTGTGTGTCATGGAGACCGTTGTGTATCTCTCTCTCATGATGCCCCTCCCAGGCTTCCTCCAGTCTCTCAGTCTCTCATAGCTCTATCCCCCCTCCTTCCCCACCCTCACAACCTCCCCCCCCCACTCTCCTCTTCCTTATGATCCCCTCCAGGATCCCCCCACTCTCTCTCTTCCTTTCATTCCCCCTTCCCCAGGTATCGCTCAGTCTCTCTCTCTCTCTCACCCCACCCCCTGGGCTTCATCCAATCTCTCTTTCGCTCTCTCTTTTTCTCAACCCCCTCCCAGGCTTCACTCAATCTCTCTCTCTCTCTTGCTCTCTATTCCTTATGATCCCCTCCAGGATTCCCAAAATCTTGTGCCTGGGAATCCTCCCTTCACTGTGATCAGCTCTCTGCATGGTTGAACCACTTAATGGAGGAAGTTGGGCAACATCTCACTCTCCATCCTTGGCACCCCATGAAGCATCTCCCCCTCACTCTCTCCCTTTCTCTCTGCACTACAAGTTTTGCCAAGTCTTCCTCTCCCTGTAGACTTCCTTATCTCCTTTCCCTAGCCAATTCCCCTGCCTCCGCCCCCTTGGCTAGCCTTCATCTTCAGACTGCAACAGCACGGGTCCTGTCAGCTGTACAGGTCCAGTCTCCACCTCCTGCTCAGGTTACCTAGAAAACCTGTGCTGGATATCTGTGCTTTGCTGTCATCACTATTTGAGCATTAGTCAGGGCCAACAACTCATGTGAGTCCTCCCAAGTCCCAGCACTGTGTGTCTGGGTGGTGCAGTCCTCCCCCCCCCCCCCTTCACCCATGGTGCACATCCTTCTGATTACTACCTAAACTGCTAAATACTCTCTTAAACATAGACCAGCAAATGTTCTGCTATGATAAAAAAGTCTATTTAACCATTAGCTGCACCTAGAAAAATCTGTTTGTTCTACAGTAATACAGCAAACAGCATTTCATGTAAGATTCATATTTTGAGAAACTTCTTTTTTTCTGTGATTAATTTTATCATTATTCTGTATAAGTACATCCTGATAAACTTTGTCAAATCTTAGCTTTTAAAATAACACTAAGGTCCACAAGTACTAAACATTTCCTCCACGGATGCAAAATGAAAGAAACTTCTAAATGTAACTAGCCCAAATAGTAAATGGTTATAATTTATTTGATATACCACAGATCTGTATTCAAACAATGCAGTTTACAATAAAATAAAAAACTAAAAGTATAAATATATAAAATAAAACATGTATAAACAAAAAAATAGAAATAAAAACAAGAAGGAATGGCATTATTTCGACAGGAAAGTAGTGAGAGAACCAATATCAGGACACATAAAAAAACATAAAATGGGAGGAACCAGAAAGGAGGAAGGGTCAACAGGCAAGCACTACCACATCCCAAAGACTGAGGGCACCTCTACTCAGAGGATATAGTAGTTCCAAAGGCTAACTCATACAAGCAGGGCCGGCCCTAAAGTTGGTCCAAAGCGTTGGAGCCCTAGGTGAACCTCAAGCTGGCTGTCAAAATTTATTATTTAGCTTTGAATGTTCTGCTTTTGTTGCCCTCCAGAGGTTTCTGCCCTAGGCAACTGCCCAGTTTGCCTCATGGTTGGACCAGCCCTGCATACAAGTATGTCGTTTATGCTTTTTTGAATCTTTGCAGACTCAGTTCTGTTTGTAAAGTAGCAAACTCTTTCAAAACATTAGCATGATGCCTCCAAATCAGAAATATTTAAGGCATAAACATAGTAGGCCCGATTCCATTCCGGACGTAGAAGCCCTCAGTACGTCCGGTCTGAACCGTACAGAAGGCATCGCGATTCTGATCCTGCGAGGCACGTCTAGCCCCGCGGGATCAGAATCACAAACAGTCCTGTATGTGCCGGCTGGGACTGTGATTCAGCCCAGCCTGCACCTACAGGACATGCCCAACTAACTCAGTCAGGGCTTTAAAATGGAGCTGCGGCACCATGGCTCCATTGTAAAGCCATGATCCCAGCCGCCGGCTCCTTCAAAGCATTCCCTGCCGCCCGACCCCTGATCTGGCCACCTACGGCCAGGGTTGGGTTGCAGGGAATGTCCTCGCCTGCCCCCCACCCCATCCATGTCCCGGGCCCACCAATTCATGACTTCTGGGGAAGTTATTCCACCTCGGAGGTGGAATAACTTCCCAGTACAAGTTGCTGGCCTCGGACGTACAGAGCTCACATTAGAATCGGTCCTGTATGTCCAGGGCTGGTGACCGCCCACTGCCCGCCCTAACTCCACCCCCAATCTGCCCCCTCCCCATCCAGTCTAACTTCCTCATACAACAGACCTAGCAGGGAAGACCACGAATAAAGGGGTTGGACATCCTGCTATTCATGGGACAGAATAACCCCTAGCGTGTATAATTTTATAAACAATTTTTCACATGCAGAGTGTTTTACACTTCTAAAACGGCTCTTATGACATGGCCAAATAGACACATACAAGTTACTCATGCCGACAGCTGGGACGAGCAGGAGCGGAGATGAAATGTATGGAGGTAATTTATAAAACATGCAAACTACAGGCACCCATGTACATATTCAGAACAGGTCTAAATTTGTTGTCTAGTTTCTAAAGGCAATATAAGATGCCTATGTTGCCTTTATAAAAGAAGTGTGTTTGGACATTTCACATGGACACTACGGATGTTCTTTCATTTGAAATGAAAGCAGAGATCCCGTGAAAGGGGAAATAACCGCGTCGTAATTTCTTGTCAATAGTGCGCACTCTTTTGCAGCGTGCGCACTATTTAGCATGCGTGAACAGTGCATCCTATTGCTAAATAGTGCGTACTCTCGCGAAAGAGTGTGCACTATTGCGCAACAGGGCACAGTGTAAAGAAAAAAAGATACCAAGACGGAAAAAAAACAAAACGAAAAACAGGAAACGGAAAAAAATGTTTTGGCTGCACACTCCTAATAGGCGCCCTCTTATGAAATTAGCTGCCATAGAGGGCAATAACCAAAAAGACGTTTCCATGCCTGACCCATCGGTGGGTAAGAGTAGGCGCATGTTTGTTTGTCAGTAGCCATACTTTTACCCCTCTGAGTGAAGCGATGCTGAGGGAGGAATTTAGAGATACAAGCATAGTTCTGGATAATCAAAGCCATGCTCTGTTTTCCAGTGAAAAACGTAGGCACAGAAAAAAGCAGGTGCATTTGCTGAGCGTCGTTTTTCCGGGGGCAGTAAAGCAAAAGTCCGTGCAAACTTAACCCCACTGGTAAAGGTATCCGCAGAACCTGCATCAACGCGTGCAGTTTTGATTATTGGCGCACATTTCTACTCTACTATGCTATCATTTATTTTTATACCTGCATTTAATAATGTCAGTTGCATATTTTACTGCTAGACGTACATTAAAGCTCTCTGTTCTTTCCTGAGAATAAACGTCTCTAAGCTACAGCATCGTTTAAAGCTTTTTGTTTGGTTGGTTTTAGATTATTCAAAGCAGCTCGTCTAGAATCCGAAATGGCCCGAAGCAGAGCAGCTTCGAAAAGGTGGTTTTGAGTGTCTTACATCAATGCTCAAATATTCCCTAACATCACCTACCTTCCTCTTTGAAAACGCTTTGAGCCTCGACTAACAGCAAAAGGAGAGGAATCCCGAGGGAGAAGCCCATTCTGGCCGAGACCCACAAGAAGCGAACGAGGGGATGAGAGAGAATCCCAGCTCGCAGGGTTGCAGCCTGGAGGGAGCTGAAGCGTAATCGCAAAGTCAGAACGAGCTGAGAACTGTGCAGTAGCGCCGCGAATCCGAGGTCAGCGCCGGATGGGAAATATGTGACGCACCAGAACGCCTTTGACTTCAGTGCATGGACGGATGTTTGGAAAATTCTACTAATGCTGATTTCAACAGCACAGAAATAAGGAAGGAAGATAACTCAGGACTGAAGTTACAGATCCCAATAAACAGTAGGGAAGGAGGTGTGAAGAGGCTTTGATTTGTTTTTTAATCTGCCCAATCGCTGCTTCCGTCTGTATTGCACTATTTTGCTCATTGTTTTATTAGACTGATGTGAATATATCGTCGTCTTGTCGCTTCTGGAAATCTGCTGCGGCGGTGCATTTCCGGCAGAAGTGTTATAATTTTTTAGACATCCTTGTTCATGTGCTTACCCGGGAGTGAGGGGAGGGGTCAGCTAGGGGATGGAGTGGGCTGTGGGAGAAACCCGTGTATGATTAATTCAGTAGCCTGTTTGCTGTATTAGAACAGACGGATTTTTATAGATGCAGCTAATAAGTTAAATTGGCTTTTCTGTCATAGCTGAAGATTTGCCCATTTCTGTTCTAAACGATTCAACAGTTTAGGTAGTAATCAAATGGATGTGCACCATGGGTGTGAAGTCTTTGGCTTGTCTATAGGTTTTAAACCCTATGATCCAAATTATGCAAAAGTTTATAATCCAGCTACCTCAACATTCCTGGAAAAAAATCAAGCAAATATCTAAGGAAAGAAGCTGTCGGAGACTCTAGAAAATAGACCAGTGTATGTATCCCATTACTGATTTGCTGAGACTTTTAAAGCTGCAAACACCACGTCATTACAATGCCCATGTTGTGCTTTATGTGAGATACTAAACTATAAAAATGATTTAACACAGGTTAGAGAGGCTGTTCATGTTGTTGCAGCAGGGCCAGCCCATCCACTAAGTGAACTAGACAGTCGTCTAGGGCGGCAGACCCTGCTGGGTGGCAGCACTAACCCAACCCTCTGGGAAGCAGCAGCTGAACTGCTGCTTCTGCACTGTGGTGGGCTTTAAAACGCGCCTGCCGCTCCTGCCTGCCCTCCAAGAAATTTGCATGGGGGGGGGGGGAGGGGGCAGGAGCAGCAGGCAGGGACGTGGGCACTTTAAAGCCTGACGCAGGGCTGGGCATTTCAGCACAAGGTGGGGGCGGCATGGAGGGCTGGATGGAGGCACAGGTTTTTTTTTGGTGGGGGGGCACGGAGGATCTGCCTAGGGCGGCAGAAACCCTCATGACGCTACTGGGTTGCAGCAATGTTCAAGTGGAAATGTCTGCAAATTTATGTCACTTTTAGAGGAGAGGGTGGGCATATCTCTTCCCCTTGCTGTGGATGTGCATTTGTATCAACGAAAGAAGCAGGAATGCACAGGGATTGGGCATCTATATGCAGTGGAAGGAGCCTTTTTTACAAAGATACATGTGAGAAAAATTGTTGGAAACCCAGCAACTTACGGCATTTAAAAATGTTGGCACTTGATGTGCATCGTTGCCAGTTTATACATCTAGACATGTAGATGCCACTAATTAACTACAAAGGCCTCTGTCTTTCCCTTGTTGCGAAGGAGAGAGTGAAGAAAAGAGAGAGGTCAAAGGTGCACACTTTTTTCTCCTGTTCGTGTTGGGGAGCAGGTGTTAATCTGAACATGGACAATTGTCGTCTTACAAGTGCACCCCCTTTATGAAATCGGCGATGCCCAGTTGCCTATGGCTATGCACATGTAAAATGGGCCCTTTCTAAAGTGGCTTTTTACAGTGGATGTGAGTTACATATGTACATGTTCGTTTTTACATGTGTAAATCATGACTAAGGTTTCTAAAATAGCCCCCTTTGTTGCTGAAATACAGCATTGATCATTAAAAAAATAAATCAGAAGTCTGCAAATGGAAAGCACTTTGGATTGTATTTTTATTTTCAAACTCAAGTATGTGGTACTCTGCCGTACAATGTTAGCACGCTTCGTGCAAAGTCCTTTAACACTATTTGACACTGAAACATTAAACAACACACAATCTGTGATCGTTATTTGTTAATTTTTCTACTCAGTGCTGTGCAGACCTCCCCTGCCCTCTGTGTTCGTTAAAGCTGGACAATAAATAGTGCATTTTAGAACAATTTCAATATAAATAATTACTGCTCTCTCTCTCATTCTTATTGGAGGTACATCTGAACCCCACAAAAAAAACAACAACATTTTCTTTAGAGAAACTAAATCAAACTAATACTATATGAAAACTATCCCTGAACCCCCATTTTCTTGTTGGAAAGGGGTACACATCTGATATTTTCATGTATTAACCGAAAACACATTACTTGTAAAGGCACATAAAGTGGGGTGAAGGGAAAGAGAGGGATTTTGGATTTAGATCACTCTTTTATTTTCCCCAGGAGTAGCTCAAGGTGGGTATTTTTCTTATCCCTGTGAGGATTTACAATCTACCTGAGACCATGGAGGGTTAACTGACTTTTGTCCATTTTAAAAACACTACTGACAGCACAATAAATATTAGAAAGTCACTTTCCAGTGGTAACTATTTCTCCATATTTCTTTTCTACATTTGTTGACATGGGCACAGTCTAATAGAATTAGCTGTAAGAGTGTTGAAATGTTCAGACAGTTAAAAAGGCAGCTGACGTCTATCTCTTTTTGATAGGGGAAGTATTCAAAATTCTATTCACAAACAGGAAAAAAAACTTTACCAACTTTCTTTATATGATTTTTTTTCTTGCTCTTCCCATCTTCTGACTTCTTTTGGAAAGTTGGAAGCCGCGGTGTCATTATTAATGCCAGGAAGGAGTATTTTTGTATGAAGAAATTCCTTCCATATCAGATTTCATGAATCCCCTGCACAGCTCTACAAGCTGAACGGTACCGTACCATGGAATTACAGGGGCACGGAAGCAGCTACTTTTAGGCTAGTTGTCGCTTTCAGTTCCAAAAGGCAATGAAACAATTCTCATTTTTGGAAAAGTGAACAAACAAATAGAAATAAAACTAACCACTGTGTATTTTAGGAGATCTTAAAATAAGGTTTCTTTGTGTGCATGTTAAAAACAGCATGCCTTGTGTCATTACTCTGGAATGTGCAGTGCAGTATATTACACGTTACCCTTCTGTGTCAGTTAGGGCTGGTGCAAGGATATGAACTGCTTGCTGCTCCCCCCCCCCCCTCCCCGATCCCGTCGCCCCGCTCCTGCCTCGCTCTGGGACCTGCAGTAGCAGCAATGGCATTAAAACAGCAGCTCAAAGCCTCCAATGCTGGGTGTTGCTGGTGTTGCGCTTTAAGCAGCCGCTTCCATGCCCTCTGATACAGACTTCCTTTTTGCATGGGGTGGAAGTGGCTGCCCAGAGAGGGGCAGTGGTGGTGACAATGGGCTGTCCTTGAAAGGTCAGTGCTCTAGGTGACAAATTAGTTTGCTTAATGAGACGAACCAGCAATAGAGCCCAACTCCAGCAGGAACATGTCCGGGCCGTCGAGCCGTCCAAAAAATGGACGGACCCAAACTGGACTCAATTCTGAAACTGCTGGAGACAGACGGTACCGTGGTTGCAGAATCGGGCACTTAGATGGCCTGGCGCTGCCCCGATTCCTAAGCGTGAGATGTCCACCCATCACTCCGTCCAGCTTGCCCTATCCTCCTGCTGGTGTCCCGTCACCATGGCACTGGGACACCCAGCAGGAGTGCCGAAAGCCCGCCAAAGAGGGAAATGTCTTTTCCCCGCTGCCCGACCCTCAGCGTGGGCTGCCGGGATCGGGCAGCAGGGACATCCCTGCATCATCCCGGCCTGGTTGGAGGGGTTGCCTGGCCCGACCCCTGCAATTGGCAGGACTTATTCCACCTTGGAGGTGAAATATGTCCCCCATCTATCTCACCACTACTGGATGTACAGGGCTGTGACCTGAATCGGCCCTGTACGTCTGGGTGCTCCTTCCTCTCCCCGCATCCAGCCCTCCCCCCCCCCCCCCGCCCCGTCCAGCGCTCCCCGCACAGCGGTTCTGGGCATGTAGGCAGCACTTGAGGCAAGATATGGTCCCGGCGAATAGCAGGGATGGACGTCCAACCAGAACATCCAAGTCTTCTATTCATACCTCTGCATCAGGTCCATGGTGTCAGGTTCTTATAACAGGGGAATACAACAGCCACTGAATACAGACAAAAGTTCTCTGAGCCCTTCCTTTTACAGTCTCCTTAGTATTATGCATTTATCACGTTCCAAATAACAGGATCATCGAGATAATGAATAGATTTTAAAAATACAGGAAGTGATTAAATTAAATGCCATTTGCTTGGAAACAAGAGGCCGAGATTCAGAAGGATAACTTATCTGATTAACTTTAAATGAGATATTAAAAAACATAACCAGTTAGCTCAGCAGCACTGAATACCCTTGGCTATAGCTTAACTGAATTTCTTTATCCAGTTAGCTTTAGGACAAACATTTTTCTGACCAGACTTACCTGGTTAACTCTAACACGTGGAAAGTAATTTTATAAGGGTCGACTAGATTTGCACGAATTTTAACACGCACCTGTTTTTTAAAGGGAAGTTTGTGTGCACTTTATAAAATAGAGCGTAAGTAGTTGAAAATGCGTTAATGTTAATTTGGGCACAAGCACTTATGCCATCCCTACGGCTGATGTACATCCCCCGCACCTAGATGTTGCAAGAACCCACATAAATGACGGTATTTTATAATCTATGCACACAAACTGGTACTCTGCCCGCACTCCGTCCAGGCTTCACCTTTGTGCACACCCGCAGGGAACGTATATGCTATTGGTCCAACTTTCAGAATAGTGATCGCCTACATTATGCATGTAAACCTCTAAAATACCATGATTTACGCATAG
The DNA here is from genome assembly GCA_033557465.1 of Ichthyophis bannanicus. NCBI lineage: Eukaryota > Metazoa > Chordata > Amphibia > Gymnophiona > Ichthyophiidae > Ichthyophis > Ichthyophis bannanicus. The sequence continues at coordinate 53,311,743 of CM066047.1, read as the reverse complement.
AAATCCATGCAGAAATGTAGGCACACCTTATTAAATTAGCCCCATAGCGCTGAATGTTAACACTACCCAGGGACCTGGCCGTGCTTCTAGTAACTCCTCCCATATTTAGAGGTTAACCTTGGCTCAGACTGGTTAACCAGTTTGTAGGCCAGGAATTCAAAATTCAATTTTCCTTGGGTAGGTCCTGAAGTGACCTGGACAAATCTTTTAAATATGACCCTAGGATAGTTTGTGCTGCACTAATCATGACTGTCTGTCACATAAGAGGAAAATCCATTATGTGCAATCAGACTTAATTTGTACACAAAAAAGAAAATAAAACTATGGGGCAGGGGGGAGGAGCGGCAGGCCAGGGGCAAGAGCAAGAGGAGAAAGTGGCCTGGATTAGGGAGTGAGCGGATTGCGCTCTATTCCAGGCTCACCCCCTCCCCTCCTCTTCCCTGGAAGGGAAGGTTGGAGCAGGGCACCCGCCACCCCCGTTTCCTTTTTTGCTTTGAATCATTCTGATTCACTTTGCCTTTAACTCAGCTGATGCTCTCTGTGCCGTTGGCGTAGTTTGAAGATTTCCCTGACAGTCAGAAGGATGCTGCTCTTATCACTGCCGGAGATTGCCGGAGAGACTAATGTACTGTACATGACATCCTCTTCATTCCCTAAAGGGGACTGACTGTCCTATTCAGCAGCAACAATGATAATCTCTCATTTCACATTAGTACATCTGGGAGCTGGAGGCCTTCAGAAATCAAGCTTAGCTTGAATCTCAGGCTGGACTCTGAGTCCATATAAAGTTTATTTCTTTAATGCAAACTTATATCCCACCAATATAGGGGAAGACTCCTTGCCCTTGGCAGGCTTCAGAAAACAAAAAAACATAACAAACAACATAGAGAACAAACTAAAGTAAACTAGGAGCTTTTCGTTAACTCTCTGAAAGAAAAGCAAGATCATAACTCTGCCTAGAACAATCCTAACCAGAAGCCTCTACAAAAAGCAGAGCCTTAACCCTTTTAGGATATGACAAGATTTATCTCTACCCACAAGTGCATTCATTCGACTGCTCCTCCTTATCTCTTCCTAAACTCCTCCTCAGGAACTCTGCTCATCACACAAATTCCTTCGGTCTGTGCCCTTCACTTCCACTGCCAACTCCAGACTTCATTGTCCCACATTGCTGCACCAAATGCCTGGACCAGACTACCTGATTCGGTGCATCAGGCTCCATCTCTGGTCCTATTCAAATCCAGCCCACCTCTTCGAGGCTGCTTTTGGATCCTTACCCTTTGCTCTCCTGTTTATTACCCATGTGTGCTAGAACTTTCGTTTGTCTCTTGTTTGTTGTGTTTGTCTTGCTTACATTGTAAGCTCTACTGAGCAGAGACTGCATTTCATGTGTATATGTAGAGCATTGTGTACGCCTTGTAGCACTTTGCGAATGGTAAGTAGCAATAGTAATACCCACAAATCCTGGGAAGTAAATTCCATAGAGTGTGGAAGTTGATTTGACCGTAGAAAAAGGCACCACCAGGACATTTCCGCCCCTTCCCCCTGAACATAGTGCACAAACGTGGCCTACAACACTATCAATTCTTTAAGATAGGTCAGAACTTCTCCATACAGTACAGGAAACATTAAGTCAATTATCCTTTGTTATCCCAGGGGAGAAAAACTGAGAAATTTCAGGAATCTAGCATAAAACATCAATACAAACACATTGTCCTTTCTCTTAGTGATGCCATGATGGATGTCAGTCCAATGGTGTGTAGTTAACCCATCACCATCTGCTGTGAAGAAGAATCACAGAAAGATTTCCTCATGTAACATACATTGTTGCAGGACGTCCGACGTACTGTATTAAGCATAATGGCGAGGAAGAAATATCTGCTGACTAAATCACAACTTACTCCCAAGTCTCAACTTCTGATATTAACGACAAACACCAACTGATTGAAAGTCGTTGTAGAGAATAAAAGGGCATAGTGCTGTGTTAACGTTGCTTCTTCTGTCTGCATGATGGGACTTAAAAGACAAGATTGTTTCTTAATCTGTGCGGTGCTTTTGTTGAACCCGTGAGTTCCACCAGGAATATTTCTGGATGGCAGAACATGTGGCTTTCCCATGAGGTCCATCGGACAGCTCGGTACAGGAATGATAGGAACTGTAGATACTGTAGATAGCAGCCAGAAGGATGATCCCAGCTACTACAATCCCAAAAACATTCCAATGTTTTATGAGCTTTGGCAACAGAAGATGCACATAATCCAGCAGTTCCTCAATTTTGCTGAAAAATAACAAAAAAAAAATCAGAAAGTTTCACTGTTAAAAATGTAATAATTATTTCGACACCTTGACATCTCCTGGTAAGATAAAGCACACAGGTTCAAAGCAGCATGAGATTTATACAGCTCAAAATTGTTTTTCTCACATATTTGGTCGTGTGTGTCTTGTTTTCATGTGGATGACAATTCCAGCTATGTATTTTATTCACTCAAACACTTTTCTAGGGAAGTCACTTCTAGAGTTTTCACAGGGATAATGGCTCCAAATGGGTTAGTTTTGTGCATACCATGACAGTAATGAACCTTACTCCTCAAATCTCTGTAAACGTTACTGCTAATTCTCACCGTAGTACTTGTGTTGAGCCAAAGAGAGCCTCCTCCTGGAGTTCAGAAGATGTAGCATGTATAGGCAGCCTATCAAGGTAGGTTTGGAAGTCGCTTTCAATCAGGCCTGTGGTTCCCAATAGAATGTGAAATATTTTTGTATCTTTCTGCCACATTTTCTCGGTGTCTGACTATATTTCGTAGTACTTGAGGATCTTTTCTCTCACCACACGATTCGCAGAATAATCACTTGGAATTTTAAAATCTGTTGAGGGATAAAACTAGTGTCTCGTTCACCCTGAAAGTTATAGAAACTATTGTATGTGTTAGTTAGGATAACCCAGATTGCTTCTTCCTCTGACAGCTTGTCCAGACCCCTGGCACATGATGGATGTTCTGTCCCTTGCTTCCAAGCGATAGCTAAAGCATCGCATTGTTTGTATATCCTTTCCTCTTCCTGGATTATTTCTTGACTCATTTCTGTCCGATTCATTCCCACACTATACTAAAGGCAGCGCAAAGCTATTTTTTTAACTATAAATTTGGATATATAGACTACCATTTTTTCCTTTCATTAGCAGAGATGTAACCAGTAACGTCAAATCAAATAAAGTTGATTGGTTAGAAACCAGGCTTGGTAAATCGTAAAGTGAATCTAGACAAACCCCTAAAGCGTACTGGTTTGACTGAAGCTTTAGTGCACTTACAGCTAAGCTTGTTCATTTCTCAATATATCTGTTGTCAAACTTTATGTGAGATATAATTTTTCAACAATGCTTTTAGGGGGGGAGCTACTAAAGTGTGTTATGGGAATAAATTATTTGGCCCTTAATGTGTGTTTCTCATGGTTTACACAGTCAAAAGCCTTGTTGTAGTCGATAAAACCCATAGATATCTTTTTGGTATTCTTTTGTCTTTTCAAGGATCCATCTAACATCCGCGATGATGTCTCTCGCTCTTCGCCCTTTCCTGAACCCTGCTTGCACTTCAGGCAGTTCTCGTTCCAGGTATGATCATAGCCTCTGCTGGACAATCTTGAGTATAATTTTTCTGGCATGCGGGATCAGAGTGATTGTGTGATAATTTCCACAATCAATTGGATCACCTTTCTTTCATATTGATATAAACACAAAAGCCTTTGACACCGTTCTGCACAGGTGACTTATAAACAAACTGAGTACCCTAGGGATGAACTCTAAAGTTACTGATTGGGTTAGAAATTGGATGAGAGGGAGGCAACAAAGGGCACAGGTAAATAGAGCTCACTCTGAGGAGAAGGAGGTTACCAGTGGTGTGTCGCAGGTCCAATTCTGTTTAACATCTTTGTTAGTGAGATTGCGGAAAGACTGTTGGGTAAGGTTTGCTTATTTGCAGATGATACCAAAATCTACAGTAGAGTAGACACACAGGAAGGAGTTGATAACATGAGGAGGGATCTAGCTAAGCTTGAAGAATAGTCTAGGATTTGGCCACTGAAATTTAATGCTAAAAAAATGCAGGGTCGTGCATTTAGTCTGTAAAAATCCGAAGGAGCTGTACAGTGTAGGGGGTGAGGTACTTCTGTCCACAAAAGAAGAGCGGGACTTGTGCGTAATTGTCTCTGACAATCTTAAAGTAGCTAAACAAGTAGAAAAAGTGACTGTGAAAGTCAGAAGGATGCTTGGGTGTATAGGGAGAGGAATGGCCAGCAGAAAAAAGGAGGTAATAATGCCTCTGGTGTGACCTGAGTTGGAGTATTGTGTGCAATTCTGGAGACCGCACCTTGAAAAAGATATACACAGGTTGGAGTTGGTGCAGAAGGTGGCTACTAAAATGGTTAGAGGTCTTCGTTATGAAGCAAGTGAGGACAGACGTAAAGATCTTAATATGTATACTTTGGAGGAAAGGTGGGATAGGGACAATATGATAGAGACCTTTAAATACCTCCATGGCATAAATACACAGGAGGGTCTCTTTCAATTGAAGACGAGCTCTGCTACAAGGGGACATAGGATGAGAGTGAAAGGAGATAGACTCAGGAGTAATTTGCATAAATATTTCTTTATGGAAAGAGTGATAGATGCATGGAATAGTCTCCGAGTGGAGATGGTGGACACAAGTACAGTATCTGAATTTTAAAAAGTATGGGACAAACAGAGGATCTCTAAAGGTAAAAAGAGGACTATTGTAGTTGATATGGAAGGATAGACCAGATAGGCTAAGTGGTCTTTTTCTGCCGTCATGTTTCTATGTTTCTATATTTCTATACCAGAGCACTTCATAGTTCTCTTGCATAACCTTTACATTGATCAAGAAGCAACAGTTCAAACAGAACAAGGAGAAACAGAATGATTTAAAATCAGCAAAGGTGTACGATAAGGCTGCATACTTTCCCCCTACCTGTTTAATTTATATGCAGAACAAATCATCAGAGAAGTAGGACTGTATGAAGACAACCGAGGTGTGAGGATTGGCGGAAGACTCATCAACAACCTTCGCTAAGCTGATGATACCACATTACTGGCTGAAAGTGAAGATGATCTGAAACATTTGCTTCTCAAGATCAAGAACATGATCTTAAAATGGTTGTGCACCTTAACATAAAGAAAACAAAGATCCCGACAACTGGCAAAATCAATAAGTTCATTCTTGATGGAGAAGAAATTGAAATAGTTTATTTTATTTATTTATTTAACAACTTTTATATACCGCGCTATTTGTTATCAGTGCGGTTTACATATAACAAAGGTTGCCCAGTCACAAGACTGTTCTGTGCTTACATTGAACAGGAGTTTAAACTTGGAGCAACAGGGTAACTATAAATATATGTACAAGAACAACAGGGTAACTATAAACATATGTACAAAAACACAATTAGATTGGGTTAGAATATTCAAGAAGGGCTAAGGCGAGCTCAAAATACTTGTGGCAGGGTTATTTATGTAGATCATGAAAGGTTTGTGGGCATTGGTGTGTGGGTGAGCAGAGGCAGGGGGGATGCTTGAGCAAAGTGAAGTAGAAAAATGTGGTGTTTGATTGCTTTACAGAACTGAATAAGGTCTTTGATGGATCTAATTTCTGGTGGAAGTTCGTTCCAGCATTTTGGGGCGTAGAAGGCGAAGGTTCTTTTCTTGGTCGTCTGGGTGCACTTGATGGACTCTTTAGGGATGATCAAGGTGTTGTCAGTTACTGACCTTCTGATTCTGTTTTTCGGGGTGAGGGTGATAAGGTCACCGAGTGTCGTGGGGGCTAGGTTATTGATGATCTTGAAGATGATGAGAAGGATTTTGTATGTTAACCTGCAATGAATTGGTAGCCAGTGGAGTTCCTTAAGTATCGGGGTGATATGGTCTGATCTTGCTAAACCACAGAGCACACGCGCAGCCGCATTCATAGCGAGTTGCAGCAGATTAAGGGTGTTCTTGGGGAGTCCATACAGGGCAATATTTGCGTAATCAAAGTGTGGTAGAATGAGGGCCTGGAAAATGGTCCGGAAGTCGTTATGAGGTAACATGGGCCTTAGCGTTCTAATTTTATTGTAGACGGATCTGGTGGTGTTTCGTATGTGCTCCTTAAAGTCAAAATGCTGGTCCAGAGTAATCCCTAGGTAGCGAATGGAGGGTTTACTAGGGAGTTCCGCATCTCTTACTCTTAGGGAGGATGGAGGGGAGAAATCTTTGTTCCTTGATATGAACAGAACTTCAGTCTTCTTGAAGTTTATGCGGAGATTTTGAGATAGTAACCAGTCAGTGATGGTGTTGAAACAATTGATAAGGTTGGTGAAGTCTGGTTGTTTGACTTTGAATGGTGTAAACAGCAGGACGTCATCCGCATAGATTAGGGTGGAGATATTGAAGGAGCGTATGATGTCACATATCGGCTGCATGCAGACATTGAACAGCAGTGCGGATAAAGAGGAGACCTGTGAAACACCTTGATGTTGGTGGAAAGGTGCGGATGTGGTGGAACCGACTCTTACATGCTGCCAACTATCCAATAGATAAGACCTACACCATTCCCAGGCGAGGCCGCAGATGCCCTTCTCCTGGAGACGAGTGAGAAGTTGATTGTGATTAACGGAGTCAAAGGCCGCGGAGATATCTAGGAAAATGAGAGCGAAGCCGTTTTCGACCTTGTCCAATCCTCTATTCAAAGCGTTGGTTAGGGTGGTGAGGAGAGTTTCTACCCCATGAGATTCCCTGAATCCGTGTTGAGAGGGGTCAAGAGGTGACGCTACATCAATGTGGTGTTGAATCTGCCTCTGGACAACCTTCTCTATTATCTTGGCTAAAAGAGGTATACTCGAGATTGGGCGGTAGGAGTCAGACTTTAGTGGGTCAAGTCTGTTATTCTTCAGAAGTGGTCTTATTGATGTTTGTTTGAGGAATGCGGGGAAGGAGCCTGTTGCAAAGGAAAGTCCAATGATGTTGATTAGAATTGGACTAAGTTCACCTCGCAGAGTTCTGACCCAGTATGCTGGACAGGGGTCACTTGAAGTTGTAGAAGTATTGATGATGGCGATGAGATCTTGGATGTTTTTCTCTGTTGGAGTTGTGAACATTGTGATAGGTGGAAGTGAGGTGTGAGCGTGGCAGGGGGTGGTAATTGAAACAGTGTCAGTTATGGATGTTTTGGATTGGAGGTAGTCAGCATATGACTGGGGGGAGATAGGATCAAGTTGGGTAGGTGAAGGTTCCTTAGTTAGGGATTTTGCTAGGTTGAAAAGGTCTCTGGGTTTGTTTAGAGAGCGGAGAAGGAGCTTGGCATGGTATTCGCTCATTCTGAGGTATATAGTTTCGCGGTGGAATTTAAGGTAGTTTGGGTATGATGCTTTGTCAGTTTCGGAGCGGGATCTTCTCCATTTCCTTTCAGGTTTCCTAAGGGAGAGGAGAGATGTCTGAAGATCTGCTGTAAACCACGGGGCTGAAGGTCTTCTTCTTTTAGAGCTCTTGGGGTCTAATGATTTGTCTGTGGCTGGTAGTTGAGCAAATGTTTTCAGTGTGACGTTCCAGTTGGTGATTGTTTCATCAAGGTCTGGAGACATTAGTTTGAGCTTAGGTAAGGTGTGTTTAATGAACTCTTCTTTATCAAGTGGTCTGAAGTGAGAAGTAATTCTGGATTCTGTACTGGAGTCATTGGAGGGGAAATGATTAAGATGGGCGGGTATCTGGAACGTGATTAGCTTGTGGTCCGACCAAGGGATGGGGGTGATATCCATGTTTAGGTTGGCCTTCTGGCTGGCAGCAGAGTGGGGAGCGAAAATTAGGTCCGGAGGGTTTCCTTTAAGATGGGTGGAGGTGTTCACTATTTGCTCAAACCCAAGTGTTTGCATAGCTTCTAGGAAGGCGTCTGCTTGGGTGGACTGCAGGGAGGGTAAGTTGAAGTCTCCGAGCAGTCAGTTGGGGTTGCGAGGGTTAGCTGGGTTGCAGGCTAAGTCAATGAAGGTAGAGATGACCTCGGGTGGAGAGGAGGGGGATCTATAAATGAGGTTTATGGTGATACCTTTGTTGGCAATGGTGATTATGTCTGCGTGTATGGTGCTCTTGGCTGTGAGTAGTTGAAATCCGAGTTCGGTTCTTGCAAGGATGAAGACACCGCCCCCTTTCCAGTTGGCCCTGTGGCAGGTGTGAATGGAGAAGTTGGGAGGGATTAGTTGGTTTATGAGGGCTGTATCAGTATCTTTGAGCCATGATTCTGTCACCATGAGGAGATCCAGGCCATGAACAGCTATCAGGTCGGGGATGACCGGCCATTTCTTACGTACTGAGCGCGAGTTTACAAGGGCAGATTTCAGGAAAAGTTGTGCTTCTGGTTTCTGTTGGGGGTTGTCCGGATGATGGAGGGCCACGTACAGTAGGTGTGAGTGTCGAGAGTGGTGTGGGAGATTGGTAGCAGAGTGAAAGGGGTTAGAATGATTCTTCTTGCCCAGGTGGGGTAGAGTAGTTATGTGGTACTGCCCGGCTAAGAGGGCTATTGAGCGTTGTAAGGTGTTTGCTAGGAGGACTATGGTGGAGAGGGTAAGTAGTGGGGGGGGGGCCATGGTGGCTTGGTGGCTGCTACGTGGTCTTGAAGTGTAAGAGTAGTGGAGCAACTTATTTGTGCCAAAGTTAGATAGTGTGCAAGAGGACGTGCCGCCACTTGGGACAAATTACAGTGGAGACAGCGTGTGATGAAGAAACAGAAAGGAAGAAACAATAAAGGCCTTACAGAGTTCTTGAAGGAATACACTGTAGCATATATAGTGATGATTACTTAGTATCACAGAGTGGTAATTACCATGTAGCAATGTTGCTTAGAGAAGACCTTAAGGACAACAAAGGCAGCAGAAACAACAGACTAAACACTTGTGAGGCTTAACACAATGAGGAAAAACACTGTAGTATATGGAACAGATTACTCAGTAACTCATGTAGTAATTATCATGTAGCAATATTAGTAGAGATGAACTGCAGAACAAACAGACACTGCGGAAAACAAAGTTACTGAGAGTACCTCAAGCAGGGGTTGTGAGATGCTGGGTTCGTGCAGCTAACCGGGCCCAGCGGACTGTTCGAGAGATCACCCAAGGTAGTGGCCTTTCACGCCCCGCCTAAGGGCCACGCCAAAGGACCCTCTGGTGAGGCCCTCAGGCGCGGGCCCGCCTGGCGGTGGTTTCTTTTAACGGAGCTGCTGCTCCTCCTCCCACAGCCCCGATTGGGCTGGAGGCAGGCGGATGTGATCGCCCCTCTCGGGAGCCTGAAGATGGCTGCTTTCCCGCCGGCGGCGGTTTCTTTTAATGGAGCTGCTGCTCCTCCTCCCACAGCCCCGATTGGGCTGGAGGCAGGCGGATGTGATCGCCCCTCTCGGGAGCCTGAAGATGGCTGCTTTCCCGCCGGCAGCGGTTTCTTTTAACGGAGCTGCTGCTCCTCCTTCCACAGCCCCGATTGGGCTGGAGGCAGGCGGATGTGATCGCCCCTCTCGGGAGCCTGAAGATGGCTGCTTTCCCGCCAGTGGCTGTTTCTTTTAACGGAGCTGCTGCTCCTCCTCCCACAGCTCTGATTGGGCTGGAGACAGGCGGATGTGATCGCCCCTCTCGGGAGCCTGAAGATGGCTGCTTTCCCGCCGGCGGCGGTTTCTTTTAACGGAGCTGCTGCTCCTCCTCCCACAGCCCCCGATTGGGCTGGAGGCAGGCTGATGTGATCGCCCCTCTCGGGAGCCTGAAGATGGCTGCTTTCCCACCGGCGGCGGTTTCTTTTAATGGAGCTGCTGCTCCTCCTCCCACAGCCCCGATTGGGCTGGAAGCAGGCTGATGTGATTGCCCCTCTCGGGAGCCTGAAGATGGCTGCTTTCCCGCCGGCGGCGGTTTCTTTTAACGGAGCTGCTGCTCCTCCTCCCACAGCCCCAGTTGGGCTGGAGGCAGGCTGATGTGATCGCCCCTCTCGGGAGCCTGAAGATGGCTGCTTTCCTGCCAGCGGCGGTTTCTTTTAACGGAGCTGCTGCTCCTCCTCCCACAGCCCCGATTGGGCTGGAGGCAGGCTGATGTGATCGCCCCTCTTGGGAGCCTGAAGATGGACAACTGTTGACAACTTTAACCTATTTGAATCAATTATCAATAAAGAAACGACAAGTAGTCAAGAAATCAGACCATACATTGCTCTTGGCAGAATGGCTATGAAGGACCTAGACAAGATTCTCAAGAGCAGAGATGTATCTCTCCATACAAAGATTTGACTTGTTGAAACCATGGCATTTTCAACAATGTCATATGGCTGTGAAAGTTGGACAGCGAAAAAGATGGACAGGAAGAAAATCAATGCCTTTGAATTATGGTGCTGGCGATGAATACTCTGCATACCATGGACTGCCCAAAGAACAAACCAGTCAGTAATAGAGAAATTTAAACCTAAGCTTTCTTTAGAAGCTCACATGACAAGACTTTGACTTTCATATTTTGGATACATCATGCAAAGAGAGAAATCGTTAGAGAAAGACATCATGCTTGGCAAGGTAGAAGATCAATGCAAAAGAGGAAGACCAGCAATGAAATGGACCAATACAATAACAGCAGGTTTGGCTGCCACTCTATCAATAATAAGCTGCCTGATAAAGACTGCACACAGTTTAGGATAACTATCCAGAGGGTCATTATGAGTCGACATCGACTTGACGGCACTTAACAACAACAACAACGTGTGTTATTTTTACCAAAATGCACAACTTGCTATCACATTGCATGTTGAAGACCGCTGAGTGGGGGCAGAAGAGCAAATTTGGAAATTGAATGAGGAGGTAAGCAAAAGGAGCTTAGAAGCATAGGGATCAGAAGGGTTATCAACATGAATATTTTTAATCACCAAGAATCCAGAAATAAGGAGAGCCAAGCATCAAAGTCAGTGAGAAAGGTTGAGGTGAACTTGTCAGGGGGTCTCTAAATAGTAGTTATCCGAAGAGGCAGATGGAGTGGACTGCAAAGGAGGAAAAGGAGTGAGACTGAGGTAGAAGGTTGAAATTTGCAGGAAGAAGAAAGCAGAAATCCAATACCACCACCACGGCCAGTAGCATGAGGAGTGTGGGAGAATTGGCAGCAGCCGTGACAAAGGGCAGCAACCGAAGCAGAGTCATTAGGGAAGAGCCAGGCCTCAGTAAGAGCTAGAAGATGGAAAGCGTTAGAGATAAAGAGATTATGAGTAAAGGGGAGTTTACCTCATATTAGTTATGGAATGAGCATGCCTTGCGGCGCATAAGAAAGGAAGAGAGGAAGAGGAAAGCAGAGGAATATAAATGAGATTAGAGTGGTTGAATGAGGAGCTGTTATGGGAGTGAGAGAAGAGTCTAGGAGGGGCCAGGGTTGGGATTAATGTCTTCAGATGATAGAAAGAGGAGGAGCAGAAGGGTGCGGGGCAGAGAGGAGACAGCACGGCAGAAACAAGGATGAGGTTCTTTCAGAGAGAAAGGAGAGGGATGAATGAGAGGAAGAAAAAGGTGAAGTTCTAGAGCTGAAGAGAGGCTGGAAGACATGATGGGAGAAGAAATGGGAAAGGTAGAGAGCGGGCGATAAGGATGGGGGTTTTGAAGAAGTTGGTAAGAGTGGAGAAGGTTAGGGAGTGTCAATAATAGGAAGAAAAAGTGATGTGAAGCCATAAGAAGAGATGGAGGGGAAAGTAGAAGAAAGAGGAAATGATTGAAGGAATTGTAGGAGAAAGATCAAGGGAAAGGAAGCAGCTGGGAGAAAAGGTGATAAAATCCACCTTGAAATGGCTGCGTAGGAGGGTGAAGATCTAGCAAAGAAAAAAGGAAAGGGATGAAAACAAATTAATAATGTGTAAAATTACAATTAAGGAACAAATCGAAAATTAATTAAAATTGGAAGATCAAGATGATCAGTGTCTAAATCAGTCTAGATCAGGCTTTACCAGACCTCAGGGCAGGAGGCTATTCTTTCTGTAAATTCTTTCTCTTTAGGGGCAGTCTGATCTGCTCATGAATCAGTTAGTTAGTTGCCTAGTAATCGTAAAATAACGCCATAGGTCATGGCAGGAGGCTATTGATTACTCAGGCTAGGGTAGGCCGCAGCAGAGTGGCAGATGGACAGGAAGGCAGTTGAGGCCTACCAAGTGGAGATGGACCCAGCGCGCTGTAGTGATGACTATCTCCATCTGCTGTGGTAGATTAAAATAAAATACAAGTTCAGAATGTGCAATATATCTCCCATCAGTGTCCAGTGATTTGCTGTCCCTTTGAGTAGTCCTCTTCTATATTCTACTCTCTCAGCTCAGGAGTCAGAGATATTCTCAAAGGCCTGGGTGAAATCACCTGCTCTGTTCTGTTGGCTGGCTCCCACCTCCGCAGGTCTTGACGCTTCAGCTGCTGGGGTGATAACCAGCTGCTCACACCATGCAGCTGCCCACTGGGCCTCTCTTTTCCCCTGTACTGGGCCAGGGCTCACAACTGCACAGCACGGCTCAGCACACTCTCCGCCACTGAGGCCCTGCTATGATAGAGTCTAATTGTGCCTTAGCTGATGCAGAACAAGCACTGCAGGCGCAGTCCAGAAGTGGACAACAGCCCGCATGTTATCGGGTGCCATGGATGCCAGGTTATCTTGCCTGTACAGAGAATCAACAATCGCTGTGTATACGGGCTTCACCTCGGTCTAGAAGTCATTATATGATGAGTTCCCAAGGCATCTGAAAGATGCAGTGGTTGCTTATCAGTCATCCCATGTGTTATGGTCTCAGAATTAAAGCTGTTTCCTACTTGTTCTTGTTATTCGGTGAGTTCAGCTGGAATATGTTAAACAGCATTCTTTCTTTATTACAGCACCCTTACTGGGGAACTGAGTTGCAGTCTGAGACTCTTCTGTTGACGTTAGAACACTTAAACCACTTTCTTCATGCTGGCCTTTGGTTGAATATAGTGTTGGTCTGCTGTTTGTATTTTATAATGCTTAGCTTTTAAGTTCTATTTTATCCCTTGTTCTAACTGATACTGATCTAATACGCAGAATATAAAATCCCTTTGAATATAACCTTTATACCAGTGTGAGCAAAAATCAGATAGCTACAGCAGCAAGAAAGGGACATTTGGAGATGTATCCTGATGTTCAGAGAAGAGGGCTGTGAACCAGGGAAGCCAGGGTTCAAATCCTATGACTGCTCCTTTGTGATCTTGGGCAAGTTACTTAACCATCCATTGTGTCAGGTAAAAAATTAGATTTCCAGGGGACAGGAAAATACCTTCTGTACCTGAATGTAACTCACAAAGAACTCCTAATGGAAAGGTGTCAACTAAATCTATTTCCCTTTAATTAATTAGATGTTTATAGGTTTAGTACCACCCACATGTGGCAACAAGAATGATTTGGGTTGCAATGTTATAGAATAGGGCAAAAAAGAGCCAGTATGTTGGGTTGCAACAAAAAAAGGCTCTGCCAATATTCCTGATACGGAGTTGAATGTTGCTTTGCATGAATTTCATGTTGTTGAGATCCAGTGCGTTTGTTTATTTTTTTGCTTTATATGATATGACAAAAGTCTTGCACAAACGGAAGCAATATTGCAAATGCAAACTGCACACACATTTGGTGATGTTTCATAATTATATTAAGCACAAACCTTTGAAACTGGGAAGATGCTCTGGTCTTACCTGCTCTTCATCTCATGAAGTTCCTCTTCTTTCTCAGCTTCTGTAGGCTCAGTCAGACTTTCAGCCATTTTCTGTTCATATTCTTCCTTCAACTCTTGAAGTTCTTTGGTTTTCTTCAGACCTTCCTGATAGCTTTAAACAAAATATGTATAAATTACTTGCTAGATATGAGGTAGATGCTGCCATTTTTTCATGGAGGAGTCAGTCACCTGATGAACATCTTAATTTTAGTCAGGTTAATAATGAGCTCCAATTCATCATGAGAAGCTGATGTCGGAGGGGCCGTGGCTCCAATATCTTACGGAGGCCGCTACCGCTGTTTTCCAAACATACACCTTAGCCTGGCTTTGAACAGGACCAATGTCGGAGCCTGACGTACTGACTTGGGTCGCCTGTTTCAGGTATGCGGCATAGCAAGGTGCAATGAAAGGAGTCTGGAGTTGGTAGTGAAAAAGAAGGGCACAGATAAAAGTAGCCAGAGTTATACTAGCAAAATTCCCACAAACTTGCATTACTCCACTCCTTAATCATTTGAAGGCCTACTTTAAAATTTTAATCCACATTCTGCAGCCGGGTTAATTTTTGCATATTTCAGGAAAATTGTACCCGTCTTATTCAATATGTTCTAATAGTGATTTCCCTTCTGCTATGGTCATGTATTATATACCATTTGATAGGAATATTTAGTCAGAATTTTGGATCCCGAGAGTTTTGGGCTTGGCCTGGAAAGGGTTCAGCTTCACTGGTTACCTATTACGAGCAGAAACAAACACTAAATCATCTTCAGCACGCACAAGATCATAAACAATCTATCATCGACCAGCCTCACACCCTTATTTGCAAAACATACTAAGAGTAGACCCAGGAGACAAAACACCATCAACCTGCTGGAAATACCACCGGCCAAACCCATGAGCAGCCAAAGAGTTAATAATGAACATTCTCACTATTTGCCCTTCACTTTGGAACTCCCTACCACCCCAAACAAGAGTCATCCAATACGCTGGGGACTTCTGCAAGAACCTGAAAACCCTGCTATTCCCTGATCTCTTTGGACCTAACCCAACATAAGTGATTCCCCACCACACAACTAGTCAGGCCCATTTCTATGTATATAGTTAGTGAATGACCGCGTTACTTGTTGCGTTACTGTTAAACTTAACGTTCATTGTAATGTGCACCTTTTGCTAAAGTAATTCAATGTTCATGCACTGCATTATCTGTTAACCATCTTGACTCATAGAAAGACTGTGTAAAAAAAGATGTTAAATAAAATAAATCAATAAATAAAATAGTTTGCCTGATGAGTTGATTTCCTGAGGAGAGGCGTAGAGAGAGATGAGAGATAATGGGGAGCTGCAGAATGAATACACATAGACCAGTAGGAGAAGTTTGAACTGGATATGGGAATGGATGGGGAGCCAATGGAGTGATTTGAGAAGAGGGGTTAGGTGAGCATAGGAAGCATAGTGGAAGACTGGGGGTGCAGCTGAGCTTTGAACAAATTGAAGGGGAGAGAGATGATTCAGTGCGGATCCAGCACGGATGAGGAAATACGCTCACTTTACCATCAAACAGTAATGGGGAGCATATTCATAATGGTTTAGCCAGTTAACAGGACCCGTAAACAGGCTAAACTGCGACAATTCAATGGTACTATCCGAATTGCCACAGACTGTAGAAAAGACGCCTGCTAACCAGATAACGTTAAGACAGGTCAGCGGCTGTCCTAATTGTATCTGATATTCGCTGTCCGGTCATTTTCTGAATATCTCTGTTGGCAGGATAGCAGCTGCAGTGCCCGGTGAAACCGGATATTCAGCGCCAGATGCCGGATAAACTCTGGTGCCGATTATCCAGTTTAGTTAAAGGGACGATCGGTGACGCTACGTTTTAACCAAGCTCAGCTATCACAGCCGAATACTGGCCCCAATGAGTCCTTATTCCTGGAAAAAAGACTTAAGGGCCCAATCTATGTCCTGTTCCAATGCAAACGTGACCAACAGTGTAGCTGCAGTTATCTGATACACGGACATCTCCAAAGGAGCTGTTAATTCAGGAATGTCCGCAGCCAACTCCCCAAAGGACACCTTTTTACAATGAGATAAATACCAAACACTTACATCTTCTGAAGGATACTTAAACATTTTAAAAGAAATATTGCTTCAATATGTCTAAAGGTAAAATGTATTTAGCCTTAAGAAAATTCATAAAACGCATATTTTTCCTCTTAATAGCATTTTTCACATTTTCAATTTTATTTCAAAGGAAAGTATTGCCCTTCATTGGGTAGCATTAATTACTTGTCAAGGACTCAACCTTATCACAGTACTGCAATCGCCCATCTGCCTCTAGAGCATAATATCCTGCATAGTAAGCTTAACTGCTGCTGCCTGTGAAAACTACTCCCAGTAACAGGCGATGCAGAAAGCTAGCGTGGGCTTTAGGAGCCCATAACGCCACCTTTAAGCATGTTTAAACACATTTTTACAATCCTCCCCATGCAGGAAATAGACTTAAATGCCGGTAGAAAAACTAGTGACCAATTAACGTCATGTGTATTTAAATGACTACTCGTTATTTAAACCTGCCGGGCGGGTATACAAATCTATGCCTGATGCAGAGACAGGTGTAGATGATTTTGCAACCAGCCATAGCAACAAAATTTTAACTGCAAGGTCTGAGCAGAAGTAAACCTCTAACGCTGCCCCCGACAGTATTTTTATGGCACCGGGTGCTTTCCCCAATGCCTAGAACATCTTCTCCTCAGATGATCAGGCATCAGGCAAAGCCCCCGATGCCGTCAAAACACTGTTGGGCGTGCTGACAAAAAAAAAGATAAAGCCCAAGTGAAACCAGCTTTCTGTTGTTCCTATACAGTGCCGTTCATCAGTCTGTCAAAATAAGTTGCTGTGTGCAGATAACGCTACTGTTTTTAAATTGCCAGGAAGCAGAGGGATGACTGAGGGGAAAAATGCAAATTAGCCACCGGTGCTTGGGGAGAGCAAGCCAAACTAGCGCAGACTTCTTGTGCGCATGTGTTTGGCTTGCTCTCCCTGTTTAACGCTGCAGTGGCTCATTTGCATAGTGTAACCTTCCTGCATCGCATGTTAAAATGCGTGCATTATCAGGAACGTTAAACAATTGCTCCAGCGCGGTTCTAGTGCTGGCTTTCTGCATTGACCTGTAAGAGGAGATTCCATTTGCAAAACCAGGAACCACCCTTGACCAAGAGTTACGTCAGATGGAGGAGTTGGGAGGGCCCCAAGGTAAAGGATACTGGTCTCAGATGGTTGAAGACACCATCACTCCCTCTCTACCAAGGCTAGTCACTTCTTTCCCTTCTCGCAAATCCCCATTACTCTCTGGGAGACTCTTCTCTGATGGCGAACCCATTGCTGCAAGCAGTCAGCTCACTCATTTCCTCATCAGTCTGTATGCTTGTTCTTTCCAGTGTGGCACAGACCACAGCCACCATGTCATCAGCAGGTGATGCAGGCGAGGGAGTTTTGGGCACCATTATTTGCAGCTTTTGTGTGGGCGGCAGGGAGTCCTTTCCCCAGAAATCTAAGGTGCCTGCATCTTAATGGAGCAATCGGCAGGTATTTCAGCTCCCC
This sequence comes from Ichthyophis bannanicus, assembly GCA_033557465.1. Taxonomy (NCBI): domain Eukaryota; kingdom Metazoa; phylum Chordata; class Amphibia; order Gymnophiona; family Ichthyophiidae; genus Ichthyophis; species Ichthyophis bannanicus. Next base: position 53,294,423 of record CM066047.1, on the reverse strand, counting down.
CAATGTGGTTGGCATTACCTCCCAACTCTTTCGCAACACAAATTGGGTAATTAGATCCAAAATAGGGGAGGGTCCCCTGGAACTGGTTTTCCCTTTCCCCTTCGTTCGCATCACGCTGGTCTCCTGGGCTATGGAGCTCACGGAGTAGGATGCAGCGGGTCCACTATCTTAAAAAAACTCCTCCCCAACACTGTAAACTTAAATAGACAACTGAGTCTCAACAATCATTAATCTGATGCAGACTATCAAAATGAATGCCTTTTTTGAGATTAGAATTAAAATATTCAAATTAAAATAATTTTAGTAGCTTTATAAGCTTTGTAAAACATAAAGGGCCATATGCACTAAAAGGTATATTTATGGAAACATGCTTAGTACATCTAGCCCAAACTCGGTGAACATAAGAACATAAGATATGCCATACTGGGTCAGACCAAGGTACATCAAGCCCAGTATCCTGCTTCCAACAGTGGCCAATCTAGGTCATACGTACCTAGCAGTTTCCCAAAAAGACACAGGTTCCGCAGTGCTTGTTCTGGGTCAAGCATTGATATCCTGGGTCCCTTCTTAATAATGGTTTATGGACCTTTCCTCCAGGAACTTGTCCAAACCTTTTTTAAACCCAGCTACACTAACAGCCTTTACTACATCCTCCGGTAACAAATTCCAGAGTTTGATTACTGTGACGCCTCGTCTTACCAATTACACCAACTTGTGACGCAGTGTATTTGGTTACAGCGCCATGTATGTTACTTTGTTATCGCTGTTCTCTGGTTGAGCAAAATTGTAGTTGTAGGCCCAGTGATCACAGCCAAAACAATTTGAAGGTAAACAATAGGTTTATTGTTCCCAGCAGGTTTTCTTCACCCCAGAACAGATATTTAAGGATAACATCATGAATAAAGCAAATAAAGTCCTGTACACATGGTTCCCTGATACTTCTCAGGTTACTGTAGTCCAAAACAACTGTAGACTTTCTTAACAGCGATACTCATTCAAGGCATTCAATAAAGAACTTCCAACAAGCGTGGTTTTCCTGTTCCACCTTCACATGGATAATTCACTTCAAGCCTTAGAATTATGCACTTCACTAGTATCAGCAGTCAGACCACTTCTAGTCTGTACTTAAACTCTATTCTCTACCTGCTTTTAAAACAGCCTTAAAACATTGCTTCTGTTTAAGCTGTACATTTAAAAGTCACACTGGCAAATCCCGCATTCCATTTCAGAGCTACTGTGATCAGACAATGGAATGTCGGTTTGCATGGATTCTTCGTCGCTGAGTTGAGCTCCTTGGCTATCTGGCCCATTCGAGTCTAATGCTCTTAAATGGTGGAGGAGACTTTGTATCTGCTTTTCTCCTCTCTCACTGCCTGTCCTGCAGTCTTGCAAGGATAACTGTTTATTCAGCCTCTTAAAGAGCTGGGCATAAGGATTTCTTCCTTCTTCCTTTTTCCTGTACCTTATTCCCTGTTGAGGAACTACGTGTTTCTTGTAACTAGGCTTTTCAGGGACTTTACCTATCTCCCATTCCTCCAGCTCAGTATCTGTGCTTGAATCACGCTGCTGCCAATTATGAGCTAGCTGACGTGCACCTGTGCTGGCTTCTAGCTTACAAGTTCTACCACGTTCACTGCCAATATTGCAAGGTAAACTATCAGAGGAACTACTTCTGTCTCTTTCAGACACAGGCTCTATGTTCTGTTTAAAAGGCTTATAAGTTTTTCTGACCTGGTTCAGCTTTTCTTGAGGGCAATCCCTTCCTGGGAGGATTCTCGGCTGTTTCCCCAGAGACGTGGCTCTCTCTTTGCAAGGTGGCTGGCAACGGTCCAGGTAATTGGATCCCAGCTGGTCACGCTTGCTCTGAGCTCGGCCCCTCTTGGATAAGGATTCTGTTTCTGTTCCTCTGCCAAGAATGCCTGACTCCAAGGCTGTATCTGCATTCCTGGAGTCCCCTTTTTCTGGCTTTGCCAAAGGTAAGTTCCTATTTTGCCTTTTTCCTTCCTCCTGTAGCTCTCTGCGTTCCTCGTGTGATCTCCTCTCTGATCCAGCTGATCTGGCTGATCCAGCTGATCCTGCTGCTCGGGCTGATCTTGCAGATTTTGCAGATCCTCCTGAACCTACCGCTTCCTGGTTAAGTGGAATGGTTTGTCCAATCAGGTGAGAGTCCACCCCTTTCCCTGGTTGGCTAGCTCTCCCTGTCAGCCTAGAGCTAAGGTGTGGCTCCCTTTCTTTTCTCTCCTGCCCTGCAACTCTGTGCGCTGAGGTTTTAACCTTCAGCTGCCCTGTATTCCTGGCAGGTTCAGAGGAAAAAGTTTGTTTAAAAGCCTTTTTCTTGTGCTCTGACAGCTCTGCCTTGTCACATTACACGTTGAGTGAAAAAATATTTTCTTTTATTAGTCTTAAATAGTTTACCCTATAGCTTCCTTGCATGTCCCCTAGTCTTTCTATATTCTGATAATGTAAACAATCGATCTACATTTACCCGTTCCACTCCGTTCATTAATTTATAGACTTCTATCATATCGCCCCTCAGCCGTCTCTTTTCCAGGTTAAAGAGCCCTAACCTTTTTAGCCTTTCTTCATAGGAGTATCCTTCCATCCCCTTTACCCTTTGGTTAGTGGTTTTAAAGTGCCTGGCTACCACTACTGAAATGAAAACCGGACATTCAGCAGTATAGATCCTATCCAGTGTCCAGCACTGAATATCCAATTTCAATGGCAGTCACAGCAGCTATCCGGTCGCTGGGAATATTCAGTCACTAACTGGACCATTGACCTGTTCTATCTTTATGCAGTTTAGCAATCCGGTTAGGGGCTGAATATCACCGCTGACTGAATTAGCTGCTTTGACTGCTCCATCTCCAACCACATACCATCCCGGATTTAACCAGGCATCTTTCCTGTGGCCTGTGGTTAGTGCCACTGAATATCGGGATCGCCGGGGTTTAGCTGATTAGCAGGGCTTTCTAACCAGTTAAACCCTTTTCAATATCAACCCGTTACTGTTTTATGAAGTAGAATAAAATATATTTATTTGATTCTGTTTTACTTCTATGCAATAAAGAAGGCCAAAACATTGCTATATGAGAACACCCACATTAAGTGCAAAGACGCATTCCCTACCTCTTCAATATGCATGCTCGCATTAGGTGTTTAATGCAGCTGTGTAGCATGGGGTATTATCTTTGACCTCCATGTTAAACGCTTAGGGGCGTGCTTACTAAATGTTAACACACGTTAACCTTTAGTAAACATGCCCCTTAGTGCAGTTTAGTACATAGGCATCTTATAGCATTATACGGCAATATATCAATCTTCCTTTGAAAAGTAAAACCATTAAATTAAATATAGACCTGTTACCGCACAACCCTCAGTATTTCAGCAAGCTATCCATTAGACAATCCGCGATGCAGAGCAGTTTACACGTTGGGCCCGATATTCAAAGGGAGTAATTTGGTATGTCATTCTCGTTATCCGGGATATTCGTGGGTGTGGGTGCTGCCGCTGCCTGCCCTGATTCTAGCCGGGTAGCACTGCGGCATTCTGGAGGTGGCACCTGGCCATATCCAGGCCGCTTTACCTTTGCCACAGAAGTTATCTGGGCAGCAGCTGAATTATCGCCACTGCCCAGTTACCCTCTTGCTAATCTGGGCAACCTGGATATTCAATGTCAGAGACAGATAATGCCCCAGCATTGACTATGCAGGTTTAAAGTTCAGCGGCGGCTGCATCGGCTAGCCTCTGTTGCTGGATATCGGGCCCGTCATGTTTTGCATTTCCCAAAGGTCGTGTTCTACTGTAGCAACAGCAACTTGAAATGGCAAAGTTGATTTATGAACAAATAAGACACTCACCCTTTGTTATAAGCTTCCTCCTCAATCTTGGCCTTTAACTCTGGGTTGATCTCATCCTGGCAGCCTTGCACAGAACCAAGCGTTTCGCTTTCAGGGCCTCCATTTGTCTTCCCACTTCCAAAGAAAGTTTGCGGACACTGTAATTCTTGGGACTGATCATGGGTCATGTAATAAAAAACTGCTGAGATCCCCTTGGAAAAATGATAATCCCCCTCAGGCTAAGTGCAGATCTACCTTTAGGAAGGGTGAGGCTTTCCATGCCTGTACGCTACACCAAGAAATCTCATTTAATATCTGCCTCTGGTGCAAACCTTTGGGTGACCTCTGACTGCTATCTTTCTTCCAGTTCCAGCCTGCTCCATTTATGGGAGGAAAGCTGGCATCACCAAGAAGTTCTTTTGTTTATAACAACGGGATTGATATCAGCACCTGCAAACCGCATAAACCACGGCGATCCTGATATTCAGAGGCACTATCCGGATAGTAGCTCTGAATATCCCCACAGACCGCAGCAAAGATGCCCAGTTAATTCTGGGGCAGTCCTGACACCTATCCAGTTAACGGTGATATTCAGCCACTATCCGGATAGCTAAACCTCATAAACATAGGACAGGTCAATGGCCGCCCTAACTTTATGTGGTTTTGCTTTCTGGTTACCGGCTGAATATCTCCGCTAACTGGTCTGACTGGCAATACTGGATATTGTGTTAAATATCCAAATGTAATTAAAAGGACGGTGGCCAGGCACTTTAAAGATGCTGATTGCTGCTGCTGGCTAGTAAATGACAGTAGATAAAGACCAGCGCGGCCCATCCAGTCTGCCCAGTAGGGTGCTTTTACTTTGGGTGTTTACCACCACGCCCTGCAGTATGATTGGGCCCGCTATTCAGCGGTGGCGGCTACATGGCTAGCCGATGCCTCTGAAGACTAACCCCGGATATTCCGTGCTGGGGCCATATCCAGGGTAGCTGCAGAACCCAGAAGCTACTTGGGCAGTGCCTCAATATTGCCGCTGCCCGGTTAGTTTCCGTGGGTAAAGCTAGGTCAGCCTTTGCCACACCCGACTTTACTCAAAGGTCGCTAACCAGGCAGTGATTCAATATCACTGCTGCCTGGTTAGTGATGGGTGCAGCCTCTGCCCGGCTCCACAATGCCCACAACATGCCCCGATGCTAATCGCGTTGGCATGTAGCGGCAGCACCCACGAGTATGCTACTAACTGGCATTCACACGATTTGCAAGTTTGCAAACCATATAAATGCCTTTGAATACCACCCCCCTCCATTATTTGTAAAACAAGAATATCAAGTAGCTAGATACAATTGTTAACTTATGGTTTCATACTGAGAGAGTAGTTAGCAATGCGTGTTAAGGGAATAACACACAATATTTACCACATAAAATGCATTAAAAGGCAAAATCATTTGTTATTTTACAGTAATGCACATTAGAGTAAGACAATGCAAGTTACATAATAATGAGAAGGAAATGCATGTAAATGCAGGCAAAGCGCACATTATTATGCAATGCAGCTTGTGTTAAACTTTGCAAGCTGTATTATTTGTGGAAAACTAATGCAATCACTGACATGGTGTTATCTTATCTCCCTGGGAGTACTGGGCCGCTAACATGTGACCTGATGTTCTGAGGAGCCTTCATAAGGGGCTGGTGTTAAATGAATTGGTGCATGGACCTCCTTCTGCTCCCGGCAAAGATCCCCCATCTTGCTAGGTGACTCTCCCCCCCCCCCCCCCCCACCCAGCATCCCAGACCTTCCCCAACCTCCAGCGTCCTCCCAGGGACCTATCAGGGGTTTTGCTGCTGTCAAGCAGGCACTCTGGGTTCACAATGGTGTTGGTTGACTCTTTATGGTAGTCTAGTGGCACTACTGCTAAGGGGGTGAAGATGCCAAATAAGGAATCACATCATTAAGACAGCTTTTTTGCAGTCGGAAATTTATCCACTAGATCATTTGCAGATAGCCTGGAGCTCCACCCAGACCACACCCTGGCACTTTCCAAATAGTTCTGAGATGTTCTGTAAGGGTTTTCCATAGCACTATCCATATAGCGCCACTGAAAATCCATGAATGGTACCAGTTAGGAGAATTATCTGGGTAACCACTGCCATTATCTGAATAATTTCCCTTTGAATATCAACTCGTATGTTTTTAGAAATAGAAAAGAAGCCCAAGTGACAACAGTGTCTGGAAGTTCCACTAGTTGTAACGGACATGCACATAAAACTCTTTCCCTTTTCCACAGCAGTCCTCTACTTAAGTGTTGGTCAATTCAAATGCATTCTGGGAACTACCAGGAAGACACAGGGCTCTTCTTCCAGTAATCGGGGACTTCTCTTATTTTGGATTTCTTGAAAACAAATCCTTAGCTATTCTAGGCCTCACGCTACGTTACTTGACAACAGAGGCAAAATATATCTATGGATCTGACAAAGATCAACAGAAAACCTAAAAGAAACCAAATGAAGCTATTTTGACTTTCTATATCTAAACTTGGTCTTAATACATTGTACACAAACTTTGCTTTTAAAATAACAATATTCTTTTCAAAATGATAACTTTCTGTTTTATTCCATAAAAGAACATGCAATAAAAACAGTTTCCTTCAGACTAAGTTATTTTAAACAATATCATAGTTCAGCCTAATTTGGGACGACGAGATTATACATAACAGTAAGTATGTTTTTAGACCTCCTTTCAACAAGCTTCTAATCTTTTAATTCTGTAATGTCAGCAAGTCACTTCCTTAAGAATGAGTCAAGTTTCCTGCGAGAGATAAGTGTGTTGGTGTAGAAGGAGTCCACCAGCGACTGCTTTCCTTGGGCTAGACACACAGAAGGCAATTTTATAACAGGGTGCCTAGGGAGGGAGCGCACAAAGGCACAAACGTAGGCTACACTTATTTTATAGAGGCAACATATGCGCCTACGTATCTTTATAAAATAGCTCCTGCACAAGGTTACAGATGTTCCAAAGCCAACATAAGCTTTCCTCCTTGAGTGTAGCTGCTTAGGCTATAGGATACGTGTGAAAGTACCATTCTTACGTACTAACCTGCCTCTGGGAGCACGTACACATAGACCACATAGCACAGACTTATATGAAGATATCCCTAGGCAATTTTATAAGTGGCTATTTCTACGGGAAAAATGCTGATTTGTACATGTCTTATAAAATTACTCACAGTCACCAAAGGGGGAGTATTATAAGGCGTCATCTACACTTAGGTGCGTAAATGATTTCTTTGATGCTGAGCTCTACTTTATAAGTAGGTGCATAGATCCAATGGTGCGTTCTTTCACCATGGGCACATGCAGTGGGTGGAGTTTGGGTGGAGCGCACAATACGCACCTAAATTGTATAATCTTATAATCTATGTTGCTCTTTGTAAATCTAGGTGCAGCTGTTACATCATCTCTAGGGCTGATGTAAGCGATCGCGCCTTAAATTAAGGCGTGTATTTGTCTGCTTATGCTAGTATTCTAGGAAGAACTAAGGTGCCTACTTTTCTTTAGAAAATAGGTTTAAAATAAGTACTTTTTGGCTGCCTTAAACAAGCACAAGGTTATAAAATTGCCCTCTACTCCGCTACTGTGACTATCAAAATCTACCAGATCTCTTAAGTACCACATCTTTTATGTTTACTGTTCAACATCACTCAGCTCTAACTAGTTGTTACTTTACAAGTCACCATAGGAAGCACTTACTTTTCTGAAAGGGGTGTTAAGGTGGGTACAGATGACACATTTCTCCCATTTGGTGATTCAGACTGTTCATTAAAAACACGGAGTAGAAACAACATAAAAAAAACAAAGCAAAGACAAATGGCATTACCTTATCGCTAGCTTAGATATACTTAAGATTGTCTAAGTAATGTTGTTATTTGTAAGCTGAGTGGTAGGATCTACTGCATTGGATTGGTGCGGTGAGGAGTTTTATGAAGCGTTCTAGGGAGGAAGATGTCCTGAATGTGGATGGATTAATTTGTGAGAGTAAAACATGCAGTGTGGGATAGTTTTTGTGCTATTGGCGGGTCACCTATGGCAGGGTTACAACTGATAAATCTAAATAAATCATTCATTGAATTTGGTTAAACTGAATGCATTCCAAGAGCTGCGTGTCTCCTAACTTCACTACAGATTTATTATAATGGATAGAACATCCTTTCAACTGGGAACTAAAGTGTGGGACTGATCCAATTAATGAGTGAGATTTGAATTGATAGCTACGATCTAGGACTGTGCTCCAGTTGCCTTTATGATGAGGGATGTGCATTTATTTCAGTCCTTTTTATTTCAGTCCAAAGTGAAGCTAACTTGGAGGCTAATTAGTGAACGAGAGTGGTATGAAATTGATCAAGAGCACTGCTTCAGCAGAAATACAGATGTTTTAAACATGGAATATAATGGTAGATAAGGACCACTAGGTCCACTTAATTTGCCCAGTTTCATTCCCGGTGCAGTGCCATGGAGCACAGTTGATCTGGGCTTCCTGAACAACAGATGCAAAGACTCATGGACAGAATCCCTTCTACAGTGGGACATAGTAAACTTTGCCACCTTGAGCCAGGGGGTTTATTCAGTCAGGGACAGTACAAAGAAATGAGGCATCCTACGTGAAACTTTGTTCCCGCCCCTGCCCTCATTGCCACCATTCTGCCCGTCTCCACGCCCTACAGCAGTAGCAGTGATTGTAACCAGCAACGTAGTGCTTATGGAAACCTCTGGCACTGCATGCTGGCCCAGCTGTTTCCACCCCCATACAAACAGGAAGTCTGTATCGGAGCCGATGGGCCGTCCTTGGAACGTTGCTGCTGTAGGAAATCACCTCGTTCACCTAATGATAGCACTGGCCCTATATTTACTTTTTGTCACAAGATCCCCAAACACATTAATCCCATGTCTTCCATTATATGACATGAGGCTATCTAGACTCCACTGTAGGATCCAAATTCAGATATGTCTTCACATGTTCTATGTTTTAAGAAATACACAACCTAACTGTCTTATGAGATTAATCAAATTCATAATTGTGCATCTTAGCTCCGATGTGATTGAGTACTTACCAGAGACGATAATGTAGGTAGTGATGTGTTCGCTGACTGGCCAGGAATGTTTAGTAAGTTGAATTTGGGAACAACAGCAACACTCACTCTTCTACGAGGCATATTCTACGGAAAGGACACACATTGCGTTATAAAGCATCGCATTACAAACAGAGAGGTTGAAATTCTGAAGAGAGCTATTTTGCAACAACTTAATGAAGGTGATTTTATCATAGGGTATTTGCCTTGGGGCTATGCAAGTAAGGTGGATTTTGGCACACGTGAACCATGTGCTAGGCGTGCAGTACCTGTTAGCATGGGGCCAACACAGCACAGGCTGAATTCCGCACTAACTGACTTGTGCATTGGTGTGGTAAGGGGTGAGTTAGGGGCAGAGAGTGGGAGTGGTATGTGGATAACCATTGTGTGCTAACTGTAACCATTGCAATTAGCACAAGTTCACCTACTGCCTCCTCACCAGGTGGAGTTAAGTGTACCCATGTTAACTGTGCCTGCCACCAAGGTGTAGAAGGGTCCCATTCAGTGCGACAATTGCCGGGAACATGCTGGACACCCCCTTCCCCCCCCCCAGTGGATAGCACACACCGGTTGCAAGAACAGTGCTATAAGTTTTGTGCTAAATGTGATTTACTTGCAAAAGTCCAGTGCACTTTAGTACCTTATGTGGTAGAAATGCACATAAGTTATGTCTATTTATAAAGGGGCATTTTATTCTGGTGCCTAGTTAATGTTCATTTTCACACAGATACTTTACACCTGTTTTATAAAGTCTGATACTTGACGTTATAAAGGAGAGCATGTGCAAAGTTTACGCATATGTTAAGGCGCATTCGCTTAGGTCAGGCTAAGAGCTGGTATAAAAGACCGTGCTGACTTTTTGCAATTATGCATGTAAATGAAGGAATTTTTAATCTGTGCATGTAATTACTTGCACAGCCCACCTGAAGCCCACCCACATACATTCCCACAGTGAAAGTATGCGCCATGCAAACCTCGCATGTACGTTCATGCTCAGAGGCTATTTATGGGCATAAATCACCACCTAAGCGCATACGTGACTAAAATACTGGAATTTATGTATGATGTTCACGCATAAATCTACAAAGCTCTTTATTAAATTACTTACGTTATTTTTTTAAGTGCTGTCACGTCAATGCCGACTCCTGGAGACTCCAAAAAACAAATAAACTAATACTCTACACTATAAACCCCAAACAAAAATAGAGAAGTATACATGAAATGAATAGCTGGCGTGTATGCAATAATGTCGGAAGCGCAGCCTTGAGGTTTAAATCGCCTCTTGAAGCTAAACTTCCATTTTGCTCAAGTTTTGTTATTGAGCCCACCACGGAGCTACATAAAGTAAGGTGAAACACCACAAATAAGTGCCACCAATACAAAATCTACTAATCGTGTAGTGATTTAAAAATCCATTAGTGTATTATGAGAAGTCCAATCTGAAGGCACAAGAAAAAAGAAAAATCAGGGTTTGACTTATCTAAAACGTCCCGTAACCCTTTTCTTCGCAATCCATAATATGGGAGTTGATATTTCCATTGTTAAAGCGGCCTCTCGCTGGATACCTTCGGAGACACCTGATTCTCTCGTTCAGGCTTATCAACAGCTGGTACTTCATGATTTAGCGGATTTTGAACGTTCCATGCTGCGGACTCGTTATCACAATTTATCTGCTAATCAATGGACTGCGGTCAAGCAACTTCGTGACAACCGTGCTTTAGTAATATGCCGAGCTGATAAAGGAGGTGCAACTGTGGTACAATCTTATGCTCAATATAGAACTCATCTTTTGGATCAGTTAAATAATACGGCTCACTATGCTAAGTTGTCTGTTAACCCCTTTATGGATTTACAATCTGCCATTCATGATGTTATGAAGCAGGCATTATCTAATAATTGGATTACCAAAAAAGAATTTGGATTTTTGGTTTTGAAACATCCGAAGATTCCATTTATTTATACGGTTCCTAAAATACATAAATCTGTGACAGCACCTCCACGCCGACCCATCGTGTCTTGCCGAGGGTCTTCACTGGAACCTTTGTCCAAATTTTGTGACAGATTTTTACAACCATGTGCCCAACTTGTTCCGTCTTTTTTGAAAGATACTACTCATTTTCTTACTAGGCTTCAACAAATAGAGGGTGACATTGCTTCTTGGTGGCTTGTTTCTTTGGATGTTACAGGGATGTATACTAATATTAACCAAGACCAAGCTTTGGCGGTAATTTCTCAATTAGATTTATCTTTGCCTGACCGAATTCCTCATTCAATTTTATGGAGCTGCTTAGTCTGGTTCTCACAAAAAATTATTTTCAGTTTGAACAACAAATTTATCATCAAATCCACGGTATTGCCATGGGTGCCACGGTTGCTCCATCTGTGGCTACCCTTTATATGGCTGAATTCGAATCCTCTCATGTTTATTCTTCATTATGGTTTAAAGATGTGGGACTATGGGTGATATTTTTGGATGACATTTTCTTTTTGTGGAGAGGCACAGAAGATGATTTACATCAATTTGTACAATGGCTGAATTCTCTTTGGCCGAATTTATCTTTCACCATGCAGCACCATTTTTCTCAGCTTGAATTTTTGGATGTTAAAGTCCTTAAGGGTCAAGATTCTTTCTACACTACTTTATATAGAAAGCCAGTACAGAGAAACACTCTGTTATCTTATTCGAGTTTTCACCCTGGATCTCTGAAGAGGGGTCTTCCGTATGGACAATTTCTTCAACTTCGTCGGATCTGTTCCAATTTTGAGGATTTCCTTACACATGCACATGAGTTGTCTGTACGCCTTATTCAGCAGGGCTATCCTAAACAGGTTATTAAACAAGCATTTTTAAGAGCTAAGTACACTCACCGAGAGTGGCTGTTTTTTCCGCAATCTTCAGATCTTAAGGATACTTCACATGTTTTTGTGGGAGTATTGCCATACATTTTTCACACGCATCAGATTAAAAAGATTCTGACTAGACATTGGCATATTTTACAATTGCATCCATGTTTTCAAAAACCTTTGCAGATTGCGCACTCTCGAGGCCCTAACCTGCGTGATATTATGGGGGCTACTTCTTCCCCTCTGGACAGGGTAGTGGATAGACCTGTTGAGATTGGTCATTATGCTTGTGCTTCTTGTTCTCATTGTCCGCGAACGATTTTGGGCACAGAATGGAGGGTTCCTAATTCGACTCTCATTCATACGGCTCAATGGTATATGACTTGTTCTACATCATTTGCTGTGTATGTGTTGATTTGTCCATGCCAATTGTTGTACATTGGTCGGACGGTTCGCCCAGTAAAGATTCGGCTAAATGAACATGCCTACAGAATTAGAAACTCTGTAACATCAGCCCCGTTAGTTCAACATTGTTTGGATTTACATCATGTTTTTGAGGATTTCAAGTGGCGCATTCTGGACTTTGTTCCTGAACACCCCGGGGGGGGGGGGGGGGTGATCATGAACAACATCTTCAGGTGTTGGAATAACATTGGATTTTTCGTTGGTCTACTGTGCAACCATCTGGTCTTAATAAGGAATTAGACTGGGCCAGCATTCTTTAAATTCATTTTTGCTTTTGATACAGTGCACTTTTGTGTTTTCCATCTGTGCCTAGCTTAAAGCTGATTGGTGCATTTTGCTATTTTACTCCAGAATCCTGCTGCGAGGTTCAGACTGCTATTGAGCATGCGCTGGCGTTCTGATCAGCTGAGAGACTGTTTTCGTGTTGCAGTTGGTTGAGCATTGAGACAGGATGAAAATCTGATGTTAGCCCGAAACGCAGTACTGTGTACCTGTTTATAACTGCAAATTGTTCTGAACTTGTTTATAACTGCAAACTGTTCTGAAGGAGCATCTTGGAGAGGTCCGATATATCACTGAAGTGGATTGCGAAGAAAAGAGTTACGGGACGTTTTAGATAAGTCAAACCCTGATTTTTCTTTTTTCTTGTGCCTTCAGATTGGACTTCTCATATTACACTAATGGATTTTTAAATCACTACACGATTAGTAGATTTTGTATTGGTGGCACTTATTTGTGGTGTTTCACCTTACTTTATGTAGCTCCGTGGTGGGCTCAATAACAAAACTTGAGCAAAATGGAAGTTTAGCTTCAAGAGGCAATTTAAACCTCAAGGCTGCGCTTCCGACATTATTGCACACACGCCAGCTATTCATTTCATGTATACTTCTCTATTTTTGTTTAGGGACTCCTGGAGACTCAGCAGTCCCTGGGTTTTCTTGGCAAGGTGTGACTGGAAGTAGATCGCCAGGCCTTTACTTCCAAGGCAACGGAGGGTAACGTGACTTGCCCAAGGGCACAAGGAGTGCCGGTACCATATGACAGGAGTATTCTTATGAAAATGCAGCAGTGCACTGCATATTAAGCCATGGAACGTAGCGCAAGGGTGGTGTCAGGCCTGTGCTAGAACATGGATGCATGATTAGTATGTCCCCTTGTAATTAGCACAGGTTCTGCGCCACCTCACGTTAAACAGTTTGCCGCGATTAATGCGGGTGCACCGAGGTGGCAGTCAGTGCAACATTGCCGTTAGCATGCATTGCAGATATCCGCATTAACTGCGATAGGCATGCTCTGCCCCTGAACTGCCCAGTCTCTGCCTCAACCCATGCTAAGCGGTTAGCACAGGATTTTTAGTACAGCCGCATTCTTGGTGCATGGTAGCAGTTAGCACAACGCGCTTAGCATATGCTAAACCAGGACCGTACCTAGCCCTGTGCGAGTGGTGCGGCCGCACAGGGCGCAAAGGCTTAAGGGGCACATTTCAGCTGTCTGCCGTTGCCTGCTGCTGCCACTTTTTCTTCTCTCAGCAGCGGCAGGCATTGGCAGACAGCTGAAATGCGCCCCTTAAGCCTTCTCGCGGCACGCTAAGCAGGGCTGGTCCTTCCCTCCTCTGACATGGTGTCAGAGCAGGGAGGGACAGATCTGCTTAGCGCGCCGGCGACTTGCACATTGGGCACGTCTCTTCTCTCCCGCCCCCATCCAGAAAGTGGCTAGATGACGGCGCGGAGGGGATGGCGCATGTCGGATGTGCAAGTCGCACAGGGCGCAATTCACGCTCGGTATGGCCCCGTGCTAAACCCCACACTAACCAATGGCGCATGTTAGTGAACATCCCTTAGGAAACAGCAAGAGAGCTGAAGCAATAGAGGGTTGAGTGACAAGAACCATCAGTGGGAGAAAAATCAAACATATGCACATATTTTAACCCAAAATATTGTGCACCCCAAAGTGTGTGCAGGTGCAGATATAAGTGTATAGTTTTCTTGGGTTAATTTTCAAAGCAGAAGTACAGATGCACTTGAAAATACAGAAAAGTGTGCAGAGCAAAAGTACGTGTGTGCTTTTTTTATGTGAACATGCAGTTATCAAATTACCTCCACCATGGCAAATTTAATTGAAAATGCAATTCCACCACTACTGCTACTACTGATCATTTGTATAGTGCTACAAAGCATGTAAGAGATGGTCCCGCTCCTCTGAGCTTACAATCTTCTCAATGATAAACAGAAATCAAGCCCATAGAAAGTGACCTAAAGCAGCAAAAACATTTGTCGGACCAATACATCACCTTATCGATTACATTAATGCTAAAGTCACCAAGTAAAGGTCATTTTTACTTCATTCATTTAATCAAAAATCCAAAACTTGTTTATAGTTCAAAATATTTTGTTAAAAAAGACAGCCTCCAATTCGCTGCATATCTTTCTCGACCCAGCGCTATGTTTCGAACCTATAGTTTATCATAGATCTGCATCAGGAGAAATTAAACACGTACCTCTATCTTCTAGTATCACAACTCTGATCTCATGTTTCATTCCAGAACCTTTAGAAAATTCAAAGCTGTCACCAAAGCTGTCATTTTATGATTAATGTAATCGATAAGGTGATGTATTGGTTCTTTAGGTCACTTTCCATGGGCTCAGTTTCTCTTTATCATTGATGTATGATGGTTGACCCCTTCAATGATACCCTTGGTTTTGATTAATATTTTACAATCTAGTCAAGACAAACACCACAACAACTGGGGACTAGGATATGTCTAAGGGAGTGGTAAGAAAATATAAATAAATAAATATAATACTTGCTTTTCCCAGTGTAAGAGACATAGATCTGGATGACCGAGGTACTCCATCTTCTGTTTTACAAAAACAACAGGGATTAGTTACCAATGGGACTTGAGAACAGCTTCCATCAGCCAGGCCTGAAAGGTCACAGTTTCCTTTCTGTTTCCCACTTAATTACATAGGAAACAACAGGATGCTAACTAAAAGGTCCGGACAGAGCTCCATTTCTGTATCTAGGTCTCAAATAAGAAGTTCTATCTTGGCGCTAATCATAACAGTCTTTCAAAAGAATCTCGGTGCATTCGCTTTCAGCATTGCTCCTCCCATAAGTATAAGTCATACAAATGGGTCTACTCTGCACTGAAAACAATAACTTTTGGAAGATACTTTAAAGCTGGATTTTTGATTCAATTACGCATTCTTTAAAAAAAAAAATAACTGAATTGGGATTCTTAGGGGCCCTTTTACTAATGTGCGGTAAACAGTTACCCTCTGAATTAGCGTGTGGTGTTAGTACACAACTGCGGTAACAGTTACCGTGCTGTCATGAAAGTGCACGCTAATTCACACACTCCCCGCATATCCTGGAATGGGGCAGGAATGGCTGGGTTGCAGGAGTGGATTGCGCCTTGCAGTTTTTGCACAGTAACTTACCGCATGCTGTCACCGATACAGGTAGCGCAGATGTACTCACTGTTATCTGTCACTGCAATGCCTACACGGCAAAGGTTTTCTCCGTGCAGTAGCTATATGGCACGTTGCAAGGAACGACCTCAGTCGCTGTACAGGCTTTGCAGTCACCATGTGTAAATATTTGCAACCGACATGCAGTAAGTGCAAAACCTTACCGCACTTTAGTCAAAGGGCCCCTTCGGGTTTTGACATTATTATTACCAGCTCCACCATAACTTCTGCTAGAATTCTGATTTGCCAGTTTCTTGAATTCGATTAGCTCCGCGTGATCCTTTTCATACGTCCGCTTTAAATTCTCCACGTACTGCATCATGACCTCAGTTGCCTTGGACATACGTTTCTCCTATAGTGAAAGACCAAAAATGCCTCAAAGCTTGGCTCCTTGTCTCTCTCTTTTCTATTACATCTTCCTATTTGTAAAACAAGGACACCTAGTAGTGGTATGCTAATACAAACAGCTGATTATCCATGCAATCATCTTCTTAATGTTCATCATATCAGGCGCTCTATCTTGTTTATTTCCTTGGTTGATTTTCTTTTACAAACCCATCTCCATATCAAGACGTGCGAATATCACACGATGTACTTTATTCTTGTTTTGGAATGAATTTTAAAATGAATCAAGCAATCATATTCCTGTCTTAAGAACCTAAATCTCCCCTTTCTCCTGTAATACTAATATATATCCTGATTTTTCAGACCATTTTAATTCAGTCTTGGATTACAGTCCATCATGTGGATGGGTCTTTGGTTTACAAACCACAGTTGTAATCTTCTTTTGCTCATCTGTTTTTTAATCTCATACTGTCTTCCTAACAACCTCAGTGCTTGACAACGCCATTAGATACAAGAATTTCAAAGGCTTATCATTTGGACATACATTTTTTTTCTCTTGGTTTTCCACGATCAATTTCATCCTCTAGCTCCACCATTTCCATCTATTTTACAAGGTCAAGCATAAATTTAGGAACTGCTCTCTTATATACTTGTAAGCTATTATCATATACAATTTTTCTACAGCGAACATCTTACGCTTTTCTAGTCTTTGCAAATCTGATGGTAATTCCCCCGTTGTTCCTTATGAACTGTGCAGCTGTTCTTTGATCTCTTTCAGGCTCATCAAGCTCTCTCTGCGACTGAGGCGGCCAAAACTGCTCTACATATTCAAACACTGGGCCTTGCCAAACTCTTACAGGAAGGGAATATCCTCTCCATTGCCCTGCTATTAATCGCCCTTTGTATGCACGCAAGGAGTCTTGATGCTTTGCCAGCTGCCGATTGATATGGATAGATAATGTCTCTAATTTATTGCTCTGCCTGGTTCTACTATCTGTTGTATCACTTAGGGCACAGATTGGATGGTTGACATTGTCCATGTTATTAGGATATATTTAATTTTACGGTTGGTGGAATCTTGGCAGGAAATTACATGTCTTCATGGGCATAGCTATCAGCAAATAACTGGTAAGCACACAAATGCTTGAGATTAACTGGAGCTTTTAAGTTATTTTAGGGTTTACAAGAGCAACAGCGAGCTCCTGGTTTGTCACTTCCCCTTCTTTAATAACCAGCAGAGTTACAATATCTTGGTTTTATCTCATGTCCTTAGCTCTTCCCTTGGAATATTAAGCCAGGAAATGCCCTCCCTGTCATGTATTATTATTTAATTAACAAAAGGTTGAAAGGAAATAGAAAGTTTCCTTGATATGCAATTTCAGATTTTAAATGAAATATGTCATACGCGTGTCATATAATTATAATTTTCATAGTTACAAGGCATGGGATAAAATTTCTAACCTGGCGAACAGCTCCAACCATTTCAGCTCGACTGGAGAGTCTTGTAGATAAGCGATGGAGCACAGCAATGTCTTCCAGCAACCTCTGGTAAGCCTCCCTGTGCTCACTCTGCTGCCATAAAGGGGCTGAAGACTGGGAGCATAAAAGCTTCCTAAGTTTTTTTTTTACTTTTTTATGGAGAACACACAAAACACTCATAGCATAATTACATGGAGGGGACAGGGTCAGACTGATGGGGAGTGATTGGTGATGACTGGTATAAACCATTAAAATGCATACTACATCCACATTCCAGGACAGAAGTAAAACAGAGAAACAAGGAGCGGGGGAGTAAAATTAACAGTGACAAATGTTATTAAGCCAGACACAGTTGTGTTTCAGCATATTATGTCTGCGTCAGGGGCAACATTGTAATGACAATCAATGGATTAAAATAAAAAGGTTAGCAGCTGCAAGAGTGCTGACGCAACAATATATAGGGTAGGTCCAACATTTGGAAGAACGTTGGACCTACTCTAGGCAATGTTAAGCTGGCACTTTTACAGCTGCTAACTTTTTTATTTTAACCTATTGATTGTCATTACAATGTTGCCCCTGACGCAGGTACAATATGCCGAAACTTGTTGGGCTTAATAAAGTTTGTTGCTGTTAACTTTGCTCCCCCGCTCTTTGTTTCTTTATTGTTTCCTTTTGTTGTGGGGGTGTCCCTTCTTTTTTTGCTGTAAAACAACAACATGTAGGGCCAAATTTACTAATCATTTCTTCCAGAGATACTCTGAGTATTTAATGCTTTAAAGTCATTATTTGGACATCTTTGTTTCCGAAAAGCATTGTCCTCATTAGCACAAATTGGCTGAGAGGATATTTCACATTATAAAACAGACATTAATTATTCCTTTTTTGATTGTAGGATTTAATGCTAGTCAACAATCAATCTCTCATTTTGCACTCAAGAGAACATAAGATATGTCATACTGGATCAGACCAAGGTCCATCAAGTCCTGTATCTTGTTTCCAACAGTGGCCAATCGCAAAAAGACACACAGGTTCCACAATGCTTGTATTGGGGCAAGCAGTGGAATTTTCGGCTCCTCTTTAATAATGGTTTATGGACCTTTCCTCCAGGAACTTGTCCAAACTTTTTTTAAACCCAGCTACACTAACAACTTTTACTATATCTTCCAGTAACAAATTCCAGAGTTTGATTACATGTTGTGTGAAAAAATATTTTCTCTTATTAGTCTTAAACGGGTTACACTGTAGCTTCATTGCATGTCCCCTAATCTTTCTATATTTTGATGGCATAAACAATCGATCTACGTTTACCTGTTCCACTCCATTCATTCATTTATAGACCTCTATCATATCTCCCCTCAGCTGTCTCTTTTCCAGGTTAAAGAGCCCTAACCTTTTAAGCCTTTCCTCATAGGAGTATCTTTCCATCCCCTTTACCATTTTGGTGGCTCTTCTCTGAACCTTTTCTAATTCTACTATATCCTTTTTAAGATACGGTGACCAGACATTATACTTCAAACGTTATACATGTTTTACATGTAATGGGTAAAACAACTTCTATTACAAATACTCTGGATAACACAATATAATAACGTCATAATATAATTGTCAGTATCTGGGTAATTGCTGGGACCCGCCATGCTCCACCCTGCCACTGGGAGGGTCAGTATATGTAGATAATTATGCAATGGCTACGTACCGTAATGGCAGCTTTAAAGTTGTCTAGTTCCTTCTCATTGTTCTCCTCAGTCAGACTTCTTTCCCTTTCTGCCTGATGAAGTCTAGATTCTAGGGTATAACTGTCATTTCGGAAGGCCAGGGAGAGCTGCACAAATACATTCTGTGTGGGAAAATGCACAAAATATTTGCTACCAGAGTTACTCTGCTATGTAGCTTTTTACTCAATACTAGATACACTAGAGAAGGGGTTCTCAACCCAGTCCTCGGGACACACCTAGCCAGTCGGGTTTTCAGGATAACCACAATGAATATGCATGAGAGACATCTGCATACAATGGAGGCACTAGATGCAAATCTCTCTCATGCATATTCATTGTGCTCATCCTGAAAAGCTGACTGGCTGGGTGTGTCCCGAGGACTGGGTTGAGAACCTCTGCACTAAAGCATTGACAAATAGTATGCGACACGTTGGGGACCAAGTATCAAACTATCCAAACAGCTGCAAAGTTTGAGGTTACTTTTTAATCCATCGACTTTGTGGAAGTTCTCAAGAGGAAAGCACACCAACACTTTCCCTGTAAAAACTGCCCAAGAAAAATGTACCCACGCAAATTTGCATCTCCTTTGTATGTGGATACTTTTTTCAAGCAAAAAGAGGCACCTACTGTTGAAAGTACAGACATCCCAAACTCCACTGCAGTTCAGCTCCAGGGCCATCTCTTCCCTACTAAGTAAGTAGTTTTCAAATAGCCCATTTTGGCAAGTAAAGTACTGTTTTACCCATAGAAATGACTTGGAAAATTACCCATTTAAGAGATAATTTTATAATGGGGCACCTAGGCTGTGAAAGCGCATAGACGCATGTGCTGTAGCTATTAGATAAAGGCTGCAGCATGTGTGTAAAATTACATCCCCAAAAGGTCTGAGGCAAGCATAATGTTTCCACCTATGTTTGTGTGGCTACGTCTATATTTTCTAACATATGTGCATATCTCACAGTTCTACTCAAGCTCCACCCCTACGAATGTCTGTATGCATACCATATAAAAGTTCACACTATGCATCAGTACCACATTCTTTGATGCGTATATATTTATTTAGACAGATTTGTATGCCACCTTATCCTTCAATCTAAGTGGTCGCATCACATCACTATTGGAGGGTTACATTTAACATGAGGGTACTTAACAACATTTAGACAGTACAATTGGAGGGTTACATTTAATATGAGGGTAATTAAAATTAACAACATTGTACAATGAACTCTTGTGTCTTGTTGGGATGAGTGGGTGTCTAGTTGGCGGAGGTGTCTAGTTGGCGGAGGTGGTTGTATTACTGTTCGGGTGGGGACTGTTGTCTGTATGCTCATATGTTTCTATAAAGAGCAGGGTTTTAAGGGCTTTGCGGAAGTCTGTGATGTCATTTAATGCCCTCAGGCTCATTGGGAGGGAGTTCCATAGTGTGGACACCAGTAGTGATGGAGCTCTTCTTGAAGTTATTTGTTTATTCTTGTGATATCCTGCTGGTGTGCCGATCATGTTGTCATTATTGGCCCTTCTTGGTCTATTGCTGATATCCCTTGTTATGATGTCTTGGAGTATGTCTGCTGAGAGATGGTGAATGCTTTTAAAGGTGATCATGATTGTTTTAAATTTTGCTCTTGCCACAATTGGGAGCCAGTGCAGTTGTTGTAAGACGGGGGTGATGTGCTCAGATCTTGGAGTATCTGTTATTATGCGTGCTGCAGTGTTTTGCACTATCTGGAGTGGGTGTAAGGTCTGCTGAGGGAGGCCTTGATATAGTGAGTTTCTGTAATCAAGCAAAGGTGTGATGAGTGCTTGGCACACTGTGCGGAAGTGGTCCTGGCAAGGAATTGGCTTGATCTTTCTGATGATTCTCATGCGCTGATAGGCCTTGTTTGCGGTTTTGGTGATGTGGGATTTCAAGTTCAGAGCTCTGTCCAATGTGATGCCAGGTACTTAACTTCATCTTTGACTACTATAAGTTTGTCTAGGATGTTGATAGTTTGTGGTGGAATGAAGGTGGGGTTCCTGGTGACGAACATTGCCTCAGTTTTATCGTAGTTGACCATTAGGTTGTTGGCTATGAGCCAGGTATTCATGTCTTTAAGGCATCTGGTTATTGTTGTGGTGCCTAATCCTAGTAGGTTAATTGAAGCATACATCATGATGTCGTCAGCATAGATGTGGTAGTGGAGTTTATGACGTTTGATGATGTTGCATATGGGTTGGATGTAAATATTAAAGAGCATTGATGACAGGGCTGATCCTTGTGGTATTCCTTGCATGACGGGGAACGTAATTTTATAGGCACCTATTTCTGCATGTAAAACACAATTTTTCATGCATAAAAGATGTATAAAATTACCTCCAAAATGAGTGTTAGTAAACTAGAGATACTGAGATTATACTCTACATACCTTGGCTTAGGAGCAAAGTTTATTACGTCAGGGTATGTGCAAAACTAACAATTATAGCTCCAACAACTGTAGTTTATAATTTGTGCTATATATAAATCTATGTGACCATTGTTTTTTATTTTATTTTAGATTTTTTATTTTAGATTTTCAAAAATGTTTATATTTATAATATAAGCATCAAAACGTGCACAGCAGATGGAGAGGATGTCTTAAGAAAAAATAAATAAAACAATCATGCATCATCAAATATCCAGTCACTACCAAGCCCACAAATACTGGGGGGGGGGACGACAAGAAAACTAAAAGAAAAAAGATTTTAAGAAAACAATACAAAAAAAAATAAAAGACCAAAATGATCCCACAAACTATTATACTGCTGGTATACCTCTACCCTCCAATAAGCCCTACTGTTACCCTTGGAAAGAAACTTATCATCTAGCAATTCTTTTAAATTGGAAAAAGAATAGCAAAGGTTTAGAATTTTTGCTAAACATTTAGCATGATATTTAGGGCAAAACTTCCTACTATTTGAAACCACCCTCTGTCGGAGCTGGAGAAAAAGCCTCTGCCCTTCCTGCATTTCCAGGCAGAGATCAGGAAAACACCGTATCTTTTGAGCCACAAATAGGGAATTCTTATTTTAAAAAGACAAACGCATAATTGTATCTTTATCAGTGGCAAGAAGGGTGTCACCCTCTTGAGCTTCTAGTGAAGACTCAAGTAGAGTAGTAGTATCCAAGCTGTCTGCAGAAGTCTGGGCCAGGCTTTCCTTGGCTACATTCTTATTAATGCTTTCAGACTTCCTCCTGAATGGAAGGTATAACACTATTAAGTGAGGGTAATGCATCCACAGAGATCTTTAAACAGCCCATAAAATATCCCTTCGAAACTTCATGAGGCTAGTAGTCCACGGGAAGTTTAGTAATCAAATGTTTAATTTCTCTGCTTATTCTCCAAAACGTCTATATTTCGCACTAAAGTCAAATAGTCTCTTGCCATCTTTGACTGGGCAGTTTGCAATTCACCCTGCCCAGTCTCCAGCCTGTTCAGCCAAGAATTCTCCCACGACAGTTTCCAAAACAGCAACATGCTGCTCAACACTCCTCACCTATTGATGTAATTCCCCAATCTTGCTCACCAAAACTGATTCCAGGAGCACAGTAGCCTGCCAGATCAAGTCTAAGTTGATTACCTCCAGTCTCTCCAACAACAGCAACCCTGCAGGTGGTAGATTATGCTGAGATAAAGCCTCAATGGACTGGCAGAGGTCTCACAATGCCACCACTGATTCCCTAATTCCAGACAACCTGATGCCCGCCACTCCAGCAATTTCCAATTCCAGTTCAGATGCTTGGCCTGAACTGATGCCAACTTCCGGGTTCACCAATCTTCCTGCCGATGCCAACGGAGATACAGAAACTCTACTAGAACTTGGATACACTTCTAGACTTGGCATTGGCAAACGTGCTCTCACTGTCGGAGAGCTGAGAGGTGTGCTCATCTTCAGGGGTGGAGGAAGCAAATGAGGATAAAGGCTCAAAGATATTTGCTCCACGCATGGGAGGCTTCCCTCCCCTCCCAAGCTAGTGGAGTCAGTCCCAGGAGCTGGGCACTTCACCAAAGATGCTGCAAACTTGAGTATGGAAGTCTGGCCTCGAGGTAAGGATTTCGGGTTTGTGCCTACTTCCCCTTTTTCTTGCCAGACTTTGATCCCCAAAAGCTCTCAGGAAATAACAATCAAAACAGTAATTCCTGGGAGCAGCCCATTAAGTGTTGTTTAGAACGCTATATTTGATCCCCTGCTGTCTATTGGACTTTCTAAAAATATTTATTCTTTGTCCAAAAATGACCTATTAATATCTATTAACAAATGATGGACTTTTCTAAAACTGTTTTAGAGTGTGGTGTAAAATAAATAACATAAAATGAGTAAGGCTCAAGTTCAAAAAGCTTTCATGATGGCTTTATATTAACTGACAAATCACAGCTATTTCCTTTTCATTACCTCTCATCATTGCTTGATCTAATATTCCAGAATAACAACATCAACCCTCTCTTTATTCTCCAACCTGGCTGAAGTTTCACCTAGTTCGGCTTCATCAGGGAGAATAGATCAGCCAAACTATTTTGAGTTATGTAATGAGAAGGGAATCTTTCCAAGTATCTGGGATGTCAGAAACAGCAGCATATGAGATTTAAATGGTCCACATGAACTCCTATAGATTTAAATTCTGAAATGGAGTAGCGGTGGTTTCTTTAACTTGATCATCATGACACTACCTTAAGAAATTAAGAAGTACGCTGGACATTTGTTGGTAGAGTGACAGAAAGACTTTATGAGCTACATGAGGCAAGCTTTGATGCTAAAAAAAATAATTTAATAAGAGAGAGGGTCTTAATCTAAGTATTAAGGGGGAGATATTCAGCGGCAGTAGCTAATGCTGATAAAACTGCTAGCTGTCACCGCTGAGCCTTGAACCCGGCTATTCACTGCTGGGACCATATCTGACCATTGGCATTGACTATCTGGGTTGGCCAGATAGCATGTTAGCTAATGGCCTAGTGGCGATATTCAGCTGCTAGTCGGCTATCTTAAAGCAGCTCCATCTCCCTCTGACCCCAGAATGCCTCGATGCTAGTTGTCTAGCGTCTGGGTGCTTAGGGGCTGAAACTAAGGATGCTCTTCAGCACTAACAGTCTAATAACTTGTTGAGCGCACAAGATATAAAAATATTTGAACTCATTTTGTGATGTACTTTTTTTGTTTCATGTTTTCATGGATTTTTTTGTTTCATGTTATTCTGCTCTCCTGGAGCATCAGGTCACAGTGCCCGTTTAAGATACCCTTGCCCTCCAAAGCCACATTACAAGGGGCCCCATTAAGACCTAATAATCTCCCCAATCCCAAAACTCTCCATCATGGGCAGACTAGATGGACCATACTGGTCTTTATCTGCCGTCATTTACTATGTTACTATGCCTTCCAAAGACCCCTCCACACTCCACTGCCCTGTCCTACTTGAAAGAATCTCTGGTGGTCGAGTAGGAACTGGGCATGAGCGATCCTCCTCGCTCTTTCCCAGGCCAGCACTGGGTTTAAAATGGCATCCATGACTATTTTGCATTAGCAGACTAGAACTATTTGACCAAGATATGCATCCTAATGAAGAGCATCAATTAACCCTCTTCAATTCAAAGTTAGGCAAGCTTTTTTTCACTGTGATACAAGCAGAGGCTTCCCTTCTCCACTCATCTCCTGATCCTTGGTGACTTTAATCTACATCTGGACTCGTCAGCCCATCCTTGTGACGTCTCTTTCCGCTCCTTTCTTGACAGTCTTTCTCTATTTACACATCCACCGCCCACCCACACTGCTGGTCACATTCATGACCTAATCATCTCCCCCACTGATCTCCCCACTCTTTCTCCCTCCGACATCTCAACCCTCCCAGTCCCGTGGTCTGACCGTTTCTGTCTTCTCTTTTCTATCCCTCAGTCTGCTTCATGTCCCCCTCCACCCGCCTCAGCTGCTCCTCCCTCTCCTCTCCCCACCCGCCGTATTACAGCCCTCACCCTTCAGCAATTTCCCCTCGTCTGACCAGCTCTTCCCCCCTGATTTCTCATCCCTTTTGCAAGATCACCAGGTCGAATCCTGGAATTCTATTTTGTCCACAGCCCTTGACACTCTTGCCCCTCCCCTTAATCCATCCCAGCCTTGCTCCTACCCCCGCCGCCACCCTTGGTTTCACGCTGTCCTCTTTCTTCATCGATCCTACCTCCACCATGCCGAGCATCGCTGGCTTGCAAGTCCTTCTGCCATATCTCTTGCCCATTTTCGTCACTGCCACTCCACTATCGCTCCCGTATTCACTCCGCCATGATTTCCTATTATTCAAACCTCATTTTCTCATCATCTAATTCCTCTCATAAACTTTACTCCAACTTCCAATCTCTGTCCTCTCTTCACTCCTCTTCCTCCCCACTTCCCCCCTTCTCTCCCTAACTCCTCTCTTTTTCCTATCACCTTAACCGGGATGGAACCAGGCTGCTGGCATTAACCTTTAAAAAGGAGATAGAGCAGCTTTTAAACTAGATATTAGGGGAAAGCCGACAGTCGCCCAAGAGCAGATGGTTCGGAAGAATGTATCCTTGAAGGATACTACCAAAAGCAGAGAGGTTCCACAAAAGAGTAAAGTAGCCCAAATGCCCTCAAGTATGGAGCAGACAGAGCTTAAAGATCCCAATTTACCCATGTCTAACAATAGCCAAATTAATATGAATAAAATACATTCTCTAAAATGCTTGTATGCAAATGCTAGAAGTCTAAAAAATAAGATGGGAGAGTTAGAATATATAGCACTAAATGAAAGGTTAGATATGATTGCAATATCAGAGACATGGTGGAAGGAGGACAACCAGTGGAACACTGTGATACCTGGGTACAAACTATATCGTAATGATAGAGCTAATCAAATTGGTGGAGGGGTTGCGCTCTATGTTAGAGAGGGCATTGAGTCAGAAAGGATTAAAGTTTTGCAGGAAACAAAATCTGCAGTAGAATCTATATGGATTGAAATTCCATGTAAAAGGGGGAAGGCAATGGCAGTGGGGGTGTACTATCGACCGCCTGGCCAGAATGACCAAATGGATGATGAAATGTTCAAAGAAATCAAGGAAGCTAACAAAAATTACAGCGCAGTAATAATAATGGGTGATTTCAACTACCCCGGTATCGACTGGGTCAGTGTCACGTCAGGACATGCTAGGGAGATAAAGTTCCTAGATGAAATAAATGACTGCTTCTTGGAGCAGCTGGTTCATGAACCGACCAGAGAGGAAGCCATATTAGACCTAGTCCTTAGTGGAACACCAGATCTAGTGCATGAGATAAGGTTGTTGGGGCCACTTGACAATAGTGATCATAGCATGATCGCCTTTGATTTAATTAGTGGAGGAGGGATAGTAAGGAAATCCACAGTACTACCTTTTAACTTTCGAAAGGGAGACTATGATAAAATGAGGAAAACAGTTAAGAAAAAGCTAAAAGGAGCAGTTGCAAAGGTTAAAGACGTACATCAGGCTTGGCTGTTGTTGAAAAATACTATCTTGGAAGCCCAGACCAGCTGTATTCCACGCTTTAAGAAAAGTGGAAGGAAGTCCAAAAAACTGCCAGCATGGTTTAAAGGTGAGGTCAGAGAGGCTGTTGTTGCCAAAAAAGCATCTTTCAGGAAATGGAAAAAAGAGCCAAATGACGAAACCTGGAAACAGCACAAGCACTGGCAAGTCAAATGCAAGGCATTGATAAGGCAGGCAAAGGGAGAATTTGAGAAGAAGCTTGCTGCGGAAGCAAAAACGCGAAGTAAAGACCTTTTCAAGTACATTCGTAGCAAAAAACCTGTGAGAGAGTCAGTTGGTCCATTAGATGATAAAGGGGTTAAAGGAGCACTAAGAGGCAACAAGGCGATAGTGGAGAGACTGAATGAATTCTTTGCTTCGGTCTTTACTGAGGAAGATGTAGGGATGTTAACCATGACTGAAGTGGTATTTAAAGGTGCAGAAGAATTGAAGGAAATATCGATACATCGGGAAGATGTATTACAACTATTAGATAAACTGAAGAGTAGCAAATCACCTGGGCCGGATGGTATACATCCAAGGGTGTTGAAAGAACTGAAATATGAGATTGCAGACCTGCTATTAGTAATCTGTGAACTATCATTAAAATCATCTCTAATACCTGAAGATTGGAGGATCGCCAATGTAACACCAATTTTTAAAAAGGGTTCCAGGGGTGATCCGGGAAACTACAGACCGGTGAGCCTGACGTTAGTACCAGGAAAAATGGTAGAAACCATCATAAAGAATAAAATTACTCAGCATGTAGATAGTCATGACCTAATGGGAGACAGCCAACATGGCTTTAGACAAGGAAGATCTTGTCTTACTAATCTGATATGTTTTTTTGAAGGAGTGAATAATCAGGTGGACAAAGGTGAATCAGTTGATATTGTGTATCTGGACTTTCAGAAAGCCTTTGACAAGGTCCCTCATCAGAGACTTTTGGCAAAACTAAAGAGTCATGGGATAGGAGGCAGTGTACTATTGTGGATCAGGAACTGGTTAAAAGATAGAAAGCAGAGGGTAGGGCTAAATGGCCAATTTTCCCAATGGAGAAAGGTGAATAGGTACCCCAGGGATCTGTGCTGGGTCCGCTGCTTTTTGACATATTCATAAATGACCTGGAAAGTGGAATAACGAGTGAGGTTATCAAATTTGCAGATGACACAAAACTATTTAAAGTTGTTAAAACCCAAGAGGATTGTGGAAAATTGCAAGAGGATCTTGATAAATTGGAAGACTGGGCATCAAAATGGCAGATGAAATTTAATGTGGACAAGTGCAAGGTTATGCACCTAGGGAAGAACAACCCAAAATATGGTTACACGATGCAAGGTTCCACATTAGGAACTACCACCCAGGAAAAAGATTTAGGTGTCATTGTGGATACCATGTTAAAATCCTCGGCCCAGTGTGCAGCAGCGGTCAAGAGAGCAAATAGAATGCTAGGTATGATAAGGAAAGGAATGGAAAATAAAACAAAAGATATTGTAATGCCTCTATATCGTTCCATGGTGAGACCGCACCTTGAATATTGTGTGCAATTCTGGTTGCCGTATCTTAAAAAGGATATAGCGATTTTAGAAAAGGTTCAGAGAAGAGCCACCAAAATGGTAAAGGGGATGGAAGGATACTCCTATGAAGAAAGGCTAAAAAGGTTAGGGCTCTTTAACCTGGAAAAGAGACGGCTGAGGGGAGATATGATAGAAGTCTATAAATTAATGAACGGAGTGGAACGGGTAAACGTAGATCAATTGTTTACCTTATCAGAATATAGAAAGACTAGGGACATGCAATGAAGCTACAGGGTAAACTATTTAAGACTAATAAAAGAAAATATTTTTTCACTCAGCGTGTAATCAAACTCTGGAATTTGTTACCGGAGGATGTAGTAAGGGCTGTTAGTGTAGCTGGGTTTAAAAAAGGTTTGGACAAGTTCCTGTAGGAAAGGTCCATAAACCATTATTAAGAAGGGACCCAGGATATCAATGCTTGAACCAGTACAAGCATTGTGGAACCTGTGTCCCTTGGGGAAACTGCTAGGTACATAGCCCTCCATAGCCCTTGTTCCCTGTAAAATAGTTCTCTGTGTGCTGTGCTTTCCTATCTAATCAATGTGTTTATACCTCAAACATTTCCTGTCATGATTTGACAATTTCCAATCTGTAATCAAACCACTGCTGATCGCTGGAAGTAGCGGTATACAAATGTATACTAAATAAATAAATAAATATGACCTAGATTGGCCACTGTTGGAAACAGAATACTGGGCTTGATGGACCTTGGTCTGACCCAGTATGGCATATCTTATGTTCTTATGCTCCCTTATTCACTCCGCCATGATTTCCTATTATTCAAACCTCATTTTCTCATCATCTAATTCCTCTCATGAACTTTACTCCAACTTCCAATCTCTGTCCTCTCTTCACTCCTTTTCCTCCCCACTTCCCCCCTTCTCTCCCTAACTCCTCTCTTTTAGCCGCCCACTTTGCTGATAAGATCCTCACCATTCGTGGCTCTTTCCTGCCTATCCCTCTCCCCTTTCCCCTCCTCCCCCCTCTCTTCTCCTCCTATACTCCCCTCTCCCCCTCTCTCATTCCTGGGCTTCCTTTCATCCTATTTCCTCACCAGAATTCCTTCAGGCCCTGTCTTCCTCCCAAAAGACCACCTGCCCTTCCAATCCCATCCCCTCCTCCTGGCTCACCACTCCCCCATTAGCCTTCCTCCCACTCATCCTCAATATCTTCAACTCGAGTCTCTCCTCCGGCAGCTTCCCTCACCCCTGGAAGCACACCATCATCTGCCCACTCCTTAAGAAACCTTCCCTTGACCCTACCATTCTCGCTCACTGGCGCCCTATCTCCACTCTTCCCTTTCTCTCGGAGGTTCTCAAGAAACTTGTTTTTGCTCAGCTTTCCTCCTACCTTGCCGCCAACCCTGTCCATACATCCTCGTCAATCTATTTTCCGGCACAGTCACAGCACAGAAACCATCATCCTTTCCCTTCTTAATGAACTTCACACCTCGCATGATCAGGGCAATATTTTGTTGGCTGTCTCTCTGGATCTCTTGTCTGCCTTTGATTTGGTAGACCATCGCATTCTTCTCTCCCATCTCCACAATGCAAGTCTCTCTGGCTCTGTCCTTCATTGGTTTCACTTCTTTCTCTCATCCCAGACCTTCTCTGTTCTCACTAGTTCTTCCTCTCCAACTATCACCCCACTAACCTACAGTGTCCCCCAAGGCTCTTTTCTTGCCCCTCTTCTCTTCAACATTTTTCTGGCCCCCTCACCCTTATGATCCAGCAACACGGAATCACAACATATTATTATGCAGACGACATCCTTCTTGTACACCACACCAACCTCTCCACCCCTGACCTCTCTCCTCTGAATGCCGCTTTCTCTTCTGTGGCTTCATGGATGGCTTCAAACTATCTCCATATCAATCTCTCTAAGACCGCTTCTATTTGATTCTCTCTCTCTACTTGCGCTCCCTCTCTCCTCCTTCCCTTGCCCAGACATCTATCCCACTGGCCACTTCTCTTAGTTATCTCGGTGTCACCTTTGATTCGTCTCTTTCTTATCCAATGTTCTTTCTTCTTTCTCCATCAGATCCGCTCCATCCATCCCTTTCTTTTGCCTCACTCATTGACTACCCTTCTCATCTCTCTGGTCATGACCCATATCGACTACTGCAATGTTGCTCTGGCTGGACTCCCCCAATATCAGCTCCGCCGTCTCCAATTACTCCAGAACATTGCAGCTTTTATTCTCACCTACTCCCCCCACTTTGAGCACATCATTCCATTGCTTATTCATCTGCACTGGTTACCAATATACTACCGTATTCAATATAAGATCCTCATACTAGTCCACCGTTCCGTCCACACTAGCACCCCACATTATCTCTCAGACCTAATCCATCTTCACATCACTCAGTATTTCCTCAGACAGATTCATGCTAATTGCCTAATCCTCCCATCTGCCACACTTGCTCATCTTGAATCCACTTGCTCCTCTGCCTTCTTCTTCTTCGGTCTCCTCCTATGGAACTCCCTCCCTCCCCATCTCCGTATGGAGCTCTCCTTCCCCCGTTTTAAGGCCCTGCTGAAAATTCACCTTTTTTTTCTTGTGTTCAATCTCCCCCTCCCCTCCTAGATTCCACTTTTTAGACCCCGCTACCTCTCACCCCCTCTGTATTTTGATGACCTCTCTTTCCTCTTTCCTATTCTGTCTCAATATTTGCGTTCCTTTCTCCCCTCTGACATTGTATGTAGCACTTCTTATTTTTTGTAAACTGCCTAGCTGCCTTGGCACAGGCGGTATATCAAATGTTCCAATAAACATAAACATTAAGCCAGCAATAATATAGTAAAATAGTGGTCTATTCCGATCCGTGTTTAGCGGGGATATATGTCCAGGTCGGACGTATATGCCCCGCTAAATGCCCAGGTCCGATTCCCTCCGAAGAGCTCCCCACACATACGGCAGAGATATGCAGGGAGCTCTGTATGAGGGCAGGAGGGGGCAGGCCAGAGGAGGAGGAACAAGAGTGGGCCAGAGGCATGACCCTGACCCTGGACCTACAAGGCCTATTCCGGTGATGGCCCTGCACATCTGGGCTTGGGCAGTTAGATGGAGGACTTATTCCACCTCAGAGGTGGAATAAGTCCTCAGCAACATTGGTGGACATCTGGGAAGGACCCCCCTGAAGAGGTGAGCCAGCCAGAGGGTTCCCAGTATTATTATTTATTTATTTACATTTCTTATATACCGCACTATTTGCGATCAGCGCGGTTTACATAGAACAAACAGTATCCGACAATAAACAAGAGTCTGGTCATTACAAAGAACAGGAGCAATCAACTTGGATAACAGGGGAAACTATCTACATGTGCGGAACTTTGAATAGATAACTATATACATGTGAGATGGAGTTATTGTGCGTTGATCAAACATGGTGGTTGGGGTTCAGTGGAGACTGTGAGGTATTTAGTAAAGAGGAGGTGTTTTTTTTTTTTTTAATATTTAAAATTTTTTTTATTAGCACCCAACATAACATACAATGCTCAACATAAACCGTGGTCCCCCCCACAGACCCACCCATCAACATTTTTAAACATCCATAACATTAACCATTGGAAGAGGCCCCTGCTCCTAGTGCTTCCCGTATGTTTTTCCCATGAAACCCTACCCCCCCCTTGCCCCCAGTATACAACTTATAAAGAATACAATATACCCCCGCGTAACACACAGTACCATAGCCCACAACTGCACTCTCAGCACCCTCCCACCCACATTCCCCGAACCCCACTGTCACCCCCCTAACAGAAATTTTCCCGAGATAACCCCTCCAGCAGAATGAACATTCATACCACCCTGCCCCCCCTCCCCCCCCCTAGCCCATACTATCCCCCCCCTCCACCCATCCCCCCACCAGGTTGCTGCTGACCATTTCCTCCACCCAGACCCCCAGTCAGTGAGATCTCCCATCCGCATAGCCCTCAATGTAAACGTGTCATGTACTACCCTGACCAGCCTTTGCGCCCTTATGGGCGATATAGAATCCCCCCACCCATGATCTCTTCAAGAGAATATAATGGGACAGGATAGATCCCCTCTATGCCCCCCCCCATCAGTGAACAAAGCACTCCTACTCCCCCCCCCTCCTCCCTCTGAATCCCCCCCCTCTCTCTGCCCTCCAACGTTCATAACTTTCCCACACCTTAGTATATCTTGAAACAGTATGTTTTTGGTGGGCTTCTATTGCACAATACTCCCAAAGCTGCTCCATTCGCCCCGCCACCTCCGCTAATGGGGGAACGTCTTGTTTCTTCCACCAGCGGAGGAGACACATCCGCCCTGCTATCACACAATACCCCTGCAGCCTCCCCCTGTCTCTCCCCCCTTCTCCCGTCCCCCCTTCATTCAATATCACCATACTAGGGGTAAAGCTGACCTTCACCCCTGTGATTGCTCCCGTAAGTCTTTCCACCCCCCTCCAATACTCCTGAACTACCGGGCATCCCCACGCCATGTGCAGCAAATCCCCTCTAGCCCCACACCCCTTCCAGCACTGATCCGAACTAGCAGGGTATAAGGCATGTAGCCACACCGGGGTCCAATACATTCTGAGCCGTAGTTTATAGCTGTTTTCCAGCATTGCTGTTCCCGGTGCTAATTTATGAGTTCTAATATAGATTCTATCCCACCTCTCACCGTCCCACTGCCCCCCCAGGTCTTCCTCCCACTGCTTCTGGCCCCGTATACCCCCTGGCGCAGACTCCCCCAGGATTTTATATAGCTTCGAAATAATCCTAGTGGGCATCCCTGTAGTCCCCATCATCTCCTCAAAGGGCGTAGGTTTAGCCAGCAGATCTCGCTTCACCTCCGGCCTCTGAAGCCAGTACCACAAACTAACATAAGCATATCTATCATGTCTCTCCAAACTGTACTTCTGCTGCAGCTCCTCAAAACCCCTAATCCTCCCCCCATCCCCCACTAGCTGTCCCAACTTCCACAACCCGGACTTCCCCCATCTTCGAAAAACCCCTGCCTCCTCCCCCATCCTACCCTTCATGGCAAGCTGAATTGGAGTTTCTCGGGAGTATTGCTTCCCCCCTAACAGGTGCATCTTCCATTTCAGCCAAACCTGTCGGGTAAGGTCCCTGTATGGATTCTCTGCTCCCAACCGCTTCCTTCCCCCACCAGGGTCCCAGATCCATGCTCCCCCTTCCGTCCCCCCCTCCCCCTCCATTCCCACCCACCCAGGCCTCTCCACCCCCTCCTTCCAGGCAAATATGGCCCGAAGTTGCGCCGCCTCATAGTACCTGAGCAATGAGGGGACTCCCAACCCCCCCTCCATTTTAGGCTTATACATGGTCGCCCTGGCGACCTTTGGGCGTTTGCCGTCCCAAATAAATTGCAGTAATAGATTTTGTGTCCGAGCTATTTCCTTTCCGACCAACCGGTACGGCAGGGACATATAAACAAACAATAACCTAGGTAGAACGTTCATTTTGACTACCGCGATTCGCCCCATCCAAGACAGATACAACCCCCTCCACCGTGATAGATCCTGCCTTATATTCTCAACCAACCCCTGATAGTTCCATTGTTTAATCCTAAATAGAGGGGTCCCCAACTGGATCCCCAAATACCGAAAACTCTCCTCCACCCACCTAAATTTAAAGTGGTGCCGCAAGCTCTCCTCCACCCTGGGCGCCAAATTAAATCCCAGCAGTTCCGTTTTACCTTGGTTAATTTTATATCCCGCTAAGCAGCTGTACCGTTGTATAGCCCTCATTAGCACTGGTAGCGTGGTGAGCGGTTGTGTCAGGGTGAAGATAACATCATCCGCAAAGAGGCCAATCTTTTCCTCCCGCCCGCCTATCTGTACTCCCTTAATGTCCCCCATTCGCCTGATGTAGGCCGCCAACGGCTCGATAGCCAAGGCAAACAACAGGGGTGACAGCGGACATCCCTGTCTAGTGCCTCTATGCAGCTCAAAACTTTCCGAATACCCCCAGTTCACACTCGAACTCGAGCACTCGGACCCTGATATAAAGCACGAAGCCAACTGACATACTTCCCTCCAAACCCCATTTTGTCCAAAACTTGAAACATAAAAGACCACTCCACCCGGTCAAAGGCCTTTTCCGCATCTACAGTGATTAACACTGCCTCTTCTTTAGAGCGCTGAAGTTGCCACATCATATTCAAAATCTTTCGCACATTATCGCTACCCTGACGCCCCTTCATGAAGCCCGTCTGGTCCAGGTGAATCAGGTGCGGCACTATGTCCTGGATACGGTTGGCCAAAATTTTCGCCAATAGCTTTGCATCCAAATTTATTAAAGAGATGGGCCTATATGAACCGCATACCCCCCTATCCTTGCCTGGTTTCGGCAAGACCGTTATACCGGCCTCCGCCATTGTGCGCGGAAGGCCCTCCCCCTGGAGCACCCTATTAACTACCCTGGTAAAAATGGGCGTAATCTGATCTGACAAGACCTTATAAAATTTTGCCGTGTACCCATCCAACCCTGGCGCCTTTCCCAATTTCAACGCTGTAATAGCCCTCCGCACCTCCTCCTCCTGAATCTCCCGCCCAAGATGCTCCCGTTCCTCCTCCATCACCTGTGGCAGCCCACATTCTTCCAGGAATTCCGCAGTGTCCCTCTCACCCCCCCTCTAGTTCGCTTTCATACAAAGTCCTATAATACTCCCGAAACACCCCCCTAATTCCCTTGGAGTTTTGGACCCACTCCCCTTTATCGCCCCTAATACCCGCAACATGTCCCTCTTGTCTCCGCCCCTTCAAGCGACTGGCCAGCACCTTTCCTGCCCGATTCCCACCTTCAAAATGGGCCTGCTTCAAGACTGCCAGTTGAAATGCTATCTCCTGAGCTCGCAATTTACTCAACTCCCCTCTCACCCTTTGGATCTCCGTAAGGGTACCCGAGTCTGCCACCCTCTGATGCACCCCCTCTAAGCGCCGCAACTGCTGCAATAATGCACTTTCCCTAGCCCCTTTTTCCCGCTTTACCCTCGCCCCAGCCCTATCAGCTGTCCTCGAATCACCGCCTTTAAACCATCCCACAACACTCCCGCAGACACCACTCCGGTATCATTTAGCTGGAGGTAGTCCTTTATATGAGCCTTAAGCATCCCCACGTGTTTCTCCTCCTCCAGCAAGGAATTGTTAAGTCGCCAGAATTTTAAACTGTTGTCCTTCGCTCTTATATCAAAGCGAACACTCACCGGGGCATGATCTGACCAAGTGACCTGGCCATGTTCCACCTCCCGTACCCTATCTAACCAGATTCCACCCCCCCACAGCATGTCCAGCCTACTATAAGAGCTATGCACTGGTGAGTAGTAAGTATATTTCCGTTCCCCCGGATGCCAACTTCTCCACAAATCCACCAACCCCAAGCGCTCTCGCAATGCATGCAGGCTGCGTCTATCCCCCCTTCTGCCACCCCCCTGCCCCCCACTGGTATCCATTCTAGGGTTACACGTTAAGTTAAAGTCCCCCCCCATGATTATTGGAGTATCCCCCAATCCTGCCAAGTCCTTCCCGAGTTGCTCATACATCTCCCCCTGCTTCTCATTGGGACCATATAGACTAATTACCCATACCTCCTCCTCTTCAATTTGCAATAACACCCCCACCCATCTCCCTCCTTTCCCCCGTCTAACTTCCTTCACTTTAGAGTGGTACTCTCCCCCCACCATGATGCCCACCCCCCCTTTCCTAGAATTTATTCTCTGCCCCGCCAAAACAACTTTGGGAAATTGCCTAGATTCCAACAAATATTCCTGCCCCACCCGCAAGTGCGTTTCTTGTATACACATAATATCTACCCCCATTCTTTTACCCTCTCTCCCCACTAACTGGCGTTTCTGTCGTGTTCGCAGCCCTTTCACATTTAAGGTCATAACATTTAACATTCTACGGTTTCCACTCCCCCCTCCCTCCCCCCCTCCCCCTACCCCCCCCCCATACCTCGGACCCCCTTCGACCTCCGCAAGCCCTCCTGCCCCCTCCCTCCCGCCCTCCCCAACCCAACCCCATCCTCCGTTACTTCCAGAGGATAACTCAGGAGTAGTGCGCCCCTTCCCTTCCCCAGCCTTACTCCTTAACCTGCCCCTACCCCCACCCACCTCCATCCCGCTCTCCCCCTCCTTACATCCAGACCCTCTCCCCCCCTACCCCTCTCCTCAGGCCGACCTTCACCCGTCCATCCCTCCCCCTTCCGCCCCTCTAATGCCACCCTCCCAGTGTTCCCCCGCCTCACCCCCCTCCTCCCCCTCCCATCCACCTACCCCCTCCCCCTCCCCACCCGGTCTCCCCTTCCCCCTCCCTCCTAACCTCCAAATGCGTTACAAAATATCAGTATGTCGCATATAAAACATTCTTAAAGACAACACTCCTCCCCCTCCCTTCAACACTTATACCAGCATGTTATCAGTCCACAAGTTGCTTCAAGTATCTTCCATCCGCTGGTCCTCTTGCGGCTGCTGCCCCGGTCGTGTCGCTCCGGTTCTTCCGCTCTCTGGGCTACCTCCCCTCAACCTCTGCTGCCCACCGATGGAAGAACCCATCCCCAGTTCTGCCCCCTGGGTGCTCAGGCCCGCATCCCGAAGAGCCTTCAGTGCCTCCTCCGGTGTCTGTGCCCGCCATGTTCGCCCCTTGTAGGTAAATGAGAGTCCAAAGGGGTGAAGCCAGCGGTATTTAATGTCCTCTCTCCGCAGCACTTGTGTAACGGGCTGCATGGCCTTCCGCCTCTGCAAGGTGCCTGCAGAGAGGTCTTCATATATGTGCACCGGATATCCCTGCCACATGAGAGTTCCTCCTCGTCTGGTTTTATTAACCATTTTTTCCTTAATTTTATACCGAGCCAGACAGATGACAATGTCTCGGGGTTTATTGCCCACGGGTTTCCCCAGTGCTCTGTGGGCCCTTTCAAGTTGTAGATCCGTAGCAGTCGCCTCCTCACCACCCAGTCGTAGGGCCTCCAAGCAAACAGAACGGGCCACCTTCTCGCTATCCTGGAACTCGGTCTCCTCCGGTATTCCCCTGATTCTCAGATTATTACGTCGAGAGCGATTTTCCAGATCCTCCAGCTTATATAACAAAGTCTCATATTGTGACCCCAACTGCGCCGATCGTTGTGTCTCTTCTTCCTGATGTAGTTCAATCTCTTGCAGCCTGTTCTCGTGGTCCCCCATTCTACACACCAGCTCTCCAACCTCTTCTTTCAGGGGGCCCAGCACGGCGTTCAGCTCGCTCTTCACAGACTGCACTTCATTTTTAATATCCAGATACCAGTCTCTAAGCTCCGTTCTCGTGATAGTCTGTATAGAGTCCATTTCTGGGGCTTTTACAATCTCCATGGCTCCTACTCCGCCTGGCTCTCCTGGCCCCTCAGGGGGCTTTTTGTTCTCCAGCTGCCCGCCCTCACCTTTCCCTCCTTGCGTCCCTGTGTACGCATAGTCTCTGAGGTCGGCCGCTTTTCGTCTGGTGGTCATCTCCGTGCCAGACACCCCCTTCAAGGTCAGCTCAGATCTTCTTGTATGGGAGCTCACTTGCCGCTTTTTTGCTGGTTAGCACCGCTCTGGGATCCTCCCCTGCGCCTTTCCGTCCGAGCGCTGATGTCCGGCCTCCTCCAGCTCCTCTCAGAACCCGGCCACCAGGCCTAGCACTCTTGCCAATAGCCCCCTGCTGGCCCGCAGCCGTCTCAGCCTGCCCGAATCTTCCGGGCTCTCTCCTCAGCCCTTGCGTCCCTCCAGCCGCACTGGACACACCAGACCTGCTCCTCTGCTGCCTTATATCTCCTCAGCCCCGCTCACCTCCAGCTCTCTGGTTCCTATGGGTCTTTCACTTTGGGGAGCTGTGACTTCGTCGACAGTGCTGGCCCTTAGCTGCTGCCTGCTGCAAACGCCACCGCCACGCTGCCTCCGAGCGCCATTTTCGGCCCTCCGCTCTGCCACGGCACTCTCCCGCTCGGGCACCACACCGCCTGAATGATTTTATGCCCGCCGGCGTTTCAGCGGTCCCGTCAGCTCCCGCCTGCTGTCCGCGGCCGAATTCACCGCTTGCCGCCTCCGAGGGGTTTATTTTACGCTGCTTTTGGCTGGGTCAGTGCCGGAGCGGCTCCTTCAAGCCGCCATCGGCTCCGGTGACGTCACTTCCTCCACCTCAAGAGGAGGTGTTTTAAGGCCTTCCTGAACTGGCTCAGGTTGGAGGTGGCTCTGATGTGTGGTGGTAAGGAATTCCAGAGACTTGGGGCGCTTAGACTAAAGGCTCTGTTTGATGTTATTTTAGAGCATTTTGTCATGTCTCTCAGTATCGCTAGCATGTTGGCAACTGAGGTTCTTCTTAGCCTGTTGGTTGTGGGTGGTTGAATGAGGTCACACAGTGAAGAAGAGGAGAGCCCCTTGATGGCCTTGAATGTCATCACTAAGGTCTTGAAGCTAATTCTGGCTTGAATGGGGAGCCAGTGCAGCTGCTTCAGGAGGGGTGTGATATGCTCTCTCCTTGGTGCTCCGAGAAGGATTCGCGCAGCACTGTTCATGGCGAGTTGTAAGGGATGTAAGGTTGCCTGAGGGAGTCCTTGTAGGATGGCGTTTGAGTAATCAAAATGAGGGAGGATGAGGGCTTGGTAAATGGTGCGGAAGTCGGTCGGTTCGAGTAAGGGGCGTAAGTGTCTGAGAGATTTGATCTTGAAGTAGATCGCTCTTACTGTTTTGGCTATATGCTGCTTCATGTTGAGATTCTGATCCAATGTGACTCCGAGGTACCGTATAGCTGACTTTACTTGCAATTCAGCGTTGTCCATTACCAGGTGGCTAGGTGGTGTAAACTCAGGATTTCTGGATATGAACAGGACCTCCGTTTTCTTATGTTGGATGCGCAGATTTTGGGAGAGGAGCCATTCGGATATTGCGTTGAAACACTTAGTTAGTGGGGAGAGGTCCGGGCAGTCCAGCGATATTGGCAGGTACAGTAGGACATCGTCTGCGTATATCATGCAACTCACGTTGAATGATCTAATGATGTTACAAATGGGTTGGATGTAGATGTTAAACATAAGTGATGATAGGGAGGATCCTTGAGGGACTCCTTGACTTTGTAAGAATGGCTCGGATGTTGTTCCATTTGCTCGGACTTGTTGCCATCTTCCAGACAGGTAAGACCTGCACCACTCTAGAGCTGTTTCGGTAATGCCTTTTTCTCTTAGCCGAATCTGGAGAATCTCGTGGCAGACTGAGTCGAAGGCTGCCGCTATATCTAAAAAGATGAGAGCGAAACCTGTCCATGAGTTGTCAATGCCTGAGATTATGGTGTTGAAAAGAGTAGTGAGTAGTGTTTCCACTCCGTGTGACTCTCTGAATCCATGTTGTGATGAATCTAGGGGCGCGTTAGTGTCCACATGATCTTGTAATTGCTTGTAGACTATCTTTTCAATGATTTTAGCGAGCATTGGGATGCTGGATATGGGTTTGTAGGACTCGACCTTTTGAGGGTCTAATTTGGTGTCCTTGAGCAGTGGTCTAACGGAGGTCTGTTTGAGCGTGGAGGGGAAAGACCCGGTGCTAAAAGATAGTCCTATCATTTTAGATAAGATTGGGGCTAGGTCGGATCGCAGATCTTTTATCCAGAATGCTGGACATGGGTCTGAGAATGCAGTGGAAGTATTTAGGGTAGCGATGGTTTCTTCAATAGTTCTCTTAGATGGTGTGGTGAAGGTATTTAGATACGCTGAGCATGCTTGAGTATCAGAGGAGTCCGGTATCACCATTTTGTCAGTCTTGCATAGTTTTGATTGCATGAAGACGGCATAATCCTGCGGGTCTATAGTTCCTGGGTGCTCTGGGGTCGGTTCTTTGGCAAGAGATTTGACCAGGTTGAAGAGGTCATGCGGCTTGTTTAGTGAACGTTTCAGGGTGTCTGAGTGATGTTGTTTCATCTTGTCTGTAACAGCCCTGCGATGTGTGTGTAGGTGTTGGGTGTATGCTGCTTGGTCACTGCTGGTACGTGATTTCCTCCAGCGCTTTTCCAATCTCCGTAGGAGGGTTAGTGACGCCCTTAGGTCAGCTGTGAACCATGGTGCGGATGGTCTTTTGTTTAGGGCTTTAGTAGTGGGGGGACGGATTGCAATAGTGCTGAGTTTGCTGTTCCATGTGGAGATTAGGACATCTAAGTCTTGTGAGGTCTTGTCAAGGAGGGTGTTTGTTTCTGCCAGGATACGTTCTTTATTAAATGGGTGAAAACTTCTAGCAGTTGAGATTGTGTTCTTGCGTGAGTTCGTACTGGGCCTTTGTGACTTGATGGGGGTTGGAATCTGGAAGGAGATGAGCTTATGGTCCGACCATGGAACTTCTGTTAAAGATAACGTGATGTTTTGTGCTTGTTGAAGCACTGTTTGTGGGGCGAATATCAGGTCGAGAATGTTGCCCTTTGTGTGTGTTGGTTCTTGTACCAATTGGGTGTATCCCAAGATATCTAGGGCTTCAATGAAGGTGGCTGCCTGATTGTCCTGTAGGGATGGCAAGTTGAAGTCACCTAGGATCCAATTTGGTATATGTGGAGCATGGGTGTTGGATGCTAGGTTTATGATATTGGAGAGGTTGTCTGGATTGGCAGAAGGCGCTCTATAAATGAGGTTTATGGAGCAGGAATGGTTGGCTATAGATACTGTTTCAAGGGTATTGATGCTGTTGGATTCTACCATTTTGAATTGAAGGTCAGATCTGGTGATGACGGCAACTCCTCCACCTCTTTTGTTTTGCCTATGGCTGGTGAAAGTAACATAGTTAGGTGGTAGAAGTTGATTGAGGATGGTGTTATCTTCCGGTGAGAGCCAGGTCTCGGTGATCATAATGATATCTAATTTAAGGTGCGTTATTGTTTCAGTGATTGCTGGCCATTTTTTGCGAAGTGATCGAGAGTTAATGAGTGCGCACTTCAGGCTGCTAGTGTGTGGGCGTGTATTTTGATTTGGTTTTGTGGATTTATGGAGTGGAATATAAACTAG
Source organism: Ichthyophis bannanicus (assembly GCA_033557465.1). Lineage (NCBI taxonomy): Eukaryota > Metazoa > Chordata > Amphibia > Gymnophiona > Ichthyophiidae > Ichthyophis > Ichthyophis bannanicus. Next base: position 53,253,078 of record CM066047.1, on the reverse strand, counting down.
GTGGGGGCGGCGTGGATAGCTAGCTCCATGATAGAGATTGTTGGAGTTGTCGGGCCATTTTCTTCCACCAGTTGAGAGCGTTGGGATGTGGTTTTGTGTTGTCATTAGTGCTAGTGAGCTGGATGGCAAGATTGTGAGTAGAAGGTAAAGACTCACTAGGGTGAAGATTATGTGCTTCATTTTGGGTCTTTCTGAGTCCGATCTTGGCTGTGGATGGTCCCATCGGAGGTCAGGCTGTGGGGAAAATGCACTTTGCAGCTGAGCGGACAATCAGGGCCTCTGCGTGGCATTACGGTGCCATGGTGACAGATGCCATGGCACCGGGCTCCATTCAGGGGCCCTGGGGGATTAGATGGGGAGTTGCCAGGACATCTAGGCCATCTGGATCGGGCACGGCGGGCCATCCAAGCCCTCTGCACCTGATTCTGCTCCCGTGGGACATATAGGTCCCACGGGTACAGAATTGGGTGCAGATCCAGGCCATCCAGATTTTGGACGTCCGGACAGCCTGGACGTACCCCAAATGGAATTGGCCTCATAGTATAAGATGGCAGATAAAGGCAAGTATGGTCCATCTAGTCTACCCAGTAAGGTGGCTAGAGTAGGTGCAGCCGCCGCTCCATACAGGTCATTCATCTCCATTTGTTGAAGTATAAGAAATAGTTAAGTTTATTAAAAGGGGCATGCTATTCTCATTAGGGATTTGATAAATATCTTCAGTTCCATGTGATCCTTATTGTATGGTAATTGTATCTTGATAATAAAAACTTAGAGGCTGATATGCAAAGGATTGATGCTCCTAAGTTGGCCTCTTTGAAAATTTACTAGGGCTGAGTGTTTAAATTTTACTCAATAATTTTACTAATTCCTACATTTAGGAGTATAAAAAGTAGGTAGCAACAGGGGTGGATTTTAAGGTAGGGAAAAAAGCTGGGAGCTTAGCACTGATTTTCAGAACTAGTCTCATAAATTAAGGTCATAAATCTATAAAATAAATGACAGGACTACATTTATAAGCATAATTTGTAGGCTCCTAAATTAAGATGAATTCCCAGCTTAAAACATAGGGCCCGATATTCAAATGTCGCTGAATATTCCTTCTAATGCTGTAGTGCTATCTGGATAATTCGGGGGTGATCCGTGGGTGGGGTGATGGCAGTGCAAGCACTTATCTGATTAGTAGTGCTTTTCAGTCCACTAACCAAATAAGTGACCACATAAAGTTAGGCCAAAGAAAGCAGGCCTAACTTTATGCGATCTGAATGGCAGTTGAATATCGTCATTATCCAAATAGCCAGAGGCAGCCTCTGAGGAAACTAGATATTCAGCGGAAGCCGCTTCTCGGATTCTTCTTCTGAACATCAGTTTCACTTTTGTCCATGGTGGCCAGTGTTTAAAAACTGCTGAACACCATGGGTCGAATATTCTTCCAAGTGGTTCCTAAGTTTGGCTGAAAATAGGAAACAAATTTAGGAACCTAACTCGGGATCCTTAGGGCTTCAGTGATTCCCATCTAGTAAGTGCCCCCTGAATATTTAACATTTGCCCCAAAATGCACAAATCCTTTTTAATAATAGGAAAGGATGCAAAGGCATAGCTAGGCAATATATTAAGCATTTCCCCTTCTCAGATTCTGCACGTTATTCAGTAATTGACTAGTAAGTCATGATACTCTCAGAGGGTTTTATATATTCTATACTTTGTTTTATGTGTTGTACACCACATTGATTTGGATTCCAATTTAAGTAATGTGGTTGATCAATTTAAATAAATATATCACCCTTCCTAGTGCAAATCACTGCTTTTCCAACCTACATATAGAAGAACAGAAAACTGTTTCTTTAAGGGAATAAACTGCAATGGGCAGTGGAAATAAGAGAACAAGAATATATAAATATATATGATCAGCAGTGAGTACTTTGAGGTATGGCTGAAGAACAGACTTACCTCAACTTCTTTTTCACTTAGCGCGGGCACACTGTAATTCAAAATATTGATTTTAGTCCATTTTGGTTCTGGTTAGAACAGTGTAATACAATCGATCATTGTTTATCCAAAAGTTCTCATTATCTGTAAATGTGCCTTAAAATGATAGTTTTATGTTCATTGTAATTTGAACTTGTAAGGCCCGATATTCACTTGGCTGACCCTTATCCCCAGATATTCAATGCCAGGGTCATATGCGACCCTGGTATTAAATATCCGGGAATTGCCACACAGCCGGAAAGCCGCTGCTGCCCAGTTATTGATCATTTCCACCTCTGCTCCTCCCCGGAAGGCCCCTAGACACCCCGATGCTAAGTGGTTAGCATTGGGGCACGTAAGGGCTATAATCGGGGATAACCGTGTAACTGCCCTTCAAATATCAGGCCCATAATGTTTTTATTTTGTGATGGAAAAACTGCAACTAAAACACATTCTACAGTTGTGCCTATCACTCATACACAAATCTCAAATTCTGTGTTACTAACACATGTACAAATAATTTGATACTGAACTAGATCCAGGCAGAATTTCAGGCAGGTTCATGTTCACTGAAAATTTCGGGGTTGTACAGAGAATGTCTTGAACTTGCAATTTTTTCCACAGTTGGATTTTAGATTTAAATCTGAGCTCAAGGTGAGTTATACATCCAGGTACGGTTGGCAGACCCTTTCTCCAGAGGGGGTTTACAGTCTACGTGATCTATTTACTAAGTTGTGTTCTGACATTAATGTGTGTCAAAGGCCAGTTGATGTACGTTATTAGCATATGACATGAGTTAACGGTGTTCATTGCACATGTAGGGGCTGATTCGACAAAGGGTGTGTGGAAAGTTACACGCTATTTATGCACGTTAAGTCCCTATTCTAAAGGACTTGTGTGCGGGAATGGTGGTCGCTGTTCTGTATGCACTTGCAGAAGTCCCATTCTGCATGCTTTCAGTTTGGTCAGACACTTGAGCAAGGCTGAAATTTACGGGCCCAATATTGCATTGGGCAGGGCTAAGCGCTGTAGCTGCATAGCCTGCCTGCCAACTCCTTAACCTCGGGTTTTCGGTTATGTGGCGACGGAAGTGAAAATCTGGGATTTGCCGCACAGCCGGAAAGCCGCCACGTCTAACCAAACAGCAGCGATTTTGGGCTATTAACCATGTAAATGCATTCAAAAATCTGGCTTACACGTAAAGTTATAAAATATAATAAGTTATGCACATACTTAATAAATCTAGTCGCAGGCATTGACACCAAGTCTAAGATTGGCTAAGTGGCCGCGCCTAGATTTGGCAAACGTATCTCAGCCTTTATGTCAGAGAACGTGTCTTGAATATAAGCATGATCATTTATACTTGCTCGCGACTGCACATATTTTACAAACATTCATGCATAGATTATGGTGTTTTATAATCTATGCACCTAAATACAAGCTTCGCCGGCATTCTGCCCAGAGCACTCTCTGGCTACACCTACTGGCAATGGACATGCCTTCCTGCCAAAGCATGAATTTGTACACTGGTTGGTGTTTTATACAGACGTAGTGGAACAGCTTTCTGGTTGGAGGGGGCCAAACAAGCCAATCTCCAGCCCTGCCCACAAGTTCTCTATTTACTGTTGCCGTGTTGGGCAAAATATTAGTGAGGCCTCGGCCCCTGTGGCCCACCCCATTCCGCTGCCTATGATTTTATAAGAGGTTATTTACATGCAGGAATGGCCTTATAAAATTATCTCCTAATTGGTCCAAGTGCAGCTTAAACTAAGCATAATGTGAGATAAAAAAATGAGCAGTGATTCAGTAAATTCCAAGGCAGTTTTTTGGTGGCAAAATGGAATAGAAATGCACTATTGTACCTGATCTTAGTAAATCAGCCTCTCCATTTGTACCTGAGACAATGGCAAGTGATATGACTTGCCCAATGAAAGAAAAAGCGTCAGTAGGGGGAGCAGGATTTGAACTCTGGCTTTCATTCTGTTGCACTAACTACTAGACTGCGCCTCTGTTCTGTGTAATTTTCCAATGAAACGTATCACAACTTATTTATTTGTTTATATGCACATTTCCAGACCGCAATCCCAACCAAGGATTGCCCAGTGTGGTGAGCAACAGATTACAACCTATAAAATCAATAAATATCACCACTTGAAAAAAAGATATTCCTGGATATTGCACTGGAAGGAATTTTTCTCCACGGCTTATGCAAGATAGATGAGCATCTGTGAATTCAAGGGATATAAACAGCTAGGGAATCAAAAAGGACATTTTTGTTCACTTTTTCATTTCATTGAGTTTTATGTTAGCATGTGCTAACATGAAAAAAATGTGGCTTAAAATGCGGTCACACACTTTATTTTGTTTAGTGTGTACAAAAATGCAACAAGTCCCTGTGAAATAAAACTTCACACCCTTAGAGCCAGCCAGATTACTGGTTCCTTTCTGTCATATTTTGCTCAATACGAGCCTGTTACTATGGGCAGTCTCTTCCTAGTTTGAAACGAGCCTGCCTCTATGATATCCGGTAGTATCCTACCTTCCATGGAGAGATCTGTGCAAATGTAGCTTTCGGAGCAGTAAATCTGGAATATTAGGCATGACCGCAGAGTTACCATCTGTCTCTTCTTCTTCGGCGAATGCAGGATTAATGGGTGAGGGACCTATAGAGAACAGTGCAAGAAAAACTTCTTACCAATGACGTCATATTTCAGTGTATGCACACACTAGAATAACTCGATCTCTACAGCAGGTTTTTTTGCAAAAAAATAATTAAACTAACTTCTAGCTAATCACGTACTGCAGTTTCTGCACTGCATTCGCCCAGGACACAGCTATTCCCTGTCGTTAGAACTAATTCAGATAAAGGTTTCAGTGCAGGTCAAAGACAATAGCAGCAGCACTCCTGACATTAATTCACATCCCCAGAACATGTTCATCCTTTCACTTAAGCTCTCTCTCCCCAAGCAAGTCAAAATGATAAGCATTTCTAAGGAAGCACCTCCGATGAAAGTGAACCCTGCTAGTAGATCCACTGCCTCATACGCTCCCTATCAGCATGGCTATTGCAGCATAAAGAAAAACCTGAAGTCTCCATGCTCCTCTTTGTACTGCACGACAGTTGCAAGAAAGCCTGCGGCACGGCTGATAAGTCACCAGAAGAGGATGCAGAGAGGATGTTTATCCTGCTGTAGTCATCATTTCATTGCAGCCTGAAGGCAACTTATCGGTACTTACATAGGCATTCAGCTAACATATATATGTGTGCGCATGTGTGTGTGTGTGCAGCCAGGGCTGGTCCAACCATTAGGAAAACTAGGTGGTTGCCTAGGAAGCAACTTCTAGGAGGTGTCAAAGAGCACAACGTTCAAAACTAAATAATGAATTCTGATAACCAGGGGGGCATAAGGTTTCCCTAGGGTGCCAACACCTTGAACTAACTCCGAGGCCAGCTGTGTATACAATACATTCCTCAGTATTTATTTATTTATATATTTAGTAGTTCTTTTATACCGTGCTATTGACATCAGTGCGGTTTACATCAAAACATAACATGTGCATTTCAGGGTCACTGAGATGCATTTACATTTGAACAGGGACTAGAAACTTGGATAACAGGGTAAATTAACAAGAGTTATACAATAAGTATCTACATTATATACATCATGAGGGTAATTTCTTGTCGGGACTAAGCTGGGAAGTATCTGGTGAATAGGTGATGTTTTAGGGCCTTTCTAAGTTGGGTTAGGTCTGTAATAGCTCTGATGTCGGGAGGGAGGGAGTTCCAGGCTTTCGGGGCATAGAAACAGAAGGCTCTGTTGGTTGTTAACGTTTTGCATCTTGTTGATTGTTTCAGGACTGTTAAAGTGTTTACTGCTACGGATCTTCTACTTCTAATAGGAGCTGAGGTATGTATCAATTCGGTGATGGTTATGGGGACTGATTGTTTAGGGCTTTGAAGGTCATGATGATATTCTTATATAGGGTTCTAGCTTGGAGAGGTAGCCAGTGGAGCCTTTTCAGGATTGGTATGATGTGATCGGTCTTCGATATTCCTTCTAGCACCCTGGCTGCTGTGTTCATTGCCAGTTGAAGAGGGTTTAGAGTTGCTTGTGGAAGACCGTATAGGATTGCGTTTGCAAAGTCGATGTGGGGCATCACCAAAGCTTGGTAGATTGTTCGGTAGTCTGTATGCTCAAGCAATGGTCGTAAGTGACGAAGAGTCCTTATTTTGTGGTAGATTGATTTTGTTGTGTTTTTTATATGTGCCTTCATGTCCATTTTATTGTCAAGGGTGATGCCTAGGTATCTGATGGTAGATTTGGTTGTTAGTTCTGTGCCGTTTAACTTTAGTGTGGGTGGGGGTGCGAAGTCCTGGTTCTTCGTTATGAACATTACGTCAGTCTTGCTGTGGTTAATTCTCAAGTTCTGTGTGAGGAGCCATTCCGCAACTGCGTTGAAGCAGTTTATCAGCTTTGTAAAATCAGGTTGGTCTGTCATGAAAGGCATATAAAGGAGAATGTCATCAGCATATGCTAAGCAGGATACATTGAAGGATAGTATTAGGTCACAGATGGGTTGAATGTAAATATTAAACAGTAGTGCGGATAGTGAAGATCCTTGAGGTACTCTCCTTGGTGCTGTAGAAATGGGACAGATGTTACGGTTCCAAGTCTAATTTGTTGCCATCTGTCAGAAAGGTAGGATTTACACCAGCTGAGTGCTGAGCCTTGGATACCTTTTTCTTCAAGGCGTTCAATAAGGATCTGGTGACTCACATAGTCAAATGCAGCTGAGATGTCCATGAATATAAGGACAAAGCCTTGTCTGGTGTTGTCTATGCCGGTAATTATGGTGTTGAAGAGGGTGACAAGTAGAGTCTCCACACTGTGCGCTTCTCTGAAACCATGTTGAGAAGGGTCCAGGGGAGCTTCAGTGTCAATGTGTTGCTGAATTTGGTGTTGCACTACCTTTTCAATTATTTTGGCTAGTAGGGGGATGCTGGATATCGGTCTGTATGATTCGACCTTTAGCAGATCCAGTTTATTGTTCTTCAGCAATGGTCTGATGGAGGTATGCTTTAGACTTTGTGGGAATGTTCCTTTTGTAAACAATTGTTCCAGGATTTTATTTAAGGAGGGGCTTAGTTCGCTGCGGAGCTCTCTGATCCAAGATACTGGGCAAGGATCATTTGGTGCAGTGGTAGCATTGATAGAGGTGATGATGTTTTCAATTTCTTTGGGTGACAATGTGTTGAATTTGGTCAGTGGGGATGGATGCGGCGTCATGGGTGGTTGGGAGAGTCTAGCTGGATTGGAGGATTTGGCCGTCTGTATCATTTTAGATTTTAGGTAATTAGCATAGTCCTGGGGTTGGATTGCATGTGTTTGTTCTGGGGTTGGTTCTCGTGCTAGCGTCTTTACTATGTTGAATAAGTCGTGGTGCTTGCTTATTGAACGCATCAGGAGGTCTGTGTGGAATTGCTTTCTTCTCTCCGCTATTTCTTGGCGATGCTTCTCTAAGTGTGAGCAGTATATTGTGTGTGCTTCAATGGAGCGGGACCGACGCCAACGTCGCTCGAGTTTTCTTAGATGGAGAAGTGATGAGCGCAACTCATTCGAGTACCATGCCACATGTGTACGGTTCTTGGTTCTTCTGTTTGTGTTGGGGAGTTGTGAGCTAGTTCTGAGGGTGTCATTCCAGGTGTTGATCAGATTGTTGAGATCAGAGTCTGAGGAGCTTAGGTGAGGAAGGACTTTCTTTAGTATCTCATCTTTGTTGAAGGATCGAAATCTTCTCACTGGTGGCTTGGGAGGGATGGAGTTGGTATTTTGATTGTTAGGGTAGGTGGGTAATTGGAATCTGATCAAGCTGTGGTCAGACCATGATACTGGTGTTATAGTTATTGCGAAGTCATAGTTTGCTTCAATGGTGGATCGAGGGGCGAATATTAGGTCCAGAGTATTTCCCTTCACATGTGTTGGTGCTCTGACTATCTGAGTGAGTCCAAGGTCATCAAGTGCTTCGAGAAACGCTGAGGTTTGTGAATCTTGTAGAGTTGGGAGATTGAAATCACCCATTAGCCAGCTTGGTGATCGAGATTTGTCTGTTTTGCAGACAAGGTCTATTATGGTTGATAGGTCTTCTGTCGAAGTTGTCGGGGATCTGTAAACTAGATTGATTGAACAGGTGTCATTAGAGATGGATATCATGTTGAGATGGGTTGTATTGGTGGTGGTGCTCAGCTGAAATTGAAGTTCATTTTTCACAAGGATGAGTGCTCCACCTCCTCTTTGGTTGGGTCTATGGCATGTATGGAGTGAGAAATTAGGGGGTAACATTTGGTTTATAATGACATTGTCGCAGTCTGACAACCAGGTTTCTGTAACCAACAGGATGTCAAGGTTGTAGTGGTTTATTAGGTCGGTGATCACTGGCCATTTTTTGCGAATTGATCTGGCGTTGATGAGGGCACATTTTAATGGTCTTCGGTGATGGTGTTTTGGTACCAGAGGCTTTTTGATGTGTTGGAGGGCAATATGGATCAGATGGGGGTGATTTGGGCGGATGGTGTCTGATGAAGATGTATGGGTCTTGTTTGTCTATTCCTTCCAGGTATTTTGCAGTATTGGTATGGAATTGGTACTTAGGTTGAAGGTGTTTGACCAGCTAGGCAATGTTGTAATGAGATATATGCTGGCTATAGCTAAGAGTGTATGCATCGTTCTATATAACAGTGTACTGGCTATAGTGGTTGGAGAGATACTTGCAAAGATACTGTTGGATAATATGACAATGCTAGCAATTATCAGGCAGTGGTAGCAGTAAAGTAGAGTATGGGTAACAGAGTTACAAATAGTGTCAAAAAATGTAACCAAGATTCATATATGTGGTAACAGAGTTACAGATAGTAGCAACAAATGTAACAAAGACTAATGAATGTGGTAACAGGACACTACTGTTGGGAAAGTAACGGACTAATAGTCACAATTGGATATAGTTGGTATACTTGCAGCAAGTAGGCAGGTAGAAGACAATTAGTTGGAGAGTTGGGAGTTCGAGTCACTGATGCAGTTTTCTTCTGGAATGGTGCGCATAGGGTCAATTTGTCGTGTCTGTCGTTAGCTGAGCAGGTTTTGCCGCAGAGGAACTTCACCGCAGGTGCTGTATGTGAATACAGGACGTTTTTCGAAAGCAACAGTTTTTGGCGGTTGACTTAAGCTGGCCACTGCCTAAGGGCCACGCCAAAGGGCCCTCTGGCGAAGCCCTCAGGCGCGGGCCCGCCAGGCGCGGGTGTGCCGGATGGCGCTTCTGTTTTTAAATGCAGGGCGCCTGCCCCGATTGGGCAGCACGCAGGGAGGACGGGTTCCCGCTCTGGTGGCTCAATCCCGTGTAGGGAGAGCTGAAGATGGTGCCGGGCTGCTGGATTCCTGCGCCGGATGGCGCTTCTGTTTTTAAATGCAGGGCGCCTGCCCCAATTAGGCAGCATGCAGGGAGGCCGGGTTCCCGCTCCGGTGGCTTGATCCCGTGCAGGGAGAGCTGAAGATGGTGCCGGGCTGCTGGATTCCCGTGCCGGATGGCGCTTCTGTTTTTGGAGGACATCACGTAAATCCATCAGAAAACAACTTTATCATTCCCTCAGTCTAATCTTAGGACATGTTTAGGCACTACGGGGTTAGGTTTATAAGCCACTTGAACATCTAGAACAGCATTTTACATGCCCGAGTAGGGTGCTTATACAATTTCCCGGGTGTACACGTGCCCTTGGGAAACAGCTGCATAGGTGTTCCCTGGGAAGCAGACTGGGCGCAGCAGGGGCGGGATTGGTCCTTACGAACACAGGACCCAACATTCTGCGGCAGCAGCTGCCGCTGCTGAACCTTAAACCTTGATATTCGGTGCTGGGTATACCCAGGTCCCAGCATGTCCAGATTGCTGGGAATCTACTTGAGCAGTGGTGATATTCAGACGCTGCCCGGTTAGCTTTGGTGGCGAATGTTAGGCCAGCCTCTACTGCGCCTGACTTTTGTTGTGAGTTGATAACCGGGCAGCAGCTCAATATTGCCGCTGCACAGTTATGGATAGATGCCGCCCCTGGAATGCCCCCAGCACATCCCCATACTAACCAGTCAGCACCAGGGCATGCAGTGGGGGCACCTGCAGATATTCAGCAGCACTCACCATGTTAATCCATTTGACTATCCTCCAGCCTGCTTTTCAGGGCTATCCTAATGAATAAGCATGTGTTATATTTGCATACAATGGGGGGCAGTGTATGCAAATATATCCTATGCATATTCGCTGGTATAGTCTGAAAATCAGGCTGGCTTGCGGTCCCCCGAGACTGGAGTTTGACACTTCTGCTTTAAATAAAGTCCAGATATTCCGTGTTGGGACATATTTGGTGACTGGTGCTGAACATCCGGTTTGCCTGGATTGCCCTTTTGCAATGTGGTTAGTGGCGATATTCAGCTGTAAAAGTGACAGACATCAGGAGAGCCTTTCTCCGAACTTTAGGCAGTTTAGCTAATCAGTTAGTGGCTGAAAATCACTGCCGATTGGCATCGTTCTGCCCCCAGTACATCCTAATGCTAACCAGTTAGCAATGGGGCAACTAAACCTTTTAGGGGAGGATATTCAGCGGCCTTAAACAGGTTACTGCCTCCAAATATCCCAGTGAATATCCTCACTGGCCTCAGGGTGGGAGGGGCACCTCCTTTGATGCTAGTCAGGGCTATCCCAGTAGTAGCAGCCATAAGCTCTCCTTCCCTGAGCCTAACCGGGTCAGGCCCCGTAAAGCACAGAGACCGAAGATGAAGAAGGATCGAGGCCCAGAAACCCTGCATTGCAAAGCAAACTGCTGTGGCCTGACACGGAAATGCTTTTAATCCAGATACATTTATCCTCTTCTGGATGCAGTTACTTTGAAATTATTTAATTTATATAAAATGATTTAGTATACCTCCTTTGAGTTGTACATCATGGCAGGTTACAATCGTGAAAACCACAGTCATAGGAACATAGTATATGACAGCACCTAAAGACCAGTAAGGTCCATCTGGTCTGCCCAGTAAGGTGGTTAGAGTAGTTGCAACTACGGCTCTGTGCAGGTCACCTCGCTCTATGTCTGTGGTCAGGATTGTACCTGCCGCTCCTGCCCCCTCTATTTATTGAAGTAGAAAACATATTTAAGTTTGCTTTGATTTCATCCTCTTGCTAGAAAGGGATCCATTGTGTCTGTCCCATGCCATTTTGAATCCCATTACTGTATTTGCCCCCACCACCTCCATTGAGAGGGCATTCCATGAATTCACCACCCTTTTAGTGAAAAAGTATTTCCCGATGTTGCTTTTAAGTTTACCGCCTTGCAGCTTCATAGTATGCCCTCTAGTTTTACAGCTTCCCCTTCTTTGCAAAAGGTTTGTTCGTTCATTGATACTCTTTAAGTATTTAAAAGTCTGTATCATATCTCCCCTCTCCCTCCTCGCCTCTAGGGTATACATATTTAGGTCTTCAAGTCTCTTCTCATATGTTTTCTGGCACAGGCTCTAAATCATTTTGGTCGCCTTCCTCTGAACTGTTTCAAGTCTTTTTATATCTTTTGTGATATGGTCTCCAAAACTGAACACAATACTCCAAGTGAGGCTTCACCAATGACTTGTACAGGGGTATTAATACCTCCTCCTTTCTGCTGTCTATTCCTCTCTGGATGCAGCACAGCATCCTTCCGACTTTGGCTACCGCCTTGACGCATTGTTTCGCCACCTTGAGATCCTCAGACACTAGCATTCTGAGGTCCCTCTCCTGGTCCATGAACACCAACTTCTCACCCCCTATAGCATACAATTCCTTTTGATTTCTGCATCCCAATTGCATGACTCTGCAGTCTTTCCATTACATCTTAACTGCCAAGCATTACACCATTCTTCTAGTGTTTATAGATTTTTCCTCATGTTGTCCCTCAAAAGTGTCCACTCTGTTGCAAATGTTTGTGTTATCTGCAAAAAGGCAGACTTTTCCATTGAACCATTCCATAGTATCACTCATAAATACATTGAACATTACAGGACCGATCCCCAGGCTGTCCAGCTTATTGATAAGTCTCCTATGAGGAACAATATCAAAGGCTTTGCTAGAATCTAGGTATATCACATCCATTGCATGCCCTTGATCTAGTTTTCTGGTCACCCAGTCAAAGAACTCAATTAAATTTGTTTGGTATGATCTTCCCCTGGTAAAAACCATGTTGCCTCGGATCATGCAATCTCTTGGTTTCCAGGAAGTCCACTATTCGCTCTTTCAAGAGCACCTCCATTACTTTTACCACTACAGAGGTAAGGCTGACCGCCCTATAGTTTGTCACTTCTTCTTTATTGTAAAGAGGTACCACATCAGCCCTTCTCCAGTCCTGCAGAACCTCTTCCGTCTCCAAGGATCTATTAAAAACACCCTTTAAAGGCCCTGCCAAAATCTTTCTGAGCTCTTTCAGTATCCTGGGATGTATCCCATCCAGTCCCATGGCCTTGTCCACTTTCAGTATCCTGGGATGTATCCCATCCAGTCCCATGGCCTTGTCCACTTTCAGTATCCTGGGATGTATCCCATCCAGTCCCATAACCTTGTCCACTTTCAGTATCCTGGGATGTATCCCATCCAGTCCCATAACCTTGTGCACTTTCAGTATCCTGGGATGTATCCCATCCAGTCCCATAACCTTGTGCACTTTCAGTATCCTGGGATGTATCCCATCCAGTCCCATAACCTTGTCCACTTTCAGTATCCTGGGATGTATCCCATCCAGTCCCATGGCCTTGTCCACTTTCAGTATCCTGGGATGTATCCCATCCAGTCCCATAACCTTGTCCACTTTCAGTATCCTGGGATGTATCCCATCCAGTCCCATAACCTTGTCCACTTTCAGTATCCTGGGATGTATCCCATCCAGTACCATAACCTTGTCCACTTTCAGTATCCTGGGATGTATCCCATCCAGTACCATAACCTTGTCCACTTTCAGTATCCTGGGATGTATCCCATCCAGTCCCATAACCTTGTCCACTTTCAGTATCCTGGGATGTATCCCATCCAGTCCCATAACCTTGTCCACTTTCAGTATCCTGGGATGTATCCCATCCAGTCCCATAACCTTGTCCACTTTCAGTATCCTGGGATGTATCCCATCCAGTCCCATAACCTTGTCCACTTTCAGTATCCTGGGATGTATCCCATCCAGTCCCATGGCCTTGTCCACTTTCAGTATCCTGGGATGTATCCCATCCAGTCCCATAACCTTGTCCACTTTCAGTATCCTGGGATGTATCCCATCCAGTCCCATGGCCTTGTCCACTTTCAGTATCCTGGGATGTATCCCATCCAGTCCCATAACCTTGTCCACTTTCAGTATCCTGGGATGTATCCCATCCAGTCCCATGGCCTTGTCCACTTTCAGTTTTGCAAGCTTTTCAAAAACATCATCCTCTGTGACTAGTGTGGAATCAACTCCATTCCCATTCGTATATATGTCAGTAATACGTGGTCCTTCTCCAGGATTTTCTTTCATGAGCACAGAACAGAAGTATTTGTTTAGCATTTTCATTTTTTCAATGTCACTTTCCACAAATCTGTCCCCGGCACTTTGAGTCTTGCAATTTCACCTCTGATCTTCCTCTTCTCCCAAATATACCTGAAAAAAGTTTTGTCTCCATGGTTATGGAGATTTAATAACAATATAAAAGATTTAAAAAGGAAAATAAAATGTATGAAAACTGAAACATAAGGGGAGATGACTATAGAACAATAAAATCCAAGGCCTTTATTGACAGAGGTACACAGGAAATGTGTGGCGGAAATTGAATGTAATATCAATCCAACTAAAAGCCTGGGAAAGTTGTTGAGATATTGAGGTACCTAACATGCACTGACATATGCGGGAAAAATTCAGCAGGTTGGCGCTAGAAAGCTAGTAGAGCATCAAGAAACTTGTATCCTCTCAAATACAAATCTGTATACAGTCAAACCTCGGTTTTCATTTGCCCCGGTTTTCATACGCTTCGGTTTTCAACGTCTTTTCTGACTGAGATTTTGTTCCGGTTTTCATGCATTGCTTCGGTTTTCAACGTCTTTTGACTGAGATTTTGTCCCGGTAGCAGGGAAGAAAAGCTGTCAACGTAAGCAGGAGATGTTGCATGAATGTGGGAGGCAGTTCTTTCTCTTGCAGGGTACGTCTGAAGCTATATCATTAAGATTTTCTGCCATTCTGAAGCATTGAGCAGATAATGTAAAGGTATTTTAATGGACTGAATTCAATGTGATTCCGAAGAGAGCTGGGCACAGCAGCTTGTCAGGGGTGGCTAAGGCCAGATGTTGACATACTGTACTGTACAGTACTGTACTTAGTTTGCTTTCAGTGATGTTAAATGTTCATTTATCCATTTCATTAGTCATTTATATTTATTTCTCATTGTTTTCTGTATGTAAAAATATAGTTATTCTCTATAAAATGTATTTTTTGTGAATATTTTTGGGTGTCTGGAACGGATTAATTGGATTTACATTATTTCTTATGGGAAATATTGCTTCAGTTTTCATACGTTTCGGTTTTAGTCAGACTTTTTCGAACGGATTAATCATGAAAACCGAGGTTTGACTGTATTCTGATGCACATCGTCACTGATTTGGGACAAGAGGAGAGAGAGAAATCCTTTTAAACACATTTAACTAGAAGGCAGCACACACTGTGCTATCTTCTGATTTTTGATTCTAGCACTTTGTTCCATCACCCTTCAGCAGAACATTGTTACTGGATCCGTGAGTAGCTCATTTATATGAAAAGCCGCCTTCTATCCCCCACGTACACTGCTAGTTCTTGTTTAACTTATAACTTTGTAAACCACTTTTCTAGGCCATAAAAGGTCCGAGAGGCGGAATATCAAGAAATAAACTACACTCTGCAGGATGAAAAAACGGACTCTCCTGTGGTCGCCTGCCCCCTTCCCCCTCCCCACTGTGGTTAGCTGCTAAGGAAGTTTCTTTGAAGATGGTGTAGGAACATTTTGATAAAAAGTAGTTTTAATTACAGTAACACTCAAATTGTTCCACTTTGCAAACTGTGAACATTTAAACTTGAAAGTAGCAATTACTTGAGCCTTGATAACAAAGAGGTTCTTTTTTCATGAGATATTCTTGTCTCTCTAAGATGACTTAAAAATACTGCATTATAAGGATGAATATATCTTTCCAGGATCTCAGTGCTATGGCAGCCACTTACTAAATAATTGTGAACAATGAGAAAAATGCTTTGAAAGATTTTTTCTTTTATCTTGCAAGATAAATTATTAACAATGACAATAAATTCAGCTAAAAGATGTAATGCAAGACTGTTGAATCTTTTTGTTCTACACATATTCATATGTATACATATACCATGGAAATTTACTTTTCCTTTTTATTTTATTCCGCCCCCCCCCCCCTTGCTATATGTTTGACTTCTATTTTCAGGTTTGACCTGTTGTTATCCTAATAGCCACAAGGAGGGTTATAGTTCCATTTAAGCTTTTGTTGGTGCAAACCCAGTCGATGCACTTATCCATGTGATTGCGCCAGTGCTAAAAGCACAAGTCCACGCAGGTTTTTGCTTTGATTGATTCAGATCCGTGATTTTCTGTGGATTGTTTTTGTACCCCACTTTGATGTTCTCTGGACTTTGAGCACTTCCCCTCGAATAAGCCTAAACCTAACCTGACCCCAGAGATTCTGCCTGATTTCTCTGTGTGCAGTTTTTCCATTGGAAATAATATGCACAATTTTGGTTATTTATTTATTTGCGGTATTTATATATTATTCATGGTAGACAACATCATAGCGTTTTATAATCAAAAAAGAGATGCCAGATATGAACAGGACAAGAAATCATAGATATAGTCAAGAGAAGGACTAAGGAACATGAGAAAAATGAGATGTTATTGGACAATGCTATCAACCAGAGATACGAATATATAACTGAGAAAACGTGAGGAAAAAGAGGGGTGAGAGAAATAGGGAGTTTATGGTCCAGGCTCTGTATTTATTGAAAGGCACGCTCGAAAAACCAGGTCTTACTATCTTGAAGTTCTAGTGTGAGGCTTCAAACTGAAGTTCTGTCAAGAGCATTGCAAAGGTGAAGGGCGGAAGAAAACGATGCATATCTCTCACCCTCTCCCTATCACTGATTGGTAATTTTTTAAAGAACTCGTGATTGCTTAAGAGAGGCACCTAGGGGCATGCCAGTGGTGCACAATTGTGCCACCTAATGAACGCAGAAGCCTGCGCGAATATTTAAGGCCATGCTACCCATTGAGGTGGTGGTAGGTGAACCCATGCTAATGGCAACAGGCACAGTTAGTGTGCATCCAAAATGCCCATACTAACTACTATGCGCTGTCAACGCCCACATTAAGTCCCTAACCCACCCAGCACCTGCCCAATGGGGGTCTGAGCAGTTACCATAAGCTTTTTAGTGCAGCATGAATGAAACTCCATGCTACGGGCTAGCATACTTTAGTAAATATGCCTCTTAGTGGGAACGTTTAAAATGGTTTACTTTACTTTACTAATAAACTAGTGTGCCTTTTCCCTACATGGTTGGGACCAAATAGCATGGCAGGATCTAGCTGAAAGAGTCCTTTCCTGTCTTGGCAATGCCACAAAGTGTACCAGGACTGGCTTGTACAGTTGCAATATCTGAGGATCGAGGCTTCACTTTTAAAAAAGTTCCTCATTGATTCCGATTCTTTGTAGATGGTTTTCTGACTTGAGCTGCAATGAAAGCTTCCTTTGGATCCTAGGAAGCATTACAGATAAATTTGCAAAAGATGAGGTATCACATATGTAAGATAATGACAATCCATCTTTAGCAGTAAACTTCAGGGGCGATACTCAAAGTGCTTAATTAACATGGCTAGCACACTTGCATTAATCGCCCGACCGGAATATTCAATGGCACTATGCTGCTGAATATCTGTGGGTGCCGCTGCTGTATGATCTGACGTTAGCCGGCTCGCATCAAGGCCTTGCAGGGACGGAGTGGAGGTGGCAAACGGCGATAACCGGGTAGTAGTGATATTGAGCCACTGCCCGGTTATTGCTAAGCGGTGAAAGATAGGCCCTGAAAGGCTAGCCTAACGTTTGCCGCCGAAGCTAACTGGGCAGCGGCTAAATATTGCCATTGGCCCATTAGCTTCTTTGCTATTTGGCCGACCTGGATACTCAATGCCACTGGCCAGATATGGCCCTGATGTTGAATATCAGGGTCTTTCGTTCAGGGGCACTGGCTAGCCACTTTAGTACGGCTAGCCACTGCCACTGAATATTGGGCCCACGGTGTTTCTGCGCATTCTTGTATGAAGTAAAGAACATTTTATCCTTTCATTGGTTTATCTTTGACTAGGGGTGTGCAAATCACAAATTTTCGTTTTACTTAGTTTCTCATGTTTGCAGGATTTTTCATTTTGTTTTGTTTTTCTTTTTTTAATTTTCATTTCGGGGGGACTATGTTATTAATAGTTTATACAACTGGCAAGTTTCCTTGTTGGGCCTGTAAGCTCAGGTGGTTCAGACGTTGCAGTGATCCAGAAGAGTACAACATACCCTAATCTACTACCGTTCCCCATGCATGCCTCGTTCTAGTCCTTACTAATTATAGCAATAATGCACATTGGAAAGATGTCCGAATACTAGACTTCACGTGGTGTGCAAAAGCCACTGTCTGCTTTTATATACAGGGACTCCTGGTCAATGTTTTACCCCCGTTTTTTTTTTGCTTTGACCGCAAACGGTGGGGCATGTTTACTAATGTGCACTAACTGTTAGTGTGGAATTTGCCATGTAGTGGTAAGCGCACCACGTTGATAACGTGGGGCCCTGCCCTAAAACTCCTGTGCTCGATGCATAGCACGCGACTAGACAGGGACTGGGTGGGTTGGGGCAGAAGATGATGGTGCATTGCACTTAGCACAGGCATTGTGGATGCGTGCTAGCTTCAAATATTGTCGTTAATGCCACTTCAAGGGGTGGCGGTAAGTGCCCCCGTGTGCTAGTTAGTGAGGTGCAGTGCATTATCAATGTGCTAGCAGCAAGGGAATGGACACGTAAACCCCCTAAAGATAGCATGGGTCTCCTTGCTAGTTTTGCAGCTCAAACATGCGCCATTGCGTGCGATCAGCTCGTATCTGCCATACAGCATGATATGATACCTCTCTCTTGCTCAGCTACCTCACTGAGGTCTGGAAGCTTTGATCCTCCGAGGTTTTGATTTCTCATCAGTATATGTTCCTGTTTAAGACAAACAAAGAAATTGTTTCTCAAAAGCATGACTGACATTATTTGTACTTTAACATTATAGGGATGCAAGCACATCTGACAGCTACTAATTTTAGGAAGATCTGAAAATGCATTAATGAGAATACAATTTAGCCAATATGAAGCCAGTTGAAAACAATATTTCATTTTTGATGAATATGCGTTTATGCGTCGACATCATGCATCATTGTGTGTGTTTCCTTATCAGCAGAAGCAGGGCTTAATTTGTAGACAAAGAAAGGAGGGGAACTGTGGAGCCAGGGGAGAGGATGGACAGACCAGAGGTAGGAGAACCAGGAGAAGAGGGGTTGGATTAGGGAGTAGAGTGACTGTCCTTTGCACCGTTCTAGGTTCACCTCCTCCCCTCCTCTTCTGTGCAGGCTGCCTGGAGGGGAGGGGCTGAAGCAGAACATCCCTGCTGCTCCTGAGTCTGAGAAGAAGTGATGGAACTATGTTCCTGGCTGTTCCCCCAGCAATTAAGCCCTGATAGAAGGCAGATCAGTAGCGTAAAGCTGCCACTTGGGCACAGCAGTGCTCTTGCCCATGTGTTCATGGTGGAATTCACAAATGAACATGGTATAGCAAAAGAGCCCAGCAAGGACCCAAATGCTCCAAACTAAAGTTACTGCAGTTTTTCGATAAATTTTAACCTTTTTAAGTACATGAGAGAAAACTGGACAAACAAAACTTGAAAAATAATGAATTGACATGGCTTAGAATATAAGCTTTATGGATCTAACCAGGCTTATTGATTTCAGGGTCAGTTTTCAGGCCATCTGCTCTGGAGCAAAGTCGATGGACACTTTTTATCCCATGGGCTTTGCATCACGTTTCAAAGGCGCACTTGACTTAGATATCAAGCTTGCTGTGAGCGCAAAGTTCACATTGACTTTTGCACTGGCTTTTTGTATGGGTAGATATGGAAAGAAAGATAATGTGCCTACACTTGAAAATACAGTCTGTTCCCAATAGCGTGCCACTGGGATGCCTTTCCTAAATGTAGCTAAAAGTACCAAGTGGGGTCTGTTTCTAACGTGCAGTAAGATTTTGTAGTTACTGTTGGTTAATGGCCACGGTAATTGCAAAGCCTCCACATTAACTGTTGTGGGTGTAGTAGCATTCTTAGTCCCTTTTCTACCTGAGGCAGGTGCCCCCCCAATGGCGTGCCAATCTGCAGTGTGGTATACACCCCCCCCCCCCACACACACACCTTGGAGGCAATGTGGCAAACATCTTCAAGACGGGTGGCTTGTCATGCTGTCTCCATTCTAGGTTGGCTCTTCTCTCCTGGCTGAAGTCCCGTGATCACGAGACTTTGGCCGGGAGAGAAGAGCCGGTCTACATGCCACCTGTCTTGAAGGTATGTTTGTCGCACTGCCTCCAAAGTGTGGACCTGGTGGAGGTGCACCCCTTCCCGGCTGGCACTCACCACTCCACCCTTGTGTGTGTGTCCCTAACATTTTGCCATTCAGTAAACCCAGAGAAAAGTTCTTTACTGCATGGTGACTGAATGTCAGATAATACTGGGCAGCGAGAAACACCTATTCAGCTGTGTTAGCAGCTAACTTGCAGTAACTTCCATGTTAACTCTAAGGCACAGTCCCCACCAATTCTATGCCCCATTCCACATTAGCTGTTAATGTGGACATTAATCTGTGCTCTATTTTCTTTATAAAATAGAGCAGGGGTGGAAGAGACAAAAGAGTCCACCTACTGATACACCCACACCACCCCCCTATCCCATCCCATCCCACCCCCGCACCCCATGCCACCATCACCATGTGCTTAGGAATCTCAGCCACAGCTTCAGAAAGAGCTCACGAGAGAGATCTGTACCCAAGTCCCAGTTCCACTGGGCTACCAACCTCTCCGTGGATGCCTGCACTTGATCCCTGATAAAAGAGGACTGGGCCCAGGCCATTGTGATGCACACCAAGACTTTGGACAGAAAGAAATCCTCCAATTGGATATAAAAATCGCTGCAGAGCTGTGCAATATCCAAATTATGAACATAGCTCCGAAGCTGCATATAAGGAAACACATCCAGTCCTCCTAAAACATACTGTTCCCATAGCTCAGCAAAAGAACGGAGATCACCTTCATCCTAAACATCTGCTCCTACTGCCTTATCCCCCGAGACTGCCATCACTGAAGTTGCTTTGTAGTCATACCTGGCAAAAAATTCCACATTACCTTGAAGAGGAAGGAGGACCTGTGACGGAGAATGCCCCAACTCATCACAGATGATAGAGAGGTAAAAGGGGCGCTAAGGGAGGAGAAGGCCGTAGCAGAAAGGCTAAATGAATTCTTTGCTTCAGTCTTTACTGAAAAAGATGTAGGGAAGTTACTCATGCCTGAAATCGTATTTAGAGGTGATGTATCAGAAGAATTGAAAGAAATATTGATAAACTGAGAAGATTTATAATAACTATTTGATAAACTGAAGAGTACCAAGTCACCTGGACCAGATGGTAGACATCTGAGGGTGCTGAAAGAAATGAAATATGAGATTGCAGACCTATTATTAGTAATCTGTACGCTATCATTAAAATCATCTATAGTACCAGAAGACTGGAGAATGGTCAATGTAACAAGGGTTCCAGGCGTGATCCGGGAAACTACAGACGGTGAGCCTGATGTCAGTACCAGACAAAATGGTAGAAACCATTGTAAAGAATAAAATTACTGAACATGTACATAATCATGGTTTAATGGGAGAAAGCCAACATAGATTTAGCCAAGGAAAGTCTTCTTACTTTTCTGTGATATTTTTTTGAAGGTGTGAATAAACAGGTAGACAAAGGTGAGCTGGTTGATATAATGTATTTGGATTTTCAGAAAGCCTTTGACAGGGTCCCTCATGAGAGACTCTTGGTGAAATTAAGAAGTCATGGGATAGGAGGCAGTCTACTGTGAATCGGGAATTGGTTAAAAGATAGAAAGCAGAGGGTAGGGCTAAATGGCCAATTTTCCCAATGGAGAATGGTGAAAAGCGGAGTACCTCAGCGATCTATGCTGGGCCTGCTGCTTTTTAGCATATTTATAAATGACCTGGAAATAGGAATAATGAGTGAGGTGATCAAATCTGCAGATGACACAAAATTATTCAAAGATGTTAGAACACAAGAGGATTATGAAAAATTGCAAGAGGACCTTGATAAATTGGAAGATCGTCTAAATGGCAGATAAAATTTAATGTGGACAAATGTAACGTTATGCACCTAGGAAAGAACAACCCAGACTATGGTTACACGATACAAGGTTCCACATTAAGAACCACCACCCAGGAAAAAGATTTAGGTGTCATCGTGTATAACATGTTGAAACCCTCCACCCAGTGTGCAGCGACGACCAAGAAAGCAAATAGAATGTTAGGAATCATAAGGAAAGGAATGGAAAATAAAACAAAGGATATTATAATGCCTCTGTATTGTTCCATGGTGAGACTGCACCTCAAATATTGTGTGCAATTCTGGTCGCTGTATCTTAAAAAGGATATAGCAGAATTAGAAAAGATACAGAGAAGAGCCACCAAAATGATAAAGGGGATGGAAGGATACCCCTATGAGGAAAGGTGTAAATGTTGAGGGCTCTTTAACTTGGAAAAAAGATAGCTGAGAGGAGTTATGATAGAGATCTATAAATTAATGAACGGAGTGAAACAGGGAAACCTAGATCAGTTCTTTATACCATCAAGAAGTAGAAAGACTATGGGACATGCAATGAAGCTACAGCGTAACCCATTTAAGACTAAGAGAAAATATTTTTTCACTCAACGCGTAATCAAACTCTGGAATTCGTTACCAGAGGATGAGGTAAAATCTGTTAATGTAGCTGTATTTAAAAAAGGTTTGACAAGTTCCATAAACCATTATTAAAGGGGACCCGGGAAATCCAATGCTTATTCTGGGGAAAGGAGGGGCTCTTCCGAAGGGATGGGCTTCACCTTAACCGGGATGGAACCAGGCTGCT
Organism: Ichthyophis bannanicus; assembly: GCA_033557465.1. NCBI lineage: Eukaryota > Metazoa > Chordata > Amphibia > Gymnophiona > Ichthyophiidae > Ichthyophis > Ichthyophis bannanicus. Next base: position 53,230,806 of record CM066047.1, on the reverse strand, counting down.
GGCATTAACCTTTAAAAAGGAGATAGAGCAGCTTTTAAACTAGATAATAGGGGAAAGACGACAGTCGCCCAAGAGCGCATGGTTCGGAAGAATGTATCCTTGAAGGATACTACAAAAAGCAGAGAGGTTCCAAAAAAGAGTAAAGTAGCCCAAATGCCCTCGAGTATGGAGCAGACAGAACTTAAAGATCCCAAATTACCCATGTCTACCAATAGCCAAATTAATATGAATAAAATACAGTCTCTAAAATGCTTGTATGCAAATGCTAGAAGTCTACAAAACAAGATGGGAGAGTTAGAATATATAGCACTAAACGAGAGGTTAGATATGATTGGAATATCAGAGACATGGTGGAAGGAGGACAACCAGTGGGACACTGTGATACCTGGGTACAAACTATATCGTAATGATAGAGCTGACCAAATTGGTGGAGGGGTTGCGCTCTATGTTAGAGAGGGCATTGAGTCAGAAAGGATTAAAGTTTTGCAAGAAACAAAATTTGCTGTAGAAACTCTATGGATTGAAATTCCATGTAAAAAGGGGAAGGCGATGGCAGTGGGGGTGTACTATCGTCCGCCTGGCCAGAATGAACAAATGGATGATGAAATGCTCAAAGAAATCAAGGAAGCTAGCAAAAGTTACAGTGCAGTAATAATAATGGGTGATTTCAATTACCCCAGCATCGACTGGGTCAGTGTCACAACAGGACATGCTAGGGAGATAAAGTTCCTAGATGAAATAAATGACTGCTTCTTGGAGCAGCTGGTTCATGAACCAACCAGAGGGGAAGCAATATTAGACCTAGTCCTTAGTGGAACACCAGATGTAGTGCAAGAGATAAGGGTGTTGGGGCCACTTGGCAATAGTGATCATAGCATGATCACCTTTGATTTAATTAGTGGAGGAGGGATAGTAAGGAAATCCACAGTACTACCCTTTAACTTTCGAAAGGGAGACTATGATAAAATGAGGAAAACAGTTAAGAAAAAACTAAAAGGAGCAGTTGCAAAAGTTAAAGACATACATCAAGCTTGGGTGTTGTTGAAAAATACTATCTTGGAAGCCCAGACCAGCTGTATTCCACGCTTTAAGAAAAGTGGAAGGAAGTCCAAAAAACTGCCAGCATGGTTTAAAGGTGAGGTCAGAGAGGCTGTTGTTGCCAAAAAAGCATCTTTCAGGAAATGGAAAAAAGAGCCAAACGATGAAACCTGGAAACAGCACAAGCACTGGCAAGTCAAATGCAAGGCATTGATAAGGCAGGCAAAGAGAGAATTTGAGAAGAAGCTTGCTGCGGAAGCAAAAACGCGAAATAAAGACCTTTTCAAGTACATTCGTAGCAAAAAACCTGTGAGAGAGTCAGTTGGTCCATTAGATGATAAAGGGGTTAAAGGAGCACTAAGAGGCGACAAGGCGATAGCGGAGAGACTGAATGAATTCTTTGCTTCGGTCTTTACTGAGGAAGATGTAGGGATGTTACCCATGACTGAAGTGGTATTTAAAGGTGTGGAAGAATTGAAGGAAATATCGATACATCGGGAAGATGTCTTACAACTATTAGATAAACTGAAGAGTAGCAAATCACCTGGGCCGGATGGTATACATCCAAGGGTGTTGAAAGAACTGAAATTTGAGATTGCAGACCTGCTATCAGTAATCTGTGAACTATCATTAAAATCATCTCTAATACCTGAGGATTGGAGGATCGCCAATGTAACACCAATTTTTAAAAAGGGTTCGAGGGGTGATCCGGGAAACTACAGACCAGTGAGCCTGACATCAGTACCGGGAAAAATGGTAGAAACCATCATAAAGAATAAAATTACTCAGCATGTAGATAGTCACGACCTAATGGGAGACAGCCAACATGGCTTTAGACAAGGAAGATCTTGTCTTACTAATCTGTTATGTTTTTTTGAAGGAGTGAATAAACAGGTGGACAAAGGTGAGTCGGTTGATATTGTGTATCTGGACTTTCAGAAAGCCTTTGACAAGGTCCCTCATGAGAGACTTTTGGCAAAACTAAAGAGTCATGAGATAGGAGGCAGTGTACTACTGTGGATCAGGAACTGGTTAAAAGATAGAAAGCAGAGGGTAGGGCTAAATGGCCAATTTTCCCAATGGAGAAAGGTGAATAGTGGTGTACCCCAGGGATCTGTGCTGGGTCCGCTGCTTTTTGACATATTCATAAATGACCTGGAAAGTGGAATAACAAGTGAGGTTATCAAATTTGCAGATGACACAAAACTATTTAAAGTTGTTAAAACCCAGGAGGATTGTGGAAAATTGCAAGAGGATCTTGATAAATTGGAAGACTGGGCATCAAAATGGCAGATGAAATTTAATGTGGAGAAGTGCAAGGTTATGCACCTAGGGAAGAACAACCCAAACTATGGTTACACGATGCAAGGTTCCACATTAGGAACCACCACCCAGGAAAAAGATTTAGGCATTATTGTGGATACCTTGTTAAAACCCTCGGCCCAGTGTGCAGCGGCGGCCAAGAGAGCAAATAGAATGCTGGGTATGATAAGGAAAGGAATGGAAAATAAAACAAAAGATATTATAATGCCTCTATATCGTTCCATGGTGAGACCGCACCTTGAATATTGTGTGCAATTCTGGTCGCCGTATCTTAAAAAGGATATAGCGATTTTAGAAAAGGTTCAGAGAAGAGCCACCAAAATGGTAAAGGGGATGGAAGGCTACTCCTATGAAGAAAGGCTAAAAAGGTTGGGGCTCTTTAGCCTGGAGAAGAGACGGCTGAGGGGAGATATGATAGAAGTCTTTAAATTAATGAACGGAGTGGAACGGGTAAACGTAGATCGATTGTTTACCTTATCAGAATATGGAAAGACTAGGGGACATGCAATGAAGCTACAGGGTAAACTATTTAAGACTAATAAAAGAAAATATTTTTTCACTCAACGTGTAATCAAACTCTGGAATTTGTTGCCGGAGGATGTAGTAAAGTCTGTTAGTGTAGCTGGGTTTAAAAAAGGTTTGGACAAGTTCCTGGAGGAAAGGTCCATAAACCATTATTAAGAAGGGACCCAGGATATCAATGCTTGAACCAGTACAAGCATTGTGGAACCTGTGTCCCTTGGGGAAACTGCTAGGTACGTATGACCTAGATTGGCCACTGTTGGAAACAGAATGCTGGGCTTGATGGAACTTGGTCTGACCCAGTATGGCATATCTTATGTTCTTATGTTCTTACCCCAGGACAAGCATTGCAGAACCTGTGCACCTTTTTGGGAACCTGCCAGGTACCTGTGATCTGGCTTAGCCAGTGTTGGAAACAGGATACTAGGCTTGATGGACCTTGGTTAACTCAGTATAGCATTTCTTATGCTCTTATGTGCAGATCCACCCCCACGTACAAGAAGGGGACGTACCAGAACAGACCCTTGCAGCTCCGTTGGTACCCAGCCTCTTGCCGCATGGAGAACATATTCAGGGGAGAGGGGAGCCAGAGGAGCCCAATCACAAGTCAGACAGGTATAGTCCTCCGTATCAAATAACCAGTTCTTAAGGTGACGCCACAGACATGCCAAGTTGTAATTCTGCACATTTGCAAATGCATTCCATCAGTTGAACTATAAAATAGGGCTGTAAGTCATAAGACTTGTATGGCAAATCTATCCATGAGTACTTATACCTGTCTGTGTCTAGATTTGTAAAGAACATGCATAAGTTATAGTATTTTGCAACGTACGTCCCTGTGCTCACCCACTCCGAAAGTATGCGTAATTGGCCGGACACGTGTACTTATAGAATAGCAACTTCCTAAAGTGTACGCGTAAGTGATCATCCGTGCATACAAGCCATTAAAAATACATGATTTACATGCATGGATGGTGGGTAACTTTACGCGGCTTGTTATAGAATACATTCCTTTGTGTGCATTATTTAATGCACACAGTGTGGCTAACCGCTGGCGCTGAACAGTAAACCCGGATATTCTATGCCAGAGTCATATCTGGCCCTGGCTTTGAATATCCATGTTAGCCGCTCTTGCCGATAGGTAACCAGTCAGCGGCGATATTGAACCGCTGCCCGGTTAGCAAGATGCAGCGGATGTTAGGCTAGGGTGACATGTACCTGGCTTGCACAGCAATCGCATATATTTTAATTTAGAACTACGAAAATGAGGACTGCTTCCCTACTGCTGTTCCATCAGGCAGACTCCTCTGATGTAGGACCTTTATTCTTGGAAAGAAGGGTTTCAGAAATATGCAGTAAAGGTGCTCTTGGTAAGAGATGTTCACAGAAATCCTTCAGTACTATTTGGAGGTTTAAATACCTGTAAAATTTGTTTAAGAAGACTAATATAGAAGCGCCAATGTTTTTGAAAAACCTAGAAACATTCTATTAAATAATTTAAGTGTATTTTATAACTGTTTTTGTCTTTTCTTAATACTGTGACTCTAAGTCCAGTATTGTGTTATCTAAGTGGTTTCGGGACAAAATTTGTTGATGTCTCATCAGGAAGGAAAGCCTTAAGGAAGGGAAAATTCTCTCTAGAGACTTAAGTAGCTGTTTTAAGTCTCTAAACTGTACTTAGAAGTGACACAGTAATTAATGAACCCATTCCTATGTACATGCCCTAGATCTGAAAACGAAGGGGCATGTTTAGTAAAAGTTAACGTACCTTACGTGCCAATGGGTCCATAGAATAAAACAGCTGTGGAAGCAACTAATGCACACTAATGCTTGTTAACACACCTTCACCTGTAGTAAACACACCACTAGGTGTCAAGGTTTTAACTAGCCAGAAGGGGTCACTGTTTCTCATAGCATCATAGCCCAAGAAGTTATTTATGGCACACAAGCAACTAGCAGAAATACAGATGTTTTTGTGAAACATAAAGGCAAATTTCACTTAAGGGGGAACAGTGAAGAAAGAGCAAATTGTACATTCTGGGGGTAATTTTAAAACAGAGCATCTAGGTTAAAAGTTCAAGAAGGCATCTATTTTATACCGACCTTTTAAAGGCAACGGAATTGTCCATGTGCCTTTATAAATAGACGCCCAGGAGCAGCCCCAGAAGCATGCAAATGCCAATGTACATGGTTATTCTGCATGTGTATCCATCTGTTTTATAGTGTATGAATATACATTGCAACTCTGCCTACACTCTGCCCAAACTATGACTCATATCCAGGCTAAAAACTCACTTCTTTGAGACTGCTTTTGGATCCTGATCGCCATTGTCTCCTGTTCACCTCCTGTATGTTTTCTTACCATTCCCCTAGATATAGCCTAGTTCCCAGTTGTTGTGTTGTCTGTCTTGACTAGACCATAAGGGCCCAATATTCGAAAGGCATTCACATGGTTTACAGACCCGCAAACCGTGTAAATGCTGCTGAATGGGATATTGAACAGCACTAATACGGATAGCACTAAATATCCCCAATCTTCTCCCCTACATGCCCCGATGCTAGCCACTTATTATGGCATGTTGTGGGCGTTCCAGGGTGGAGCAGAGGCGGTGACAGTCGCTAACCAGGTAGCGGAGATATTGCACCACTACCCGATTAGTGACCTGCGGGTAAAACTAGGCGAAGCAAAAGCTGGCCTAGTTTTACCCATGGGAGCTAACCAAGCAGCGGTGCAATATCGCCGCTACCTGTTAGCTTCTGCGGCTCTGAGGCATATGTGGCGATCCTGGATATTCAATACCAGGGCCGCATATGACCCCGGCATTGAATATCCGGGGTTAGAGGTCAGTGGGGATGGCTATGCACCGTAGCGGCACATGGCCAACTCAATTCAATATCAGGCCCTAAGCTCTTATGAACAGGGACGGTCTCCTACATGCCTCTGTACAGCGCTGCATATGCTTTGTAACACTATACTAATAAGTACTAGTAGAAGTCATAACCATGCACTGGGAATGTTTTCAAGTGGCACGTATAAGCAGGCGTGATCTTGCCAGCATGCATACTTACATGTGCATAAATGGTCATACAATGTTATAAACACCTTTTCTGCTATATGCACAAGAAATCTTTATAAAAGTACCCCTTCTGAGGGCAAACATCAGCCCTTCTGCTCAACTTGGAGAGTTTTCCTTTAAAATGGCCATCGGCTACTGCTGTGAACAGCTTTATCCCTGAACACTTGGTAGGTGCAAAGTGTGGTGTGGGGATTTCACAGTGGAGCCTGTGTGTGTGCGTCTGATAGGCAGCTCCAGCACTAGTGTTGCCCATTTTCCTTGTGGGCAAAAGCAGCAGTGGAGGGCCTGGGGCAGATCGCAAAGGGGGGTGTTTCATAAGTAAATTCCAGTTTACCCTCTGAGATTCCTCTGTACAAATGGGCATTCTTTCCACAAAATACTGCGAATCTCAACGTGATGACAGCAATCACGCAGGTTTCATCACAAATCTGGCACAAAACGGGCAACAGAAGATGACATAAAATACTGAAATTAAACATGATCTAGATGAATTCATAGTTTATATTTTTTTAAAAAATCCAACAAGGTAAGTTTTTAGTTAGGAGAGAAACAGTAAAATTTGCAATTTTCTTGGAATGGGAATTCCAGAACTTTGATGTGTAGGAAGTAGAGGCATGGTCATGCTGGGGTTTAGGTCTGTGAGGCAGGGGATCTACTAAAAGGCTAGCCTAATTTAAAGCAAAGAACTGTGGCAGGGGGAGGGAGAGGGGGAGGAATATATATTCCTAGTGATAAGGAATGACTTGCGAAGAGACTCAGAGACTGTTCAAATCTCATTCTACTATTGGTAATGGTTTCTTCAAAATGTATGCAATAATGTTCATACAACAGAAAGGTTTAACTCATTTTGAAACTGGATCTGCAGTGAACAGAGCTCCACAAATTTTACTTTTTTATTTCAGTAAGTATTTCTCACTTTGCAGACACTAATTCCAAACATCTAATTGCAAGACCAAAGTATTATATTTTAATGACTCAAATCCCTCCTAACTCAGGGCATTTCTTTCTCTCTGTCGTACCTATGGAAATAATAACCGTAAATCTACTCACTAAAGCATGGTAACTTATACTAGGTTAACTTTACCATGGATTAACGTGGGTGTTAATTGCCTCAGGGCAAGTGCATGTAATCGGGCTGATTCTATAACTGCGCATAGTAACCTGTGGTGAATCGATCTAGAAGACATGTGAAATACACATGTGGAGGATAAGTTTAGAACAGTTTTATTGGGCACAAGGGCACCTATTTTTCATATATTTTATAAAGACACGTGGAGCTCGATTCAGGAAGGGGAACATCTGGACCGTCCGGATGGCCCCGAGCAGGACCCGATTCTGAAATGTGGGAGCAAAACATTCTCGTGGCATTCAGAATCGGGCCCAAGGATGGCCCAATGTGCCCCTGCGGCTGCCAGGAGATGTCCACGCCGCCTCCCAGCCAGCCCGCCACATCCCTGACTCTTTTTACCCCGCCATCTGACCCCCAATGGGGCCATCCAGGGCCTGGCTCGGGCGGAGGGGACCCTCTGTGTGCTGCCTGCTGCTCTGGGTGGAGGCTGCTGCGCTCTGGGGGGCTGCCGGCCATGTTTGGCGGAGGGGGGGGGGGCGCCCCGTGCTTATTCCACAGGGCATCCCACAGCGATCCCTGGAATTGCCCACCCATACTCCGCCCATTCTCTCTGCCCCAGTCACACCTCCATCCCCCACAGCAGCTCTGTGCATGCAGCGGGGGGGGGGGGGAGGGGGGAGGGGATGGAGGCGGAATACCGGCAAAGCGGATAGTGGGGTAGCGTGTCCCACCGGGCCCAGAGGCACCTATGTGTCTTTATAAAACACTAGCGCAAATCCAGCTAAAATTGCACCTGCATTGAAGGTGCGGGCGTTTAAACCTGTTCTGGAACAGGCGTAATCTTAGCACGTGAAGTAGATGCATCTGTGTGCATGTATACCGTGCGTGGGAATCACAGCTGTGCCCATGTTCTGCCCAAACCTTTTCCCAGAGTTTCTTACTCTAACTACGCGCCTACTTGCACAGCACATACTTTTAGGAGTGACCTACTTTTACAGGAGACTTTTTACTCACTTAAAGCAGAATTTTATGCACCAAAAAGGTTTACAAAATAACCTTGGTAGGGGGTAATTTTATAAGAGTCTATGTCATCGTTGGAAAATAGTGCCTGTTGTAAGCCTATTTTATAAAAGCTGCACAGGCCCCCAGAACCGGCTCCAGGAGTGCACACATTCTCACACCCATGCTTTCGCCTGCTCCAAAGGGGTTGCAAATTTATTCATGTAACCTTGTGTAGTTTATTAAATACATGCATTCTTTGGCTCTGTCCAAACTATGTCCCCTAGAATGACTATGTGCAAATCGCATAAATATAGGCGCATTCTTCCATGCAACCGTACAAATTTATAAGAGCCTTATGTTGCATATAAAATGTAAAATAGCTCGTACTTTATAAAGTGACCCCCATGAAGATATATTTTCTGTACTGATAAAATCTGTCTTCTCAGCTGCTCAGGCAACTTATCTTACTGATGCATAAAATACTAAGGGTTCTAGTTACCAAGGTATGCTGCTGTCTTGCCATCATGTGTTATTTTTAACAGTCATGAATATTAAATAAAATGGGACCTGCGATCTGGGCAGCAGCAGAATGGGATAGTGTTGACGGCGGAGGATCACATTTCTGTGACAACGGCAACAACACCAAACTTAAACTGCGCGGAAGGAAGGCCCGGCAATCTACTTCTGTATCTTGCCATGAAAACCCAATGGATAGTTACAACAAAACAAATTGTGCTATGGTGCTTGAAGATGAGACTCCCAGGTCGGAAGGCACTCAACTAGCTACTGGGGAAGAGCTGAAGACTTTTCAGAGTAAAGCCAGCATTTATGATGTGGTTGGATCAAAGCCCTCGGGAAGTCTGACTGCTGATGTAGCTGCGCATGAAATGAGAGTCAGAAGCTGTAAAGATGTCTTACACATTGGAACATGGAACGTACGAAGCATGAACCAAGGGAAGTTGGAGGTGGTCAAGAATGAAATGGAACGTGTACAACTTGATCTGTTGGGTGTCAGCGAACTGAAATGGACTGGCATCGGGCACTTTGCATCAGATGATCACATGGTCTACTATGCTGGAAATGAAAGACAAAGAGGAAATGGTGTTGCATTTATAATAAAGAAGAAACTTGCAAGAACTGTAATGAAATACAATGCAGTCAGCGAACGCTTAATCTCTATTCGTCTACGAGGATTGCCTATCAACACAACTATAATTCAAGTATATGCCCCAACAACAGCTGCAGAAGAGAATGAAATTGAAGAGTTCTATGAACAAGTACAAGCTGAAATTGACAGAACATGCAAACAGGATATCCTGATAGTCATGGGTGACTGGAACGCAAAAGTTGGCAACAAAGAAGAAGGCAAAGTAGTTGGAAAATATGGACTTGGCAACAGAAATGAAGCTGGAGAAAGATTGATAGAATTCTGCAAGACCAATGATCTATTCATCTCAAACACCTTCTTCCAGCAACACAAGCGGCGACTGTACACATGGACTTCACCCAATGGATTGTATAAAAATCAAATTGACTACATCTGTGGAAGTCAACGATGGAAAAGCTCTGTAACATCAACAAAGACAAAACCTGGAGCTGACTGTGGTACAGATCATCAACTACTAGTATGCAAACTCAAGCTAAAGTTGAAAAAGAGCAAACCACTCATGAATGCAGCAAAATATGACCTTGAGAATATACCACTGGAATTTAAAGACTGCCTGCAAAATCGATTTGCTGCTTTAGATACAAATGACAGAGCTCCGGAAGAGTTATGGAATGACATCAAGAAGGTTGTGCTAGAAGAAAGCGAGAAGTCTCTACAAAAGGTGAAAAAGCAAAAACGGCCAAAATGGATGACGGAAGAAACTCTGAAAATTGCCCAGAAACGCAGAGAAGCTAAAGCCAAAGGAGAAAGAAAGACAATCGCAGAACTCAACAGAGATTTCCAACGTGCAGCAAGACAGGACAAGGAAAAGTACTACAATGACACTTGCAAGGAAATAGAAGCAGAAACTATTAGAGGAAGAACAAGATCGGTTTTCCTAAAGCTGCGAGAGTTAAAGAAAAAGTTCCAGCCTCGAATTGGAATGTTACAAGATGCTCAAGGTTCTATGTTGAATGATGCTGAGAAGATCAAGAAAAGGTGGAAGGAATATACAGAGTTTTTATATGATAAAGATCAAGTGGACCAACAGCCGTTTCAACCTATACCTTATGATCAGGAACCATTGGTGATGAAAGAAGAAGTTGAAGCAGCATTGAAAGCCTTATCAAAGAACAAAGCACCAGGCATTGATAGCATTCCCATAGAAGTATTGCAGCAATCTGATGCAGCTGTTACCGTACTTACAAGGCTCTGCCAAGAAATATGGAAGACAACATCATGGCCAACTGACTGGAAAAGATCTGTGTTTATACCAATACTAAAGAAAGGTGATCCAACTGACTGTGGAAATTATCGCACAATCGCTCTGATCCCACATGCCAGCAAGATTCTACTGAAGATTATTCAAAAGAGACTACAGCCATACCTAGAACAAGAACTACCTGAAGTGCAAGCAGGGTTCAGGAAAGGGCGAGGAACGAGAGACATCATTGCGGATGTGAGATGGATCCTTGAAAAGACTAAAGAATACCAAAAGGATATCTATTTGTGCTTTATCGACTATAGCAAGGCTTTTGACTGTGTAAACCATGAGAAACTCTGGGCCACATTAAGAAGCATGGGTATACCAGAACACCTGATAGTTCTCTTGCGCAATCTGTACATTGATCAAGAAGCAACAGTTCGAACGGAACAAGGAGAAACAGAATGGTTTAAAATAAGCAAAGGTGTAAGACAAGGCTGCATACTTTCCCCCTACCTGTTTAATTTATATGCAGAACAAATCATCAGAGAAGCAGGACTGTATGAAGACAACAGAGGTGTGAAGATTGGTGGAAGACTCATCAACAACCTTCGCTATGCTGATGATACCACATTACTAGCTGAAAGTGAAGATGATCTGAAACATTTGCTTCTCACAATCAAAAAAACATAGTCTCAAAATGGGCCTGCACCTTAATGTAAAGAAGACAAAGATCATGACAACTGGCATAATCAACAGGTTCATCGTTGAAGGAGAAGAAATTGAAATCGTGAACAACTTTAACCTACTTGGATCAACTATCAATAAAGAAGCAACAAGCAGTCAAGAAATCAGACGGCGCATTGCTCTTGGCAGAATGGCTATGAAAGACCTAGATAAGATTCTCAAGAGCAGAGATGTCTCTCTCCATACAAAGATTCGACTTGTTCAAGCCATGGTATTTTCAATAACATCATATGGATGTGAAAGCTGGACAGTGAAAAAGACAGACAGGAAGAAAATTGATGCCTTTGAATTATGGTGCTGGCGGCGAATACTGTGTATACCATGGACTGCCCGAAGAACAAACCAGTCGGTACTAGAGGAGATCAAACCTAAGCTTTCTTTAGAAGCTCAGATGACAAGACTTCGACTTTCATACTTTGGACACATCATGCGAAGAGAGAGATCATTAGAGAAAGACATCATGCTTGGCAAGATAGAAGGTCAACGCAAAAGAGGAAGGCCAGCAATGAGATGGATCGCTACAATAACAGCAGCTACGGGTACCAGTCTGTCAACAATGAGCCGCCTGACTGAAGACCGAACACAATTTAGGATAGCTATCCAGAGGGTCGCCATGAGTCGACTCCGACTCGACGGCACTTAACAACAACAACAACCCTAATAACTATGGCCCTCACCCAGTAAAGAAAATATCATCATTTTCTTGCTAAGTTCTATTGATATGAGCTACTGCCCTACTACTTCATAACATAGAAAATATATCCTAAGAAGTCATAAAGTGATGTACAGTATTGAAATAGCTAAGAACCCACCTCTCTTAGTTTTGTTAATTTCTGTAATCGAACTGGTTGAATGTGAAAGTCCTTGTGTCCTGTTATCTTTTGTAGCATATTATTGGATTTGACACTAGATCTGGAGCAGTCCTCTACTTTAGCTGGTGACTCTGAAACTATCTCCTCTTTATTTGCAGGTTCCACGCTGTCCCAAGACAGAGCTCGCAGCAGTGGAGGCCGTGTTCCAGATGCTTTAAAGTCTGTCTTGCAAGCAACCTTGAGCTCACCATGGACCACAGCAGAGTTTTTGAAAACTGGATCTCCACCACCACCACCTGTTTTTTGCAGATGGCTTCCCAAAGATGCATCACTTTCTCTTGACGTCTTAAAGAATGATTTGACAAATTCATTTTCGTTAATATGTGCATCACTGTTCAGAGCTGTTTTACAGCTGTTATTGTTGGTGATGGAGAGCTTGGGTGAATTATCCATATGTTTCTGTGGATCAAAGTTTTCCTTTTGTTCCGATAGTGTCTCTTTTGAGTTTAAAGAAGCAGGAGAACGAGGAAGCTGTCTTCCTTGAGAAACCTTCCTCTGATCATTCTGTCTTTGATCTGTTAACTCTTTAGTGAAATTCTGGAAAGAAAGTAAATAAAACGTATTCAGACATTTCTAATTTTGATCGCAAAATGTTGCACTACCTTTTTCATTCAGTTCCTACAAAATGCAATCATACTTACTTGAGTTAAAGCTGCTGCTGGCCTGGCAACACTGACTCCTAGCTCATCCGAACCTAGAGTGTTACAAATATTTAATTAGATTTGTATTGTTCGATCTCTTCTCATGATATTCAAATTATTGTTTATTTTCTACTTAATTCCAATATTTTAACAGTTCATCCATGTAAGTCTGGTTAAGTCTTAGTCGCTTCTAGTAAACTATCTAAGTTTAACCAGTGCTAATACCATTTCAAGATTATACCCCTAAGAAGAAGTTAGATGAGAAAGGCACAAAATTAATCTTCTTTTGGAAGGATAAAATCCAGTGTCAAATGATATTTAAAGAGACTCATTGATCTGTTTCCAGTCTAACCTGTAGTAATATATTGGATGATTTTTATTTATTTTATTTATTTAGACAGTTTTGTATACCGCCTTATCCTTCAATCAAAGCGGTCACAACACAATTGGGGGATACATTTAACACGCGGGGATATGAGATACATACACTAATACTTACAGGGAACATGGGCAATGGAGGGTTAAGTGGCTTGCCCAAGACCACAAGGAGCATCTGTGGGACTAGAAACCCCAGTCCTTCCGGCCCAAGGTTGCTGTCCTCTAGTGGGATTTGAACCCCCGACCTTCCGGCCTGAAGTACCTTGCCCCAACCACTAGGCTACTCCTCCCTGGCAGATAAAGTCCATCTGGTCCTTTAAGTCAGTTCTGATTTTCTTGACTTTGAAGGATTTGATTAACATCTGACAAGTACAATGAAGCTAGTTTCTATTGTTTCGTTTTTTCCACTATATCGCCTATTTATATATCTTTTTCATTGTGTATTATGAAGTCATGAGATCCACACGCGTCATGAAACTGGTCAATGCATATGCTTACCATCCTTCTATTAGCACTATTTAAGTTCTGTTGCCAGAATAACCTGTCCCTGTGCCCCTTGCTTGTCCGTATTCAGTATTGATACAGACAAAAGGACCAATGAATACGTTTAAATATTTACCTGTGATCACACACAAAGGGAACATAATTTATTTTCTCAAAAGGAAACAAGCATACAAAGTCTGCTGTGCTTAATGCGACATTCTGAGGTTAGAGAGATTGTTGACCTATATGGGGTAATGATATGCCTTGCCTTTGACATATTGGGCATGTTTACTAACGGCTACGTGGGGACCGCAAGGTTGGACTGGTACAAACTGCAGGGGATGTGTGCATCTGTCCCCTACCAATTAGCACTGTCAAGCCACTAGACGCCACAGTGACTGGGGCATGGGTGCAGCTAATGCCATCCAGTGAAGTGGCGATAGTTGCACCAGTGCTACTGTTGTCAAGTGCAATTAGCATGGAGCACTAACATTCACGTTAGCTGTGACATGCCAGGTACACCCCCAGCCCATCCAGTCCCTGCCTTGATGCATGCTATCGGGGTAGCATGGTCTAGTAAACATGCCCCATTGTAGATTTCAGATACGTACTTTGGCATCTAGCATATGTTATTTCCACTAGACTGTTTTTTTAATTTGGATGTTTGCAGATAACTTTACCTAGCAGTGTAAGGGAGCGGCTCCGAGTTGGCACAGGAGAAACGTTTGGACTCAGTGTAGAGGAAAATGCTAGAATTAAAAATAGAGAAATGAATGAGGTTATTCTTGTTTTGTCCAGTTTATGAGTTAATAAGCTGACACCTAAGAAGTTGATAGTCCAAAACAAACCTGAGCCCTTAAACCTAGGAAGCTATTTTCAGCCAAACTTGGGAGCCTAAGTTTTTAACGAGAAATTCACCAGACTATAGGGGCTTTAAACTTTAGGCCTCCTGTTCATTTTCCTAGAGTAAGAGCCAAGGGCCTACTTACTAAAGCTTTTCTCCTGTTTTGCGTCTCTCAGAATAATAGTTGGTAAGTAGGGCTTTGACCTAGTGAAACTAGGCTCCAAAATTTAGGAACTCAGCCCTAGAAATGTTTCAAAAAGGCCAAGTTAGGAGCCTTAACCTTTAGAATATCGGTCTCTAACCATCTAGGCAGCAGATTTGGTAAAGTGTGGAAATCCCACATTCAGATGAAAATGAAGACCAACTTGCCTGCTACCCACAGTATGGTTAACCATTCAAGATGCTTTGTGTCATGACACAATTGTTAAAACAAACAAAAAAAAACCTAAATGAAAAAAAGGGAAGTGTCATGGCTGCTTGAGCACTTGTACAGTGTGAGCAGGGGCAGCGGAACACCTTTTTGGTTGGAGAAGCCAAACAAACAAATCTCCAGCCCTACCCCCGAGCTTTCTATTCCTGATGCTGTGCTGAGCATAATATTGGTGGGTCTTTGGCCTACCCCTTTCCGCTGCCTCTGAGTGTGAGTATACAAAATACCTGTAGAGGAGTCAGATAGGCTGCATCTCGACTTTCTCCCCCGCCGTGTTAGGAATCGCTCACTGACTTTCCGGGCTTCTTCTAATAACTCAAGGTTTTTCTTTTTATCTTCATCTGAAATTCTGATGTCTGGCAGCTTGTCATGGACCAGGTCAATTACATGACCTAAGTGATCTAGAACGTAAACTCTATGAATGAGAAGAGGTTGGCTCATTGTATGCTTGCCTAAAGTCTACATCTTTTAAAAACCATGGGCTCAACATTCAGCACCCTTAGCTGATCGAATAAAGGGAGACTGGCTGGCGAAGGAGGCTGACCATGATATTTAGTGGCACTATCTGGATAATGCCCCACAGACTGCTCTGGCACAGGGGTGGTCCATGGGCAGACTGAGGGTGGTGTCTGTGCTATCTAATTAGTGGCTTTTCGGTTGGCCTAAGTTGCAATCTAGATGTGGGTGTGACACATGGCCCTGGCGGGGATCTCAGATGCTCATGCAGAGATCTCCTCCTTTCACGCATTTCCAGCTGGTCTGCCACATCACCCTCTGCTCCTGCTACCATCCACCACCCAGGGTTCTTGCAGGCACTCAAGCTCTTCTGGGTACAGTCCTCTCCAGCAGGAAATTTGTGATGGAGGAGCTGGGCCGTTAAGAGCTTGAGTCTGAATCTGTACTCAGAGGACGCACGATGTGCAGAGCTGATACACAATGTTTCGGGGAGCTGGCAAGAAGTAGGGTGAAATTGATGGTGGGGAGGAAGGGGAAGGAAGAGATGAAGCACACAGAGGAGAGGGGAAGGGAACAGATGCTGAAGGGGAAGAGGTAGGGGAGACATACTGGACATAGAGAAGAGGAGAAGATAAGGGAGGGGGAGGAATACTGGACACCGGAGGGGGGATGGGAAGAGGAGAGATGCTTGCCACTTTGAGGGGAGGAAAGGGGGGGGGTAATTGAGATCAAGAGGAGATGCTGGAGGAGAGAGTGATTGAGGCCAATGAGAAGGGATTGCTTGAAGAGGAAGGGGTTTGCGTGTGTAAATTTATATTCCATTGGAATAGTCTCACTCATTGGTCTTCAGTCTCACTCACTGGCATGGGTCACCCTTGGCCTTTCTGTGCTCTGCTGCCTATTGTCTTACCTATGCGTATATGCTATGTTATTTGCTCAGGACTTTACCACTTGAAACGAAGAACAAATTGTGAAATTCACCCAATCCAAGTGTACCAAGGTCTCAGTCAAAAACACACAGCTGTTTGTACAGGATTATTCTTTATCACCCTGACCATTCGCTGTTGTTAACATCAATGACCTTGTCTTCAAGTACACATACCAAGTTTTTTTGTTTATAGTATTTTATATTTAAAACTGCTTAGTACGGCTAATACTAGTTGTTGGAATCTAATCCATCATTCTCAAAAAAACGAATAGCCAGTACTTAGCTTTGAAAATCGTGTGTCTCTCATAGGCGGCTGTCTTTTGTTTTAGAGAATCTTTATGAAATCCCAACGCCGTGTATCCAAGGTGCCCACGCGTTTCACAGTAAGCGTTTCATCAGAGGATGGACTTCTAGCATTATAAATTAAATAAAAACAAAACAAAAAAACTTTTTTGTCATTATTTCTTTGTTTCATTCAAGCTCTTACAATAACTCTATTTGCCAGAAAAACATATAATAAGAATGCTCCTACCTCTATTATAACGACTGTGAGTTCAATACGAACAGAAGAAAACTTAAATCATTGTCCCTTCCGCCATTGCTTTGATCAAAAAACGCCGCGCATGCGGTCTAAAGGCATTCATATGTCCTTATCAGCACCACTCACTAAAACCCCTCCTCTTTGTGATGTAATAGTATGCAAACTTACTACATACACGCTGACCAGTCAATCGAGGCATTTAGACCATGGGGTTTCACTGTATTAAGTTGAAAAATCCAGCGTTGCTCTTCTCTAAGTAAAGTCTGCTCTTTAGTTCTGCCGCCCTTAGGGAAGTCAATTCGATCTACGGCAAAACAACGTAATTGCTCAAAAGTATGACTCTTGCTGATACAATGATGTACTAGCGGGGCTTCCATTACTTTATTATTTACTCTACTGCGATGTTCACCCATTCGGACCTTCAACGATCGATTAGTTTTTCCAATGTACAACAGTGTGCACGGACAACGAACCGCGTACACTACATGTGTAGACTGACATGTGGTCGCTTTTCGTAAATGATATATGACTCCTTCATTGGTAAATTGTGTAATTTCCAATGTAATTATGCAGATATTGCAAGTACCACACTTCTTGTGTCCCGGTGTGCTCTCCAAGCCATCTAGGGAACCCGGTGAAACCAAAACTGCTGGACATAGCTGTTCCTTCAAGTTGACACTCCTGCTCCATACTCATCTTATGGTTTTATCTCGAAGACCTGGAATAGTACCCAGAACCTTACTATGTTGTTGTATAATATGTTGGATATTCCTACTCAATGGGGAAAAACGAGTGATAAGGTTGACTTTATCAAAATGCGATGTTTCAATATGTTGTGTTACTTGACCATGAGATGACAATAAAAGACAACGATTATTATATTTTGCTCTCGTGTATGCTCGTGTTACTACAGGTTCTGGATACCCTCTGGCCAAAAAATTTTTTTGTAACTGTTTGGACTTCTTCCGAAAATCTATTGAATCGGAACAGTTTCTCTTGTATCTCAAGAATTGAGAAAAAGGCAATCCCTCTTTCAATTGTCTTGGGTGGCCACTGTCAAAATGCAAAAAAGTATTGCGGTATGTCGGTTTACTATATATTGTGGTTTCCCAAGTGGCATGACCTCTTCGAATTTCCAAATACAAATAGGTGATGGCATCCCTATGGTATGTAGAAGTGAAAGTGATTTTGGGATCCCGTTGGTTTAACCAGTCAAAAAAAGATAATAAAGCAACCTCTGTCCCATGCCACAACAGGAAGACATCATCTATATAACGATGCCATGTAACCAGATTATCTTGATAAGGCGATGTTTTCAACCATTTGTTCTCAAATAACCCCATGTACAAATTTGCGATAGAGGGTGCACATGTGGCGCCCATCGCCACTCCCGAAACTTGTTGATACAAAACTTCCTGAAATTGAAAGAAGCTACGTATTGAACTCACAGTCGTTATAATAGAGGTAGGAGCATTCTTATTATATGTTTTTCTGGCAAATAGTTATTGTAAGAGCTTGAATGAAACAAAGAAATAATGACAAAAAGGGTTTTTTGTTTTGTTTTTATTTAATTTATAACGCTAGAAGTCCATCCCCTGATGA
This sequence comes from Ichthyophis bannanicus, assembly GCA_033557465.1. Taxonomy (NCBI): domain Eukaryota; kingdom Metazoa; phylum Chordata; class Amphibia; order Gymnophiona; family Ichthyophiidae; genus Ichthyophis; species Ichthyophis bannanicus. The sequence continues at coordinate 53,212,502 of CM066047.1, read as the reverse complement.
AACGCTTACTGTGAAACGCGTGGGCGCCTTGGATACACGGCGTTGGGATTTCATAAAGAATCTCTAAAACAAAAGACAACCGCCTATGAGAGACACACGATTTTCAAAGCTAAGTACTGGCTATTCGTTTTTTTGAGAATGATGGATTAGATTCCAACAACTAGTATTAGCCGTACTAAGCAGTTTTAAATATAAAATACTATAAACAAAAAAACTTGGTATGTGTACTTGAAGACAAGGTCATTGATGTTAACAACAGTGAATGGTCAGGGTGATAAAGAATAATCCTGTACAAACAGCTGTGTGTTTTTGACTGAGACCTTGGTACACTTGGATTGGGTGAATTTCACAATTTGTTCTTCGTTTCAAGTGGTAAAGTCCTGAGCAAATAACATAGCATATACGCATAGATAGCATTGCTCAAAAAGCTGACCAATAGTATTGTTATTGACACGCCTATTGTCTTACCAGCAGAAGTAAGAGAGTTCTCAGAGGAGAAAGACTTCCTAATATGTCGATTAAGGTGCCTTGTTCTTGGACCACAGGCTCTGGAAAAAGAACAGAAGTGCAATGAACTAAAGTGCAATATTGTCTCAGTGAAATTGAAAACTTATCATGCTATCATTCCTCTTTCTAGATTCATTAATCACAGGAGAACCATAACTCTAAAAAATTCCTGGGACTGTGAAGCCTCTGAAGACTGTAATGGGTAAACAAATTATCAAGAAATTCACAGCTGGACATCTGTAGTTATCTTATTGTTTCAAATCTGTTATGAGGGTCTATTGCATGTCTCCTAGCTAAGTGCAAGGTTCTAGAGGACAAACTTCATCTTACCCACACTGCTGCAGTATCTGGGAATACTTGTTACTGAGAGATTTTGCACATACTTTGATTTTGACAATTGCCCAAGGAGGAGGTCCCTGTAGACTTCTACCTTTTTTTTCTGAAATTACCTTTTCTGACTACATCAGTGTGCATAATTTTGGAAATACAAAGTTATGCACGCAGTTACAATTCCCTCCTTAATCTTGTCCACCTAGAAACATGTACATTCAATGAGTGTAAAACTATATGTATCGTTGCAGTTCCCATCCTAACCCCACCTCTGGGAATTTCAGTAAAAGTAGGTGTGATTTTTCACCATGCCCACACTTCTACACCAAACAGGGTGGACAATTTTCCAATAGCCCATTTCCATGGGTAAGACACTATGGAAATGGCATTGCATAGGAAAATGCTGGGAAGTGATCTGAAATGACAGGCAATGGAATCCCTGCTTTTACCTGCTGTGTGGTAATATTTTTACTATTGGTTATAAGTAGGAGTCTTTTTTGGGTCATATAAGAACATAAGAAATGCCAAAATGGGTCAGACCAAGGTCCATCAAGCCCAGTACCCTGTTTCCAACAGTGGCCAATCCAGGTCACAAGTACCTGGCAGTTTTGAAAAAAGACACAGGTTCCACAATGCTTGTTTTGAGGCAAGCAGTGGATTTCCCAGGTCCTCTTTAATAATGGTTTATGGACATTTCCTCCAGGAACTTCTCCAAGCCTTTTTTTAAATCCAGCTACACTAGTAGCTTTTACTACATCCTCTGGTAACGAATTCAAGGTGTGGTCACACTATGGAATGATACAGAGGCAATATAATATCCTTAGTTTTATTCTCCGTTCCTTTCCTTATGATTCCTAGCATTTTATTTGCCTCTTGGCTACTGCTGCACATTGGACGGAAGGTTTCAATGTATTATCCACGATGACGCCTAAATCGTTTTCCTGGGTGGTGGTTCCCAATGTGGAACCTTGCATCGTGTAACCATAATTTGGATTGTTCTTTCCTAGGTGCTTAACTTTGCACCTGTTCACATTAAATTTCATCTGTCATTTGGATGTCCAGTCTTCCAATTTATCAAGATCCTCTTGCAATTTTCCACAATCCTCTTGGGTTTTAACAACTTTGAATAATTTTGTGTCATCTGTAAATTTGATCACCTCACTCATTATTCCTATTTACAGGTCATTTATGAATATGTTAAAAAGAAGTGGATCCAGCACTGATTCCTAGGGTACACCACTATTCACCTTTCTCCATTGGGAAAATTAGCCATTCAGTCATACCCCCTGCTTTCTATATTTTAACCAGTTCCTGATCCACAATAGTACACTGCCTCCTAGCCTATTTATTTTATTTATTTAACAGGCTTTATATACTGCTTTCTCATTTCAATAGAAGCAGTTTGCATTGTAACTTAAACTTTTGTAATGTACATTAAACATGGACATTGATAATTTGAATTTTTTTGAGGCAAGGGAGGGTTAAGTGACTTGCCCAAGGCCACAAGGACTGCTAGTGGGAATTGAACCATGGTCTCTGGGTTCCAAAGCCAGTGCTCTAACCACTAGGCTACTCCTCTGCTCCCATGACTTTTTAATGTTGCCAAGAATCTCTCATGAGGGACCTTTTCAAAGGCTTTCTGAAAATCCAGATACACTATATTGACCGGCTCACCTTCATCTACCTGTTTACTCACACCTTCAAAAAAACATAACAGATTAGTAAAACAAGACCTTCCTTGGCTAAAGCCATGTTAGCACTCTCCCATTAAGCCACGACTATCTACATGTTAGTCATACTGTGCTCATGGCGCCCTCTAGCCAATTAACCTGTATTATACAGACAACCACTGTGCTACAGCACAGTGTAGATAATTTTCAAAGACATTTATGCAGGGAAATTAGTGATTTCCGCATATAAACTGGCCTCTCTAGGGGGGGGGGGGTAGCTACTAAAGTGCGTTATGGCAATAATGCATATCATTGGGCCCTTAACACCTATTAAAGGCCAATAATATGCATTTTTTCATTGTAATATACAAATGCCACCACAATGCAGTGAATACTAATGAGATGCAAAGAATCCAGATGCATGCAAAGCATCTCATTAATATTCAAATGAAGCATGCAGCTTGTGGTAATTTATCACAGGTCAAACTATTCATAGAAAAATAATGTCAGCTCAAAGCTGGCTCTTCTGCAAGGAGCATCGGGCCTATAACACGCGGTCCGATACTTCCACCTGCACACTTAAAGGGACTGGTGCACCAACACGTGAAAGGTGAGCTGAGAGTCCCATCCTCCCTTTTAACATATCCTCCCCCACACGCAGACGCGGCCTCCCCCAAAACCACATTCAACCTCCTTCTCCTGGAAGACCTAACCTCCTTCAGGGCCTGATCCACACACTCCCAAAGGCCATCTAGGCCTACCTTTCCTGAGGATTGATGGTTTAATGGAAGCTAAAGAGGAACGACCCCTTCCTCTACTCCCTGCTGTCCAGCCGGTGCTGGGCTCAAAATGGTACCCGGGATCCCTTGACCATCAATGCTCAGGAAAGATAGACCCAGGCGAGGCTGATCACAAGCTGTACTATTGTTTTACCACAGGAATTACTAACCTGTGGTACTGAGCTACTGCAGCTAGCAACTACCTCCTCAATGTAGCTAAAAGTATGCAGATTATTATCCACCTTTAAAAGACTTGTTTTGCAATCATTTTATGCCTTTTCAGTAGTAGTTCAAAGGCGAGATACATTCAAGTGTAATAGTTATTTCCCTGTCCTTGAAGGGCTTATAATGTAGATTTGTACGTGAGGTGGTGGAGAGCGAAGTGACTTGCTCAAGATCTCAAGGAACTTCAGAGGAGGGGATCTCAGCTGTAGGTTCAAGTTGAGGGGGGAAAAGTACAAGTCTAGATTGCATTTTCCACTCTACATGCATTATTTTCTGTTTAAAAATTATATGGATAGAAAAATTAGATGCGACTCACTGTAGGTACAAAGTACCTGGACAAGTTTCAGAACCAAAGTACATGAATATCTTTGCTCTGAAAATTGGTGCAAAGTCCACAGGTAAAAAGCAGCCACAGATTTAGTTTCAAAATTGGCAGTTTGAAGACTGTACCATAAAATCCCTTAAGAAGGCTTTCTTAAATACATATTGGAATGAAATCCAGAAATGAAATATCTCTCAAGAGACCAGTTAAACATGATTTGTATCAACTGTTCTTATAGTTTTCTTTATGAAATATGATGAATGCTTCAAGTTATACTAATGAGAACAGATTAGCATTTAAATTTGAAAATGCAAACTATGCATCCACTCCCCCCCCCAACCTAATGCTTAAGCAATTTCTACTTTAATGTTAAGGTAAATACTGATCTGCTTTTGGGGATAAATACTACTTAGTAAAAATTCAGAGAATACTTTTTTATAGATTTCCATATCTAATTATGTCAGTTTTCAACTAGGACAAAACATATTCCTGACTGCACAATATGAAGGGGGGCTGATAAGTTTTTGGCCTTGTAATGAAACAGAAAGCTACGGGCACACTTCAGTTCCAGAGGTCCGAGAGATCATTCAACCCTCCAGAACTGAAGTGTGCCTGTAGCTTTTTGTTTTGTTACAAGGCCAGAAACATATCAGCCCCCCCCCTCATATGTTTGTTCTAACATCATAAATAGGCTTATTGCTGTGCATCTCATAGCCTCTGAATTTTAAATGTGTAGTCCTACCTAGTCTTTAGAGTTTTTTCAGATTCTGCCTCTGGAATAAGTGCTGTTTCTGGAAGGACAATGGAAGGAGTATTGCATGGTCTCACCTCAGAAGTTGTATCCTGAATTGTTTGGGGGACAAATATAATAATTATTTCAGCAACACAAACATCTGAAAACTGATGCAATTTAAAAGACATAAACTTTAAAGACATTTATAACCAGCACAATAAGTTGTAGCTTTATAAAAGGAAGGGACGCAGATGGTTACCCTTATAAAACCACTACCTACAGTATATGTGTGACTAGTGACAAAAGCATAATGGGCCCAATATTGAAAGTTTCCAGCAACCTCTTCATAGTCTAGGCCAGAGGTCTTTACTCAGTTCTCCCTCTCCTTGACCTACCTGCTGCTTTAATTTAATTTAATTTAATCCTGGAAAGCTGCAAAAGAGCAGTGTACAAATTACACACTGGGGTCTATTCTGAACCGCATGTAGCGGGTCTGGATGTTTGATCCAGATGTCCAGACCCGCGTCTGGGAAACAGAGATCTCCACACGTAGATCTGAGCTGTGCACAGAGCTCTGTTTGTGAGGAGGGGGCGGGCTGCAGGTGAAGCGGGGGCGGGCTGTGGGCAGCGCCATGACCCCAGACAAACAGGGCTGATTCCGAGGTCGGCCATGTACGTCTGGGGTCAGCCATCTGTATGGGGGACGTATTCCACCTCAGAGGTGGAATACGTTCCCCTAGATGGAGGAGGACAAAGAATCTGGGGCCGGGAAAGCAGGTGAGGGGGTGCAGCACAAGAATTTGAAGAAAATAGAGAGAATCTGCTTGCCATTCAATATGCTGAATGATAATCTCTTGTTTATATTGCCTATACACAATCTCACACATGGTTTATTTACAGAGGTAAATAATAGCATCAGTAGCCCGATGCAGGGAGAAATCCCAATGTACAGTATATGATTTCAACAGAGGTAACTGAAAAGGGTTTTGCTAAATTTATCCAAAATCATATTCTGCCCTTCAGAATGCTTTTCATCAAGAAAATACCATTCCATTGTACATAGATGTAGAGGAAACAGAAATAGCTTATGTTCTGAATTTACACTTTATTGTAATGTATTCCATTGAAACAGGTGATTAACTGGCACCTGGAAGGCAACCTTTACCTCCAAAGGGCATCAATTAATTGTGCCCTGATAAATCCTTTTTAAAAGCTACCACTAAAGCTCTATGTCGCCTTGCAGCAGAGGATGTTAACAGTGAAGTATAAGATTACCATGACCAAATATGATGAGTTCTCTGCAACCAAGGCTGCTGTTGTAAATAATGTTTAGTTAGTCTGTACACTTCTGAAAAAAGTTACTGTTTACCATGAACAAACATAACATTTCCAACCACTTGTCCCTGCCAGACAATGCAAGTTTAATTGCTGTAAAGAACTTCATTGCCTAGTTTGGGGCACACCCTTGTACTACCTAGAATCCAAGCCACTGCTGACAGAGTGTGTTCTTGAATGTGATCCTGGAATATGAGATCAATTTCCATCAAGACCTGAACTACCTACTGGATTATAAAACATCTTACACTGTTGAACTTTCTGTTTACTCTTTTCTCCACACACATCCATCTGATAGCTAAGACCTGCCGTTTCTTTCTCTACAACATCAACAAAATCCACCCATTCCTTTCAGAACACACTACTAAGACACTTATCCACTCCTTAATCACTTCCCATCTTGACTATTGTAACGTACTCCTTGCTGGTCTTCCTCTGAATCATCTCTCTCCCCTTCAATCTGTTCAACACTCTGCTGCACGGCTAATCTTTCGCTAGCCTCATCATGCTCATATTACCCCTCTTCTCAAGTCACTTCATTGACTCCCTATCCATTTCCGCAACCAGTTCAAACATCTCCTGCTGACCTATAACATGAACATACTTTGAGTTATAGGCTTAGATCAGGGTGTTCAATTATATCACAGTGATGAGGGTAGTGGTAGAGGGGCATACCTTTTTTACATGTAAGAGGGAGAGCAATACATAATGTCTGGTAAGAAGGTTGCGTGAAGAAACTATTGGGCAGACTAGATGGACCATACTGTCATCTGCAGACATATACGGTTACTATGTAAGACAAGATCTTCCTTGGCTAAATCCATGTTGACTTTCTCCCATTAAACCATGACTATCTACATGTTCAGTAATTGTATTCTTATAATGGTTTCTACCATTTTGATTAGTACTAACATCAGGATCACCGGTCTGTAGTTTCCTGGATCACCCTTGGAACTTTTTTTTAAAAACTGGCGTTGCATTGGCCATTCTTCAATGTTCAGGTACTATACATCTGCAATCTCATATTTCAGTTCTTTCAGCACCCTTGGATGTATACCATCCAGTCCAGGTGATTTGTTACTCTTTATTTTATCAAATAGTTGTACTATATCTTCCTGGTTTATCAACATTTCTTTTAATTCTTCTTATGCATCACCTTTAAATATCATTTCAGGCAAGGGTAACTTCCCTACATCTCCTTCAGTAAAGATAGAAAAATAATTCATTCAGTCTCTCTGCTATGGCCTTAGTACCCCTTTTACTCCTCTAATGGTCCAACTGACTCTCTCGCAGGTTTTTTTTTGCTATGAATGTATTTGATAAAGTTTGTATTAGGCATTTTTGCTTCCATGACAAATCTTTAACTTTTGCAGCTGCTCCTTTTAGTTTTTTCTTAACTATTTTCCTCAATGTATCATAGTCTCCCTTTTGAAAGTTAGTACTGTGGATTTCCTTGCCCTCTTCCCTCCACTTATTAAATCAAATGTGACCATGCTATGATCACTATTGCCAAGTGGCCCTAATACCATTATCCCTTGCACCAGATCCTGTGTTCCACTAAGGACCAAAATAGCTTCCCTTCTTGCCAGTTCATGACCCAGCTGCTCTAAGAAACAGTCGTTTATTTCATCTAGAAACTTTATCTCCTTATTATGTCCTGCTGTGACACTGACCCAGTCGATACCGGGGTAATTGAAATCTCCCACTATTACTGGGTGATTTCTTTGTTAGCTTCCCTGATTTCTTTGAGCATATCATCATCTATCTGTTCATTCTGGCCAGGCGGATGGTAGTATACATCCACTGCTATTGCCTTCCCCTTTTTATATGAACTTTCTATCCAAAGAGATTCTACAGTGTGTTTTGTTTCCTGCAAAACCTTTATCCTGTGTGACTCAATGCCCTCTCCAACATAGAGCGCAACCCCTCCACCAATTTGATCTACTCTGTCATTGCGATATAGTTTGAACCCAGGAATCACAGTATCCCATTGGTTGTCCTCCTTCCCCCAGGTCTCTGAAATGCCAATTATATCTAAGCTTTCATTTAGTATTATATACACGTGTGGTCAACATTATTGACACCTTTACAGTTCAACCCCTTAATGTCAAATATTTCCTAAAAAAAAGTGGCCAGTGATATGGCTTTGCACTATATATATTTATTGGATTATATTTGACACATAAAGAATAAAATAAAACAAAACCAATTAAAAATGGAAATAGTAGGAAAATAGCATAAAAACTGGGGCATTGCCAGGACATGATTATTTGCACCCCTATAAACAATTCAAATCAGTTTGAACAGAAGAATACATTCCCATTGCAGTAAAATTAGACACACCTGTGATCAATTGTTAGTACTCACATGACTTGAATCAACCAATGAATGATTGCTCTTGTGTTTTAAAATTGCTGCATTCACTCCCTATTCCATTTTCACAATGGTGAAAACAAGAGAGCTGCCTGAGACATCAGAAAAGCAGTTATCATCAAACATCAACTTCATAGGCAAACAAGGCCATTTCCAAAGACCTTGGAATTCCTGTGTCTACAGTTCACAATGTTGTTAAGAAGTTTTCTGCTCATGGTACTGTCAAGAACCTCCCAGGACATGGTGGAAAGAGGAAAATTAATTCAAAATGTCTTTGAAAGGTTAGTGCAAACTATTGGGAAAACATCAGATACAACATGCAAAGAGCTTAAGGCTGACATGGAGCAATATGGAATAGTGATTTCAACCTGCACCATATGCCATGCACAAAACAAAGAAGGACTTCATGGGCAAAGGCCAAGGAGGACCCCGCTGCTCAAAGACAGACATAAAAAGGCAAACCTGATCTTTGCTCAAACCCACCTTGAGAAACCACAATCCTTCTGGGAAAGTGTTGTATGGACAGATGAAACCAAACTTGAGCTCTTTGGCAATGCAGACCAGCAATACATTTACAAGCAAAGAAATGAAGCTTATAAGGATAAATACACCCTTCCTACAGTTAAATATGGTGGAGATTCCATAATATTGTAGGGTTTTTTTGCTGCCTCAGGAACTGGAGGCCTGGAATGTAGTAAAGGAATCATGAAGTCAGAGGACTACTAAGGTATTTTGGAGTGAAATGTGCTACCTAGTGTCAGAAAGCTAGGTATGCATTTGGGTCGAAGGTCATTAGTCCTCCAGCAGGACAATGACCCAAAACATACATCCAAAAGTACAAAAGAATGATTAAAAAGAAAAAAAATGGACTGTTTTAAACTGGCCAGCAATGGATCTCAATCCAATTGAGAACCTTTGGAAAGAGCTGAAATCTGCCATTGGTATAAGGAATCCTAGAAACGTTCATGAGCTCCTCACTACCCTTTCTTCTCTTATCTCTCCTTGCACCCCCCCCCCCTCAGGAACTCCGCTCTTCTGGCAAACTGCTTCTATCTGTGCCCTTCTCTTCTATTGCTAACTCCAGACTTTGCTCCTTTCACCTTGCTGCTCCTTATGCCTGGAACAAACTACCTGTGTCTGTACGCCAGGTCCTTCTCTGACCCTTTTCAAATCCAGGCTGAAAGCTCACCTTTTTGCTGCTGCTTTCGGATCTTGACTCACCTGATCTCCTTGTGTTTCCTTACCATTGCCCCTAGATGTATCCCATGTCTACAGCTACTGTGTTGTCTGTCTTGACTAGATTGTAAGCTCTGATGAGCAGGGACCGTCTCTTACATGTCTGTGCAGCGCTGCTTACGACTTGTAGCGCTATACAAGTACTCAAATGCTCAGCAGCAGCAGCAGGGGGTTCCCCACAGCCCAACCCTGGCCATGGCGGCCCGATTGGGGGTCGAGCTGCGGTGAAAAGAATGATGCCGTCGCAGCCAGGGATTGCGGTTCCTGCATGGAGCCAAGCTGGGCTAGCCAGGGAGTTGCTGGACATCTCACTCGAAGATGACACAAAACAGCTGCAGTCTTTTGAAAAGGCTCAAAGGTCCTCCTAGTTTTACAAGCATGCTAACCAATTCTGAATTGAAATGCTGGAGAAAATAGGCAAAATGAAGGTTATTATGTAATGTCTTTCATGCTAATAAAATGACGGGTTGTGGAGTGAAGGTTAGAATTCCAAATCGATAAGTTACAGTTGTTTTCTTCTTCAGTTATTACGGCAAGAGACTCTGTTCTGGACGGCTGTGGAATTTTCTGCCAAGTGGTTGGTTATGACAAGCTGGTACCAGTTTCAGCTTTCTTGCTTGGACTCTTTTGCAATTGTGATCGTTATTCAAATGACTAGGACAGGTTCAGACATGCTGCACTGCTTAGCAATCTGCCCTGCGTTTCATTGTGTGCCTTAGGTACCATTATAAAGTGCCTTGTATAAATTTCTCTGACTGCTGTAGTAGATTGAAAATGTGTTGAAAGGCTTTTGACATGGAGAACATTCAGTATTTGTAGGCATTCTTGATGTAACTGACCGACTCACAGCTCACATCTAGAATGTGCATCAACAGTTTCATGATTGAGTAATTATAACCTGCCTGACCTATGTTTCCAACCATCTGTCCTCTAGACTAATGTCCAGCAGTGGTGTTTATGGGAGGCCAGGAACATGATCATTTGGATGGAAAGCATGACAAATCGCCACAGGAATCACTATTGACATTATTTTCCTACAGTATGAAAGGAAAACCAGAGGATGTTTTCAGCTGAAGAGTAGAAGACGGTGTCCTAGGTCCCAAAGATAATGGGATGGCTAAATTGAAAACAGGCCAAGTTATAAATCCTACTCATTTCTATCATGTTTGCTAAAACAGCATGAACTGGCTTTTATGTTGCCATTGCTGTGCAAAAGGAAAGCCTCATATTCTGTTATCCTTGTACGCATTTCAGGAGAGAAGAAAAGAAGTGTAATCCTATTATCCAAAGACCCTCGGATTAATAAGAATTGAATATGCAAAAAGCTATTGAAGGCACAAAGGGTTTTTGTAACTACTGTTGCATCCTGCCGATACAACGACCGTGTTACTGGCACGGTCACATTTGGGCCCGACAGTCAAAGGCACTTACATAGTTTGCAGACCTACAAACTGCATGAATGCTGGTGAGCATGATATTCAGCGGTATTTACATGGTTCGTGTCATTGAATATCCAGGTTTAGCGTTCAGCGGTGGCTAGCCGCTGCCGCTGAATAATCGAGCCCTTCAGTTCTTTATACCTTGTGCATCAAAAAGGAACAATTTGTTCTAAGTATTGTATTCTGTATGGCTCAAGGCTTTCATATGTCGATCTAACATGTGGGCTAGTAATAGACTGGAGTCTATGCACTAAAGTTTAGCATGGATACTACAACCATTTAGGGAGCAATTTTCAACCGTTTGCACCGGGACAAAGCCCGTAATACTTTTTGCCCAGTTCTCTAAGTGGAGGTTTGCAGGTCTTTTTGTTCCTGAAAGTTGTCTAAAGTGCACAAGGTCACTCGCATCTGTCTTTTGGGGGGGGAGGGGGAGTAGAATTTTTCTGGAAAAGTATGCGGCAAAGATTGGAAAGGGCAATCTATGTGCACACTTTTCCTTCCCCAACCTCAGCATGTCCCCAGGAACACCCTCTCTCAATATGGCGGAAAGTACGTGTGCCGCTGCGTAACACGCACACTTTCAGATGGCGATTATTATTTATATTTAACTCACACCTTTCCAGTAGTAGTTCAATTCAAGTTACAGTCAGGCACTGTAGATATTTTCCTGTCCTGCTTTCACTCTATGTTTGCACTGGAGGCAATGGAGGGTTACGTGATTTGCCAAGGGCCACCAGGAGTGTCAGATGTACTTGAACCCTGCTGCCCTAACTCCTCAGTTTTTTACCTGTATAATTCACCATAAAAATAGACCTCTCCATGTGCAATCTAAGTAATGTGCTAGGAACTAAGGACCCCTTTTACTGAAGCCCAGTGACTGGTTAACTTGTTTTAATGCATGGCAACTGGGAGCCGGGAACACTAATGTTCTAGCATACCAGTGACCATGGCGGGATGGGTCGGGAAATGGGCGGATTTGCTGCTAGCACACACTCGGTGGCAATGGGCCATTAGTGTGAGTGCACCTAATGACGTCTCTATAGGAAGGGGAACCCGCCTTACTGGAGCGCACTTTAGCATTCGTCGCCAACATGTGTCATTTCACATATTAGGTGCAGAACCTTAGCCGGCTTTCATAAAAGGAGCCCGAAGGCCTAACATTCCACCTAAACCGGTCCTAAAAGACGTTAATGCACATGCACATGTAAGCGAGGGAGTGTCAGGTAGAAATTGAGGTTTAGTGAGCGTATCCTGAATAGTGTAGGTATGTTGTGCTCCATCTGATATTTAGCATGTTCTTGCTAAGGTGGAAAATGCAAGACCTGTCTAGGATCGCTACTATTGAAAGGATGAGACGGGACTCCAGACAGGAGGAGTGGAACAGAGGACAAGGGAGGAGGGGGAGAGAGACAGAAGAAAGTGAAGAGGAGGAAGAGGGGACAGAGAGCTAGACAGCAGAAGAGAGGGGCAAGAGTGGCTGAGATCTTTGCATTCTCTTTTAATGCCCCTATTATCATGTTCTGGAGGGTAACGCAGGGCTTACTGGTATCCAAGGCTGTTCTGTTCCACGTACAGTCATTTGCTGCCAGGGAGTCTTTCCCATTTTCCAGAATGTGCTTCTTGTGGGTATTCCAGCCTTGTCAGTTGAATAGATGTTATGCCTGGGCGGCTTCAGGACCGGCTGGAGAGTTGATTTGCACTGGGAGGGAGGATGGGGAAGCTGATTCTGATGAGTATTGGAGGAGCTTACCCTCTAGGTGGCCATCTTGCATCATGGCTGACTCCACCCCTCCTTCACATGTCTTTTTGATTATTGGTAGCAACGCAGGTAAATAAGTCAAATCAAATAAAAGTAAATCAATATGGAAACAAAGGCTGCCCAGCACATCTCCTCCTGTTCCTGGTAGCCAATGGACTAAACATGGCAGTAGGTTGTCACTTTACCTTGTGCTTTTCAGTCCCTGAGTTTGCATGGTCATGACAGGTGCATTCAAAGACATTTAAATTGTCTGGAAGCACCAATCACAAACTACTGTTTACTAAAACATGTTCATTGCATTACAGTATTATTGCACAGCAAGTGCTACATTATACTTTTCATCAAATGTTCCTTTCTCATCTTGGCAAATGTAGGCAGTCAGGGAATGAAAGGTCAATTCCCTTCATTTTAAGTCTATAGAATTCAGCACTATTCTGATTCAGTAAAAGTTTCAAAGTGAATAAAATCAAATGCTAACAGGACTGGATGGTCTATTGGCACAGCAGGTCCATCGGCCTTTGACTTCTAGGTGATATAGGGGATTAGATTCACACTGGTGGGAATTGGTCAAATAGAAACATCTTAGGAATTACATTATGAAGAACACAAATGAGTGTCTTATTTTCTTTTGCCAATGGTGCTGGATTCCTTTTCCTCTTAACCTGAATTAATTCCATATTAACTCACAGAAATACAAAAACATTTGTGAAGCTGATCATGTCCTGAAATGCACAAAATTTTTTCTGTGCAATCCATTCCAATGATAACCACCTCAGATTGAAGACTTAATAAATTATATCTATGTTAGTACGGTATAAATATATGATTTGTTAAATTAACACTTCCTGTCCAGGGAGGAAACAAGGATATGCAATTTAAGGCTACGTTCAATGTAATTAATTCCAAGATTGATTCATAATTTCATCATTCAGTATTTCATTATGTTTAGCAACATGGCTAGAGAAGGTTAATTAACTCATTGCTGCATTTGTCCAAATATGGATTGATTCACTAGAGGATGTCTTTGTATACAGAGACCCAACCAACCCGCCCCCTCCTCCACTTCACAACCAGCTGCAAATTCTTATAAAGATAAGAATTGACATGTTTGCCTGCTAAGTGCCCCTCCTTTTGGTCATCAGTCCCAGGTTTATTTCAATTCATAAATGTTCTTCATGCATATTATTTACTCCCTGGTGCTTCTATCACTATTAATTATGTATGGTCTAGTGATTTGTTAAAAACAAATTTCTGGGAGGACTGAAATTCTTGCCATTGGGCTGTTTTGCTGCCACGGAGCTTGCATGTGAGAGGGAAATGCCAACAGGGTGTGTGTCTGTACGGGCATGGTGCCAGCAACCCCTTCCCTCCTGGTGACGTCAGCTGCCTGAGACCCCCGGGCTGTATATCACCTGGCTCGGAGCTCAGTAAGTTGGAGGACTGAGTTTCTTACCATCTTCCTGGGTGAAGCACAGTCTCTGCTGATGTGCTTCTGTCTTTCTAGTGCTTGGTCCTGTCTCCAGCTCCTCTGTGCTTTCCTTCTAACCCCTTGACAAACAGAGGAGGAGCGGCATGCTTTAGGGAGATCGTTGCCTCCTTGACACATTTTCCTTTCTCTTCCTCTCTCTGAGAAGATGCCCTACATCGCCCCACCCAGTGTCTAGCAGACCTTATCTGGGCTCTCTGTCCCCTCGTCTACTCCTCTGGTCTGAGGACTCTGCCTCTGTCCCACCACTACCTTCTCCAACTCTGCATCTACTTCCTTGCTGTAGTTTTCACTCTTCTGGCACTAGCACCCTTCCTTCTTTCCTCTCTGCTAGATCTATTTATTTATTTTTTTATTTAGCATTTCTTATATACCGCCTTTCATGATATCAAGGCAGTTTACATTGAACAAACTGAAATTACATTGAACAGGGCATTATAACTTGGAGATAACTATTTTACAGGGAACATGGGCAATGGAGGGTTAAGTGGCTTGCCCAAGACCACAAGGAGCACCTGTGGGACTAGAAATCCCAATCCTTCCGGCCCAAGGTTGCTGTCCTCTAGTGAGATTTGAACCCCTGATCTTCCGGCCTGAGGTAACTTGCCCCTCTTGCCTCTTGCACTCCTTTCATGCCCACCCACATTTAAAATTGCTTGCCTCCTTCTCCACTTCATTCTCTTAGTAAGCATATCCTCTCCACTCTTTAAAGACCTTTTCTGATGCAGAAACATACCTTGCTTGCTCACTTGTCCTCTCACCCACAAACTTGGGACAATGGAAAAACAATGGGAACTATGTTACTATGTCAAACACGAAAAGAATACACAACACAAGTCATACAGGTGTTTGGTTTTTACTCTCCTTCACCCTCCCTCCCTCTCTCACACTGGCAGCTAGCCCCAGCACAGCTCACTTTTATAGAGGCTTGAGGCAAGGGAAAAGAGAGTTAAATATACTCAGTTCGGTGCAGATGTGGCCACATGTGTGGTAGGGATGAGCAGGAAATGTTAGGGGCAGAAAGATGGAGGCACCAATGTAAGGGTGGGGAAGCAGGAGACATACCATTAGTTGGTGGGCTCGAGGCAGGACGGGATAGTTGAGGCAGGCTACGAGGCCTGCCCACCTCATGGGGAGAAATGGGTCACCTGGGTCAAAAAGCTGACGTTGATGGGGGGATTGATGGGAGGGAGAGTTATTGCAGCTTGTGCAGTGTTCAGAGGCCACTCATATGGTGGTTTAAGGGGGAGAGTGGTAGCAGAGGACCTTAGACTCCAACAACATGGACATCATCAACATGCAGGGAGTCAGTTACAAATGACTCCCTCAGTACTTGTAATTGGACTCAGCCAGGCATCACTGCAGCTGGGGCAATATACAGAGAAATATGAACTCGGTCAAAAAGTCTAGTATATTACCGTCTAGTCTTGTGGAAGCCCTCTTGGGTGGTCAATGTTTTCTGCTGTTCTTTATTGGAAGCTGTAAAGCTGTAACAAGTTAATAAAGCCGAGCCGAGTTTTTGCTACTACTTAGGTCAGCTGAGTATTATATTTACATAACTAAAGGGAGGCAGGAGGAGTTTTAATGGTGGTTCTATGGAAATGCCAACGTTATATTTAGTACCCAGGTGGATATATTGTATACACCCTACACTCTGTGCAAGTTTTGTTTTAGTGCCAGGCTAATTGCAGACACGCTACAATTAATACATCATCCAATAGATGCCAGTATAAAAAAAACTTTTCCCTGAATTTTAGTGCACAAATCTGACTGAATCTTAAAATAAGTACTGCCTGAAGCATTTATCATTAAAACAGACTGAAGCCTCAGAGAAAAAATTGTAGTGCGCTATATAGTTTGGGGGTCATTCCAGAACATGAATAAGGGGTTTGTATGTGCGGCATACTTATGTCTAGTTTGCATCAGCAAACTACTGTCTGTGATGAGCAGCTTCGGAGATGCATATTTTTCCCCGAGGGGCATGACATCTGCAGGTACATCACAGGGACAGGCAGGATCCAAAACTTCTAACTTTTCAGAATTTGGTGGGCGCAGAGACGTCCACAATGTTTACCTGTGTCTGATAATACTGATGGGGATGTGTTTCTGCATTATATTGCATGGCCCGTGCCTGCACCCATGCATGCACGGGCCAGCTGAATACACACCCTGATTCTGTACCCATTGGCATGTCCAGACCCGTGGATGCGGAATTAGATTCAAACGGGACCCTTTTTTCATTTAGACGTGTCTGCGGGCCAGACGTGCACGTTATGGGATCGGGCTCGATGTGCTATAATAATGAATACCTTGCACAACATAAAGAAAGATGGGTATGCAAGACCAGTCAAGGACTGGAGGTGCCCTAGGCAGGCCCTCCATCCTGCTGCCCCCACTGCCTCCTCCACACCCACTGCAACCACTGGTGCCCCTCTCCGGGGTGAACAGCGGAGGCAATTATCCCTGAAACCATGATGCAGCAGTTACCTCTGTTTCCGGGGCTGCATTGTGGTTTTGTTCTATTCAACTGGCCGCTTCAGTCCCAGACTTCCAGTTTTGTATAAACTGGAAGTCTGCGGTGGAGGAAGCGTCGAAGCAGCAGATTGAATAGAATGAAACCAGGACACAGCCCCAGAGGCAGAGGGTAAGTGCTGCGTCACGGTTTCATGGGTAATTGCTGCCACCGTTGACCCCAGAGAGAGGTCCAGTGGCAGCAACGGGCGAGGAGGGGCACCCTTGGAGGGCCAGCACTCTAGACAACTACCTAGTTCGCATAATGGTAATGCTGGCCCTGTGGGTGTGATAGCTGAAAAACTTATAATTTTTTTATCCTTGTTTTAAATAGAACCAATGTCTGCACTGGAAAGACCTTGAGCTCCCAGAACACTGTCCACAGATTATAATCAACTTTGGCTAGTCACTAAACTTAAACAGGCCAATATTCAAAGCCTTAGCGGATCGGCTAGGGGGGCAGACTGAAATGTTCAGTAGCACTATTTGGTTAGCAAGAGTGGTCCATGGGTGGAGTGGGGATTGTGGCGAAGCTAACCGGGTAAGTACTGGCACTTACTTGGTTAGTGTGATTTTCAGTGGCTCTTGACTGTCTTTACTGAGGAAGATGTAGGGATGTTACCCATGACTGAAGTGGTATTTAAAGGTGCGGAAGAATTGAAGGAAATATAGATACATCGAGAAGATGTATTACAACTATTAGATAAACTGAAGAGTAGCAAATCACCTGGGCCAGATGGTATACATCCAAGGGTGTTGAAAGAACTGAAATATGAGATTGCAGACCTGCTATTAGTAATCTGTGAACTATCATTAAAATCATCTCTAATACCTGAAGATTGGAGGATCGCCAATGTAACACCAATTTTTAAAAAGGGTTCCAGGGGTGATCCGGGAAACTACAGACCGGGGAGCCTCACGTCAGTACCGGGAAAAATGGTAGAAACCATCATAAAGAATAAAATTACTCAGCATGTAGATAGTCATGGCCTAATGGGAGACAGCCAACATGGCTTTAGACAAGGAAGATCTTGTCTTACTAATCTGTTGTGTTTTTTTGAAAGTGTGAATAAACAGGTGGACAAAGGTGAGTCGGTTGATATAGTGTATCTGGACTTTCAGAAAGCCTTTGACAAGGTCCCTCATCAGAGACTTTTGGCAAAACTAAAGAGTCATGGGATAGGAGGCAGTGTACTACTGTGGATCAAGAACTGGTTAAAAGATAGAAAGCAGAGGGTTGGGCTAAATGGCCAATTTTCCCAATGGAGAAAGGTGAATAGTGGTGTACCCAGGGATCTGTGCTGGGTCCGCTGCTTTTTGACATATTCATAAATGACCTGGAAAGTGGAATAACGAGTGAGGCTATCAAATTTGCAGATGACACAAAACTATTTAAAGTTGTTAAAACCCAAGAGGATTGTGGAAAATTGCAAGAGGAACTTGATAAATTAGAAGACTGGGCATCAAAATGGCAGATGAAATTTAATGTGGACAAGTGCAAAGTTATGCACCCAGGGAAGAACAACCCAAACTATGGTTACACAATGCAAGGTTCCACATTAGGAACCACCACCCAGGAAAAAGATTTAGGCGTCATTGTGGATAACATGTTAAAACCCCCGGCCCAGTGTGCAGCAGCAGCCGAGAGCAAATAGAATTCTAGGTATGATAAGGAAAGGAATGGAAAATAAAACAAAAGATATTATAATGCCTCTATATCATTCCATGGTGAGACCGCACCTTGAATATTGTGTGCAATTCTGGTCGGCGTATCTTAAAAAGGATATAGAGTTATTAGAAAAGATTCAGAGAAGAGACAGCAAAATGGTAAAGGGGATGGAATGATACTCCTATGAAGAAAGGCTAAAAAGGTTAGGGCTCTTTAACCTGGAAAAGAGACGGCTGAGGGGAGATATGATAGAAGTCTAAAAATTAATGAACAGAGTGGAACGGGTAAACGTAGATCGATTGTTTACATTATCAGAATATAGAAAGACTAGGGGACATGCAATGAAGCTACAGGGTAAACTATTTAAGACTAATAAAAGAAAATATTTTGTCACTCAACGTGTAATCAAACTCTGGAATTCGTTACCGGAGGATGTAGTAAAGGCTGTTAGTGTAGCTGGGTTTAAAAGAGGTTTGGACAAGTTCCTGGAGGAAAGGTCCATAAACCATTATTAAGAAGGGACCCAGGATATCAATGCTTGACCCAGTACAAGCATTGCGGAACCTGTGTCTTTTGGGGAAACTGCTAGGTACGTATGACCTATATTGGCCACTGTTGGAAACAGGATACTGGGCTTGATGGACCTTGGTCTGACCCAGTATGGCATATCTTATGTTCTTATGTTCATATGTTGACCAAACAACTTAGGTCACATGAAAATCTGGTCTAAGTTGTAATCCGGGCATGCGTCGGCTGAAAACTGCGCTAATCGGATAAGCGCCGATCGGCTCCCGCTGCTGAATATCTAAGTGCCACGGCTGACTACCGTGGCATTCGAATATCAGAAGTTTTGAAAAATGGGTCCAAAACGAATAGAAACTAGATATAACATTTTAAATCATTTAACAAACCTTGTTAAATGCTGTAGCCGTACAGTAGAGAAAAAGATGGCTTACTCTGAGTGGAGAAGAAGCGGAGTATTTTGCCGGTGCTGGTTGGCTCTCATCCTCAGGCAGGGTTGGCATGGCGGGTGCTAAGAGGCACTTTGGATTGCAGCGTCTCGTGAAGAATGCATCCACTTCTGAAATTGCCCGCTCCAAGCTAACGTCAAGGGATACGCACCGAGAGGCCTTGTGATCTATGAACCAGAATAGATGCCAAAAATACCAGTGAAATGCATTTAAAATCTATCTTCTGACAAAAAGGATCGCTCTAAAATTGCAAACAGCATTAACATTTGAAATGGAAAATGACAAACCCTTTTCCAGGTGTTTTTCTTAACTGGGTTTTCAAAGACGATTATGATACCGTAATAACATTTACAGAACATTTAATTATTTTTCTTGTTGGACTTTACTTAGTATAAACTACTTTCATAGTGTGTACTGATATTTAAAGTTATGAATTTAAACTGTCCAAAAAAAGTGTCCTCGTTAATGCAATAGAGCCATTAACTACACCAAGGAGTATCATGAGAGCATTTATTTCTGAGACAGGATTTTGTGAAGAAATCATTGCAAGAGCCAATAAAAAGATTTTTTTGCATTAGGTCTCTATTTACTGAACTGTACTAAGCTTTTATACTACTACTACCATTAATCATTTAAATAGCGCTACAAGGCGTGTGCAGCGCTGTACAAGAACATATAGAAGACGGGCCCTGTTCGTTAGAGTTTACAATCTAATCAAGATAGACAGTACAATATAAGAAAACTATATACATAGTTTCCCCCAGTTATTTCCAAGTTGATCTCCCTGTTTATTGTAAATACAACTCAAAGTGCCTGTGTTGTATGGTTGATGTTAAATGTAAACCGCTCTGATCTAAAATAGAGCGGTATAGAAGAACTGTTAAATAAATAAATAAATAAATAAATAATACTACCACTACTACTATCCAGCACTTGTAGAGCGCCACGCACGCAGCGCTGCACAGCAGACCTACAAGAGGTAGCCAGCATACACGAGACAGTCCCTGCCCGTCAGAGTCAAGCTCATCGGAGTTTACAATCTAGTTAGAACAAAACATAAGTTAGAACAGTATAGAGCATTAGTCAGTTCTGCGCAAGGTATGGTTTGGTCAGTAGTTTGGTCATAAATGATGACGGGGTTAGAGTAAGATGAGGAAGGAGTCCACTGTTGCATTCAGATCCTGACTCCTTCCTCATCTTACTCTAACCCCGTCTTCAATTTGGTGGGTCTTCAATTTGGTGGGTCTTCAATTTGGATTTGATGAGGGCCAAGGAGGATGCCAGGCGCCCGACACAGGTAGGCTGTTCCAGGCGTAAGGTGCAGCAAGGTGAAAGGAGCGCAGTCGGGAGCTCGCAGTGCGTGTGAAAGGCATTGATAGAAGTAATTTGTTAGCGGAGCGCAGATTTCGAGAGGGGATGTAGGGAGAGATAAGAGATAAGAGGTAGTTAGGGGCCATAGAGTGGATGCACTTATAGGTTAGCAGGAGAAGCTTGAATTGGATGCGGGATTGGACAGGGAGTCAGTGAAGTGACCTGAGAAGAGGAGTAACGTGGGCATGGTGAGGTTGGCAGAAGATTAGTCGAGCGGCATGATTTTGTATAGATTGGAGGGGAAGGAGGTGGCTAGTGGGAAGACCAGCGAGAAGTAGGTTGCAGTAATCAAGGCGAGATGAGAGTAAGGAGTGGATAAGCGTTTTAGTGGTGTGTTCAGAGAAGAAGGGGCGGATTTTGCTGATACTGTAGAGAAAGAAGCGGCAGGTCTTAGCTACAAGCTAGATATGAGCAGAAAAGGAGAGAGAGGTGTCAAAGATAACCCCCAGATTGCGGGCCGAGGGAACAGGAAGGATAGTAGATCTATCCACATGGATTGAGAGAGGGGGAAGTGGGGGGGAGGAGTTAGGTGGAAAGACAAGGAGTTCAGTCTTGGCCATGTTCAATTTTAATCGGCGATGAGACATCCAGGCAGCGATGTCCGAAAGACAGGCAGAGATCTTGGACTGAGTTGCCGGGAAAATATCAGGTGTAGAGAGGTAGATTTGGGAGTCATCGGCATAGAGATGGTATTGAAAGCCATGGGAGGAGATGAGCGCGCCAAGGCCTTGGGTATAGAGAGAGAAGAGGAGGGGGCCCAAGACAGATCCCTGGGGTACTCCTACATGGATTGGGGTAGGGGAGGAGGAGGAGCCACCAGAGCATACACTGAATGAGCGATGGGAGAGGTAGGAGGAGAACCAGGATAGTACAGAATCCTTGAAGCCAAGTGAGGAGAGGGTGATGAGGAGAAGGTCGTGGTCCACGGTGTCAAAGGCAGCAGAAAGGTCAAGAAGGATGAGGATAGAGTAGAGGCCCTTGGACTTAGCCAGGAACAGGTCTTTTGTGACTTTAGTGAGTGCCGTTTCAGTGGAATGTAGGGGATGGAAGCCGGATTGAAGCAGGTCCAGGAGGGCCTGGGAGGTGAGGAAGTCAAGGCAGCGACGGTGGACTGCTCATTCTAATAGTTTGGATATGAAGGGAAGGAGGGAGATGGGTCGATAGTTGGAAGGGCATGTGGGATCAAGTGAGGGTTTCTTAAAGAGGGGTGTGACAACAGCATGTTTGAAGTCAGCGGGGAGAGTTGCAGTGGAGAGTGAAAGGTTGAGGATATGAGTGATGGAGGGGACAATGGTGAGGGAGATGGAAAGTAGGAGATGGGTGGGGATAAGGTCTGAAGAACACGTGGTGGGTTTGGAGGAGGAAAGAAGGCATGTGGTTTCTTCGTTGGAGATCGAAGGGAAGGAGGAGAGGGTGGCGAGGGGAGTATGGATGGGGAGGAGAAATTGGGAGGAGGGGAGGTAGATGAGGGGGTAGGGAATTGGAGGGTAATTTTGAGGATTTTGTCGTGGAAGTAGTCGGCTAGGGTTTGGGCAGAAAGGGAGGGCGGGATTGGGGGTGGGGGGACCTTGAGGAGAGAATTGAGGGTGTTAAAGAGACGGCGAGGATCAGAAGCAAGGGAATTAGTCAGATGGATGTAGTAATCTTGTTTGGCAAGTGCTAAGGCTGACTGGAAGGAGCCAAGCATGAATTTGAAGTGTAGAAGGTTTTCTGGGGAGCGGGATTTGGACCAGGCTCGTTCAGCAGAATGGGCGCAGATGCGTAAGTAACGGATTGTGGGTGAAAGCCAGGGTTGGGGACTAGACCGTTTAACAGGACGTGGGGTGGAAGGGACAAGAGTGTCAAGAGCTGAGGATAGTGTAGCATTGTATGAGGATAATGCCTCATCAACGGACTCGGATGATAAAATGTTGGAAAGAGATGGAGAAATGGTGGAGGATAGATTCAGGGGATCAATATTATGCAGATTTCTAAATAGGTTGGAGGAGACAGGATGAGGTTGGGATGGCGGGAGCTGTAGAGTAAATGTTAAGAGGTGATGGTCAGATTAGGGAAGGATTGATTTGCGGAAATTTGAGGGAGAGGAATTGGAGAAGAGTATTAGGTCAAGGCAGTGGCCGTGTAGGTGTGTGGGGGCAGTGGAGCAAAGTTGGAGGTCAAACGAGGCGGTAAGAGTGAGGAACATTGAGGCATGGGGGTCAGAGGGGTTGTCGACGTGAATGTTGAAATCGCCAAGAATAAGAGTGGGGGAGGTGGGATTCATAAAGGCAGAGAGCCAGGAGTCGAAGTCGGTGAGGAAGGTTGATTTGGAGTAGTCGGGTGGGCGATAAATAACCGCTACTCGGAGGGTAAGTGGTGTGAGGAGGCGAATGGAGTGGACTTCGAAGGAGAGGGGGGAGTGTGATTGGGGTGGCAGGAGGGGTTGGAATTGGCAAGAGGGATTGAGTAGGAAGCCAACGCCACCACCGCAACCAGTAGATCGAGGTGTATGGGAGAATTGGTAGCCCCCATAGCAAGGGATGCGGTGTCATCTGGGGGGAGCCAGGTCTCGGTTAGGGCAAGGAGGTGTAGGGCATTAGAGATGAAAAGATCGTGAATAAAAGAGGTTTTTTAATGACTGAGCATGCGTTCCATAGTGCACAAGTAAATGGGAGAGCGGAGGGGGGAGGAGAGGGATATGAATAAGGTTGGATAAGTTATGTGCGGATTTCTTATTAGAATAGCGCAGGGGTCTATTTTTAGGGTAGTAGCGAGCTTTGGATGGAGAAGGATGAGGGTGGGTATATGTTTGGGTGTATGTGCTCCCTGAGAGGGATAGGGGGGGGGGGGGGAAATGAGGGATAATTTGATGGTGCCGGGTAGGTTATGTGAGGGATTATTTTTTGGGGTAGGGTTGGAGTTGATATTAATGGGTGAGTGATTGTGGGATGACTGGGAGGGGGTGGAAGAAGGGAGGAGTGGGATGTGGATGAGATTAGATAGGGTACATAAGGAACTATTTTTAGAGTGGGGGAGAAATCGGGGGGGGGGGGACCATGGTTAGGGTTGATATTACCTGATGAGAGAAGGAGAATGAGTATTAGAGAGCGAGGTAAAGTGGAGATAGTACGACAGAAGCGAGGGTGGGGTTGCCTTAAAGAGAGGGGGCAGGTTGAATGCGGGGGATGGTGTGGAGAAGCTCAAGAGCAGGTGCTAGGGTAGGGGGCAGAATGGAGGGAGAAGTGAGGAAGGTGGAGAGGGGGGCTGGGTAAGTGCGGGGGATAGTGTGGAGAGGCTCAAAAGCAGATGCTAGGCTAGGGGGGAGAGTGGAGGGAGAAGTGAGGAAGGTAGATGCAAGGTTAGGGGAAAGAGTGGAGGGAGAAGTGAGGAGGATAGGGGGAGAGGAGGGAGGGTGTTGATAGGAGGGGAGGCAGTTGGGGAGGATGAGGGAGAGAAGGACAATGAGATGTGGGGCCATGGGGGTGGGCAGCAAGGTCTGAGCAAACAACGGGTAGCAGTTCTAAGCAACAATGGTAGCAGTGCTAGGCAATAATGGGTAGCAGTTCTACGCAACAAATAGCAGTTCTAAGCAACACTGGGAAGCAGTTCTACGTAACAATGGGTAGCAGTTTTAGAAAAACAAGGAGTTTGAATGGGGAAAGGAGGCACAAGGAGAACAAGGGATTAGGATCCAAAAGCAGCCTCAAAGAGGTGAGCTTTTAGCAGGGATTTGAAAAGGGGGACAGATGAGACCTGACGTATAGATTCAGGAAGTTTGTTCCAGGCATAAGGAGCAACAAGGTGAAAAGATTGAAGTCTGGAGTTGGCAGTGGAAGAAAAGGGCATAGAGAGAAGCAAGCCAGAGGAAGAGCGGAGTTCATGAGGAGGGGTGTGAGGAGAGAGGAAAGGTAGGGAGGGGCAGATGGTAGCAACTTACTGCACATTAACTATGTGTTATAAGCAGGGCTGATAATGCATGATGCAGTTAGCTGTATCTCTTGAGGTAGTGTTAACCGCCGTGTGTTATCTGCCGTGCCAGCAGTGCAGTCCATATTAGCTGCTGAACATGATAGCGCATGTTAACAGTTAATGCAGCATCATGCAAGTAGCACACATTAATTCCTGTGTTAAGTAGCTAATGCAACTTAGTAACTAGGTTCTAAAATACAGACTAGGGGCAAGCTACTATCTCCTATTGCCTCAGGTGCCTACTGCAAGCTTTGCTAGCTAGGAATTCATTGTACCTACAATTTGATGAATGGAATGCTGGGGATATTAAATTACCTTACTACTGGAATAGATGCCTAAACTAGTGCTCAGAAACAGGGAAGCCAGGGTTCAAATCTGGTCTCTCCCACTGAGATTTCTTATGCATGGGCAAATCAATTTACTCTCCAACGCCTTAGGTACTATATTAGATAGAAAGCTTTCTAGGCACTGAAATAACTTATACAGCTGAATATGCAACTCACCTTCAGCTCAGATTTGCAAAAGGCAAGTCATTAAATCTACAATCCCATTGCTAGTGTAGGGTATGTTATTATTTAAGCATTACCTTAAGAATTCTACTATACTTCAGAACGGATTCCTGCTCATCAGCTGAATGGAGCTGTCCCTCCACTTTTGTACCCTTAAACTTTACAAAGACATGAATAGGGAACAGCAGCAGCAGACCCAGTTGACTACCATTCCAAAAAAGCATCATGCTTGTAAAAAATATTTTGTTTGCCTACTGGAAAAAACAGTACTTCTGGAATAACACCTCTGGCTCTTGAATGAATAAAGCTACCAAAAATAGAAATACGGGACTCCAGTGCATTAATCAAAGGCTGGTCATCTTTTAATATAGCCTGCATATGAATATCTGTATCCATGATCTTGTTGCTAATACTCTGCATCAATCTTCTTCAAGCCCATGACTCATATCATATCTGACATTCATCTCATAAAGTGGAGGACTTGCAATACGGAACACATCCACTTCCATGGTGAACTCTTATCGGCAACATACAGGTGTTTTTGTCAATGCACGTACTTTTAAACTGGTTGGCATTTTATAAGAGGCTTTTTATACATGTATGTGATGTCATATGCATGTAACACTACAAAATCACCCCCATATTGTCATCATTCTCTGGAACAATACAAAGTACCTTATTGTCCAAGAGCTGCATCTTAGATTTTCAAAATGTAATTGGAACGAAAGCTGTTAGTAGACTCAGTCTTTGGAAAATGCCCATTAAGTAAATAATTTATGGAACTCTTTGCCAAGAATCAATGTATTGACAATGGTTTTCTATGGTACAAAACATAGGCAATATGGCATATCACCTTAGTCGCTGGTTTTCTTTTGTAGATTGTTTTTGGAGCAGAGTTGTGATTTCTTGCAGCTCGATCCATTTAGATTAGCTGACCTAACCCTCTCCTGGAGACATGCTTACCCAGTTGGGTTTTCAGAATTACATCATGAATATGCATGTGATAGATTTGCATATTTAAAGCCAAAAGAAGAAGGTGATAGTACCCATGTACAGGTCATTGGTGAGACCTCACTTGGAGTACTGTGTTTACTTTTGGCAGCCATATCTCTCTAAGGATATAAAAAGATTTGAAGTGGTGCAGAGGTTGGTGACCAACATGGTATGTGGTTTGCACCAGAAGCCATATGAGAAGAGACTTGAAGACCTGAATGTGTATATCACAGAGGAAAGGAAGAACAGAGGAGAAATGATACAGACTTTTAGATATTTGAAAGGTATTAATGAAAAAAACAAACCTTCTTCAAAACTAGAGGACATGAAATGAAGCTACAAAGAGATAAGCTTAA
This sequence comes from Ichthyophis bannanicus, assembly GCA_033557465.1. Taxonomy (NCBI): domain Eukaryota; kingdom Metazoa; phylum Chordata; class Amphibia; order Gymnophiona; family Ichthyophiidae; genus Ichthyophis; species Ichthyophis bannanicus. The sequence goes on along the minus strand of CM066047.1, from coordinate 53,185,980 downwards.
AAGCAATATCAGGAATGCCCTCCCAGCGGAGGTGGTGGGGATAAAAACAGTAACTGGATAAAACACAGAGGAGGAGCATTCCTGCTGAAAGCCAAACTTAAATAACGTTTATGCTTCAAAAGAGGCAAAGAGTGGCAGCTACAACCCAAACCAAGAACACCTTACTGGGAAGACTGCATGGGCCATGCTGGTCTTGAGCTTCTGTCATTTCTGTTACTATGTTAAAATGGTAAAATGATTCAGAAAATCAGAGACGTGACTGATCATGTGTGGGCCACATGAGTAAACTGCTCTAACCACACCCTCTGAATATTATAACTCAAAACTCTCCCAAAAAAAGAGAAAAAAAACTCCAAATAGTAATCATGGATGCTGTATTGATTTATTTTATTTATTTATTTAGCAGGGTTTATATACCACGTTTCACTGGGGCAAAGCGGTCTACATAGAAAAAAAGAACAGCAGTTACATAGAACAATTAACTATGTACAGTAACAATGCATTTAACTATATACTTCAACCTTGCATCACTAAATAATGAACAAAGCACATCCTTCCTTCAAGCAATGGATACGAACAAAAAATCCAAACTGCAACGCACACAAAAGGCAACACCCTTGACCTTATCTTCTACCCTAAATCATGGTCTCAAAACGGAAACATATCCATTATAAATATCCAACCAGTCCCATGGTCGGATCACCACCTCATACATTTCAGTACTAAACCAGACAACACTTCAACCAAGAATAACAAGGAAACCTCTCCATATAATAGATTTTAAAAATTTGAGAAAGAATTCATCAGAAAAATAATTCCAGATCTATCAACCACCAGTGATGATATTGATGTCCTCACATCAACATGGAACACAAACAAGAGCTCCTGCTTGCAGAGATGGCTCAGAAAACACAAAACAGCAGGCAGAGTTGAGGTCACTTGCGCTTTATTAGTTATAAAAATCCCAACGCGTTTCGGCAGATGCCTTCATCAGGGGGCTAGAGGACTGCAAACAAATAAAATATTTATCATAAAACACTTAAAACAAATATGATAAAAACATAAATTTAAAAATATAAATATAGATGACCATGAATAATATAAAAAGACAAACATGAATAAGTATAGTATAAAAACAATCATGTTGTACTCACGAATTGTATTATATCAATACATTAGGTGAAGCGCATGGAAGTGTTAAATAACATATGGCACAAAACCAGTAATGCAGTTGGTAATGCTGAAAAAACAATAATACCATTAATACACGAAACTAAAATTAAATTACAAGTAATTAAACAAGAGAACAAAAAAACAGGAAACATTGGGAAACCCAGGCCCAAAGAGCGCAAAAAATGTGATAATTGAGGACATTGTGCAGAAGAAAAATATATAATACTCTAAAGCATACATTATTAAACAAATGTGGACAATATTCAAACCCTAAATATTGGACAAAAGCATTGTTGAAAAGCGACACCTTTGTTAAACAACATGTCTCAATAAATCAATATTTAGAAAGCCCATAGCTTCAAAGACAATACATAACAGAATAAAACTAATATCTAAATAAAAACATAGTGTTTAAAAATCAATCATAGAATTATGATGTAAAATAACATATAAAACAAAGAGCCAAAACAAAATTGTGGGTGTGATAACAAAAACAAAGCTGCTACGTTGCTAACCTAACGCACTTAAAAGGATATACAAGATTAAATGAAACAACCAAGGAAAAGAAAAAGTACCATATTAAGGCCTTTTCCTTGGTTGTTTCATTTAATCTTGTATATCCTTTTAAGTGCGTTAGGTTAGCAATGTAGCAGCTTTGTTTTTGTTATCACACCCACAATTTTGTTTTGGCTCTTTGTTTTATATGTTATTTTACGTCATAATTCTATGATTGATTTTTAAACACTATGTTTTTATTTAGATATTAGTTTTATTCTTTTATATATTGTCTTTGAAGCTATGGGAGTGGAGGAGTGGCCTAGTGGTTGGGGCAAGGTACTTCAGGCCGAAAGGTCGGGGGTTCAAATCCCACTAGAGGACAGCAACCTTGGGCCGGAAGGACTGGGGTTTCTAGTCCCACAGGTGCTCCTTGTGGTCTTGGGCAAGCCACTTAACCCTCCATAGCCCATGTTCCCTGTAAAAATAGTTATCTCCAAGTTATAATGCCCTGTTCAATGTAATTTCAGTTTGTTCAATGTAAACCGCACTGATGCAGAATAGCGCGGTATATAAGAGAATGTAATAAAATGGGCTTTCTAAATATTGATTTATTGAGACATGTTGTTTAACAAAGGTGTCGCTTTTCAACAATGCTTTTGTCCAATATTTAGGGTTTGAATATTGTCCACATTTGTTTAATAATGTATGCTTTAGAGTATTATATATTTTTCTTCTGTACAATGTCCTCAATTATCACATTTTTTGCGCTCTTTGGGCCTGGGTTTCCCAATGTTTCTTGTTTTTTTGTTCTCTTGTTTAATTACTTGTAATTTAATTTTAGTTTCGTGTATTAATGGTATTATTGTTTTTTCAGCATTACCAACTGCATTACTGGTTTTGTGCCATATGTTGTTTAACACTTCCATGCGCTTCACCTAATGTATTGATATAATACAATTCGTGAGAACAACATGATTGTTTTTATACTATACTTATTCATGTTTGTCTTTTTATATTATTCAGGGTCATCTATATTTATATTTTTAAATTTATGTTTTTATCATATTTGTTTTGTGTTTTATGATAAATATTTTATTTGTTTGCAGTCCTCTAGCCCCCTGATGAAGGCATCTGCCGAAATGAGTCGGGGTTTTTATAACTAATAAAGCGCAAGTGACCTCAACTCTGCCTGCTGCTTTGTGTTTTCTCACATCAACATGGAACAGAATCCTAAGTGCAGCATCAGCAAACCACCAAAACAACCGATTAAAAAAAAACAGAAATTCCGAACCTTGATACTCCCAATCCTTGAAAAAGATGAAGAAAGACCTAAGAAAAGTTGAAAGAAAATGGAGACTCACCAAATCTGATGAAGACAGACTCAAGTACATGAGCAAACTAAAAACTTACCATCAGACCCTCTTAGACACAAAGAAGGATTACTACTCAAATCTCCTATCTAAATCCCTTAACCGGTCAAGGGAACTGTTCCTCATAATCCAAAACCTAATAAAGAAACCAAATGAAGATATCCCCACAATGAGTAACCTAAGTGCTCAACAATTCGCCGATCGCTACATTGAAAAATCAAAAATCAAGATAATCTGCAACACAACCTACTACGACCCTGATCCAACCAGTCCCCCAACTTGGATCTCATTCTCACCAACAAGCAAAGACCAGATAGATCACTGCATCAAATCTCTGAATACCACTACCTCAATCATAGATCCTTGTCCTGTCAGCTGGATCAAATCAACAAAATCAGAGCTCACACCATACATACAAAGAATAGTCAACCTCTCTCTATCCCAAGGTCAACTATCAAACAATCTAAAAAGAGCCTCCATACGCCCAATCTTGAAACAGAACACACTAAACAAATCCTGCCCCACATCTTACAGACCAATATCAAGCCTACCATTCCTATCCAAAATCATTGAAAAATCAGTACTACTGCAGCTCCAGGACTTCATTGACTCAAGTGCCCCACTTGACCCCCATCAATACAGATTTAGAGCACATCATGGTGTCGAAACTCTATTAACATCACTACTTGACACAATAATACAAGGAACTGACAATATGAGACATGCATTCATCCTCATATTCTTTGATGCATCCTCGGCATTTGATACTATAAATCACAATATCCTAATCAACAGCCTGAAGAACCTTGGAATAGGTGGCACCACTCTACAATGATTCCAGAACTACCTGTTCAACTGTTCCCATCAAGTGCATTCCAACAACAATCTATCCAACCTATTCACCCAACCTCAAGGCGTCCCCCAAGGATCTGCACTATCTGATTTACTTTTCAATATTATATCTTCAACCCATCTGCAAAATCATACAATCACATGATGTTGACTACAGAATTTATGCAGACGATATAATGCTATTCACATCCTTTGACACCTCGGACCCATCCTATAAGAAGATCACCAACTGCTTCAACAACGTCGCAGCATGGCTCTATTCAGTCAACTTCAAAGTCAACCTGAAGAAAACAGAAGCACTCATCATTACTAGAAACAGCACAGTCAACCCTCCCTGATCTCTCCATGTAAACAATACAACGCTGGAAATAAAAAAAGAAATAAAATACCTTGGTATCTACCTAGATCAACAGCTCGACTTGACCAAACAAATCAACATGACCACCTGTGCAATTTACCATAAAACCAAAATGGTACAGCACCTGAGACCACTGCTTTCCCACTCCAACTTCCACTCTGTAGATCAAGAACTAATTTGCCCACACTTTGACTACAGCAACAGCATACTTCATGGACTCCTCAAGAAAACACTAAAACCACTACAACTTGCTCAAAACACGGTTGCACGTACAATTATGCATGTCAAAAGATCTGACCACATAACACCCATTCTGCTCCACCTCCACTGGCTCCCAATTCTTCAAAGAATCAAATTCAAAGCCCTTATAAACATCTATAAAATTATATACAACACTGCACCAACATACCTCACCGCACTAATAAACATGCAGCAATACACAAGGACAACAAGAGACAACCTGAAAAACACTTTATCCATCCCAAAAAACACAAGAAAAGCTAATCAATCAACCAGCAATAGAGCTTTCTCCTTCTACGCACCTGGCCTTTGGAATAACATACCCAACGCACAAAGAGAAATCAAAGACCTCACCCAATTCAGAAAAACATCTCAAGACTTTCATCTTCACGGACTACTATAAATCTGATCAACAGCAATAACTATCACTTGTACCTCCAGTCCATATTACAATGACTCTCACAGGTGTCGCACTGTGACCACTTTCCCTCTTGTAAAATAATGAGAATACTTACCCATGTAAATTGTTTCATTTACTGTTATTGTTAACTACAATTGTTATATGTAACTGTTTCATTATTTATTGTAATTGTTAACTACACTTGTTATATGAAACTGTTTCCTGTTCTATGTAAACTGCATTGTGCAGTAGTTCAAAAGTTCCATGTAAATCGCTCTGATTTCAAAGGCAAAGCAGTATATAAAAACAAACAAACAAACAAATAAACATATACAATGAGTAGCTTAGAGGAACGGTTTAATGTATGTATGGGGGTGTGGGTTCTTCCGTGGGGAAGGGTATTGTGAGGTCAGGATGTGATATGTATAAATCAGGTATGTTTGGTGGGGGATTGTTAGGGGACATGTGGAGTCAGTGATTTGGTGGGGTGGAGTTAGGTTGTTGGGCTAAAATGTTCAGTGAAGAAGTGAGTCTTTAGGTGTTTACGAAAGGTTTGGTCAATGTTTCGTATTGCATGTGGTTCCATATGGATGGTGCGTAGAACTCAAAGGCTCTTCCACATGCTTGTTGGTTATGTTTTATTTTGATGTGGGGATGGTAAGTTTGTTTCTTGTGGATGATCAATATAGAAACACACGGGAAGAAGGGAATAAAGCCAGTCTCCTCCCCTACCATCTGTAATCTCATAACAGCATCTACCCCTGGGAGCCTCACTGCTTATACCTACTGCAACATAGCTCACCTTGAGTTACCAATGAAAATGCCTGAATCAAACCATAAGAATAAATAAGACTTGGTGCCACCGCAGCAGGAGGGAAGATGACACGCATGCTCAGAGGAAGCTCCCAAAAGCTTCAACTAGTAGCTGGGGACTGTTCCCGTGCGGGCACCGTCGGATGATGTCACTCATATATGAGGACTTATTTCATGCTTGTCAATGGAGAAAATATGAATGCACACTGCAATCAGTTGACGTACTAAGGTGTCATAGATTACATACTGCCTAAGGCCATTGCCAATCCCCACTCTCTCCCCCATGCACGCACCAGATAATGCTTTTAGCATTCCCACGCTAAATGGTATACTACATAAACAAGCTGTGTTTTGCTTTGTCCCAGCTTATTGTAAACTGACTGCTTAAAATAGCAAGGTAGCATAACTGATCCCCTCAGGGCTCAGATTTGCAGTCAAGTGTAGATCAGGGGATAAAGGGAATTTTCTTCTGTCACGGGGAAGTCTAGCAGTCTGTCTCTGGGAAATGATGATATGGGAGCTGCCTTCCATAAAAGGTAAAAGTATTTGGGAAAGTTTGGCAGTACTGCAGTTCCCTTTGCAAAATCTTAGTACCTTAAAACACAATAGTGATGAGGATAAGCTTGGCACTCACCCTTTCTATGGACACCCCAGCAAAGGCCCAGTTACTCCATCTGTACTTTTAGCCTGATGGGTGACAACGTCACCACTGTGCTGTCCTCCCTTTTAATCACAACAGAGACATAAGAAAATTAAAACAGAGACCAAAGACAAGGGGGCCCCTTTACTAAAGTGCACTAAGCTGTTAGTTTAGTTTAGTTTATATTTGATATACTGCCTTTAGTAAAAGAACAACAAAGCAGTTTACAATACACAAATAGTAACTATGTGCTCGAATACGCAGTAACGGCATAGGAGCATGCCAGTTCCCAGGCGTTGAATCACACGCTAACCACAAACTGCATGTTGGGGCAGGAAATGGGGGGTTAGGGGCAGAGAGCGGGCATGGAGAGCACATTGCAGTTATCCCAAGGGAACACATTGGACCTCATGCAGAGATGTTGGTTGCGGGGCTGCTCTTCTGAACCGGAGGCACAGAGAGGATCGTGATTCTGATCCCGTGAGGCATGTCTAGCCCCACGGGATCCGAATCATGAACAGTCCTGCATGTGCAGGCCGGGACAGCGATTCTGTCCGGCTTGCACATGCAGGATTGCACCTGGCTAACTCAGTCAGGGCATTTAAATGGAGCCGTGGAGCCATGGCGTCATGTTGTCATGGCACTGTGGCTCCATTTAAAAGCTGTGATGCCGACTGCCAACCAAAATGTTACATTCCCTGCAGCCCGACCCCGATCCGGCTTCTGAAGGCCAGGGTCGGGCTGTGGCGAATGTCCCCTGGCTCCCCAAGCCCCTTCCGTACCCCAAATGTAAAATTTTAAAAATGTCCAGGGGAGTTATTCTACCTCGGAGGTAGAATAACTTCCCCGGCCATTTCTCTGGCCCTGGATGTTCAGGGCCAACATTAGAATTGGCCCTGTACGTCCAGGGCCGGCAACTGCCCACTGCTTGCCTGTTCTCTGCCCCCGGGCCGCCCATTCCCCACTCCCGACTAACTTCCCCGCACAACCAGCAGGGAAGTTAGTTGGGGGCTGAAGCCAGCACGAATAGCGGGGATGGACGCCCTTATGGGACGTCCATCCTGCTATTCATGGTTCAGAATGACCCCCTGTATGTTTTGTCACATTGACCATTCTGATTGGCCAATTTATTCAGGCCTTAAAGCCTTGAGAAGGACTCCATATACAGCAGGCATGCAACAAAATGGTTAGCTTTGAATTAGCACTCCAGCCGGAATAGGGCCAAAGTTAATACAAGTAAGAAATTAAATCAAAGGAACCCTTTTACTAAAATGCGCTAGATTTTCTCACTAACAGATGTTTAGCACAGAACCTAAAGCGCTTTACGTGAAAAGCTTCTGCAGTAACGCTCAAGGACGTGAGTAGCATGTTTCCAGCAATTAACACGTGGCTGCACACTCTAATGCACGGGGCAAGTACAGGTGCATCTAACTTCACCTATTGTGGTGATGTTAGGAGCACCTATGCAAATGTCAACATGCGCCCCCTATGCTAACTGCAACATGTTCACCATACCCCTTCTCCACCCATTCAGCACCCCAACGTGCGAGTGGCAGTTAGCATCAAAATTGCGCATTAACTGCTTAGCGCACTTTAGCAAAAGGCTCAAATGAAATGTCAAATCGGCACTATGTTACACCACAAACACTATATCAAAGCTACGAGTCAATCGCTGCTTCTACATCTTTAATCCAATATTATTCATAACCTTTGACCATATTAAAATAGTAGGAGCCATCACTATAAATCAATGCGCTAGCATGAATACTAACCTCCTGCTCTAAAAGTCAATTTTTCAAGTGCTGTCAAAGTCCAAAGCCCAAAGGAATAGTTTTTAATCTCAAACTCACTGGTGTCTCTGCGTTTGGTTCTGTGAAACTGGTACAGGAGTAACAGGGACACCTAAACCTTGAATCTTTTGGTGTCGCTTAGTACTTACTGAGACGGCCGGATGGTCTCTCAAGTGCAGAGCTTCAGATTTTAGGTTTGAACTGATAAACAGTGATAAAATACTCCCATTAAAATAGGTGTTTACCAGATAAAGACTGGTAAAACACTACTTTCCCTAGTGTGCTCTCACCCCTCCCCTGGTATGTCCTGTACCCTTGACTCCGTTTTTATATTTCTTTGTTTTTACTTATTGTTTTGTATTTAGCTCAAGCCTTTCCAGTAATAGCTCAGGGTGAGTTACATTCAGGTACAGTCGGTATTTATCTGTCCCCAGAGGGACTCACAATCTAAGAGGCCCTTTTACTACAATAGTTTTTGCACTTAATGTGCATTTAGCTTAGAAACTAACATGCGTTAAGTGCTGTTGGGGCATAACAAGCATATTCCTGTTAACACAGGGAAGAGTTCCCTAACACATGGCGCTATCACTACAGGTGCACTTAATTCCACCTATCGCAGCTGCTTTAAGTGAGCCTAAACTAATGGCAACATTGACAGCACACAATATGTCCTCCCGCGCTAACTGCAGTTTGCTCAGAAAGCCCACTTTCCACCTTACCCCGCCCATTCAGCACCCAGACATGCGAGTGGCATTTAGTGCCTGTATCAACACGCAGAAACTCACGCCCCACCTGGTAACAGCTATCACGGGCCCTTGCACGTGGTGATCACAAATGAAAATACGCGTTACCTGCTCAGCGCACTTTAGTACAAGGGCCCCTACTTTTTTACCTGCACTGACAACTCCAGACTTACACAAACATACATTTTTGATTCCACTGGAAAAGGTGCCCAGCAATAGTACCCGTGGCACAAAAACACCAATAAACATATATATATATTTTTGCCCTCAAACCTCTCCTCCCCAATTAGCTGGAATATAAACACCTACATTTACAATTTAGAAACACTCAAGAATAAAACCCTTCTTAAATGATACCAGTATAGCCAAACACATATGCTCTATTAATTCCCCTCCCCATTCCCAATCTCAACCCCTCCCGTCCCCCACCATAAGTAATGCTGCTTCTGGTGACCTTGGTCAAATCACTTCATTGTCTGTTGCCTCAGATACCTGGGGACAGGGAAGTACCTCTTACACCTGAATGTAACTCGCCCTGAGCTACCAATCAAAAGCCATGAGCTCAATCCAAATGATTAATTAATAAAAAACCCCAACAATTCATATATGGATCTAACCAGGAGAATGCGGCAGGGCCAGGGCAAAGCATTAGGAACCCCTAGGCGAACCTTCAGCCTTGCCTTGCCCCCTTCAATTACCTTTCAGGCTCCTAGGCCCACCCCACAAGATTTTAATAAACTCAATAGACGTGATTACCATAATATCATCCCTCCTAGAATGCGCCTTCAGAACCACAGAATTGGACATCATACGCTTAACTATTAAACAGTGAAGCACGGCTGTTATGAATGTCTTGAAAACAATCGTACCTCCTACGACCGTTCTCTGTAACTTCCCATGTTACTTGTCCCTTCTCACTCTTCCATCACTAATGCTTGCAACTTGACAAATGTAAATAGTTGGTTGTATTAGCACCCTAAGTTATAATGTTCTCTGTAATTTTCTGCACAACCTTTGCCCCCCCACCCTAGCATCCAGTAATCTGCACTGCCAGGAGACACTTCCCGCTGAAACCTCCCAGCATCTGGAGCATAGCAGAGTGCGATGATAGCTGGAACCATTCTTCTGATCTTGATGTAGGAGGGAGAAGAGAATTCTCCTGCATCGTTCTTGCTTGAAAACTTTGAAAGAAAGAGGAAGCATGAGGAAGAGTAGGGAATCTTCCAGCTGGAATTTTTGCTGCTGCAGTTGGGGGGTGCTCTGGGTGGTGCCTGGATGTGGAGGAGAGAATGTTTTCTGTGGAGGTGATATGCTGGGGTTGGGGATCATTTAGCGTTGAGGATTTGAGATGCAGTGTGCATGATAACCATTTAGTGCCTGGCCCGAGGCAGTATTAAAGTTTAGGGCATAATGAACAAGCATGAAATAATGCATGGATGAGAGCATACTGTGTCATTATCTATCAGCTTTATATACCGCCTTTCTCAAAGGTTACGAAGCTCTTTCCATATCAAGTGAAACAGTACCAATGAACGTAACAATCAATGTCAATAATTCCAGAACATGCACGTCCGTCCCGCAGGCATGTCCAAATTGAAAACGTGCACGAAGGAAATGTGATTCCACAGCTGCGGGGATGTATGCAGCCACGGTTGCAGAATCGGGGACATAGACGTGCTCGGTGTGGCCTGTTCAGAGCACTATGCTCTATGAGAGACGGGTATATGCCACCAACGGCTGTGTTCCTCACACTCATCGAATTCAGAAAAGATGTATGTATGTGATCCTGCCCATCTCCGCATCTACCCGTGAAAGGACACACCTCCCCTGTAAAATGTGCGTCTCCTAAGCTGCTGTGCTCCCCAGCAGTGATTTGTTTATGCAAACTACACAGGAAAGCTGAGGATACATATAACCTGTCCATGACATGCCCAGAACATGACAAAGCAATCTCTGCACAGGATGCATTGCAGCACAACATACATGCCATTAGAAGACCTCCCTAGATATGCATGTTGTGGACATCTCTGGAACCTGTCTGTACAATGCTAAGTAAGGACATGAACACAGCAGAACAGGTCCACCATAGCAAACTGTCCAAACAAAGAAGGGGCCCTCGGAATGGCAGTTTTCAGCAGTGCAAGCACCACACAGACATGCCCAGAGATACCATTGTCGCACTGTACAACTGTGCACATTTGTAAAGACCAATGATAGTGCACCTGGGCATGCTTGACTGCTGTTTGCACTGTTGAATGCCCTCTCTCCAAGGGTCCATAGTGACAGGGATATGTTTGGACAATTAAGCTATGGAGGACCTGTTCTGCTTATCCCTGCCTGATCACACTGGCATCTAGTGACACTGCAGTCATCCCTACGGTCCAGGTACCTGCCAGCCATTCATGTCCCTCACAGATATGTGTATGAGCATACTCAATCCTCCCATGCAACACCCTAACCACACATACTCTCACTTGCAGTCCCAAAGACAGATATGTCTGCCAAAAGGATGCTCTGCACTTATCAACCACAAAGATGAAACCAAACAGAAACCAGTATAACGCACACTTTCATAATAAATGACTGCTACATTTTTATAGGTATCCATATAGAGTTGATATATAAAATAGTGGATCTCAAACAGATGTAGAGCTAAAATCAGTCCAAACGGACCCTCCAGTATATCAGCCTCAAGGGCCAGAATTAGTATACCTATTGCTCATCATAGAACCACATGTATATCCAACCTAAACAGTGAACTGTGCACAACATATGTGACATATAGCCACTGGCTTAAGACATCACCCTATTCTGTGTTTCGATAAGGAACACAGCTGAACTTATCTGTATCTGGGGAATATACAGATTGTAAGGATCCACTGGGTAGAGTGCAAAACTCCAGCCGGCTGAGTGCTGCACTTACCAACGACAGCTGGGATAGCGTTATCACATGGAATTCTAGGACTCTGTCACCAGTCTCATTTTCTGGACTTGGGCATTGGTAGGGAACCCAAGCTTTGCCCCCTTAGCACACACAGCAAGTGGCAGAATAGTCAGAATGCACACCAGTGCCCTCCCAAACACATATGTGCGGGTCTTTATTCACCTCCCTCTCCTCTGCTTTCTGTTCTGTACAGCTGCATTATGTGTTCTTCCAGGTTGCAGACACACTGGTGCACTGCATAACTGTCACATCCATTCACCAATACGGGCTGCAGTGGAAAGAGCAGAGCAGAAAAGTTTCTAAGTCTTGCCCTTATTCCACGTTTCCGCTTTATACGTCTCCGCGCCTGGCCACGCCCCCGTTCCATCCTCTCCCACCCACGTTCTGAGATCTCCTTTTTAGTGCCATGTACGTGCAGGGCCACAATGGTTCAGAATACGGTTCTAGATATTTTCGTCAGAGATATGTCTATCCCGCACATCCAGGCGGCCTATTTGCATTTCGGAATGACCCCCACAGTGCATTTATCAAATGTGTGTAATGTATTTGGGGGTCATGTACTAATAGTTAGCACACACTAATGACATTAGCAGTGCACAGTAATGGGGTTAATGCATAATGTTCTTTAATTTGCATGCAAGCAGGCGCTAGTTTTAACATGTACCCGGTTTTTCAGGGGATCGGTTCAGCATGTACAAGATCCGATATGGGAAAAACCCTTGAGCACATTTGGTTGCTATAAATTAAAAAGCCATTTTGTGTCACATAAAAAACCTTTGGATTTGTTTTTAAGCATTTTTATCCTGCAAGCATGTCAACATTTTCCAACCACCGGTTTTCCAAGCAGAGTTTAAAATGAGTGGGTAAACACTAGTTGGAAAACCCTGGGCTCGTTTTTCAAAACTGCTGATACTCAGACATTGGAATATCGTTGGGATTTTCAGTGGCAATGTCCGGAGAGGAGCTGCCGCTGAATCTCCAGACTGAATGACACTAGCCAGGTAGCGTAACTTTCAGCTGGCATTTACCTGGATTGCGGCTTATGCCTAAGTTTTCAGGCAGCCTAAGTTGTCTGGACAAGGGCTAAAAATCATGTTAACCAGGTACATGCCAGTACCTACCTGGCTAGTGGCGCTCAGTTTGCCCCCTTCAGGCCACAGACTCCCCCTTGCACTAACCAGATACTGTTGGAGTGGTCTGTGGAGATATTCATTGGTGCTATCCAGATTGTGCTGCTGAATATCGTGGCCTGTTGCCCATTGGCCAGCCAGCTAAGGTTTTGACTATCAGTCACCAGCCTTTAACCTTCTTGCGTTCTGCCTGATATCGTTATAGACATACGCTATAAGCAAGTCCCTCTGTTTCTGAATTGCCAAAGAAGAATGCGCTTAAAGATGATAACATTGTTTTTAAAGGTCCTTTGACACAAGTGTGATTGCTAGGGCCAGATGCAGCATGCATCTGTCCCATAGATACAAGACTGGAGAAATTCCTTCCCACATCTGACCTTTCAAGTTGTAAATCCTGAGGGACTATAGAGCTGAGTGGATAAAACGTGACAAAGCATGTGATCACTGCAAAGGAAGGTCTTTGGTTCTTTATACAAAAGCTTTACGTTTAAATGCGTCAGTGACTAGTAAGATGAAACAAGTTTCAACTGACGCGAGAGGCAGGATGAAATGATGCAGGAGCGGCCCAGGGCTAAGAAATAGAGGAGCCAGGGTTCAAATCCCACATCCTTCAATGATGCTCCTCGTGACCTTGGCCCAGTCGTTTTATCTTTCATTGTCTCAGGTACAAATTACAATCATACGCTTTTTCTGGTCCAGGGAACTATCCACAGCAGCTGAACTATAACTCCCCTTGAGCTAAGATTTGGAAACATGAGTAATTAAATCCTAGATAATCCACCTTCCCCTTCCCCCTTGCCCCCCCCCCCCACTACAGAAATGGAAAAAGTAAATTCTTTCCTTTCAGTAAGAAGAATTTAAATAATTTTCATTCAGATATTTTTCTTTTCTGAAAAGAAAAGTACTGATGATGCTACTGAGCTGCAAGGAATACTTTGCAACAGGACCGGCCCGTCCATTGTGTAAGAATGTTGTTCGCACAGGGCCTCGCGCTTCAAGGAGCCCCGTGCCAACAACATCTCGCATATTTGGCACCAGCAGGGTGGCTTTAGAAGGAGCCGGAAAGGTCCCGGCTCACCTCTGACAGCCGCCGACATGAAGAGCGCCTTTTTTCTTCACTTCGGCAGCTGTATTGTAGTATAGGCCGCTGGCGCACTGAGTGCTGGGAAACAGGAAGTTCCTTTTGACCTCCAGTGCGCCAGCGGCCTATGCTACAATACAGCTGCCAAAGTGAAGAAAAAAGGCGCTCTTCACTTTGACGACTGTCAGAGGTGAGCCAGGGCCTCTCCAGCTCCCCCTCTAAAGATATTCAGACAGCCATGGGACTCTTTGGTGGGGGGGGGGGGGAGTGGGCTAAGACTGGAAATAGCTGATGGGGAGGGGGGCCTGGACTGGAAATGGGCTAAGTGAGGGTGGCTTGGACTGGAAATTGGCTAAATGGTGAGGAGCTAGGACTGGAAATAACTGATGGGGAGGGGGGCTTGGACTGGAAATTGATTGAGTGGGGGATCTAGGACTGGAAATTGGCTGATGGAGGGGCTAGAATAGGACTGTAAATGGCTGATGGGGGCTAGGATTGGAAATGGGCTGATGGGGGGCTAGGATAGGACTAGAAAGGTCTGATGGGGGAGCTAGGACTGGAAATGGGTTGATGGGGGGGGCTAGGATAGGACTGGAAAGGGCTAATGGAGGGCTAGGATTGAAAATGGCTAATGGTGGGCTAGGTTTGGAAATGGGCTGATGGGGGGGGGGGGTTAGGACTGGAAATAGGCTGATGCAGGAGCATGGGAGAATGGGACTAGAAGGGAATGGATGTTTGGGATGGACTAGAATGGGATGGGGCTGAGGGAGTGAGGATAGAAAAGGGAAAAGATATTTTGTGTGGGAGGGAAGAAAAATTTACGATTGCCCGGGTATTGGGAGAGTAAGTGGGGATTGAGGATGGAGGGGTGAAATTTAGGTAGATGAAAAAGGAATAAAGAAAGAAATGGAGGAAAGAGCAAAAAGAGAAAGATCAGTATGTTAAAGCAGATGTAGAGAGAGAATGGAAAAAAAACAAAAGAGAAGAAAGGACAAATGGACAACAGATAATGGAGAGTTAGCAGAAGACACAAAGAAACCAGAAGAAAGTGATTTGAGCAACGGCAACTGAAAAATAAAATGCACAAACAACAAAAGGTAGAAAAATGCTTTTTTATTTTGAATTTATTAACTGGAATATGCAAATGTGCATCGTTAACGTCTGTGTTTTGTTTAGTACAAGAAATTAATTTATAGTTTTATTTCTCCAGTGTTGTACATTTCAAGTTTGGCTTTTGGGGTTCTCAGTTTAATTATTGTCGTCCTATTTCTAAATTGTGATCCCATGTTCTTTGTTTGGTGAAGGTCTATGTTCTGCATGTGTAACTGAGCTGAGGTATTCTGTTTATGTAATTCCTATTTGACATTGCCACTTTTTCTCTTTCCCCAGTAGGTCATGTATTGTTATTCTCTGAAATGTATTGGTTTAATATTTGCAGTGTTGCCTTTTGATAGGTAGGGTCTGGTGCTTTGTGAGTCATGGTAGTGCTGTTATGATACACTGGGTTTGCTATGGGTTCTAAATGGGCAGGGTTTATAGTACTTCCTAATGTGTCTGGCGGTTGGCACTGGAATATAGTAATGTAGCAATCTGGTAGTCTTTCTTTATTCATACTATTCATTAAGAGGCATGTTTACTAAACGTTAGTGCACATTAACATTATGCAAATATCTATGCAAATGATGCCCCTTATGCAAATGAGGCCCCACAATGCGTCTCTGCACATAGCCCCATATCCCCCTTGGGCCGCCCTTGCTTTGTAATTAGAATGAAGCATGCAGGTTAAGCACAAAATATTTTCTGAAATATGTCTAATGCTGCAGTATTTATTATTTCCCATGGCAATGCTTGAAAAGAATGCAGGCCCCCTACAAAATGTTTTTTTCCAACAACATGATCCAAATTATCTGCACTTATGCAGTCTAGATTTGCCCCCAGCTCCCCTCTTGGGACCCGTAAGTCTTTGACATGGATATGGTGACGCCTGAGTCTCGCCGATCATTTATCTTATTTTTCAAATTCTTTCTGGATAAAGAACATGCAGAGTGGCATTTTCAGATATAATCCTGGCCAATGAAGCATAGAAGATCCAGGGGCCCAATATGTAAAAGAGATCTACCACTGACAAGCAACAAGAGAAATTTGTTTTCCCTAGGTGTTCTCATGTTGCTACTTGCAGTGAAAAAATACAGGGAGTCTCAACAGCAAGTTACAGTCAGCACCCTGCAAATCATGTGAAAGTGTCCATTAGGCATACCCGCAGTTTTAAGGACTGTGTATTATACATTTTTCCTTTGTTCCTTCTTAAATTTTAACACACTTTTTTCTTTTAAAGAAATATGACTTATATTTTTAGCATTTGTTTCAGCGCGAAAGGCTCCTGCTAGCAGATCTGTTTATAGTCTACTGCTGGAAGCCCCATGAATGAAACAGAACTGGCTCCAGTGTATTCCAGATTGATTTTTTCCTATCAGCAATCACTCCATGCTACAATAGCTTTGGTTCTTTGTCATGAATCAACGACCCTCTGCAATTATATGCAGTCCAGCTGCCAGGACCTCACCTTGTGCTGAACAAACTTTAAAAGTAAATGTGAACTTTAAAAATTAAGCTGTTATATTAAATGCTTCCCTTTGTAATCAGGGTGCAAAAATGCCATGGCAGAGATTCATCTGTCCAGCAGCAGAATGACTTCTGCTAAATTGGCAGGGAGGGAAATAAAGACAAGTAAATATCAGATAGGTGAGTAATCAAAAATATACTTTGAAAAAATTGACTTGTTAATTGTCAGCCAGTTACCATTTACCCTTAGATAAACCAAATCAGTATAGGGTTTGCAGAGCTCCAGACCAGACAAATTTTGGACAAATCAGGAAACGGGAACAATCAGCAATACAAGACACAGTTAAGAGCAGGCTGGCTAGAGCCAGCTCCTATGGAGACCTAATAGCTTTTCCTGTAAGGTGTCTGCTTTGTAACCCAAAAGTCACTGGTTTGAGGCCAGTCTCTGATATGAGAAAAGAAGCTCTTTGGGTTTCTTTTATTTACCTGAAACCTCAAGTGACCTTCCAGCTACATTTCTTATTTTGGCAGCAGCTACAGCCACCTCTTTAATTAACAAAATTGCCCTGAAATAAAAACGTCTAAAAACAAAATGACACAAAACAAAAATGTATTAAAACAAAACAACCCTGAACACAACACAAGAAACTAAACAAAACAACGTTCTTTTGCCTGCCCACCCCTAATAACCATGCAGTATGATTAGGAATAACTAGACTGGATGGCAGGACTGACTGGTCCTTTTTTGCCATTATCAGGTATATTAGTGTGTTAAAGTGTTAGTTCTTTTGATTGGGTTAGCAAGGAGTTAATAAAGTACAATCTGACCTCTTATGAATGCCTCAGAATTCTTAGAAGCATATTTTCCTTGTTATAGAGTACTCGCTTTTGATTTTGCAACATAAAGATTTAGAAGGGGCTTAGGCTGCTATTAATATCCCTGGCTATTTCCCATAACACATAAGCTACTTTAGGAATTCTGTGTATGGTTCCACATAAATTGTCTCTAATAGCTGCAGCAACTGTTGCATACACCTCTTTTTATACCACCCAGCCGAAGACCGCATGGTTCACTGTAAAGGCACAACATGTTTCATTAAAATAAAAGAAAGAGTGGCGCATGGTTGGCCACTATAGCTTTTCTTTCTACACACTTATGTTTTTCTTGGAGTAAATTCAATGTGGCTCTGTTACAGAAATAAATGGAAAACACTAGCCTGCTTCAAAGTCTTTTCAAAACACAGTCAGCTGTGCAAGAAGGTGTATATCTTCTCTGCAGAAACTGGGTCCACCGATTCAGCCTCTGGTGGCCGCAGGGCCTTAGAAGGCTGAATGTTAGTACTGATAATGATTTACCCTGTTATAAGCTTAGACATGGGAAGGGAGGGTTCTGGGTGTGAATTAAATAGGGAATCTTATAGACTCATCTATCCAAGAGGTGAAACACAAAGAAGGAAATTTAGAAAGCCTCTCTTGGATAAGAATATTGTACATATGCTCATCCTTGTCTGGTAGCTGCGATGTTTCCTTACCCATGTAAGCACAAATAACTTGGCAGACTAGATGAGTCAGTCGGTCATCCACTATAAGAAAATTGTGGAAAATGAAGAGGTTATGATCACTTGGGACATTCCCATTCCAACCGATAGAAAGCTAGATGCCGAAGACCGGACACTGTGCTGAAGGAGAAGAGCGTGAGAACGACATTGATAATGGAGATTTTAGTGCCAAGTGATTATTCCGTGCAGCAAGAGGAGAAAGAGAAGATCTTTAAGTACCAAGCAATACAGTTGAAGACTATGAAAATGTGGTAGAAGGCTATGGAAGGTTTCCTCATTGTATTGGGTGCTACAGGCTTGATTAAAAGGAATTTTCAAGTACACCTTGATAAATTGCATATACATGTTACACCTTCTGAACTCCAGAAGGAGGCTCTCTTTGGCATGATGTAAGCATGACGGCGAGCATTAGCAGTAAATTTGAGAGACTTAGTTCATACTCAACATAACCTGGCTTAAGAATGAGGTTCATTACTCTCATGGTATGTGCAAAACTAACACTTTTGGAGAAATTGCCCCCAAAGAAATATAAACAATTCTGTCATATATCCAACTTTTTCAGTTTTCTCCCTGCACATTCCCCAAAACTGAGCACAACAGAAAATATATAGACAATTCTCCTATCCCCCATCTCTCCCTCACCAAAGATGTTAACAGCAGAGCAGTTCATTAAATTAAATTCAAAATTAAGAAGACCCCCAGCGTGTAGGGTTCCTTACATATGCTGGGACTAAACCATATATACTAATCCATGCATAGACCCCCAATTCCATCCCCAGCCCCCACAGCTATCCTCCCATAAAGCTAAACAACAAGAGAGAACTAGTCTCTTAAACCATCAAAGTGCTGGAGGCCTCATAACATCCAGGCTCACATACACCAACCACATCATCCAAGAAGTCCCCAACAGCCACCACTCCAGTGACATTCACCACCGACCCTAGTGTCTCCTATTGGTTTTATATGAACTACTTTGTATCGTCATGGCGTACGCCCCAGTCTTTGTACTTTTCGAAAGAGTAAACAATTGTTTTTTGTTTACCTATTTGAGATATGTGCCAGATACCTGAGTTTAAATCTTGCTCTTGTAATGCTCTCAACATAACTGGAACCCTTGGAAATATTGTGGTGGAAAAAGGTGTGCGTGGGGGCAAGGGGAGAAGACAATCATTTCTCCAGTGGGCGATTCTTCTTTTATTCATCATAGATTTGTTTTTGACCTGACAGTTTCCATCTGTTCCTGTGAGCTTCCAGTTCAGTGGATCCCTGGAGTCTTCATTTGCTGCTACCTTGAGGAATCTTTCCCCTATCAGGTATCCCCTCCCAATTCACTTAATCCATTCATTGCACTGACAATTATTGGTCAGGGACTATAAGAACATAAGAACTTAAGAACTGCCATACTGTTTCAGACTGAGGTCCATCAAGCCCAGTATCCTGTTTCCAACAGTGGCCAATCTAGGTCATACGCACCTAGCAGTTTCCCCAAAAGACACAGGTTCCGCAATGCTTGTACTGGGTCAAGCATTGATATCCTGGGTCCCTTCTTAATAATGGTTTATGGACCTTTCCTCCAGGAACTTGTCCAAACCTTTTTTTAAACCCAACTACACTAACAGCCTTTACTACATACTCCGGTAACAAATTCCAGAGTTTGATTACACATTGAGTGAAAAAATATTTTCTTTTATTAGTCTTAAATAGTTTACCCTGTAGCTTCATTGCATGTCCCCTAGCCCAGTCTCCTTTTTCCAACCGTGGCCAATCCAGGTCACAAGTACCTGGCAGGTTCCCAAAAAGGCACACAGGTTTCATAATGCTCATTCCAGGGTAAGCAGTGGATTTCCTGAGTCCTCTTTAATAATGGTTTATGGACCTTTCCTCCAGGAACTTGTCTAAACCTTTTCTAAATCCAACCACACTAACAGCTTTTACTACATCCTCCGGTAATGTATTTCAGAGTTTGATTACATGTTGAGTAAAAAAAATGTTTTCTCTTATTAGTCTTAAATGGGTTACACTGTAGCTTCATTGCGGGTCCTCTGGTCTTTTTACTTTTTGATAGTACAAACAGCCGATCTACATTTACCTGTTCCACTCTATTCATTAATCTATAGACCTCTATCATATCTCCCTTCAGCTGTTTCTTTTCCAAGTTGAAGAGCCCTAACTTTTAAGCCTCTCCTCATAGGAGTATCCGTCCATCCCCTTTTCTATTTTTGTTGCTCTTCTCTGTACCTTTTCTAATTCTAATTAAGATATGGCGACCAGAATTGCACACAATATTCAAGATGCGGTCGCACCATGGAATGATACAGGGGCATTATAATATCCTTGGTTTTATGTTCTATTCCTTACCTTATGAGTCCTAGGATTCTATTTGCTTTCTTGACTCCTGCTGCACACTGGGTGGAGGGTTTCAATGTATTATCCACGATGACACCTAAATCTTTTTCCTGGGTGGTGGTTCCTAATGTGGAACCTTACATCGTTAACCATAGTTGGTGTTGTTCTTTACTAGGTGCATAACGTTACACTTGTCCACATTAAATTTCATCTGCCATTTGGACGTCCAGTCTTCCAATTTATCAAGGTACTCTTGCAATTTTTCACAATCCTCTTGTGTTTTAACAACTTTGAATAATTTTGAGTCATCTGCAAATTTGATAACCTCACTCATCATTACCATTTACAAGTCATTTATGAATATGTTAAAAAGCAGCAGACCCAGCACAGATCCCTGGGGTACACCACTATTCATCTTTCTCAAATGAGAAAATTGGCCATTTAGCCCTACTCTACCTTGCTTTCTATCTTTTAACCAGTTCCTGATTATTAAATTAAATGTGATTATGCTGTGATCACTGTTGCCCTTCTCTTGCACCAGATCTTGTGTTCCACTAAGGACTAGGTCTAAAATAGCTCCCCCTCTTGTCGGTTCATAATCCAGTTGCTCCAAGAAGCAGTCATTTATTTCATCTAGAACTTTATCTTCCTAGTATGTCCTGTTGCGACATTGACCTAGTTGATACCAGGGTAATTGAAATCACCCATTATTACTGTATTGTAACTTTTGTTAGTTTCCCCAATTTTTTAGCATTTCATCGTCCATCTATTCATTCTGGCCAGGTGGTTGGTAGTACACCTTCATTGCCATCGCCTTCCCCTTTTTACATGGAATTTCTATCAACTGAGATTCTACAGTATATTTTGTTTGCTGCAAAGCTTTAATCCTTTGTGACTCAACACCCTCTCTAACATAGAACGCAACCCTTCCACCAATTTGATCTACCCTATCATTGCAATATAGTTTGTACCCTGGTATCGCAGTAGTTCCCGCATTGGTTGTCCTCCTTCCATCAGGTCTCTGAGATGCCAATCAGATCTAACCTTTCATATAGTGCTATATATTCTAACTCTCCCATCTTATTTTTTAGACTTCTAGCGTTTGCATACAGGCATTTGAGAGGTTGTATTTTATTCATATTAATCCAGCCATGAGGTGCTACCACTGAACAATATATATTTATTTAAAAGCATTCATATTCCGCTCAATAAACTTAAACGGATTACACAATAATGTACACAATTAAATAAATACGATTCATAAGATCACTATAAAAGAAAAACATTAAAAACCTCATTTCCAGCACTGCCCTGTTCCAGCACCTGCTCCTAGTTCATCTAAGGATAGTGCCAGCCCTGACCTAGGGGGGCACTTCTGAGGGGCAGCAAAGAGTAGCAGCATTCAAAGCAACACAATAGATCCCGAGAGCAACACAAACTCAAACAGCCATCAGCACATTCTTTTACCAGCAGGGAGAGCAGGCACACACACACATACAAAGTAAGTATCCCCTGGGATACTCCCATTCTGACTGATGAAAATCTGGATGCAAGGAAGCTGGACATAGTGGTAAAGGGGAAGAACACCAGAACGGCCTTGATTATAGAGATGTCAGTCCCAAGTGACTATTCTATCAGTTCAAGTACCAAAAAATGCAGTCAGAGACCAAGAAAATGTGGCAGAAAGATACCGAGTTATTTCTCATCGTGTTGGGTGCTACTGGCTTGATTAAGAAGAATCTGCAAGCTCACCTTGACAAATCACACATGCATGTTACATCTTACAAACTCCAGAAGGAGGCTCTCTTTGGCATGATGAAAGTACTATGCTGAGCATTAGCAGTAAATTTGAGAGACTGAGATCATACTCCACATACCCTGGCTTAGGAGTGAGGTTCATGACTGTCATGGTCTGCGCAAAACTCACCCATTTGGAGAAACTGCCCAAAGTTTACTATTTAAAAGTATGATGTCCAGTTATGCATTTTGACAGGGATGTTGTGAGAGGGGTGATATTAGGATGATCATGATTGTTGAGTATAGTTATCAAAACTTCGAGGGGTGGTGTAAGGCAGAAGGGTCATCTAGAGCACCCAATACCCTTGCACCAGACCTGATAGTGCTCCCCAAAGTAGCCATAGAAAGTAACCTCTAGGAACATAAATGTTTTAACAACTAGAAGCTAGCTCCGTATTTTTACTTTATGATATAAGCAAAAAAGGGGTCATCTGTGCACACAGCAGAAAGAGGACAAACTTCCAGAGTGCTAGATTTTGTTGAGCATGGTAGAAAGCGTTTCTTGAAATCAAATTTTGACTCTCAAATCCTAAAGGAAACATCACTCAAAGACCTCTGAGATCGAAGGATGCTTCTTATACCCTGAGTTAAGTTAGTTTTTCCATTTAGGAATAGTTCTTCTAACATGTTTCCGTACTTTGAGGCCTGGACTCCTCCTTTGCTATGCTTTGATAATGACCTCATCTCCTCAAGAGATAAATTTTCAACTATGAAAGGACAGTGCAGCACTGAAAGCCAGACGTGACGTTGTACCTGCAGCCTGTATGTTCCTAGTTGAACAGACAAAGACAAAGCATTTAAAGACTGGAAAGCACGGATGAACATAGGTGATTAACTCTCTCTTCACTGATCACATTGCCCATCCTGCTCTCCTTTCACAGGGGAGATGTTTGATTAAAAGGGAGATTCACTATATGTATTTTATCCCTGTATTTTTTATTATGATGTTTTCATTATTTATTGAATTACTTTGGCTGTAAACCACTTTGGGTTGGAAGAAAGAGAAAGGCCCCAGGCTTTGTTTGCTGCAATTGCTTTGGGCTGAACACTGTTTAAAGAAGGCAGTATTTAAATCAATGTGACATCACAAAGATGTTAAAGAAGATTTATGGTAAAAAAATATCAAGTCAATATTCAAACTCTGTGGTTGGCAATTTTTTAAGTGCCAACCACGGCTTTTAAAATTAAAACCAGATACTCAGTGTTGGAATCCAGATATCTATCAGCCCTAAATGTCCAGTTTCAGCGCTGACCATGGCAGCTATCTGGATAGCCACTCTCCAGATCACCGAGCCACATAAAGTTAGGACAGCTATTGACATAACCTAACTTTATGTGGGCACTTATCTGGGTAGCGGACTGAAAATCTCCCTTAAGCAGGTAAGTGCTGGGACTGCCCTCGTCCCAGCCAAGGACCATCCCAGCACTGTTCGGACAGTACCAAGGTGGTTACAGGGGACACTGAGCAGCATCGTTTGGTTTGTGCCGCTGAATATCCCTCGCAGAAGGGTTTATCCGGTTAGCAGGTCCTACTAACTGGATAAATGGCTTTGAAGATCAAGCCCTATAAATATAGGAAGGTTTTCCTCTGAGTCTGTCAAGCGGTTGGACAGGGCATTGCTTTTGCATTTCACAAGTGCACTAGGAAGATCTAAACGAAACGGCCTGGCAAGGACAATTTCTGCAGAAAGGTTATAGCAAACGATTCCTGTGTTAGGTTGGCTGATTTAACTAATGCCTGGTTAGAGCACTTAAAGATCAACATCCCCATCTTGATTGTAGTAGATGATGCACAAGTATGTCCTGAAAAAGATGATATGCATTACCTAAGAAAGGGCTCTGTGGCATGAAGCGGCCATTGTCAAGGCAATGCCCAATCCCACAGGACAACGGCTGAGAGCATTATAAAGGGCCTTCAAATGGAGCAGGGTAGAAGAAAGATTTGGCTGGCCTGTTAAAAAAAACAGAGTATAAAGAATCAGCTTTAAAATTCAGACCAATGCAGTTTTCATTTGCTTATTAAATTTTTACAGTAGCCTTTGAGTCATACTGGACTTCGTTTTCTAAAGATATATGCCTATCCTATGACAAAAATCTACTAAAAATAAAAAAGAGAATGTTTTCATGTTCCAAGGTTTGTTGTTGTTAAGTGCCATCGAGTTGATACCGATTCATGGCGACCCTCTGGATAGTTGTCCTAAACTCTGCTCCAAGGTTTAGGGCAATAGTATCCACTCCTAGTCCTCGAGGCCACCAATGGGTCAGGTTTTCAGGATATCCCTAATGAATATGCATGAGGGAGAATTACATAAATGGAAGTGGTATGTATGCACATCAATCTCAATACATATTCATTAGGGATATTCTGAAAAACCTGACCCACTGGCAGCCCTCAAGGACTAAGAGTGAATATCACAGGTTTAGGGAGATTCATAAATATTATTTTTTCAATTTAAAAAATGTTTTACATACAATGAACAACAAAGAAAATGACTGCCTAGTCAGATAGTTTAATAAATCAGCATTTATACACAGTTGACATATGTTGAAAAAGTTCACTCAAAACAGAGGGTTCACATTTAGATTTAACCTCTCGCTTTCCCAACCTGAGCACAAGGTGAGTTACAGTTAGGTACAGTAGGGGTAGGATAATGGGCGGCATCATAGCAGAAATGTGTTTGGCTTCTAGTACACTTAACAGCAGATGAAGGAAAAAAATACCACATAAATTAAATTCCAGAAAATAGTGCTAAGTACATATTAAGGATCAGAACAGGGGACATCATACCAAATAATCTGTGACCTATATCACCGTTATTATTTTATGATCATACAGGTCTACCTGCTAAAGCATGTTAACGCATTAATACCCATTAGCTGTAATGTTTTACTTTGCATTTTCACTAATGCCCCCAATTTGTTTTTTCATGAATTGCATTGCATGCATATTCATGTAAAACAGTTCACTAATATATGAATTTTAAAGTGCATGCTCTAAGCATGGTTAAAAGAAGTGTTTCGCAGACAGGGCTGGAGTGTGTGAGTAAATGAATGGATAGAGCAGTTAAACTTGGCGGGGAATAAGCGAGTGGTGGTGGGAATTAATGGATGGTGGGACCGAGCGAGCGAGTCGATGGACGCATGATCAGTGGCAGGGAGTAAGTGAGTTGATGGGGTTATAAGTGGCAGATGGGTTGAGTGAGTGCACGGAAGGGGCTATAAGTGTTGGGGATTCTTTGTGAGTGGTTGGATGTGGAGTGGATATGGGGGTTATGAGTGGTGCGGTGAGTCTGTGAGTGGGATTATAAGGGTCAGAGATGCTGAGTGAATGGGGGCTGCAGGGAACCTGAATGAGTGAATGGATGGGGGGAGGTGACGAGGGCAGAGAAGTTGAGTGAGTATAAGGAAAGCTGAATGTGGGGGAGAGGGGTGTGATCTGAGACTGCTGGAGGTAGGGTTTGAGTCCTGGGGCACTTCATTCACCCCTACCCCTGCTCCCTTTTCTCTTCCTATCGCCTTCTATTTGTCCATTTTGTTCAGCAGGTGAGACCTGGGCTCCCCACCAGCACCACGCTCACATTTCCCAGCCTCTGTGCTAGTTTGGCAAGTGTGACCCTAGTTTCCCTACCACTGCTCAGCCTGTCCGCATGTTTATCAGGCAGGACCTGAGCTCCCCACAACTCTCAAATCTCTCATTGAGTCACAGTCTGGTACTAATGTTCAGTGACAGTGATGGGTCAGACTTTGCTAGGTAATGCAAGAGACTCCCCTGTGCCAACCCGAAGACCCTCTGCTCCAAGAAACAAGCAGAAAAATCTCAGCTTTTATCCAAAGCTCCAGTATAATATTAGCTGCTCTTGAATGCAACAAACTTTGATTTTTCTTCAGGTTTGTATATCCCAAGACACATTAAGTTTATGTTTATGTTTATTGAACTTGCTTGACCGCCCTTCAGTATTAAGCAGGGCGGTTTACAATCACAAAAAGGTTAAAGTACAGCAGGCACAAGGCCGGAAACGGAAAAGGAAGTTACAAATTTTCTTTGACAGGATAGGAGAAGAAATAAAAAAAGAAAAGCGGAAACAAAAAGGGGGGGAAGACAATGTGGGGGGAGGATGGGCTAGAGGGGAGGGTGATTGAAGGCAAGGGAGAAAAGGTGGGTCTTCAGAGCTTGTTTGAAAGTGGTGTGATGAGGCTCCAGGCGGAGAGAGGTGGGTAGGGAGTTCCATAGGGCTGGGCCAATGAAGAAGAAGGCTGAGGATCGGGTAGATTGAAGATGAGCAGCTGAGGGGGAGGGGAGTGCAAGGCGGTTGAGGTGGAAGGAGCGAGGGGTGTGTCTGGGGGTGTGGAAGTGAATGAGATCGGATAGGTATAGTGGTGTGGAGGTATGGAGAGCTTTATGAGTGAGCGTAAGAAGTTTGAAATGAATGCGAAAGGAGATAGGAAGCCAGTGAAGACGGGAAAGAAGAGGAGTAGCATGGTCTCTGGGGGAAGAGTGGGAGATAAGGCGAGCGGCATTAGGCCCGTTTTTCATTAAGGCAGGCTATGTGTCGCATCAGTGCATAGCCTGCCTGCTGACCCCTTTATCCCGGAATTTCATTTCCGCAGCGATGGAAATGAAAATCCGGGTCACACTGCACAGGCCGGCAGCCGCAGAGACTTAGTGGGTAGCAGCGATTTTCGATTCTGCCCATTTAGCCCCAGCGCCTTAAGGATAGGTGAGGGTTTTCCTCGCCTATCTTTAAGGCGCAGAGCGCTAAGCGGGCAGCATCGAAAATCGCTACTACCCACTTAGTGCCATTCCCTGCCTCCACCCCACACCGAAATGCCCCAAACATGCCCCAATGCTAAGCGGATAGCATCTGGATGCATTAGGGACTTAACCGGGATTTTCCAAAGGCACTACTCGTGTAGGTGCCTTTAGAAAATCCCAGTTAAGGCATTTACACAAGTAAAATGGGCTGTTACCTGTGTAACTGCCTTCGAAAATCGGGACCATTATGTTTTTTTAGAACCAGCCAAGCAGATCTGAAACAAAACCTCTCATGTAATGCCTGGAAACATTCCAATCATTGAAATACCAAAAAGTATAAGTTTAACTTACTATAGACAACTGCAGACATTACTCATGTCTCTGTTATGGTTATAAGTCAACTATGTATACATATTGTGATTCCTGAATTTTTCAGTTCTTCTGGCAATCCCTATTTTGACTCTGTTAAAACAGGAAATGTCAAAAACATTAAGAAATAGCAAATACAAGATGTGCAGTGCTTTAGCATATGAAAAAAAAATTCACCTTGCAAAAATACGCTGGGATAAAGAGATGGCGATAGAGCTATACCCCGCAAGCCATATAGGCTGATGAACGTTTTTACCTGGATGTTAGTCCGCTACATCGCTGCAAAGCTTTCCTGCAATCTGCATATTAAAAATGGAATCATTTAACCAGGGACGGTGCGATCCAAATAGGTGAACCAGGCAGTTGCCTAAAGTGGCAGTGTTCCCTCCAGAACCTGCCGCTGCAGTAATGTCATGGAAACGACAACGCAGCAATTGCCCAAACTCTCCAGCACTGCATTGATGTTCTTTCTTTCTATGACCAGCCGCATCCACTCCCTCTGATGCAGGATCATAGGGGGAGAAGGAATGACAGCACAGAGCCAGAGAGTTCGGCTAAGCACTGTGCTGCCGTTTAATTGATTCTGCCGCCACTGCAGGTCCTAGAGAGGGACAGCAGCAGCGACAATGGAGGTGAGGATGGAAGCAAGATGGCGACAGGATTGAGGGCTCACCTAGGGCACTTCGTATCTATTTAACACTTTTACTGTACCCATCAACCGGAGGGATCTGCTTTCTGAAAGCATAGCGCCTACTACATGAAATCATTTTGGTGTGGTGTCGCATACTGCATCTTGTCTGGCTCAACATGTGGACGGCTGGTTCTGTTGTGTCAACAAACTCTCAGGCAATTCTGCACATAGCAGCAAGGACTTCATTTCCAAGACTATTTAAGGCAGAATTTTGCAAATTCGATAGACGAATTTTGAGAGGTTGGATAACTCAGATATTAATTGCCTGTGTACAGGATTCAGTGCTCTGGTCAGAGCCTTTGATATCATAATCTTTAATCAGAGTATTGCAGTGAAGAGAACAGATGTGCACAGTGCCTATGCAGAAGAGTGGGTGTAAAGTATAAAAGCAATAGGCCTGAATTATACAGGATTTTCTCTCTTTATGTCCCTACCGGAGGAAAACAAAGCCTTGCTAACTCAGGCCGTGGATATCTTAGAAGGGAGCTTAATCCACTGTGCTAACTGCAACAGAATTACTAATCTGTGGCACATTTTCTGATTCCTGCCAGGAATGGTTTCTGAATGAGGATTCGTCTTCTTCTCATTTCTGTGCTTACGGCTTAATGTATTATTCATGATCATTTTATGCAAAGAAGGACAGGAAATGGCACCAGACACAGGTTGAGACATCCTCCAGTTTAAGAACATAAGAACATAAGATATGCCATACTGGGTCAGACCAAGGTCCATCAAGCCCAGTATCCTGTTTCCAACAGTGGCCAATCTAGGTCATACGTACCTAGCAGTTTCCCAAAAGACACAGGTTCCGCAATGCTTGCAACAAGAATACTCCGGGATATTGTTACATCAGATGTAAACTCCTGTAATGTAAATATGTCCCTAGTTATACCTCAGAGGAAAACTCCTGCCATGTAAATTTGTTCCTAGTTATACCCCAGATGTAAACGCCTGTAATGTAAATATGTTACTAGTTTCACCTCAGATGTAAACCATGTTAGATTGTAAACCATGTAAACCATATAATCTAATTACTATGTTATCTGTAAGTGTTATTTGTAACACACATTCATATGTTTCATGTAAACAACACTGATCTGTAATAGCGCGGTATATAAAAACAAATAAATAAATTTAGAAACTATTTTACGCTCCAAAGATTATGAAACATCTATTACATATGATTCCAGATGAAATCTGTGTGAGAGTCAAACAGATCCTTGGTTTATGACTGTATCTTGCTTCTAAAAGACAAAAGCATGTTAACACCATCAATGCGCACTCTTAGTAACTAGGTCCCATTGAATAATGTGAGACCTATGATAAAATTGCAGGTGTTACAGTAATTTAACATGTGTTCACCATGGTGCACCGTAGTAATTACTACCTTATTCTCTTCATTGCAAGACCTTGGAAAAACATTATGATGCCTGATACACCATGGCTCAGGCCAGAGCACTGTATCGCCACCAATGAGAAGGCTGTAAAATTTATTTCATTTCAAGAAATCAGGAAACTTTGCTTCCATATTTTCTATAAAAGTAGAGGTTCATTCTCCCGATCTGACTTGCTCATCTACTAGCATCATTGCTATTATAGTTTGGCACCATTTTCTCCTCCAGCACCAACCTCTTCTTTTACACACAGTGGGAGAAATTTCATAAAGCATCGAGGAACGGAGCAAGCAGGCAAGCCCCTCCCTGCTCCCCACCATCAAGGTCAATCAGGCCGAAGAGGAAAAGGAACTTTTAAATTTAAAAGCAGAGGCACCATCGAGTGCACCCGCGTCTGGCGGGCCCATGCCTGAGGGCCTCGTCAGAGGGCTTTTTTTTTTTGGTGAGGACAACATCAAACCAGACAATACTACTTAGCAAGACAACTTCTACAATTACAAATAGGGATAGTGATAACACAAAACCCAAAATAGAAGCCTCCACTACAAAGCGTGAGTTATTTCCTTATTCCTATCCCCTCTAGTTCATACTTAAGTAACAACTGCTACCCGTGGTTCACTATATGGGACATTAATTACACAATTCAACATCCTGCTTATCAGTTGTTTCATATAAAAAAGTGACCCTAGAAACAA